>JARHVA010000149.1:3500000-4140000 GCA_037957365.1 Torreya grandis
GGTTTACCAAGTGATATGTACATATAGTAGAGTTATGAGTAACTCCTCCATAAAAGGTGTTCAATAAACCCTCAAAATAGAATAGTAACTACTCCAAAAAAGGTGGTCAATAGATTTAAGAATAGAGGATTAACTCCCATACCTATAAAAGTCAGTCAAGGGAATTGCTTCCTAGTCATGTGGTCAAACTATATACCTGAGTAATCTTATCCATGAAAGTAGGAAAAATCCAAGTGAGGTAAAAAATCCCATAACAGATAAATATGAAAAAATAAATAACCCCTACTCTAACACACCCCATAATCATAGCTTAGGTGGATAATGTAAAAAAAATGGCTCCCAACAACTAGATATGATGAGGTAACCATATATAAAACAATATCTCATAAAGTAGAGAAAAGGATAAAGTTGTAGTAAAAACTCTCCCTCCCAAAGAGAGACATAAAAAAAGATTCTAGAATGCCTCCCAAAAGATGATGCTACAATATCCAAACCTCAAAAAGATCTCATAAGTGAAGATACTTTCTCTTTATGAAATTTTTGGTGAAGATGTATGTTATCTCCTCTATCATTTATAAATATATCAAATCAATTATGTCCCATTAATGATCTCTCTAATGAAGTGCATGTGAATCTCTATGTGTTTTGTCTACTAATGTTGAACCAGATTCTTACAAATATAAATAGTACTCTAGTTCTCACATTAGATGATGATAGGTCATCTAAATTTGATATTGAAATTTGAGAATCCATTAAAGGTAGATGATGTTAATGGTATCATTTAAATACTCATGTACTCTACCTCAGTAGATGATAAATTAATAACATTATACTTCTTATTTGACAAACTAATCAAACATGAACTAATGCACAAATTGTAACCTAAAGTGGACTCATGATTCTAAATATCACCAAATTAATATGAGTCAAGATAACCAATCAATTCAATGTCAGTGCGAACTCTATATTGAATATTGAATCTATGTTTGCCCTGAATGTAGTGAAACATCTTCTTAGCTCTTTTCCATTGTATCTCATGGGGTTCTTGTATGAATCTAGAGATAAATCCCATTGTATATGATACATCTAAGGTAGATAAGGCTACTCACAAGTTAAATATATAAGGTAGCACCGACCAAAGGTGAAGTACAATCTACCTCAAGCTTAACTATAGATAAAAAGGGAGTCATATTTGGTTTACAATCAACCATGTGAAATTGAGAAAGTAAGTTGAGAGCATACTTGGGTTGTGTAAGTGATCCCCAAGTTAGACTAAGAGATTTATATTCTAAGGAAGTAATTTAACAAGCCCAATTTGTCATGAAGATCCCTTTTTACCACTAAAATGGATGAAGAAGAGCTACCAGTGATCAAAACATCGTCAACATAAAGAACTAGAATCAAAAGCAAATCATCATGTTGTAATATATAGATGTTCATATTTCAATGTCATATGGTGAATCCTATTATAATAAGTAAGGAATAAATCTTATTGTACCAATATTTAAGGGCCTATTTGAGTCCATATATGGATTTATAGAGTCTACATACAAGGGAGGAATCCTTAAAAAATCTCAAAAGCTACTCCATGTAAATCTCCTTCTCAAGATCATCATGAAGAAAAGAAATTTTCACATCTATATGATGAACATCCCAATGATTGGCTATGGAAATATCAAGTATGAGTTTAACATAGTTAATTTTGGTGAATGGTGCAAAAGTCTTTATGTAGTTGATGTCAGGCACCTGATAAAAACCCTTGGTGACCAACCACATCTTGAACTTGTCAATGAACCCATCTACTACATACTTGGTCTGATATATCAATCTACATTGAACCATATTATTACCTTAGGAAGAAGTGTTAAATCCCAAGTATGATCCTTGATTAAGGATTTATACTTCTCATGCATGGCACAATCCCACTCAAGAATGCCTAATGAATCTTAAAAAGTCTATATATCTAAGGCAGATGCATAGAAAGTATGTGACCTACTCTAAAACTCTAAACATGTATGTGTATCATCTAAAGGATCACCAACCCATGTACATGCACTCTAAAGTGGATGACTCAAGTAGATAAACATCATCCTCTAAAGTGTGGCCAGATGTGGATGAAGATGAGTCCCCATCACTACTCTCATTATTAGAACTAGGAGTGTCCTCAACCTTTGGAATATGCTCAATCTTATTTGAATAATATAAATTAAATCTAAGTGAGTCCAATGAAATGGGATAAGTTTTAAGTGTTGAGTCTGTTAGACTCTCCTAAAATTGAATACTTCTCTTGATGAAAAACTCATGTGTGGTCAGATGAAAAAGTTGGCACCCCTTGACACCATTTCGATGACATCTAAAGATGCAAGGCTTACTCTAAGTTTCCATAGAATTAAATTTATTATTAATTATATGAGCCATTGTTGGAGATCTAGAGACCCTAAAATTCCCAACTATAGGTTTCTTATTGTACCAAGATTCAAAGGGAGTTATGCCTTTAAAATTTTTGTGGGGAAACCTATTTTTAATGTATTAAGTATAATTGATTGCTTTGACCCAATACTGTGGTGTAAGTGACTTAGAGTGAATCATAAATTTATCCATCTCTTTCAAGGACATGTTCTTACATTATGCAACTCTATTTTATTGAGGACTATATGGAATTGTTCGCTATAAATCAATACCCTCTACAATGCAAAACTACTCAAACCTATTATTGACATACTAACCCCCATTATCTATTTCAAGAACCTTGATGGATATGTCTGATTATTTTTATGCAAGAATGTTGAAGTATCAAAACTTGTCAAAAACTTTAGATTTATGCCTAAGGAAGTAAAACCATGTGTATCTCAAGAAATCATCAATGAAGGTGTTGATGGTGAAAAATGTCATGTCAATGAATGAACCCTTTCACCTATCATGAAGGTTAAGATGGAATTGTACCAATTTAATCATAGGGGTTTAAGTAATCAAAATTGATTCTAAAGATGAGAAAAAGTGTTTTTTAAAGTTTTGGAGATTAATATATTAAATAATAAATCTAAATCAAGCTTACAAACCTTATAAAATTGATCAATAATAACATTATATCAATCATATTGAGGGAAAAATATATAAATAATGCTTTAATGTAATAAGTTAATCACTAATTAATTGTATTGTTAATCAATATTAAATCTAATTTAGAACTGTTATCTAACCTATCTAATAGAGAAAAGCCTATGGACTAGGTAATCCCTTGAAGGATATAATACTCAGATTTACTAAAAGTTGTATCTCATATGCATTCCCACACAAAGATGAAAGTAATCAATATCAATAAAATAAATAAGAAAAGCAACTAAATAGAAAATAAGGAGACCCAAAGTCAGTTTAAAAGTTAAAACTAATTAATAATTAAAACTATTTCTAGTAAGTTAAATGTTAATAAAGTTAGAAATATACAATTATAAGAAGAAGAAAACATATAAGAAAACAACTAAACATTAAAGAAACTAAATTAGAAAAATAAATAAATGAACTAAACCAACTAATAATCAAAATTTAAATCTAAACAAATATACTAAAAATACTAAATATAAGAAAAGAAAAGAAAATATAAATATGAAATAGAAAAATGCAAGTCTTAAAACAAGAGTCATTTTTAGAAGAAAATGGAATAAGATTTATTGATAAACAAATTTCATGGACAAAATATCTTTGAAAAGACAACTATTACAGTTTGAAAAGATCAACAAAGAATCACACATGGTAATGTATTAATTATTATTCAGGCTAGGTACTTTAAATTTTTCACATATGACTACTTTTTTATAATCATCATAATATATTAGACTTAATTGATTTCATATGATCAATTTATAAACTAATAAATAAACTTGGATATACCTGCATTCATTGAGTGGGTTACTTAACCATCAGAGTGTATTCTTGGTCTATCTGTAAAAGATGTATCATCTCATAGATGTTGCAAATAAAAAAGAGGAAGATGAATAATTTTGAAATAACTTAGAAACCTTAGAATACCTATATTGTTCCTCCCTTTTAATGTCACTTTGACCTCCTTTTAAACAATCTCTTCAAGAAATGGTTGAGGATTAAGTTATAACTAAGTTTAGTAAGTTATTTTTTAACTTTCATTGACTTTTAAGAAAGTCAATTAATTAAATTTATAACTTTGTTTATGTTTAAAAATTTAATAACTCTAAAGATCACAATCAAATAGTATAGACCAAATACAACTCTTTAATGGGTCAAGTCCCTTGATTTGTTTGACATCCATTTAAATAATTATCTGATTATGCATACCATAAATAATCCATAAATGCTATTATTAAAATGTTAAAACCTCTTTTAACATTAATAATCCATAAGTAACATTTATCCAATAATACATGATCAAAATAATTATGAATAAATTGCAATCTGACTTATTGAATAATGTCCTCTACATAATTTATATCAATGTTCATATATACTCAGCCAACATTTTATCACTAATTTATATATGCAACTCATCTTCCTAAATTACATCAAAATACATTGTAGATACCCTTAAGCCCAAATTACATAAAAATACACTGTAAATACCCTTAATCAATAAAAAATTGTGTAGGTAACTAGAATGTAAATTTTACACATCAGAAGGAATTTCAACCAACTATTAGTTCTAAATTTAAAAAAAACCATTTTATCTCCACTATGCCAATATAATTATCACAACCATTTACCTTATAACCTGCATAAAACACCATATATAATTATTTTATTTTTAAAATCGATAGAATTAAAAACTTATGAATGCAAAATATCAAAATCTTATAAACTACCAACATCAACTATTTATACTATCATGCACTCAAGATTCACCTTTGTTCAAACAATAGCCTTCTTAAATTAACATTTCAAGAATATTTTTAAATATATGTAATTTGAAAATCATATATTAAACATATTTAATTTTAAAAAAATATAAAAAGAAAACCCATAAATATTATCTGATAATAAGCATATATTATCCTCCCCAACAAAATTTTATGCATGCAATGACCTAGTTTACTTCAAGTAAATCATGTAATAATGTAAAACACCATGGTAACATAGTAACCAAATACCAACATGCTCACAATGTTTCTCTATAAAAAATTCATGCAATTTATCATTATTTCAAACATATATGCATGAAAGAATCATCTATATATGTAGCTAAAATAATAGTCATTTTGAACCAACTAGAAATAATTGTAACTTATCCAATGAAACCTCAATAAATATGAATGCAGTCCATAACAAAAAATATTATGAATACCTTATTAGAGCAAGAGTGCCAAAATGACTATAAAAATAATGCACTCAACATGCAAATCAACCCAAAAATTGCACAGAGCTTCACTTTCACATGCAGTTTGTTGAAATGATGCAATTAATGAGAAAATTAAACCTTTTATTCCTTTGTGGTTTCCATAATTGATATTTAATGAACCCTAGATGATGTGTCCATCATTTTTGTGGATAATAAATTCTACCAAAATAAAATAAGCTACCAATCAAAAATGGCCATTTGTTATAACATTTAGTAAGTTGTTTGGCACCAAGCTCTAAGATTCATACAAAAATTAAATTTGCATTAAAAAAATTTCACTACCAAATATTCACTACTTTCCACACAATCACTATAATGTCCACATCCAAATTTAAAGCTAAGTTGATGCATTAAAAACAAATGCTGAACTATGAAGATTTGAAAATTTAAAACTATTTTGAAATCTTGATGCCATAATTTGGACATTATGTAATATGTTTAATTTTCCATTTAGACATTAGGATTATAACTTTATGTCATAATCCATATGAAATTAAATAAGGACCCTTTGGTAGGTGCCATTAAGGTATAGGTCTAAAGACCTATAGTAGACCATTAAACATAATGATATGTACCTAAGGATATGATACATTAATATATCATATCCATCGGTACATAGAAACATTACAATAAATAGTTATTTGCCATAGTTTTATGTAGCTACATATTTTTTTATAGAAGAAGCATAATTTGAGTTATTATAGGAACCAAGGGGGTCATTCATTATAGAGCTACCATTGTGCATTTATATGTTTTTTATTGATTTATGATTATAAATATTAGAAATGAAAGGCTATACATTTTGACACGCAAAGGTTAATTTATTATAGGTAAAGACAAAGGTGTGAATTTTAAGATGGAAGATATAAGGAGACTAGATAAAGGAGTTATAGAGAAAAAATGTGATACAAATATATCAAAGGCTGAGAATGGGATATTGCATTCAAGCACCCTAGGAGAATGATGAATTTAGATTGATAAGATGTCAGTGAGGCCTATGGTTAACATGTAGGGAAATCAGATGACTTGCATAGTGTGATATGCTTCATGGATTATGAATAATTGTGTGAAATATCTCCTAAGGAAAAAATCTAGTAAATATTGACACCAAAGAGATGCTATAAGAAGAGGAAGTGTACTTATTTTGAGGAAGAAATAAGATGGATTAAACAATAGATGTTGATATGAGGTTATATTTTAAATAAAGGAGAATATTATCTATATAAGAATCAAGTATCCATAATCAATTTATAAGTGATCAATAGTGTGATGT
Organism: Torreya grandis; assembly: GCA_037957365.1. Lineage (NCBI taxonomy): Eukaryota > Viridiplantae > Streptophyta > Pinopsida > Cupressales > Taxaceae > Torreya > Torreya grandis. Next base: position 3,506,636 of record JARHVA010000149.1, read on the forward strand.
ACATGAGGAAACAACTAGTGGAGAATGCACCTTTAAGGAGAAATGGAGGTAGCACATAAGTGGTTGAGGTTGGAGGTCATGAAATATTTTGAATTGGAGACATAAATATGATGATGGGAATATATTCTACATTAGTATAAGGTGGTATGAATAGATCCACCTAGAAAACCAATTTAAAACGTATTAATGTGATGCAAGGGGAGTAAATCAACCAAGTTAGGGTCATGTTGTTGTAACTACCCAAATAATAGAAACCCATGTTGTGACCACCATGAATTCACCAATTTAAGATATTATGCCAAATTATTTTGTACCTATGATAAATGTGGGAGTTAATTTTATATCACAACCTAAGATAGTGCCATAATAGTGGCACTATGATATGACTAAGTTTATAGAATACAATAGAATTTAGTATGTGGTAGATCACTTACATAAGTACAATATTATATGGTGGGTGAAGGGTTTAGTGTCACCAGAGAGTGAATATAGTTTATATGCAACAAACCTAAGAGGTTGAGCACATAATTGGTATATGAAATTTTATCCTAACCAAGCGGTGGTGGATTTTGATTCTCTTAAGATAGTGTTGATCAAATGATTCCAAATCCTTGAATTTGAACAACAAAGTATTTTTGCATTGAAGGAAATGACAAAGGGAATATAGAAAATGTGTGTGATTATGATACATATTTTTAGACACTATTGTATAAAAATATCTTATGAACTCCATCCATTATAACATGTGTAATGGTTCATAGGGGGACTATTAGCTCCATTTCAAAGGAAACTAGAAATGAATTACTTTTTTTATCCATGAGATGCATTGGAACAAGATTTGAGAATATAAGATTGTGGAGGGTTTGAAATAGGGATAAGCTAGTTTTTAGTGGCCTGAATATCAACCATGGCATCATATATGTGTAAAATTAATACCATGGGATATATGTTGGAATCACATAAAATTATATGGTGTACAGAAAATGAAATAGACACAACCAAAATTAATATATGATAAATAAGGTTAAGGTATTGATGAAGTACTGTAAACTATGACAAAAAGGTGATCAAACCAAAAAATTCCCATTATTGAGAAATCAAAGCAAGTTGAAATAGTCTTGGTATATATTTTGTGAGTCTAATACACATTATACTAAAAACTATCAATTTTTTGTAGAGTGGTGCAAAGCAAGATCCCATGGTTTATTGCAAACTTAGTCATGAAAATTTAATAGCATATATGGAAGGGTAAGAGTTCATTTACAAATGGGTAAAGGAAGAGGTGTTGGCCATGCATGGGGCACATTTTTAAATGTGGTTCACCTTACCATTACCAAAGGTAGTGTTCAAAGTTCCAAACTTGTATCGCTTGTGGGGAGGACATAAAACAAAGGATTGCAAGGAATTTCATAAAAATAGTATGGCTATATAAGAAGCACAAAATGGATACATAATGGACATAATAAATCAATAAAATTAAATATATATGCATAATGAAAAAGAGGATATACAATAAGAACATGTATAAATATAACCATAATAGGTGGAGTCTACCCAACATAAGGTACAACATTGTGTGTGGAAAAAAGAAAACCAAGGATTATCTATAAACTAAATATAAAATTGGAAGAGTTCCCAAATGTCGTAGGGTAAAAAATCATTATATAAGTGAGTGAGGTCATTTATAAGCTTCAAGGGGGATTAAAATTTGTAAGAGAGCTTACAACAACTCAGATAAAAATGTAAATAGAGGTGGATTAAATGAAATTGAGGTAGGGTAATTGGATAGGTTCCTTTCATTATTTAAAATTGAATGGGTAATACCTCTACTAAATACCTATATTTATAAAATTATGGGAAAATCCAATATAACTAAAATGTAACCATTGAAAATAAAGGTGGCATGTGTAACATAAACCCTGCATATGACTAATTTTTTTTGATAAATTAGAAAATTGATGAATTTAATATAGATAATATTTTTATTGACATGGGAAAATTTGGTGAAATAAATGAGTTTTGAAAACTTAAAACTAGAATAGAAAAATCTAGTTCAAAAGGCCATTTGAAAAAAAAAATCAAATATTTTAAGCAGCAAAGAAGGTGAGAAGAAATAAAGTAGAGAGGAAGAACACAATCATAGATTAGGATAAGTTTTTTTAAGTGGTTGAATGTTTAGTAAAGGGTATACATCAAAAAATGGAATGTGAATAATATATGTAGTTAAATTATGGTGACAATAAGGGTTTTGATCTCTAGAGGAGGATCTAGGGTAGAACGAACATGAGGTAAAGAAGAGTCAACACTAAACCAGAGGTAAATTTAGGGACATATATATTATGAGAGGATCCTAATGAAATTTAAGATAATATTAGCATTGGAAACTCATATATAATCCCATATGAAAGGGGATAAATCTATAAGGAGAGCCCAGTTAGAAAACAAAATGAGAGGAGAAAACTATAGGAAATGAGAGTATCCCAAGAAATTGAGGTAATAACTAAGGTAACACCTATGTTGTATCTTGAAGGGTTGACTATAGTATAATATTTAGAGAGAATAATTTATTATTATATAATATTGGAACTAAACCACATGATAGTAAAGTATTAAAAAATTTAGAAGAGACCAATTTTCCCAAGAAATATGGGACGATGGTAATGGTGTGGTTGACAGTGATTTAATTTTTGAATTTTTATAGACTCTCATATTTTTTATCAAATAAATTTATGAGTATATAATTTTCAAGGGTGCATGAAGTTATATATTATATAGGTAGAAGTGGAATTAAAATAACTCTTGCATTCATTACCAAGGTCATGGGATTAAAAAAAAAGGGGAAGACTTGGCATTATCATTTGAAGATAAGATTACATGGGAGGAAGATATAAAAAGATTAAATTTGAAAAGAAGTAGCACATAAAATAAAATAAATAAATTTAAGACATGTAAATTAGAGTGGTTTCCATATTACTCATGGTGAATCTCACCAAAAATAAGAGTTTAATTGTAATGTAGAGCAAGAGGAGTATATTTCTAATACAGTGCATATTTAGTCATGTTTTTTGTTCCATAAATTTGGAGTCCCAAAAGAAATGGGTTATATATACACATAATATTTTAAACTTTTATTAAATACTTACACTTTAATTCTTGTAGGAACCCGTCAAAACTCAATCTCTTTGAGTGAACGCCCTAAGAGGTGCACCGAGAAAGGGGTGGGTAGACCATTGGTACTTTATAGGATTTTTGTCCCTTATTACCACTTACTACCAATAAAAATAGATCATAAAATCATTCCCATAAGTTATTAATCCTTATTTTCATACTCCTTTAGTATTTTCCCACTTTTCATCCTTCTTTTCCTCACCTTATACCCCTTTTGACAGTAACTATACTAGGTTGACTGGGTTAACCCTATACAATTTTAAAATTATGTTTACTATATTAGGTTGATTGGGTTGACCCTATATTATTTTAGGTAATATTCATTTAGGTTCTAGGTCATCTCTTGGCTGACCTAGCCCATGATGTAGTGAATTTTTATCCTTAATTATATTGGGTCGACTGAGTCAACCTTGTCAGCTAAAACTTTCAAAAGGGATTAGGGTTAAATACACACATATATAAAAGATAATTTGGTCATTATTTCATAATTAAATCAAGATTTATTATTCACTTGTGCTTATTTACAATAAGATATTCCACCATTCTAATTGAGGAGTATTATTTTAAGTTTTCTACTTGGAAAATCTAATCTTGTGGAGAAGTCTTGGATGCTTTAGCCTTTCTAAGTGATCCTTACAAACCATTGAAACATTTTACAAATCCCTAGTGGCCAAGGGAGAGATTGAGTATTGATGGGTTCATAATTTAGGTAAGTATTCTCTAAATTTAATCCTCTCTTTAGTAGATAGAAGTAGCATAAGTAATAGATTCAAATAATATTACTCTTCTTGTTCCATGTATTAGGGTCTTGCTCATACATAACTTAATTGATATTCTCCTATACATTTTTGTTTTGTTTACTAACTTCCATTTTGTGGCACAAGCTTTGGTGAGCACTAGATTATATTATATTTAATTGTTATTAGTTTAGTGAATATAAAACATAGGATTCCCTTAGGGTTATTACATGATTATGCTTGACTGGAGGCTTTGGAACCCTCCATATCATAGTCTATTATGGTAACAGATCCCCTAATTGGGTCTAGAGAATCCCCATATTGGTCATGTTCCATACTATCTAATGTTTCCAAAATTTTAAGTGTATGGAATGATCTATCTTCTCCAAGTTAGGATTGATTTATAAACATGATGCATTTTTGATTGCATACATTCTGGTGAACCCAATGTGAATCTAACTCTTGCAAGTTTTATTTCACATTTTTCATCATTTATCATTTTATTTTTATATATTTGTGATATTGGGTTGATATTTTTGACTCAAATATAACTTACATACATAGGTTTAAAACACAACCACATCAATATGACTTTATTCTATTTATAAAAGTTTTTTAGACTTCCATTTTAGACTACTAGGTCAACATAGTTGACCCTGTACATTTTCAGACATCTAGATCAACTTACTAGGTCAACCCAGTCAACTTTGTATATTTTTAGACTTACAAAAAACATACTAGGTTGACATTGTAGACATAGTACATTTTACAAATTTTTATCAAATAGGGAACTGTAAATCTAGGTTGACCCAATCGATACAGTTAACAAAATTGGAAGTACAAATTAGGGTACTTCAACAAAAATCTTATTTTACTTTATATCCTCCAAAATAATAAGGTTCATTTCTATCCTTCTCTATCATTTCTATCACTTTTTATAGTTCTATTTTTCACAATTTATAGTCTTTAAAACTACCTCTGTATAGTCGACTAGGTCGACCCTATCGATGTAGTTCTATATTCTATATTATGTCTAGAAAACTAGGTCGACACTGTCGACATAGTTCTTTTTCATACCCTTACTTTTGTAGTATAGAAATGATGTTTTCAACTCTATTATATAATTTTTATATACATTTCCATCAAAATTGACATTGTACTATGTTTCAAAGTTGGAATTAACATTTATATGCTAGTAATTAGCTCACACTTTCATTTCTTGTTTCTTACATGCTTAGAATATATCACATAGTCTAATTAGGTGGTTTTTCAATATAATATTTAGTTTCACTATTTTATATTTTATGCACATAATACCAAATTAAAAAATCTTTAAAACCATTTTAACAATTGTCTACCTAAGGCATACCTACTTGGATTTCATCACCAAGGGGGAAGCCAACTTGGTTTTCTAGCCAAGTATAAACACATAGTTAATTAAATATTTTGGCCAAGCACCCGACACCCTTATCATTGTTGTGTGTGAAGTGAGGGGGTAGGACCTAATACCAAGCCAGTGCCATTACCAATACAAATCCCTTTTAGCCTAAACATCCTGAAACCATCTTTAGATTGCTTTTTAGTTCCTTGATTACAACCAGCTCCCTATCACATCTAAAATCATACTCCAATAATATAACAACATTCAATATGACCACTTAGTTAGCTTTTGATTTTCAATTTGATTGCTTTTTCTTTGCTCAATTATATGTTGTATTTCAAAACCTTGCCTTAGCAAACATTGGTGCAAGGTTTTGTGTTGTGTGCCTTAATTGAATCAACCTTATTGATCCAATTGATTATGTATTTTCTTTCATTTTTTTCTTTTCAAAAGTATTTCTAATTTTTTTAATATTTCAATACATATTTGTCCTGCAATACTAGGTTGATATTATTAACACAATACTTTTTTCTACCTCTCAGGATATAGAATTAGGTCAAGCTTTATCGACTCTGTATCTTTTTCCTAACTTTTTAAATCTTTTTTTCTTAGTACTAGGTTAACCTTGTCAACTCTGCATACTTTTTTATCTCTTATTTCCAATACTTGGCCAACCCTATCGACTCTATACAATTTTTAGACCCTATTCTCTATACTAGGTCAACCTAATTGACTATGTAACTTTTTCTACTTTCCTTGTCTATCAACTCAATTATCTATTTCTCTTTCTTATAATTTTATTCATTTCTCTCACATCATTATGAAGTCTCTTATCATAATCTTCTTCGATAACTTGATGTAGACATTGGAAATTTACACATCATGATTTTAAATGTTGAAATTCCCATGGACCACCTTAGGACCCCCTTAGGACCCCTTTGGGACCAATTTAACCCTTCAACCCCTATCAAGCCTAACCCATGGTTAGTCTACTCAACTAAACTAACTTACCCTTTTACCTACTCTTTTCCTTGACCCTCAACCATCGATAGTTAGGGTCCACCTCCTTAACCACCAACATGTAAGTCACCCTATATTATTTTTCTAAAAATAACTCATATAAATCCCCATGTGAACCATTGCATGTGCAATTTAAAATTAGAAGGCCTAGTTAACATATTTTTATAACTCTCTTTCATTACCTATAAAAAGAGAGGAACATGGAGGTGAAATCCATCTACAATTATTATCAAGATCTTGTACATCTAGAGTTTCTTTGTTTTATAGGTCAATCATCATCAACAATCCAATAATCCAACCATCATGTTAGAGATACAACTTGTCATCAATCCTCTACCAAAGTGTCAAGTACCATTACTCTATTAAAATCATGTCAAACTCCACCAATGAGTCAACCACCTCAATCACCCACCTGATCAACCTTATGAAAGATAAGTATTTTTCATTTAGTATTAATTTACTTTATTTGCCTTTCAGACTTAGCCCAACACCAACCCATCTCCTAGAATCCAAATTTGGGATCCCATCAACTAGTTATTTACCAACCTAGACCTACACACATTAACTATTAATGGTTGTCTCAACCACTGATGGTCTGCCCAATCACTGATGGTCAGCTTGACCACCAATAGTCACCCTAACTATCGAAAGTCACATTAACCAGCAATTGTCACTATGGTAGAAAATAAGAGCAAGTCATTTTCACCCTTTTTCCCTCAACCACATTTGATTTTTTATGTCCTTACTTATTTGTAGACCCCTACCTTATTTTTTAGAATAGACCCTAGCCATTTATCACTAGTATTGAATTACTTATCACTATATTAGTCATTTATAGTCTATTTATTTATCAAAAAATTATTGTTTTTAATTTCAATACATTTTGATTATTTATTCAAGTACTTTATCATTTTTTATAAAATTAATTATTTAAAATGTGTGGATTGGCAGCCCTGAGGAAGCTCTTGTTTTTGGGATCTAGCTAACATGAGGTAACCCACTTAACTATCTATCTAACCAACTATTTTCTTTAGTTTTATCTTATTTGTAGGTCATCCTCCCAAGTTAAAGAGGATTTATTCACAATCATCTGATTCAATGAGCACATAATCAAATAGGTTTTTCAACCACACCCATATTTAGTTTCTTCTCCTTCCCCTTTCTAAAATATAAGATAAAATTCACTAAAACATTTTGGCATGCTTGGTGGGAACTTAAATCTTTAATTTGGGTTTCTTTTATTTTCATGTGTATGCTCTTATCTCTATCTGTGTTCATTAACAAAATTGAAATCTCTTTTATGTTTAAATTCAAGTGCATACATTGATTTCTTGCAAGTTTAGCTCACATAGTTTAACTTAAAGCAAAGTAATCCTATCATAGCATTACTTTTATTACACACACTAAACCAAACCACTTTCATCAATTAAACATCAAATAAAACTTGAGACAAGAATCGAATAGGATTTGATTACCTAGCAGTCACCTTACCCTTTTCTGATAATCCTACTTGGAGGTCATTACCAAAGGGAGAACTAAATCAGCTCTTTGGTTGAGTATAAACTTTAAAAATCAGTATATATTAGCTAAGGACCTGCCACCCTCATCACTACAGTGTGTGAAATGAGGGGGTAGGCCCTAATACCAAGCCACACATTGATTCCCAATATAGATTACTTTTTGAGAGACTAAACAACCTGAAACTATCCATAGATTTCCTTTCTAGTATCTATTATACAAGCCAATTTTAGTCACACAATTTCTTGAAAGCTTAAGGCATAAGCCAAAAGAGAGACTAAAAATAACCTTTAGGAATTAATGTAATTTTTAGAGTGTGATTTGTTTTCTTTGATCATTTCTTATCTTCTTTTTATTTGAGTGGTGATATTGTTTGTGTATTCTCTCCTCCTTACCTTGGATGGTTCTAACTCACCAGTAGTGAAAGAATCTAGCAGATCAAAACCCATCACCAAACCAATTAGACTCTTCTACCCCCTCATTTATGGACTACATATCTAGACCAAAAGACTCTCCTCACCCTTTAAGAAGTCTTCCTTTCCATCAAAAGTTTCCCCAAGGAGATGCAAACTTTGACACCTTCTTAGATAAAAATCTTGTGGCCCTTCAACACTACCTCAATACTATGCCTCATCACACCCTTAATTTGATTCTACCTATGGACCTACTTTATGGAACGCCTTCCCATATCATGGGAAGCACTTCTATTACCATAGTCACCACCCAACCATTGGCTACCCAATCCTCTTCATCTACCAACAATCCCTTTGATACTACTATTGAAAACCAACCTACCCAACCTACAAACACCCTTATACCTTCCATCCCCACCAATAACTCCTCTACCTTAGGAGCAACCCAACCATTAGCCACCTATACTCCCCTTACTAGGGGAGCTCTTACTACTAGCATTATCAACCTTATTTTGGCTACCTCCAATCTGCTAACCACTACCGTGCTTCAAAATCTTATGGTACCTATACCTTCTACCCTATCACCAATTACAACAAAGGTCACCACCCTTCCTTTGATCACCAACCTAGCCACCACTCCTACCCAACAAGTGTCCATTGTACCAAACCTAGGTTACATCCCTAGCCCATAAGGGAATGTTACTCTACCTAGTACCTAACCATGTATCCACCTACCTTTACATATCTTCCACCCAACCACTAGTCTCTGCATACCAATATGTGATGACCTCTCAACCCCCCACTAGTTATCAATATGTCACCCAACCACTACAACAATATAGGCCTTATAACCTTCTAGGTGTATAAACCCAAGTAGATCTCATGAATATGCTAATGGATAAGATGAATAACTTAGAGTCATCTATTTATGAAACTCATAATGTCCTATCATATGATCAGATTTGTAATGAACCCATTCACCCATCTATCCTTTTCCAACCATATCCTCCTTAGTGGGAACTTCCCAATCTCTCCAAGTTTCAAAGTAAGGAGGATCCCTAATAGCACTTTAGGGAATTTAGGAAGTCATGTTATTTGATTTCTTATGATGATGCCCTCCTTCTCCATGCTTTTCCTATGTCTTTTTTAAGACCGACATTAGACTGGTATAGTGCCTTAACCAAGCATTCCCTTTTCTCCTTCACCTAGCTAGATCAAACCTTCTTGGATCAATTTTCAATAAATATCTTTGAGAAGGTTTCCATCTCTGACCTCTACTCTATTTGAAAATTTTATTATGAATCTATTATTGATTTTTTAGCCCATTAGAGGAGCCTAATCAATCAACTTTCCTTCTCCTTACCCCAACCCGAATTGATCAAACTCTTTACTCAGGCATGTGCCAAGCACATCTCTTCCACATTGCGTGTTTAGATATTATGAAACTTTGATGAGGATTTTACTATGGCACATAAATTATATAAAATTTCCATCAAATAAAGAAAACTATAACTAAAAAATAAGAAGTCTACTTACAAAACCAATGAGGCTTCCTCTTCCAAATCGAGTAACCAACCCAACATCAAGATAAAAATCAAGGGAACTATGAATGTGGTTGTCTTTTAATCTTATTATCTATCATCTTCTAGCCAACCAAATTCCTCTATTCCCTCAAATAAAAACATGAGGAACCAAAAATAGAACACCCAAAAGTAATTTATTCCACTTGGAGAATCCTATGCTTTGATCTTGGAGAAGCTATTGAAAGCTAATATCATACAACTTCCTCCTATAAAACTACCTCAAAAATTTGAATCTTCTCATCCTACACCTATTTGGTACAATGAGAATGATCTATGTGATTTTCATTGGGTAGTAGGGCATGATGTTAGTAGGTGTAACACCTTTAAGAGTGTTGTCTAATCTCTCATTAACAAGGGTGAGCTTGTATTGGATAACCCCAATGTACCTCAAAACCAAGCCCTTGACATCTTTAGGCAACCTTTCCATAATAATTCACCTTAAAATATTGAGATAAACATGGTTGAGCTCTCTCATGATGCCCATACTATTAACATGGTTCTTGGCATGCTCATTACTCAAGAACCTACTAACCAACCTATCTATTCCTCTCCTCCACTTATTGAGGTAGTGGAGTTACCTTCTCCTCTTTTGAAGAAAAAATCAAGGAAACACCCATTTCTCCTCCTCCACTTATTAAGGTAGTGGAGCTATCAACCCCTCCTTTGATCGACCTACTAGAACAAGCACCCATTTTACCTTCTCCCTTGACCACCAAGCAAATTACTACCCCTTCAGAGGAAGTCCCCATGTTTTCACCTCCAAAAAATGAGTCACCAATTAAAAACTTGCATCATTTGATTGAGGAAAGTGATGAGGTTATCATCCCTTTGTCTCAACCTATGAGATTATCTTTCAGGTCCACTATCTAGGGAATAAAACTATCTTACAAACTATTCTCTAGGTTAGTGTAGAAATTAGAATTTGTCTCCAACCTTGACATGGATCAAGCCACCTTATGGAAATAATTAAGGATACCTTATATCACCAATAAATAACCTCTAACCACACCTTTATTAGACAAACCCACCACTCCTATTATCTAAACCCCTATATTATTATCCAAACCAATGAAGGCCTCTACCAACCCAAAAATTCCTCAGTCATCCAAGGCACCTAAACCCTAAGTAACCAAATCACCTTCTCCAACCAAACTGACTAAACCAACCAAAAACCTTAGCACCTTCCTTAAATAAAGTCTTAATCACCCATATATGAAATTGGAGCTTACTGCATTGAACCTAATAACTAAGCGCCAACCCAAACCAACCAAGGGAGTAGAAACAAAAAAAGGCCAGAGAGATAAAAACCTACCTCCCTCCATCCTACCCTCCATATTAGGATGTTATCCCTCTACTCTAAGTAGGAAGTCAGTTGTCCCAACTAAGATCCAACCACCACTATTGGCTAGACCAACACACTTGCTTTCAAACACACCTATTTTTGCCAAATCATCAATGACCAAGATACCCATCCTAAAACCTCTTACTTCCACCTTCTCAACCTCCACCTTAAAAAAATGAAAACCACCAACCAAATGCACTACCTTACCTAAACCTTCAATCACCAAAACCACTCCCAAAATGACTTCCACCTTACCAACCAAGACTGAAACCCTTAAACCCTCTCCACCTTTAGCTGAATCCTACTCCACCATTTTTTAAAGGTTACTACAATATTATTTCTTAACCTTACCCATATTAGTCCATTTGACCCTCTCAGTTCAAAATCCATTTGGTATAATGACCACCACATGTGCTCCTATCATAAGAAACTAGGCCATGACATGGAGAATTGTAAAGCTATCCAAACCATTATACATCAGCTCTATGATGAGGATGATGGACTAATAGACAAACCTCTCATGGGCCCATTACCAATCCAATAGTTGATAACCACTAGCCAAAACCTATTTATTCCTCCATTCTCACCTCAGAGTGATGAAGAACCAAAAAACTCTCCTACCCTAATTCCTCCCTCTATTCATACCATTCATGTGTTCATGAGAGTGAAATATAAAGATAAGGGGAAGGCCAAAGTGTCCATCCCATGTATGTACCCATCTCTTACCTCCCAACCAAATCCTAACCAAACATATTCACCTTCACCAAAACCCAAGGTATATATATTAAGTGCCTCCCAATCCAACCCCTTCAAGTCTATCAGGAGGGTGGTGCTGAAATAGCTTCACCAAACCCTGATGAAGATGAGCCTATATGAGTTGATTACTAATTCACCTCATCATTTCCAAGTAATGATAGAGGCATTTTAATTGATAGAGTTCCAACCTAAAGACCCTCAACCTTTGGTAACCTTTGTTGGTGCTCTCCAAATTTATACCCTTGTCATCTTTAAGGATTCAAAAATACCTTTTATTTATATGGATGAACCAACTCCACCTCTCTTTATTACTACTTACATCAACCAAACCTACATCAAACAGGTCATGATTGATGGAGGGTCTAGTATTAATATCATCTCCTCCCATGCCTATAACTATATCAACCTACCAAATAATGTCATGTCCAAAACCTTGGCCATACTATAATCCTTTAATGATACCATGACCACTACCCTAGGAACAATTGTCCTTCATATCTATGTAGGACCTCACACACTCCCTGAACTCTTCTTTTTAGTGGAAGGTAAACTCTAATAAAATGTTTTGATAAAATGACCTTGGATCCATTCCATGGTTTACATCCCCTCTACCCTACATCATTGCATTAAGTTTGAGTATGAAGGCTAGGTCATCACTATCCAATATGACCCAAGCCCCTTCTTGACATGCAACATGACCTACCAACCCAATGAAATCCTCTTACCCGTAACTAGTACTCCCTCCCTGACCAAGGATAAAACCTCCACCATAAAAGAGGAAGTCCTACCTCCTTCTACCAATGAGGCATCAAACAACTAATCCATCCCCTCTAATTATATCCCTACCTTAAACCCCTTATAATTGATATTTCAATGTTTTTCATTAGGGGAATATCACCTCCTTACCCTTGATGATTTCCCTACTCCCTAAGAGTATGAGAAACTTGACCACCAACCCGAGTATGACTCTAATGTTGAATCCATTTTTATTTTTAGACCTTCACATTATTAAACATATTTCATCTATGGGATAATTGATAAGATCTTTGGTGCTTTCACCACCTCCCCTTCACCTTGACCATTCACCTCCAACTTCTCCTATCTAGAGAAGCCAATTTTTTCCAAAACATACCTCCCCAAGTGTTCATGGAAAGGATTTGGTCTTATAAAATATGAGTATGGCCCAAATGAGTTGGTTTCAATTGAGACCAAAAAGCCTCATGAGAAACATGGCCTTGATTTCATTTTGTTGACCAAAAATTAAAAAAACCACCTATCATCACTATTATCAAGGAAGACAACCTGTCTTCACTGACCTCTCCTCCACCTATGTGTGAGGATGATGACATCATCTCACCTAACGTTTTTCCATCAACATGATCAACTTCAAACTCTTGACTTATCAAAATGAGGGAGAAACCGTAACATCCCTTTGACCCCATCCTTAGATGATATAATATGACTCTCCTAACATTAATGCTATTTAATACCAGGATGATGATTCCCTTCCTCTTGAGACTTTGACCATGTTGAATTAATCTACCATGGATATCAACTTGGGCACTCTAGACAACCCCCATATTTTCAAAATCAACCAATCTTTGAATATTAAGTAACTTTAGGGTTTCCCCTCTTTCTTCCAAGACCACATCATAGCATTTGCCTAGTCTTATAGTGACATTCTCAGGATTAACCCTACTATTGCTACCCATAAAATAGTCACCCACTATGATACCAATCTCATCAAAAAAAACTTAGATGTATGTACCCTTGCATGGCCTTTCTCATCAAAGAAAAGATTCAACACCTTCTATCTATAAATTTCATTCAACCCAGTAACTATCCCTAATGGGTCTTGAATGTTTTACCCATCACCAAAACCATAGGGGGACTACACATTTATGTGGACCTTCATGACCTTAACCTCACTACCCCAAAGATGACTTTTCTTTATCAAGCATCGAGCAACTAGTTGATCTTATAGCCAACCATGAGATGTTCTCTCTCATAGAAAGATTATTAGGTTATAATAAGATCCTAATTGCCCCCAAAAATCATCATAAGACTACCTTCACCACCCCATGGGGGACCTTCTGATATCAAGTCATGCCTTTCAAATTAAAGAACATTGGTACAACCTACCAATGTGCCATGACTTACATCTTTTATGACTTTATCCATAATATTATAGAGGACTATGTGGATGACCTTGAAAAATACAAACTTTGAAAGGATCATTTGGTCATTTTCAATATCATATTTGAGTGGCTTATCCATACCATGTCTACCTAAACCCCAAGAAATGCATTTTTAGGGTCTTATTAAGAAATATTATTGGTTTTATTATCTCTCTTCATGGAATAAAAGTTGATCCTACCAAAATCAAAGCCATTCTTGACATTCTTCCTCCCATCAACCTCAATCAGCTCTATAGTTTATAGGGGAAACTTTAATCCATTCACGTCTTCATCTCCTATCTTTTGAACTGATGACAACCCTTCCACCACTTTATAAATAAAGATGTATCTTTTAAGTGGAATAACAACTATCAAAAGGCTTTTGATTCACTCAAAAAGTACCTTTTATATTCACCTATCCTCACCCCTCCCAAGGAATACCAACCTTTCTACCTTTTATATCTCTACCACTAACCACTCCCTAGGGGCAATGTTTGCTTATTAGGATGAATAACACAAAGAGAAATCTATCTCCTAAATTATCCATATGCTTTTAGAGTATGATATTTGTTATACCCATGCTGAGAACCTTTACTTAGATTTATTCTTTGTGGACACTAAACTTTGCCATTACCTTATTAACCATAAAACCTATGTTATAAGCAATACTAAGCCACTCAAGTACATGCACTCCAAGCCATACCAAAACCAATGTATGGCCAAGTGGATCAAGCTTTATTATAGTTTGACCTTGATTTCTTTCAAAAAAAATCAATTAAGGGGCAAGTCATTTCCAACCAATTGGCTGAAGCACCATTAGCAAACAACCAACCTCCTCCTCTTGTGTTTCCTAATGATTCCATCACAACCCTCTCTTAGGTGGACTTCACTTATCAATTCACCATGTTATTTGATGGATTGAAATGTCAATGTGGTGGTTAATCTAGTATCATCCTTATTCCCTTTGATGGTGACCCTCTTCCTTTGTGCTTCAAGATTGATTTTGAATGTACCAATAATATAGCCAAATACAAAGCCCTAATAATAGGCCTTTAGACTACATTAGTACTAGGAGTCAAAATGATCAATATATTTGGTGACTCCGAACTTTTGGTCAATCAAATCAATGGATCTTACTAGTGTAAGAATGATGTTTTGTAATAATATAAATAACTATTTGATGAATTCTTAGTGCCATTTGAAAACTATCACATCTAGTCAACCACATGATCTACTAATAAGTTTTTCAACACCATAGATTCCCTCACGTCTTACATCCCATTTTTACCCTTTGAATTTAACCTATCTATCAATATCTATAGACTTACCTAGCATTCTTATGTCAAACTAGATTCTCCCATCATTTTCAATGTGGAGGAGACCCCACTTGACCTTTGGTATCAGTAGACTTTTGAATACCTCAACCTTACCATCATTACTTCTAGCCTTTCCAGGAATGATTGAAGAGAGTTTATCTAGAGTAACTCATGCTACACCATTATGGGATGAATTATTTACAAGCATGACTTTGATGGTCTCCTCTTTCATTTCCTACATAGTCAAAAATCCTTTCATGCTATGAGGGAAATATATGATGGAATCTATGGGGGACACTTTAGTGGCCTCACTTATCTAAATGCATCCTTCACCTTAGTTATTACTACCCTACCCTTAACCAAGACTATTGTGATTATGTGAAAAAATGTGTTAAGTGTCAACAACATGCCAATTTGCATCATGCACCTAGCCATAGTCTTCGCATTTCCACCAATTTATGGCCCTTCTCACAATGGGTTCTGGACCTTATTGGTGAAAGTAACCCCCATTCTTTGTAGCAAGACCATTATATCATCATTGTGACCAAACATTTTACCAAATGGGTAGAGGCTATTCCTCTAGTCTTGACCAAAGTGAAGAAGATTGTCAACTTTATCAACCATCACATCATATGTCACTTTGGTGTTCTCGAAAGATTATCATAGATAGTGGTAAGTATTTTAAGCACAAGTAAGTCTAGGGTATTTGTGATACATTTGTAATTAAGTTAATATTCTCCTTTCTTTATCTCCCTCAAATGAATGTACAAGCTGAGGCCTCTAACAAAACTCTTAACAATATGCAAACTAAAATGGTCAATGAATTTGGTTAGGATTGGCATTTTCACATCCCCTTCACCTTATAGTCATATCACACTATCATTATAATCCCTATGGAAGCTACCCCTTTTAATTTTGTGTTTAGATCAGAGTAGTTTTGCCTCTCAAAGTCTAGATAGCTTCTCTTCGCATATCTTTGCAAGATCTCATTGCTAAGGATGATTATCATCAACATCCCTTAGCCCATCTTGAGCTACTTGATTAATGTTATTTAGCATCCTTTATGCATCTTCATGTCTATCAAGAGCACATCAAGCATGCCTATAACAAACACCTTAGAGTGCAAGAATTTAACATCGAAGACCTTGTCCTAAACAAAAATCAACATGTCACCAATATGGAGAAAAGAAAGTGGAGAAAATTTGATTTCAATTAGCTTAGACCTTATATCATAACCCACAAGTATGGATCAAGAGATTTCTAGTTATCCTCTCTTGAAGGCAACCCAGAACTTAAGCCCCCTAATGCTTCACATTTACATCCATTATTTTGTTAAAGATAGATCAAGTTCACCATTTTTTTAACTTAAGCTTATCCCTTTGTTTTAACCACATTCATTTCCCTATTTTAGGGGAAATTGATTAAAACTAAATCATGTGATTATCTATCCAAGTCATATCCTAATCTTGAATAATGGGTACCATGACTCTACCCATGGCATGATTCTCATGGTACTTTCTATCCCTCTCCCATGATAGATGCCCATGATCATCGTCACCTAAACCTCTTTACACCTAGTTAACCTTTTTGTGATTTTATTTTTAAGTAAACCTTTAAGCCTATATAAGCATGTCTATGTCAAGCAAAAATAAAATCAAAAAACAAAACCCAAACTAATATCAATCAAGGGTCATTCCTAGCATTCACAAATTGCTCCCTTAAAGGACAACTGCATAAGCACACTAAAATTGTACAAAATATATGGTAGACTACTCCCTTGAAGGATAACTATCACAAAGCCTTGAACAAAGAAAATAAAATTAGATCACTCCCTTCAAGGATGGATAAGTAAAGCATTTATCAAAAGTATAATAATTTATTGGAATCTTCCAGCATCGATCAACTTCCCATATACAACAATAAAGTAGAAGACCTATTTTTAAAATCATAACAAAAGAAAACTAATCTTGAAAGCTACAATCAACTCTCACATAGAAAAATAAAATGGAAGATGCAATCAAATTTCATAAGTAGACTTCTTGCCTCAATCATTCTACACTTTGTATGACATAGAATTGTTTATATTAAGTATTTGAACACCTATAAAAGAGGCATTCTAGTCTCACATGAAGGTTCCATTATTATCCATCTTCCCTTTTATACATTATAAGCAAGGGATTTCAAGCTTACTTGACATTGTGTGGTCAAGGCACCTTTTTTAACCAACTAAAAAATGATAATGCAAAACATTCAAAGGGATTATGTTCATTATGCCAATTCAAATTTGGTTATATATTAGTCCTTGTCAAAGAAGAATAATCATGTCCTCTTTCTATCCTATCATGGCTAGTTAATCTTTCATTACAATGTTTGTCTCTTGATTGTATTCTTTATTCACCTATCTAGTGTTTTTAATACCTCATGTGTTTTACCTTAAAAATAACTTAACAAAAAGCATATGCACATGTGTCATAAGTAAATGCATAACAATAATCATACCCATAACAAACATAGTAACATCATATCATCCATAAGCAATAAAGAAATCAACCATTTTTCATCATATGTCTAAATATAAATAGTAAAAAAAATACTCATTATAATTTACCATGTCATATGCAAACAAGAAACATAGCCATAAATAAAGCCATCTCATGCATATCTAGATGAGTCTACATTAGTGTCTAGTGACCATAACATGAACATCATTAATGTAACCATCACATCATAAACATTGACATCAAAGTAAATCATAGACCATGAGTATGAGTAATAAACAAGGATCATATATATATATATATTTCATGATTCAAATAATATCATAATGTGTACAAACATATATACATCTCTCTCTCTCTCTCTCTCTCTCTCTCTCTCTCTCTCTCTCTCTCTCTCTCTCTCTCTCTCTCTCTCTCTCTCTCTCTCTCTCTCTCTCTCTCTCTCTCTCTCTCTCTCTCAAAATGTACATCTCACCACATCAGTTTGTAAGTTAGGATCAAAATGATATGCATTAATATGTGATATATATGAACTATGTCATAGCTATGCCCTTGAGGCACCACTATCTCTTGGTGTACCACTAGGTCCTAGTACTTTTCCCCCTATAGTACCCATCTATCCAACTATAGATGCTATATATTGCCCTAGTGTCACCACACTAGCACCTCCTACCAATCTCACTTTGTACTCATCCCATCATGTATCATCAAGACAACACCTCAAAATTATATCCTCATAATACTATATCTCCTCCATTGTATCTAGGTATCAGTCCATGGGGATGGTGTTTGATGGTCTTATACATGTTGTTGTCCTCCTCCTCTCTACCTCAAGAAGTCCCTCTCCTATGTAACCAAGGATAGTAAAGCCCTTACCTAGTCCTTATCACCTATAAGATTCACAACATGACCCTATAAAATAGCCACTTGACCCTATAGTGTCATGATTTATGCCTGTGTAATGGCTAGTGCCACTCTTACTTGAGCATCTAGGGTACCACCTATACCTATGCCCTCTGGCCCCCTCTCCTAGTTGGGCCCACATCCATAGGCATCCTACCACCATCACCATCACCGTGTATATTTTCATATATAAATCTTGGTACTATGTCACATACCCATCTATAAATCTTGCATCATCTATTTGTGGTTTGGTTGGCAGCTCCTCATAATCTAGCAAAATTAGGACTAGATGTGGCTTTGAAATAAGATCTCTAAATCCTCATTCTTGTACCTAATAAGTACACCTAAAATAACATATACAAGTCCAAACATCCTTTATACCCTATCAAATGGGATGAGATCCGCCTCTCCATCCCTCCAGTCAAGAATCCACTTGTAACTCTATAAGGACAAGGTTTACCTCCTATAGCTAGGTCATACTAGAAACTAAACATAGGGTCTCTAGATAATGTCACCAATCACTAGTGCACCCCTAAACCAATCCAAATCATGTGCAATTCCCTACACCTGAAGAGGTGAAATCACCTCTCTATTTCATGAATCTAACTAAGAAATCTATTTGAGTATATCCCTTTTCACTTTTTACCCATGGCCTTTTAGGATTTACGCCCTGACAATCGATGGTTAAGTAGCTCCCTATTTTTTTGTTCTTACCTTGAGCAAGCCATTTTAAATCAAAATCAAGTCAACACACCCACCCATGGAGATTACCTTCTCCACCCACTCGACCTCCTCATCATCTCACCATTGGTCCACTTCAGCCTGACTAACACATGTTTTGTGATGACTTTTGCTTGGTATTTTTATTGTAGTGACAACATTGACATGTTGACCACTTTTTGAACTTACACCACCTCATCCTTACCTAACCTACTTGTGTATTTTTAGGATCAATTCTTACCTTGGATACTTGTGACATAAAATCAATTTATGTTTTTAGTAAGAGCACTTCCTACCTTGGATACCCATTGAATTCCATACATCACTTAGGAGACTTGTGTTTATGAGTATACCTAGATGCCACACCTAAATGAAATCACATGATCTAATTTTCACTTATCCTTCTAATCACCGACCTTTATTTTTACCAACTATGTCAACCTCATCAATGTACAATCTTGACTATCACACTTTTTTTTGCATTTTATACATTTGTTTGTGCTTCAATGCACAACTTATCATCCACCATCATTATCCACCTTCATACACCTTATCAAACCCACACCTAATTATTTTCTACCTCATTAACTCCAAGTTTTAGAGGGAACACCTCCTCCCATACTTAGGGCAATTAGAGCTTTAACTAGTAATTTGTTTTTGTTTTATAGCTTGTTAATTCAAAGCTACATAACAAAAATGTGCAAAATGTAGACATCATAAATATGTACACCACAATTTTGAATGTTGAAATTCCCATAGACCACCTTAGGACCCCCGTGGGACTAATTTAAACCTTCAACCCATAACCAAGCCTAACCCATGGTTAGTTTTCTCAACTGACCTAACCTACCCTTTTGCCTACTCTTTGCCTTGACCCTCGGCCATCGATAGTTAGGATGACTGCCAATGGTCACCTTGACCATTGACGGTTAGGGTCCACCTTTTTAACCACCAACATGAAAGTTACCCTACCTCAATTTTATAAAAATAGCTCATCTAAATTTATGTGTGATCCATTTCATGTGTGAGTTAAAATTAGAAGACCTAATTAACATTTTGTTACAAATCTCTTACATTGCCTATAAGAAGAGAAGAGTAAAGAGGTGAAATCCATCTATAATTGTTATCAAGAGCTTGTGCATCTAGAATTCCTTTATTTTAAAATTCAATCATCATCATCAATCCAATGATCTAACCATCATGTTAGAGAGCTAGCTTGCTACTACTACTCTACCAAATCATTAAGTATTATTACTCTATCCACCAATAAGTTAACCATCTCAGACACCCACCCAATCAACTTGCTGCAAGATAAGTATTTGTATTCTAGTATTCATTAAATTTATTTTACTTTCACACTCAGCCTAACACCAATCCATATCTTAAAATCTAACTTTGGGATCCCATCAACCATCTATTTACCAACCTAGACCTACACATAGTAACCATTGATGATTGTCTCAACTATCAATAATCTGCCCAACCATTGACAATTAGCTTGACCACCAATGATCACCTTAACCACTAAAATTCACATCAACCACTGATGGTCACTATAGAATAAAATAATATCAAGTTATTTTCACCCTTTTTCCCTCAACCAAATCTATTTTTTATGTCCCTACCTATTCATAGACCCCTGTCTAATTTTTTGTAATATACCCTAGCCATTTAGCACTAGTATTGACTTGCTTATCATTATATTAGTCATTTATAGTCTATTTCTTTATCAAGAATTTTTTGTTTTCAATTTTAGTACTTTTTGATTATTTATGAAAGTATTTTATTACTCTATTTATAAACTTAATTGTTTAAAATGTGTGGAATGATAGCCCCTGAGGAAGCTTTTGCTTTTGGGATCTAGCTAACACTAGGCAATCTACTCAGATATCTATCTAACTAACCATTTTATTTAGTGATATCTTATTTGTAGGTCATCTTCCTAAGCCAAATAGGAGTTCTTCACAATCATCTGATTCAACACATGTATAATCAAATAAGTTATTCAACCACACCTATATTTAGTTTCTTCTTCTTCCCCTTTTCAAAATATAAGCTAAAATTCACTAAAACACTTAAATCCATTTAGATACTATATGGGATTTTATTTATTTCTCTCTTTACCTCCCAAGAGCACCATCACTCTTGGGGAACCTCTTTCGCTCCTTCATCCATGACCTATAACATGGTGCAAATCACACCTCAAGATGAAGTTGATGGGTCTAATCCTTTCTATACCTACAAAGATACTTATCATATTCAAAACCTTCAAAATAATGTGGGAAAATTTGACATAAGTTTAATCAATAATCCCATTTATAATACATCTTCTAATAACCCTCCCCCTAATACCAATTTGGGGAGTGATCCTACCAACACCAACCCACCCATTGATACAACTTAACTTCTTGTCAAAGTCATATAGAAAATGAACATAATGAAAAAATGTAACACCAATAAAATGATGTAAATCTAACATCATTTGATTAATATCGATAATCAACCTCTAGCTATCCATCCTCAAGGTAATCCCAATTTTATTCCTCCACCTCTTAGAGATGCCTCAGCTAATGATATTCCTCAACCCATAATAAATAACAAGATGCTTGAAACTATTCAAAATGAGCATTTATCTCCCTTCATTGTATCCATTTATATTGGTAACATATCTCCAACTATCAAGTATGATGGGACTAAATACCTAGCCTCATTTTCCAAATCATTTGGAAATCTTTAAAAAGAGTGGATCCATAATAATACCTTCACCACAACTAAAATCTTAGTCAAAACCTTCACTGGTGATGTATTAAAATGGTACAACCAATTACCCCAACATTCCATTTGGTAACTTGAAGATTTAGTCAATACTTTAGTTAAAGAGTTTCAATATAATGATCTTCCCAAAAATTATCTTGGCCATTTCATCAATGCTAATCAATGTCCTACCAAATTAGCTCATGATCATATAAAAATATGGAAGTCATTGGCCCATAAATATGACCATAACATGACTAATGATAACTTTTTCAAACTCTTTATAATTACTTTGACTCCTATTTAATATAAGGTTAGAATATTTGTTCCCCAAACACTTAATGAAGTTCTTGACCAAGGTAAACATCAAGACTTTCTCATGAAGAAATTCAAACCTAATCCTAAAATTCTTAAAGGATATTTTCAAAAATCTACCAATGCTATCACTAGTAATAATCTATAAACAAAACCTATATTTACCAAAAGTAACATCCCTTCATCTTCTCACACACCACTTTCTGTGCAACAAATGAAACAATTTTTACCACCCTCTAAACCTTTCACCTATCCTAACAATCTTCATAAGTGGTATGACCCTAATAAATTTTATTGGTTCCATACTGACATTAGTCATTCCTATGAATCTTATAGAGGGATCACTAAATTTTCTATCTCTTATATACTTGGTGATTTATTTAATCATGAAGCCCTGATCAACCTTTGTCTTCAAGAGTATACCACTGCTTCTAAAAAATGATAGGTTTATAAAGATTCTACCTCCAATAACCAAAAATATTTTTCAAATAGTCAACCAAATTCCAAATATGTTTGTGTCACTGATGCCAATTATGATCAATATTATAACAATTCCCAATATGTCAACACTGCTAAGGTCAACTATCATCGTAAGTCAACTCATAAAGATCCTATTACCAAACCTAAGAAGCCATATTTATAAGAAAAAATTATTAAAGATACTTCAACCTAGATTTGGAATCACATGAGGAACCACTTCCTCCTTTTGAACCTCTAACCACATCTATTCTTTCAAAATCTACTTTACCTCCTAAACCTCATGTTGGTTCTTCTTCTAAATCTCATTGAAACTTTTTGAAAGAACTTAAATTTATGCCTTTTAATATTCCACTTATGTAATTGGTTTATAATTCCCCCTATCATCACATTTTGCTTATGCAATAACTCCAAGAAATTGAATATCCATCCTCTCTAGATGAAGAACCACCTTATATTGAACCTCAACCTACCAACATGTATGCCATTGAAACCCTATGTCCTTTCAATCCTTTTATTGAATTTCTTGAAGAGGACATGATCAATAATGAAATTATTTTTGATATCAATGATCTGCCACTTTTTATTAAAATACCCATTAATACTACCCTCATTTATAAAGTTCTAGTTGATGAAGGCTATGGTATTAATGTGAAATATTTTTGGCTTATCCAACAACTTGGTTATAACAAGGATCATCTCAATTAAACCCATCTCACCAATCATTTTTTTATAAGACTAATCAAAAGCCACTTGGTTGTATTTGGCTTCCCCTAACAATCAGACCTAAGACCATTCAAATTATGTTGATGGTCCTTGATTTACCCTTATCTTATAATATACTCCTTGGTCACCCTTAGACTCATAAAATTAGGTATATTACTTCTTCTGGTACCCAATGCATTAAATTCTTACATAATGGCAAGTTATATAAGCATGAAATTGATCCCAACCCATGGATTATTCAAATTCCTAATCCCAAACCTCAATATCATATTCCTACCATTCCTAAGATTAATAGTTCTCCTTTACCTTAGTTCATCAACATCAATCATAATTTATAAGTCACTCTTACTGATTTAAAGATGGTGAAGCTAATGATTTACAACATACATGCAATACTACCAAGCTTCCTCCCTATATTAAAAAATAGATTCTGCCTTTATTACTCAAGATCATACTATTCCTCTTCTTGATGAGATCATTGATTTCCCCCTCCATGCAATGATTAAGATCCTTCTTTACCTTAATATTCCTTCACTTACAATGATTTTGGAGTGTCCAAATTATTTCAATATCCTCTTACCATGTCTCCACATACATTTAATAATATTGGGATTTCACCTTTTGAATCTCCCCCTGACTCTTAAGCATGTACAATTTCTACAACATATGATGATAATTACATTATGGTCTAAGCTCAATATTGAGACTTGGATGTATGTAATTATCATAAAACCTTAGCTAAAGTACATGATTTTAATTGGGATGTCCATACCATTTCTATGGATCATAACTTTGATCTCTAAGGTTATGTGCCTCCTACCAATTCTCGGCTTATTGATACTCCTTATGTGGTAGAGTAAATTATACCTTCTAAACCTCCAAAAATTCATGCATCTTATTTACCACCTATGAATCCAATAATTACATCTAATCCTTCCCTCATCACCAAAACTATCAACACTCTTATCCCTTCTAACCCATCTACTTCTCCTACCCCCAAGATTACATTAGATGTCAAAGCAATTGATATCCATTAGATACATCCTAAGTATGATTACCATGGTAATCAAATTATTGATCTAAAAGTAGATGTTGAGTATTATGGTCTTCTTACCACCTTGCCTAGTGATGAAGCTATCGTTGAAATACTTCATGCTAAAAAAACTTAACTTCGTCAGTAACATCATAAACTTGGGAAATTTCAAACTAAAACCCCTTGTTTTAACAACTTCATTACTAGCATTGAATCTAAAACTAATCCAATTTATTAGTTAATTAATAAACCATACCATTTCCAAGATGGAAATTCTATTCTTATCAAAGAGACTACTCATATTGAATATGGTAATCCATTTCATCCTCGACCAATTATAGTTTCTCATGAACTATCACCTATCAAACATGATAATTTTAGCTTATTATTTGATAAATATCATGAAGTATTTGATTTGTCCTATAAGGACATGATTGGTATTGGCCCTAAAATTATGGTGCATAACATCATCACTTATCATGATACTAAGCTTGTGCATCAAAATCAAAATAAATTTCCACCTAAAGTTTCTACTTTATGTCGCAAGGAAATCATCAAAATTCTTGATGCTAAATTTATCAAACCAATGGACTATTCTGAATTAGTTTCTAACATAGTTCCCATTTAGAAAAAGGTCACTATGGTCATTTGCATTTTTATTGATTTCCACAATCTTTATCTCACTTGTCTCAAGGATAATTTCCCTTTACCCTCAATAAATGCCATCATTGATTCCATAGCTAGTTATAAAATGTTATCTCTTATGGATGGCTTCTCAAACTATAGTCAGATTCACATTACCACTAAATACCAACATAAGACCACTTTCACCATGGAATGGGGAACTTATTACTATGTCAAAATGCCTTTTAGCCTAAAAAATGATGGAGCCACTTACCAATAAATAATGAATCATATATTTTATGATCTTATCCACAAAATTGTTGAAACCTATGTGGATGATCTCATTTTTAAATCCAAAAGTCATAAGAATCATCTCTCAGATCTTGCTATCATCTTTGACCATCTTTTTAAATATCAAGTTTGACTAAATCCTTACAAATGTATCTTCAATGTCACATCTATAAAATTGTTAGGATTCCTAGTCTCTCTCTATGGCATCAACGTTGACCCAACCAAGATTATTTTTATCATCAACATGCCCATTCTTCATTTCATTCCTAACCTTCATACTTACCTAAGAAAACTTGGGGCAATTAGATTATTTATCCTCAAAATGGCTCATCACATCCACTCCATCAATTCTCTTCTCAAGAAAGGTAATGGCTTAGAATGGATATACCCTTGTCAAAAATCTTTTGATAATATGAAAGAATCATTGCTTCACCCACCTACACTTCATCCTCCTTATAACGATTGACCCTTGATCCTATACACTTATTCACCACCTATACTAGTTAGGGTAATGATTAACCAACATGATGATATCAGAAGAGAGTATGCCATGTATTACTTTAGCTAATGCCTCATCAATTATAAGAAATGGTATACAAAAGTCAAATGTAATTACCTCACCATCTATTTTATAGCTAAAAAAATTTGACATTACATTCTTTACCAGACCACTTATATCATCATTCATTCTGACCCCCTTCATCACTTCTTCTCCAAAGCCTTTATTCCTAAAGATAGAATTGGCAAATGGATGGTCCTATTTATGGAATTTGATATCTTAATTATAACTCAAAAAGATATCAAAGGAAAAGTCATAACTGACCAAATTATCATAGCTCCTGTGTTAGCTACAACTCACCTTCAAGATAGTCTTCTAGATAATAATATTCTCTTTATTGAAGGTATTAATCAAACTATTTCTCTCAAATATTACTTTAATAAGTTATCATTGATTTTGAAGCTAGTAATCTTGATAAATCCATTATTCCCCCTGATACTACTAAACCATAATTAGTTATCAAAGAGCTTCCTAAAATTAATGTTGACTTGCAAGAGGATACTTGAAACCTTCACTTTGATGGTGTTAAATGCCTTCAAGGAGCTAGGGTAGGCTACATTCTTACAAGTCCTCTTGGAAAAATCATACCTTTAGATTTTAGCTTCACCTTTGATGTCACCAATAATATGGCTTAATATGAAGCTCTAATCTTAGGCATGAGAGTTACTCTTGATTTAGTGAGAGGATCATCTTGCAATAAATGAGTGTGCAAAAATCGGTCCATATTGGCTCTTCATGAGCCTTGATATACCAATGATACCATAGAAGGGATTCATATTCCAAGTGAAATTATGCAAGTGGGACTTTGTTAGAATTAAAAGTATTATGGAGACTAAAATACTATTCTACCTAAACGATCCATCCAGTCATATTTACACCATTGATTATAGGAAAATCAAGTTTCAACCCATGAAAATTGTTGGAAAAAGAAAATCCAGTGTCTAAAGAAGACTCTAGATGCTTCTATTATTCAAGGTAGTATGTTGAACATTAAGGCCAATAATTTTTTCATCAAGTTATTTGATTTAGGTTTTGAGGGTGACAATTTCATCCTCCATGTGTTTTGCTCCTATTCGGGTTATTATTGTGGACATTCAATTCCTAACATCATTTATGTTGAAATTGTCAATCTTACTTGAATTGCACTTAAATGTACATTTTAGGTCAAAATGATTAAAACACCCTAAATGGTTTGAAATTTTCATTTACAAGTGTTGATTTAGGTCAAAGTGGAAATGCATTTTATGAGATACCTAACTTTGATCAATTCATTGTGAGTCAAAATGATGATTTCACCATTTTATGGTTTAGATCACTCTTTTCTTCTAATTTATTAGTACATGTCATGTACCATTGTTATTTTATGTTGACAACATCCTAAATGGGAATACAGTTTCAACGCATCTAACATCACCTTATAATTCTTCTCAATTCAAATTATAACCCAATAATATGACTTTCTAACCATTTTGATTAATTGAAGGCCAATTTCCAAAGAATTATACTAAACTTGATGTAACTTGTTTAAACTAATTAAGCCAAATTAAGAGCTTAAGTAAGAATTCCATGGAACTTATTGAATGTCTCAATATTAGAAATTGATTCTTAATATTTTCATCACCTAGTGACATCATCTATGGGGTAGCATCCATAAGCCATCTATGCATAAAAATATAAAGATTATAGGTCTTCCATGCCTCCCATTCCTATTTAATGCCTCTTTATACTAAATAATTATGAGGATATTTATAGATTTAATTTCAAATATTAGATTAATCCATGGCCACATTCTCTCAATCTTGAGATGAATAGTCATGGTTGATCCTGAACAATTTTGAAAACTGTAAATAGAAGAGCCATGAACATCATTTTTAAGATTGATTTGTGTAATATTATAATGCTAAATTATCTTCACAACCCTTTGTGTTGATCATTGTGTTTCATTAGCAAGATTAATTTGATAGGCTAGATTAGAGATTTCTTCTACTTTGAGCGTAGTCTATACAAAAAATTCTTGAGGCATTGGAGGAGTTTGGCCACCATTGTTGACAAAGATAAGATCTTTTGATCAAGGGGAGAACATGTTTACGAGCTGATTTTGAGTAGTAGAGTCACTTGGGAAGGTAATGGTTTACTTTCTTTCATTTGAATCTTATTTTTCTTAGCAAACCTTGTATGAATATATGGCTTAAATAGTTTATCTCTTTATTTATTTTTCTTTGGTTTTATTGGACTAATGCTTGAATAATCATTTTATGTAATCCACTCTACATTTTGGCATGCTTAGTGGGACCACACCCCATGAATTCAATCAAAAAGCACTTATAAACAACCTACTAACCACTTCCTTGCAAGATCTTAGAGTGTGGAATTAAAGAAGGTGAAAATTGGAGCAAAAATCCATTTTTTTGTAAGTCACAATTTTGTTCTCAAGACTGTGTAACGTGACTCAATTGTGTGATCTGACTCAGCTACTAACCCAAATTGATTATCAACCCAACTTGGTTTCTAACTTGACTCAACTTCTAACCTGACTCGACTCCCAACCTAACTCACCCTAACTTGACCCCAACTCACCCTAACTCGACCCTAACTTGCCCTAAATTGACCTCAACTCACCCCAACTCGACCCAACCTAACTTGGCTGCCAACCCAACTTGAATGTGTAACCTAACCCAACCTAAGAGCTCAATTTATAAATATATTAATTTCACTTGGAAAAAATATTCAAAGATAAAAGAAGTGACGACCATTTTATTATAGGATTTACTTGAACAAGTGTTAAAACTAGCTTACTTAGTACTTTTACACTTCTTTTGGATGTTCTAAAAAAGAATTAGGAATTTTCACTTTGGGTTTAAAGAGGAATTTTTTTATATTTGTGTTGAATGTTTTGATTGTTATTTCAAATTTTAAAACTTAAAGCCAAGAGGATAAAATAACACCACCATATTTCATTTAGTGATATAAAATTGAATACACTTTAAAGTTTTTGTAAGTTATTTTCATTATTTGTTTAGTCTAAACTTGTTTGAGTAAATAGGGAGTTATACATGTATGCCCTCGCATCCATCTCCTTTAAGTAACTTTTGATATCAAAAGCACGAACTTTTTTTGGGTGGTTTTTAATTATTTCCATTTTCACATCTTAAATCTAAGGGGCTAGTAATGAATCTAATCAAACACTTCCAATTTGGTGAAATAAAATTAACCTCACTTCAATTATTTGTAAACTTGCTTGTTGATTGTGTGTTTTAGAGAAAATAAACGTGTATGTATGCTCTCCCATCCATCCCATTTAGGGAGCTTTTGAGATCAAAAACACCATCTCATCATACTTTGAGCCTAGTCCAAGGCATAGAAAGAATGTCATTTAAAGCCCTCCCCAAAAACTCGTAATATGTAAAAACCCCTGTTTCCCTTGAATTTTGAAAATTGTATATTTTGGATTATTTTTCTATATATTCTAATTTTTTTGGTGTTTTTGCTTGAAATAATGAATAATGTGAATTTGCAAGATAAATTTGAATAGATTAAAATAAATAAATAAATAGCAGTGTACTCTTTCAACTAACTAACTTTGATCTTCTTATTCACTTCTGATGATTACAATAGAAGACCTCTGTCATGCATAGAAAAAGAATATAAAATATTGCTAAAAAAAATTGATCTTTCTGCAAATCTGAAATTAATCCCTGGATCTGGTACGGCTTGGGTTGCTGTGTCAAAAAAACATAGTTGTCGACGTTGGTTATACTACCATCATCAGTCAATATACTGCCAACATCAGTCTCCTTCTATCCATCTACTCTATCGACGTCGGTATGAAGTCATCCGATGTCGGTCTCTGGTATGCCGATGTCAGTCTCTAAGCTACCTATGGCTCTGTACGACCTGATGCAGAATGGTATGGATTCTATACAGTAGCAAAAAATAGTACAGCCTGTATGATGGATGCCCAATCTCAAGAAATATGGTGCTAATATGGAAGATCTTAATTTGGATAATTACTGAATCAAAACCTAATGAAATAAATACCTGTAAACCTCTATGATAACTTCTATATGAAGTTATCTCTCAAACTAGCAATAGATCAGCTGATATCTCACAACCTCTGAATCACACACACTAAAGATTGTACATTCTCCAATGCAACTGGAATACTAGAAACCCTTGGCTCAGTCTTCTCAGAAAATTTTGTCTTCAACAATTAATAATCAATATTCAATAATCAATAATTATGGCCTCTCTCCAATAAAAAACCCTTATATCCTCTAAAAGGTGTGCTTGCCCTAATTAGGGTTTCATAATTAAGAATTAGGGTTTCATAATTAAAATATGCTAAATAATTAATATTTAATTAAATCAATCAAATATTACTATCTCCCTCAATACATGTTTGAGTGAGCCCAAATGAAAGCCAACTGGAAAAATTTTGCTAGTTAAAGCCAAGCCAAGCTCCATCATGACCCTCTATCCATCCTATCAGCCTACGAAGGTTGCATAATAGGCTAATCATTAACTCTAAATATGTCAACTAAAAAGGGGGCATGACAATCTACCCCTCCTAAAATTGCTTGTCCCCAAGCAATCGGTGAACAATAAACCAATCAATCCACCTGGATCCCAAATGTAGTCATGATCTATACTACTGTCAATCAATGTAAGCTCTTGCAATATCCTCTGAAATATAACTAAGAGGAATCCATAATCAAACTGGTCAATGCAACTCAACCAAACTCCAAGATCATAAATACCATGTACACATTTCACCATGCTATGCGGAAGGCATACTCCAACTCTGCAACAACTCCCAAATGGAACTATGCCAAGTGTGGAGAATCCACACACTGTACCTCTACTGTGATCAACATATCTCTAAAAATCACTAGCCATGGTCTCCAATCGCCTATGCATCACTGATAATGAAGAGACATCACATGCTAGATAGAAATAACATAAACCAAATCTGTTTGCCATCAACTTTTGCTCTAAATCATGCACTAAAAAACTGTCAATCCCAGCACCTATCACCATTCTATGTCTATCACAACTCTCATCCCATGGCATCAAACCATCCCATAACTAATGAAAAGTACTTATAGTGTAATGTCGATAAAATGTGCCACTCTTAATCAGTGGCTTAGAGTGCAATCTAGAAGAAACTAACTGCAACTGATCACTAACCAAGCCTGAACCAACCACTACCTCTGAAAACACCTCCAAAGGAGTAGTATCACAAACAAGGACCAAACCAACTATTGGCTCACCAACATCACAACTGATCTCTAAAGTACTACCATCCATACTCTGTGAATCAAATCCAAAGCTCATATCAACATACAGAGTATCAAAAACTGTAGCATCGCTATCCAACTTCTCTATATCAAAAGAAATTGCTGATGATACTAAGTCCTCAAAACTATCCACTACATTCTCCTGGGTGTCATCTACAATGATCAGATCCTAGGACTCTTCTACAATCTCTGAATCTAGAGTGTGAATGCTAGACATACTCATATCATCATCAACATGTGACCTAACTATAAAAGAAAGCTGAGTCTCTGCCACATGTGCTAACTCTTGAACTAATCTCACCTCTAGACAAAGCTCATCCACATGTCTCTCAGAATCCTAGAGAGCCAACTGAGTACACACCAAGGAATTTTGAGTATCCTCCAGCTCATGAGAAAGCCAGTCAACCTCCTCTTCCTTCTTGTTTTGTGATGTGGACCCTTTAAAAATGGATGTCATATACCACACTAATTTGTCTTCTATTGTAGGGTGTGAAAGCAATTCATTCATCCTCCTCTAGTTTTCAACCAACTTGTTCAAACCTTGTTTAAGCATATCCATATTCTTGTCCCACTATTTTTGAGTACTTGAAGTAACCATGATTAACTAGCCGATTCAATGTCCAATCTACCCAACAGGATGGCAGGACAAAAGCTCTGATACCATTGTAGAAACCCCTATTTCCCTTGAATTCTAAAAACTATATATTTTGGATTGATTTTCTGTATATTTTGATTTTTTTGGTGTTTTTACATGAAATAATGAAGAATGCAAATTTGCAAGATAAATTTGAATAGATTCAAATAAATAAATAAATAAATAAATAGTAGTGTACTCTTTCAACTAACTAACACTGATCTTCTTATTCACTTCAGATGATTACAATAGAAGTCCTCTATCATGCATACAAAAAGAATATAAAATATTGCTCAAAAAAACCTGATCTTTTTGCAAATCTAAAATTAATCCCTAGATCTGGTATGGCTCAAGTTGCTGTGTCAAAAAAACATAGTCACCAACATCAGTTATACTGTCGTTGTCAGTCGATATACTACCGACGTCGGTCTCCTTCGATCTGTCTACTCTATTGACGTCGATATGAATTCGTTTGATGTTAGTCTCTGGTATGCTGATGTCAGTCTCTGAGCTGCCTGTGGCTCTGTATGGCCTGATGCAGAATGGTATGGATTCCATACAGTAGCAAAAAATAGTATGGCCTATATGCTAGACGCCTGATCTCAAGAAATATGGTGCTAATACAGAAGATCTTAATTTGGATAATTACTAAATCAAAACCTAATGAAATAAATACCTATAAACCTTTGTGATAACTTTTGTATGAAGTTATCTCTCAAACTGGCAATAGATCGACTGATATCTCATAACCTCTGAATCACACACACTAAAGATTGTACATTCTCCAATGCAACTGGAATACTAGAAACCCTTGGCTTAGTCTTCTCAAAAAAATTTGTCTTCAACAATCAATAATCAATATTCAATAATCAATAATTATGGCCTCTCTCCAATAAGAAACCCTTATATCCTCTAAAAGGTGTGATTTCCCTAATTAGGGTTTCATAATTAAGAATTAGGGTTTCATAATTAAAATATGCTAAATAATTAATATTTAATTAAATCAATCAAATATTACTATCTCCCTCAATACATGTCTGATCGAGCTTGAACGAAAGCCAATTGGAAAAATTTTGCTAGTTGAAGCCAAGCCAAGCTCCATCATGACCCTCTATCCATCCTATTAGCCTACGAAGGTCGCATAATAGGCTAATCATCAACTCTGAAGATGTCAACTGAAAAGGGGGCATGACATAATAGTATTGCATGATATTGAGGTGATCGTAAAGTCTTTTTATTATGTCATTTATTTCATGCATCTTAGTTTATGAGGGGGAATTCATTACCTCCCATGAGTTATTTAGGGAAGCCTTGACCTAGGAATTCATCTCCCAACATTGTCTTTAACCCCTATCCATGGGAGGGTATATAAATTGGTATCACCCCATTAGGATCAAAGGTTTGAGCAATTAAACCACCTCCTAGCATTGGGATTAAGCCCATGACATATGAGCACATTAGACATCACATTGTACTGAGCGAGTGATGGATGTAGTGGTTGAAAAAAGGGCAAGACCATTTTACAACAAGCCAAGTTTTGTAGACCCAAATGACATGAGCTTCTTTTGGCACATTGGATGTGAAAGTACTATGTAATTGATCCATCTAAAACATTCAAAAAATAATTAGTTTAGTTAACCTCACTTTACCATACCTTGTCAATTTAGGATTTAAGATGATTAGTTAGTTGATTTATATTTATCTTAGATTACATATTCTTGTTTTGGGTCAAAACTTATTATTAACATAAATGTCATAAACCAAAACACATTGTCCCTAAATTTTTTGAACAAGGAGACATTACGTTATCCAAGTGAAAATCAATATTTTCCTTTTTCAAATTTGTCATCATAAACATTATGTCATCATTTGGTATAATTGGTGTAGTTATGCTTCCCATTTGAGTCTAAATTATTTTCCAAAATTTTTTAAGTCCCTCATTGATAATTCACATTCAAAATTGAACCATTTTAAGTTCTAAGCATTGATGTGTTAAACTAGGTTCACCATTTGCACATTAAACTTGTTTTAAGTTGGGTTTAATTTTATATTTTTTAAATTGAGGGTCTTTTATAGAATCATCATCACATTATCATCTTTGGTGGACTCAATTAATCTTGTGCATCACTTGCAATTTGAGTCCTAGAACATATTTTATACTATTTCCCTTCCTATCACCATGTGGCGCCATTATGTTGTTCATTTGGTTTTAGTTTTATACTTAGGAATTCTTGTATATTTTCACATCATGAGTTTCTTCATTTGAATTATCTTATTCATAATTTGAAGAGATTTATTCTAGTTTTCTAGTGTTAACTCATCGAAGTTGAACTAGATTTTATGGTATTGATGTATAACAAAAGTCTACAATTTAGTGTGCAAGTCACACTCTAGATTTTTGAGTTACCATACCCTCTTCCATTCTATATGATTTCAACTTTACCAAAATTTGAGTAAATTCATGAACAAAATCTTCTAATTTTGTGGTTCCAATCCACCCTCCTTTTTATAGTCTCTTTGGTACCTTAGTCATTTTTTGAAAGAGAAGATCAAATCCATACCTTGTTCATAACATTTGTAACACATTGATCTAGATCTAGTCAAATGTAGAGAACAACTCTTTTTAGACATGACTCAAAGGTTCAACCGTAGTAGGGTCTCTTATGACCCTAGCTATGAGGATGAGCAATATTATGATGGTTAAGACAATTCTATTATCTTTAAGGACATCTTAAAATAGTAGGATCCAAGGAAGAATATAATGAATATCAATGCAACATCAAGAGAGCCAAGATGAAGCACTTATTAGGTTGATAGAATTAGATGTTGGATTACCTTTATATTTTCCTATGGAACAATTGAATACCTTAGTTAGAGAAGAATAAAGAAAATGGAAAGAGAAATATTTTGCACAAGTAGACATACCTTCTTCTTCTAAAGGTAAAGAAATTCTTACAGAGTCATAACCCATAAATCTAGATCTTATAGCAAAGATCAAGAAAATAAGTCAACGATATGTCAATCAACTTATCATGGACTTAATTGACTCATTATTTTCTACTTTAATTCATAATGATTCTTTTAAATAACAATAAAATTTGGTTGAGAGTACTCACAATTAATTTGTTGAGAACATAATAGTGGTAGATTAAGGTAACCTAAACAAACATTTAAAGATTCAAGAGATATTACAAAATGTTCCCTTAAAAATGAAACATAAATTTTTTAACCATCATGAACGTCTTGTCACTTTACAAAATTAGAGACCCAAAAATTTAGTTCATATTAAGGAGATCCCTCAAGATAATATGGCTAGTTCATCACAACCAACACAAAAATTGGTAAATAGATAGAATTTCCCAAAATCAACAAAACACTAGATAGCCAAATTCAGGGAATGTTTTACAATCTAAGAATCAATGACCTATCTAATAAACTTTAGGATCAAATCAAAACCAATTCATGGAATGTAGGGTGTACATCCCTCACAAATTCATGAAATAATAGGGGCACATTCCACCCTAATAATAATAACAATAGGGGCACATTCTACCCCAATAGTAAAATTAGGAGCACATTCCACCCCAAAAACAAAATTAGGGGAACATTCCACCCCAATAATAAAATCAGGGGCACATACCACCCCAAAAAAATCATAACGAATCCATGAATACACAAAACATGAAAGAGTAAAACTATATGAAGGAGATTATGCAATGATTGGAGACGAATAATAGAGTCAAGAAGTATAAATTCAATGAGATATGTCCATATATATTTGATTTTACCATTATAAAAACCCCCTTTCTACCTCATTTTGAGGCACCAAATTTTATAAATATAAAGGAGAGGGAGACCCACGTGAACATATAAAATCATTTTTTATTTTATGCCAAAAGGTTGCTTATAATAACAAGTACTTATTATGATTGTTTCTATAAAGTTTAGTAGAACAAGCTCCTGATTGGATACTAAAGTTACCCAAAGGATCAGTTTTAGATTGGAATGACTTGTTAGAAAAGTTTATTAACCATTTCTCTTACAACATAGACCATGAACTAACTATTATTGACTTGTGCAAAGCCACATAATGTGATGATGAAAGTTTTTCTGGATATCTATAGAGATGGAGAGCATTAGGTGGTCACTTTCAACACAACTTGCTAGACAAATAGTTAACATATATAATTACACAAAACTTACATCTTGAGGTCATGCACAATCTATGTCTATCTTGTGTTAACTCATTCAAATAAATTATTTACAAAGAGGTACAGATTGAGAAGGCTCTTATTTCTAAGGGTCTTATCAAGATTTTTTCTCAAGGCCAAACTTCAAATTATGCCCAATCATCTACACAAATTTTTTTGCAAGATAAGCCTAAGGGCTTTAACAAGAACAAGAACATGGTTGGAAATAGGGTGATTGAAATAATGCATGTAAAAATGGTGCAGGCTCCATCTCCCTCAAATGTACAAATAACTCCCCCCAATCTACCACCTAATTTATAGATATAACCTCCATATAGAACATTTCATAATAATTTTATATTATTTAACAAGTTAAGAGAGCCATTTGAAATAGTGCTTCAAAATATCATAGCAAAAAATCTGATTGTATAGCCAATACCAAGGCCATTTACTCATGATCAACTGAAACTAGATTGGTACAAAGAGAATGAGTGGTGAAATTTCCATCATGTAGCTAGTCATGGTGCATACTATTGTGTCCAATTATGACACATCATTGAAGAATTCATTGAAAGTGGAGAACTAGAGATTAAGTTGGACCCTAATCAAAACACAAATCAAGATATGGGGATCTACAAGGACCCCTTTCCTCAACATAATCCACCACCAACAATAAATAATCAAAACCAAGGACAAAAGCAAAATTAGAACCAACATTAGGGTCAGAATCATAATTAGCATAATCAGGATCATAATGCCTATACTAATAATGAGGTTTATAACATGTTTTATGACTATAACAATATTGTGGGGCACATTTATATTACCCACATTGCCACTATTACTATGAAACCATGTGGAAAATATCATGTTCCTTGTAGCATCAGACCCACCATTTTAGGTTCAACACCCTCTCCCTCTAGTAATACCACATTGAGTTCACGTAGTGTAGTTACAACTCCATTCACATGGGTTACTAGTTCTAAACAAAAACATCTTTCTTCTAATTTTAAAGGCTCAACATCAACTCAAAACTATATAAATATAGCTAGATGCTCGTGAGTCACCATCCACAGCCCTTTGCCTTCTTCTTCTAATTATAATTTCTCCTTACCACCTCTAGGTTATGTAGTCACAACTAGATGCCTACAAGTCACCATCTAGGGCCCTTTGCCCACTTCTTTCATGAAACCTAATGAGAAAATTATGCCAACTATTCCAAAGCCAAATATTATGCCAACAAAATCTAAACTAACTCAATCCATAATTGAAAATCCTTATATTTTAGCAGACCAATTGAACAAAACCCCTACATAGATTTCCATATTGGAACTATTATAGACATCTGATGTCCATAGAACTATTTTGAACAACCTTTTAAAATAATCCACTATGCCTAATGATATAAACCTTGATCAATTTTAGAACTTAGTTAGACATTTGTCTTCATTTCAAAAAATCATGTTTGACCAAAAAGACATGTCCACTCTTGGCCCAAATCATAATAATCCATTATACATTGAGATAATCATTTCATATCATAAGATCAAGTGGGCTATTATAGACAATGGTACAAGGCTGAACACCATATCCATTAAGTTGGTATGATGATTGGGTTGTGTTAAAAAAGACATTTAACTAGAAATAATTATAATCAAGGCTTACAACAAAGCAAAAAGGGAATCTTCAGGCATAATCTAGTTACCAATCATGATTATGTTCATTTCTCACCACACATTATTCCATATTGTGGATATTGAACTTATTTATAACATACTTCTTGGTCATCCTTGGAACCATGAAGTATAGGCCATTATTTCCACCCTACACTAGTGCCTTAAGTTTTTTGATGATGGGATCGAGGTTATTATTCCCACTGATCAATAGCCATATTAATACTATAAACACCTTGAGGTTGAATTCCATAATTATAAATATTTCCCAAGTTTTGAATTCATTGCAAAGAAGAACAAAGCCATAGTTTCACATCCATCTCCATCCAATTGTATTGACCCAAGTGATCTAGCTTCCACTTTAGCTAATCCATTTCTTGAAAATCTTGTGAATTAGGTTATTATTGAAGATGTGGGCATTTCCACATACCGTCTAAAGGATGCCTTCCATATTGAAAATTTACCTAAATCCCCTAAAACATATGGTAAGCCTAAACCTTTATAGAATCCTAATAGACCCAACTAGATTTGGTAATGAAATAAGAAACAACAAAACCCACCTATGGCTTTTGTACCTATTATTGCACCAAAGAAAGATTACAAGGATTTCACTAAGGGAGATTGGTTATATTTTGAAGGCCTTGCTAATTGATTTCAAAATCTAAAGTATCCTATTCTTGACTAGATCATGGATCATTTAGATTATATAGGAAAAGGCCTTGGCCCATGAGTGCAAGGAATCCTAGAACCCATATCAGCTAGAGTGGTTAATTAAAATCATGGTCTCAAATATATACTACCTGGGAGTGACCTCATGAATTTCAATAGTGACTCTTTCGAAGTGACTAGTGATGAGACTCTTGGTAGTGATGCAATGTCACATTATATCTTTTTTTATGAGCTTTCTAACATATACCTATTTGATTTGAATGCCATTTTAACCTTAACCATTAAAGCTTCCTATCCTAAAGCAAGAACCCATTCTATTGGCGTTTCCTTTCCTAAAGCACAACATCATATTTTTACCATTGGAGCTTCCTATCCTAAACTAAACCCTCATTATTCCCTATGCCTTTTCCATCCTAAACTCATTGATTGGGATTATAAAAATTCAATCATATGCCTTGATGAGTTTTATAATGAAGAATCACTTTTAGAATACATGGGCCTAAGAGATGGATTGCCCATTGGCAATCATAAACAAGGCTTTGATTTTTCATTGGATCCTTATACCTACTGTGGAGAGTAGGAAAACTTTCTTGATCATAATAAAGAATAAACATCAAGATCTTTGGATGAAAACCTCTTTTAGGCACTCGTCGATCAAGGAAAACGTAAAAAAAAGACAAGCCTTCAAGTGAAAACCTATTTCAGGTTCTCCTAGGTGTGAAAGCTTGCTCATCCCCTCAAGACACAAAAGGTCTATCTAGCCCAAGCTCTATAGATAGTAAAATCATCTCTTCAAAACAACAAAAAATGTTTGAGCATCTTGTTTTTGAATTTATAGAGGTTTTTCCTACTTGGCCTTTTCCTGAGATGGTAGATTCTAATTTGTCATACTATCCAGAACTTTTGGAGAAAAAATAAGAATATGAGGTAGAATAAGATAATCATGATCATACCTTGCCTATAATTTTAGAAGATGGATCCACACTCCTTATGAAAAACATGATAAAAGTGAGATTGGGAACTTATGAGGATCCCAAAATTGTTTATCTTGGAGTTTCCCTTATTGAATCAGAATGTAAATAAATTATATCCCTCTTAAGGGACTATATTGACATCCTTGCATGGGTATACTCTAACATACCAAGATTAGACCCTAATTTGGTTGTATATCACCTTGTTTTCAATCTTGATGTTAAACCAATCAAGCAAAAATTGAGGAAGATGCATCTATGCATTGCCTTATTAGTTAAAGTAGAACTAGAAAAGTTGTTAGGAGTAGGCTTTATTAGGCCACTGGATTACTCTAAATAGATCTCAAACATAGTCTTAGTTAATAAAAAGACCTTGGGTATACATACTTGTACTAATTTTTAAGATATCAATAAAACATAACCCAAAGATGATTTTATTCTGCCCAACATCAACATGATTATTGACTCAACTACTAGGTATGAGATGCTATCCTTAATGGATGGATTTTCTAGATATAATAAAATCAAGATAGCCCAAGAAGATACACAAGACTATGTTCACCACTTAGTGGAGAACATTATATTACCAAGTCATGTCATTTGGCTTGAAGAATGCTAGAGCCACATATCAACATGTCATGACTATCACCTTCCATGACATGATGCATGATATTTTTTAGGACTATGTTGATGATATAATAGCAAAATCAAGAACAAGAGCTAGACATCTTGATGTTGTATGAAAAATATTTGAGAGGCTTCATGAATATAAAGTTTGCCTAAATCCTAAGAAATCTATCTTTGGAATCACATTAGGGAAATTTATAGGTTTAATTATATCACAAAGAGGGATTGAAGTTGACCCTACCAAGGTCAAAGCTATTGTGGAAATTCCTCCACTAAATAATATTAAATAGCTACAAAACCTACAAGGAAAGGTCCAATCTATATGCAGATTCATTTTTTAATTACCAAATAAGTGCTACCCATTTACTCATGTCTTAAAGAAATGGGTGACATTTCAATGGGATGAAGATTTTCAGATATAATTTGTGAAGCTTAAGACATACTTGGCCAATCCAATAGTCTTAAGACTGCCAACATAGAGAAAGCAATTACTTCTTTACATATCAATAATAAAGCATGCACTAGGGGCACTTTTGGCCCAACATGATGATCAAGGTAAAGAACATGTAGTATATTATCTAAGTCACACTTTGGTAGCTTATGAACATAATTATATGCTTATTGAGAAGGCATGTTTGGATATGGTGTTTGATACTCAGAAAATATCGCATTATATACTAAACAACAAAACTATTATCATCACCAAGGTGGACCTTCTCAAGTTCCACTTATCCAAATCAGCTCTTCAAATATGTATGTCCAAATGGGTTATGCTCTTAAGTAATTTTGACATTGAGTACCAGAATCATAAGGCAATAAAAGGGTAAGTAATTGCTGACCAGCTTGTAGAAGAATCTATTGAAGATACTCAACCTCTAAAATTTGGCTTCCTAAATGATTCTATTATGTCAATAGAACAAGCATCATAGGAATCAAAATAATATAAAATATATTTTGATGGATCCTTTACATCTCATGGATCTAGAGCTGGCATATTATTAATTACACCTCAGGGTGATCTGATTCCCAAAGCATTCCATATAAAATTTCATTGTACAAACAATATGGCTGAGTATGAATCATTGATTCCAAGGATTCACCTAACCATATAATAGGATATTCAGAGCTTATAGGTCTATGTTTATTCCAAATTAATCATTAATTAGACCATTAATCATTATCAAATTAGAGATGATAAGCTTGTTCCTTACAAGCAATTTTTTTATAATCTCAAAGGTTATTTTAAAACTCTACAGTTTGAATAAATTCCAAGAGAAAATAATAGATCATCAAATGTAATGGAAATAATTGGTTCCATGATATATATTTATGGTGGAGATAAAGAGTATCAATTATTGATTGAAATATTCTTTATCCTGCACATGTTATACCAGATTTAGAGAAGATATGCACTATTGTTGGTCCCAATCCCCCACCTAAATTTCCCTAGTTCCAAGACTTTTATAACTACTTCCATGATCACATTTTCCTATCTAACATATCCTATAGCCAACAAAAACTCTTCCATAACCATTTATCATGTCACACCCTCTTAGGAGACATACTTTATCATAAAGGCTATGATGGAATGCTTCTTCATTATGTATATGTGGGAGAATCCAAGCAATTACTAAGGGAGGTGTTTCATATAAACTTTCATCTTTAGTTCTAAAAAAGAAAGAAAAGAAACTAAATATGGGTATGGTTGAAAAACATATTTGTTTGTGCATGCATTGAATTAGAAGACTGTGAAGAGCTCCTCTTTGGCTTGGGAGGAAGACTTGCAAAAAATAAAGCACTAAAGAAAAATTATTTTTTAGACAGATGGTTGGGTGGATTGCCTAATGATAGATAGATCTTGGATGCAAGAGCTTCCTTAAGGGCTATCAATCCACATGTTTTGAACAACCAAGTTGATAAACTAGAAAGAAGGTACTTGCATCAATAATCAAAAGGTACTAAAATTGAATACAAGAAAGCTTGCTAGAAAAGTAGACTAGAAATGATCTTATTAGTAATAAATTAATTAATACTAGTGCTAATGGGTTGGAGTTTGCTTCAAAAAATTAGAAAGGGGCCTGTGAGTAGTCAAAAATATAGAAAAGTGGATTTGGTTGGGTGTGGGTGGGTTCAATCAGCTTGCTAGTTTTTTTGCCATAGGTAACCATTAGTGATTGAGGTGACCATCGGCGATTAGTTTGACAGTTGGTGGTTGGGGTCCAACCATCGATGATTAAATATAGAATTTTGGGCTTGATCAATAGAAGATGATGAGTTTTCAAAAATTAATTATGGTATTTAAGAAAGGGCTAGATTGATTATGAAAGGGAATAAAAGCACATAAATATTGACAAATAAATACTTGTATTACCAAAAGTTGATTGGGTGGGTGGTTGATGTAGTTAGTCTATTGGTAGAATCTGGCTTAATTTTAGTAGAGTAATGGTACCTAAAAGCTTGGTTGATAGATGATGATAAGTTGGCTCTTAATAAGATGGTTGATAATGGTTGATAATGCTAATTCACCTAATTGACCTACAAAATAAAACTCTTAAATTCTTAAGCTCTTGATAATTATTGTAGATGGATTTGACCTCCCAAGCCTCTCTCTCTTATAGATATAAGAAAGAGTTGGAAATGAAGGTGTAATTGGGTCATCTAAATATAACTAATGCATGCAAAGGCTCAAAACCTAAATTAGATAAGTTATATTTATAAAAGGGTTGGTATAGCTTGCATGCTCTTGGTAAAAAGGTGGATCTTGACTATTGATGGTTAGGGGTTCCCAAATTTGACCATCGATGGT
Organism: Torreya grandis; assembly: GCA_037957365.1. Taxonomy (NCBI): domain Eukaryota; kingdom Viridiplantae; phylum Streptophyta; class Pinopsida; order Cupressales; family Taxaceae; genus Torreya; species Torreya grandis. The sequence goes on from JARHVA010000149.1 coordinate 3,549,814, forward strand.
TACCTTGATCATCGATGGCTAGGGTCCTTAGGGATAGGGTAGTGAAGGTTAGGGTTACTCAGTTAGGTGCAACTGAGTGTATATTGGTTGGTTTAGGCTCAATAGGTGTAGGTTGGTCTTAAGAGGGTCTAAGCGTACTTCCAGGGCTACTTAAATAATTAGAATCATGGGTGTGCATATTTTTGGTGTCTATAATTTGACCCTTTTTATTGTGTAGCTTGCATGAATGAGCTAAAAAACAAAAATAGAGTATGGGTCATAAGTCTAGTTGCCTCAAGAGTGGGACGAGGTGTTCCCCCTCAAACTAGGATTCTATGAGGTGAAGCTAAAGTGGTTATTGGTTTAATAAGTGTTAGATGGTGAGTCACCAAGTGGTGACATGAGGTTGGGAATTTGAGACACAAACATGAGCATAGAATGCAATAAAAAGAGAAATAACCAAGATCATTTATAGACTAGGTTGCTAATGTTTGTAAAAATAAGGGTCGATACTAAGAAGGATAAGTGATAAATGAACCCTATGACCACTTATAGGTGTGGTGACTAGGAATACTCATAAACACAAGTATCCTAAGAAATTTCTATGTTTTCAGTGGGTATCCAAGGTAGAAAGTGCTCTCGAAGAAAACAAAAATGGGTCAATTATCATGGGTATCTGAGGTAGGAAGTGCTCTTGGTGAGACACAAGTGGGTTGGTATGTATGAGGTGGCACAAAATGTAAAAGGGTCAACATGGCAATATTGTCATTGTAGTTAAAGGACCAAGCAATATTATCATAAAATTGCATATCAAATGGGCCAAAATAGACTAATGGTGAGGTAATGAGGTGTCCAAGCTGGTGGGTGAAAGACATCTCCAAATTAGGCACGAGCCTGGTGTAAATGGCATGAAATGGGTAGATTACCATAAAAAGGGGAAAAGTGGGTTTGGAGTGTAACCTAATTGTCGATGGTTAGGGTCCCCAAAAAGTGATTGTTAATGATCACCTTAACTGTCAACAATTAGGGTCCCTAAAAAGTGATTGTCGATGATCCCCTAACCATTGACGGTCAGGGGAACCCTAAAATTTTATAGGGTAAAAGTAAAAACACAAAAGGTAATTTGTCATTTTACCATGCTACAAATTATTTAACTAAGCTTTGGATGATTTTGGTGCTTTGTGAGGGAGTTGTGTGATGAGGTGGATGTTGCTCATTGGCTAGAGGAACATGATTGATTCTATGGGTCTAGGATGTAGGGAGCATAAGGATGCAGCTGGGCACCTACTCGAGGGCTTAAACCATGGAGGAGGTCATAAAATGAGGTAGGGGTGTACTAAATTGATAGATATGTGTGATTTTTCTATTTTTTGTGTGTTCCTAGGGGGTTAGGGTCTATAAAATAGATATTTTAGGCATACATGCCCTAGGTAGGGTTATGGGTGCTATGGTCAAATGGGGTGGGTAAAATGTCAAATTGATAGGGTAGATGGGTGATTGGGTAGTAGGATAGCTAGGTAAAGTGCTTAGGTTATGTGTTTATTGAATTGGGTCCTTATTTATATCCTAGTAGGCTTGGGTGTTCTGATCATAGAATGCCCATAGGTAACCAACCTTGTTGGTTGATTATTTTATCGATCAACGTATTGATAAACAAAATAGGTCTGATTAGTCAAAGTAGGAAGATTGGTCATCCAAATGTGTAGGTTCACCACATCAAAAGGGGACTAATCTCTCCTCTCATCAAGGTAAGGTTCCCTATAGATATGATATATATATATATATATATATAGAAAATAATACTCAAGGGTAGGATAAACCATCCATCTCTCTTTTTTCAGAGATGATGCATGCGGATCAAAGGATAAATCTTAAGGATAATGACAAAAAACACTCCTCTTTTTTAGAAGTACTATTCAGCAAACCACAAGAATCTTCTTGGTAGTAATTGCAAAATGTAACCAAGGACGTAGTAACCAACAAATTGAGATGTAGCACAAAGTCTTCACCTCAATTTCCCTAGAGTGAGATACGAAGGACAATGAGGGCACAAAGTCATCCCAATGTCCTTTACATAGAAACAAAAAGAAAACACACTAAAGGCAATTATGGGGGCACAAAGTCTCTCCACAGTTGACTTCAGGACACCTTCCTGACTACTTTCACTAATTCTACTTGTTGAATTAAAGGAACAAAAAATATATTAAGGAAAAAGACATAAGAATAGTTTCCCCAATAATAAAGATATCACATCACAAAGTTTGAAAAGTCACTTGCTTTCTTATTCCAATAACAAAATATGATCAACGATCTGAGCTTAAAGTCTCAGTAATGCCTTTCAATTTGAGCAGAGTTTTGTTTCTGATAATCAGAGAAAGATAGATCCAAAATAAAAAGAGAGTCCCTTATATAGCCTCTTCAAGAAGGACTTGGGAATAGTAACACATAATGTTGCATTGAATTTTGTTAAGAAGACATGCTAGAATTTAGGGACATTTACCCATTTGATTTTCTTAATGTAGAGAAATAGGTCATGCTATTAAAAGTTTGCATCTTTAAATATCCACTTGGTGGTCTACTTCTAGAAACATATTTGATGTGCAAATGTTTCTGGTCATTCCTAATCTTTACATTCCCCTTAGTGGTTCTTCCTTTTGGCCTTGGCCTTAAAGCCTTGGAATGCATTTGGGTCCATTTTAGGTCGGGAAGAGCCCCCCACAAGGGTATCTACCCTTCGAGCGGTCTTCAAATGGCCTTCAAGCTTGTTTTGGTAGATCACTAAGTTCTTTAGCTCTTCTTTAAGGCTTTTCAAAATCAATGGCTATTTTACAAACCTTAAAATTGACGTTCACACACCCATCACTACATTTGAATTTCCAACAGCTAGTTCATCATTCTTGACTTTGACATCTTTGAGTGCATCACCCCTTTGACTTTCTTCAGCTTTATCTTGATTTGGCCTTTTCTGCTACCTGCTCCCTTCAGATTTCTTATTTTGTATCCTCTCAAAGGGAAGGTGACCCTTCAGCTTTGGGGAAGTGTCCTTTAATTTGGCAGTTGAGAGTCCCCTATAAGGGCACCTGCCCTTTAGGGTCCTTTGGTGACCTTTTGTCTTCGGAGTCCTTTAGAGCTTTCTCACGGACTTTTTCCATGGACATTTTCTCATGGACAAAAAGTCTGCAAGAATTGTTTCAGCTACTTTGTCTTTGGCCTTCAAAAATTCTTTCAGGCTTTTCTCCTATAGCTTCCCCAAATTTCTTTGGACTTTTTGTTTGATGGGATTCCTTCAGATAGAAGTCTGAAAGAATTCGTTTCTTGCCTTAGTCTTTTCACTGGGTTTTGCTTTATTTTTTGGTCTTTTCTTTCTTTCAGAGGAAAAAGTCTGAAGGAATTGTCTCTTTGTTACTTTTGCTGGGGGAAATTTTTTGAAGGAAATCCCTTTGCTCTTTTGGCCTTTGAATTGGTCCATTTGCCTCCTTCCTGCCCTCTACAAGGGCTGTTTGTCCTTTGGAAATTTTCCTTAGTCAATTTTATGTGAATTTCAAATTGTGACATGTGGCAGCATCCATTGAGTTCTATCAAGTTTTTTCTCACTTCCCTCTGCAAGGGTTCTAGGCCTTGGTTCACCACCCTCTGCAATGGCTATTTGATCCTTTGGCTTTGGGGCAACCCCTTGAACCTATCGATTAGACCAACTTTGGTTCAACGGTTCAATGGTTCATTCCCTTTGACCACTTAAACCAAGATTATTTGAAATAAGCCTCGTTGAACCCATTGAACCTTTAAACCTAAGTGGTTTAATGGTTCAATGGTTTAAGCCTCAAAAACTTGTTCTTTTGATTGAACCTGCCTGTAGAAGCTTTTGAACCTATTGAACCATTAGTCTGTCACTTCCTTATTCTTTCTAAGCTCTTTGATCTTCATTATACTAGTTGAACCTTTAAACCTATGAAATTTTTGAACCCTTTGGTTCAAGGTTCAACGATTCAATCAGTTCATTCTATTTATTTGGCTAAGTCCTTTTGATCCTTTTTGAACCAAATGCATTGAACCATTTGGTCGTTGAACCTATTGAACCATTGAACCCGTTGAACCTTTGAACCAAAGTGGTTCAATGGTTTAACAATTTAATGATTCAAGCCTTATTCTTTTTTATAAGTGTTTTGAAGCCATTGAACTTTGAAGCGGTTGAACTTTGAACTTTGACAAATGTGCTTAACTCTTGTTGTTGATGTTGAACATTTGAACCCATTAAACCTATTGAACCAAAATGGTTCAAGGTTGAACAGTTCAATGGTTCAATCCTTGCTTAGAAGCTTGCCGATGAACTCTTTTGTTTGAGCCTTGTCATTGAACCAACTTTGAATTGCCTAAGTGTTGAGAGCTTGCTTCTTTCTTATAGAGTCCATAGAAATCAACCTGTGAAGTCCATTGAACTTGGTTTGCAAAGTCCATAGATTTTTTATTGCAGAGTCCATAGATTTAAGCCTGCAAAGTCTGTAGATTTTTGAGAAGCTTGAAAAAATGAGGAATTTGAATGCTCAGAACAAATTTCTAAAAAGGGAAGAGATGATTTTGGTCTGTAGGACTAAAATAGTTCAAATGTTGTCCTAAAAATGAGTGATATTTTTGGGGGACAATAGCTGGCTCCAGTTGGGGAACTTCTATCAATTGTAAAAAAGAATTGAAGGGAGTATAATCTAGAATCTCCAGTGTCTTCATGTGTACCATTAGGCTATGGAGTCATGTTACACAGAAATGGAAGGCATAAAAAATGGAAACAAACAAAATAGAATTAAAAACTATACAAATATACATATGTACAAATGCAATGATCTAATACTTTAAGAGTTAAAGTGTTTCAGATGCTGCTTCTTGAGAGGCAATGAAAATAGTGGTCTATCCTAATAAACTAGCAAGAAGACATTTTGTCCCTAGAAATGGTGATGGGCGAATGGAACTCTCCACCAAGAAACCAATTTTTTGCATCTTCCTCTTATTTTTTTCTTCTTCTTGCCCCATGACAGGATGTGGTCTTCAATTTGAAAACCATAACTCCTTACTTTCTTAGCGAAGGGTTCCTTTGCTTAATTTTGATTTGTAGTAGCATGGTATATTACCATAATTGGTTGTTCTTTTGGTTCAGTCTAGCACATGATTGGATTGTCCACATCAAACTCCTGACAAAATATTAGCTTAACATCTCCTTTGATGTGAAGGAGTTTGATCTATTCATCTTGAGCAATCTTCAATTTGAGCAATAGAGATTCACACCCAGCTGTGTTTTTGGTGTTGTTGAATTACAAATTTCATGAAGGAAGAATATCTCCTTGAAGAGATATCAACACAGTCTTGACTCCATTGGTAGAATTATTGCCATCAGATTTTAGGATCCAAGTATCATCAAAAGCTGATCTCTTATCAGATTTCTCTTCATTAGAGAGGGAATATCCTTCCTTATTTATACTATGCCCTACTAACTCTCCTGACGTCTTATTTAGATCAATTCCTAGATCATCAGCTACAAGAATTTCATTTGTAGAAACATGAACATTCTCTGTGGTCAAGAAATAATTACCCCTACCTGAAGACTCAAACATAATTTGTGCTGCAGGGGCCAACATTTGGGTGACCACATATTTTGCCTCTTTTTTAGGTAGCAATCTCTTTATTATGCCTTGGACAGGGATTCTTACCTTAGACAAGTCCATGCTTAGTTCTCCTCCCACGTCCTTGCATAAATTTCATCCAAGCAAAATTCCATAAGATGTTGGGACATTAGCCACCAAGACAGTCATCTTAATTCTCTTGTCTGAAAACATTGCAAATGCAAATTGGGCATCTTTGATTTGCCTAGTAATGGTACTTGCTTATTTTCCATGGAAAAACATCTCCCAAATGTCTTGGTCAATGTGAGACCCAGAGACTCAGCTACTTTAGTAGGCATGACATTATTAGATGCCTTAGAATCAATGATGCAATTATTGAGTTGATAACCATTTATCAATAAGGAAACATAAAAAGGTTCTATTTTCCTAAGGTCAATTGGAGGAGTAATGACAACATTATTTGGAATGGGCCTGTTCTTTGGGGAGTCATGAATTATTTTCTTAAAATCTTGTCTTGTAAGGATGATTTGGTTCTTAACACATTGGACCAACTTATCTAGTTGATCAGGATTGGACTGCAAATATTCAAATTCAGACATTTGAATTTTGGTCTTCTTGACATGATCAATTATGTCAAATGGAAAATTAGACTAGGAATAGAGGAAATCATTTCTACCTTTTGGGTTTTAGGAGGGATGGGAGGAGGGCCGGTTTGTGAAATTGAAGTAGAAGGTGAAGCTGAAATTGATGTACTTACCTTTTGAGTGATCACCAAATCCTTTGACTGGTAAGGCATAGTGGTTCCATGCTTAGCAATTTTAATTGTTGGTTAAGGTTGCTCCTCTATCTTCCCTTTATTAGCTTGCTAGATTGATTAGTTTTTTGACCTGGTAAACACTACATATGATCCATCAAAAGCTTCTCTTTTGCTTTTGGGTTCATCCTGGTAATTCAAAAAACCAATGTGGGAGTCACCAGCTGATTCTTCTTGATCCTTCATGAATATATCAGTGTCATTTTATTGCTTAAACTCAGGTTGGAAAGAGAAAGCATGTTCTGTTTCCAAATATCCAACTACTGAGTTAGTTAGAGGAGCTTCAAGGGCAAGTTTCCCTTGTGGGGGAGGAAGATGATCTAGTTGCCCTTAATTCCTGGCAGCATTGCCTTGATATGAATGATTTGAAAATGTCCTTCTTGGCATATCTTTATATGAAGGAGAAGAAGACATACCTTGTGCCATTTGTCTTTTCAAGGCTAGTAGTTCATTTGCTAGCTTTTGCACCATTGGATCAATGGTGCTTGTAGATGAATATTTAGAAGATGATGAGGGTCTATTTCTGTTTGGATCTCTTCTTATCTTCCCTACTAAGATGAGATCATCTTCTACCTTAGTGGCCAAAAGTTAAGCTGCAATAAGATCTATTTGACCAGCACATCTCAAAAGAAAACTCACTTTAGGTAACTAAGAATTAATGAAGAAGCATTTGAGATTCTCAGCTATAGGTTGAGCAATTACAAGAATTCTATTCCTCAGTTTGTCAAACTTGGCTATGAAGTCCCTCATTGGTTCATGAGGTTCTTTCTTCATCTGTGTAAGTTGAGCCAAAAGTGCATGTGCATCTTCTACAGGTTTGAATCTAGCTTCAAACTTATCTTTGAGGGTATTCCAATTAGTTACTGACTGAGCCTATAAATGATAAAACCAATCTACAACAACACCTTATAATGTTTTTACAAATAGCCTGACTGCTACATCTTCAAATTATACTCCAATTATGCCATAGGCTATGCTGAAGGCTATAATGTGTTCATCAGGATGAACTTTCTCATCACCATAGAATTTGGGAAAATTCTTCCTTAAACTGCATGGAAGCTCATGTAGATGTGGAGTAAGATTGAGATGACCAAAAGAATTACCTCAGGGGCCTTGAACTACCATTATATGACTATGACAAGGAGGAATAACAAATCTTAGAGGGGTAATTATTGGCAAAGCTTTATCAACAACAAAAGTGGATACTTTGTTTGGCAATGGAGATCTGACTTTAGTAGGAGGAAATCTCTTGGTTTGTTGGAGGTGAGATGGTGAAGGAAATAGATCAAAATTACTTTTTTGTACCAACTCGAATACAGGGTCAATAATACCTTTAGCCCTTTGGCTTTGTGTATACCTTCAATCTACCAGATTGTGAAACAAAAATGGAAAAGAATTGACCTTGCTTTAGTTTGAAGCTTGAGGCTTTAAACTGTGCACTCTTTCCCAACAGCTCTAGTTTTACAGACTAGATAAAATAACAGAGGTGGAGGAAGATGGTAAAAATATAAATGGATAATGGGTAGGACATGAAATAGAGTTTCTAGAGTCTATAATGGACAAGGGTTATGATGATAATGGGTAAGACACAAGTGATGTTTCAATCTAAAACTTGAGGTTCCAAATTACACAAAATTATGTATATCCCCAGTAGAGTCACCAAAAACTATTGCACGGGGTTGGGAGGAAAATTTTAATAATGGGAAAGCACTGGAGTAGTTCATTCTTCCATATTGGAGTACAATGGATAGGTTATAACAATAATGGGTTATGTCTTCAGTAGAGTTGCCAAAAAACTGTTGGTCGATTATTTTGTCGATCAACATACTGATAAACAAAATAGCTCTGATCAGCCAAAGTAGGAAGATTGGTCATCCAAATGTGTAGGTTCACCACATCAAAAGGGGACTAATATCTCCTCTCATCAAGGGGAGGTTCCCTATGAATACACTATATATATATATATAGAAAATAATACTCAAGGGTAGGATAAACCATCCATCTCTCTTTTTTCAGAGATGATGCGTGCAGATCAAAGGAGAAATCTTAAGGATAATGACAGAAAACACTCCTCTTTTTCAAAAGTGATATTTAGCAAACCACAAGAATCTTCCTAGTAGTAATTGCAAAATGTAACCAAGGACATAGTAACTAGCAAATTGAGATGTAGCACAAAGTCTTCACCTCAATTGCCCAAGAGTGAGATACGAAGGACAATGAGGGCACAAACTCATCCCAAGGTCCTTTACATAGAAACAAAAAGAAAACACACTAAAGGCAATTATGGGGGCACAAAGTCTCTCCACAATTGACTTCAGGACACCTTCCTGACTACTTTCACTAATTTTGCTTGTTGAATTAAAGGAACAAAAAATATATTAAGGAAAAAGACAGAAGAACAGTCTCTCTAACAATAAAAATATCACATCACAAAGTTTGAAAAGTCACTTGCTTTCTTATTCCAATAACAAAATATGATCAACGATCTAAGCTCAAAGTCTTAGTAATGCCTTTCAATTTGGGTAGAGTTTTGTTTTTGATAATCAGAGAAAGATAGATCCACAATAACAAGAGATTCCCTTATATAGCCTCTTCAAGAAGGACTTGGGAATAGTAACACATAATGTTGCATTGAATTTTGTTAAGAAGACATGCTAGAATTTAGGGGAATTTACCCATTTGCTTTTCTCAATGCAGAGAAATGGGTCACGCTATTAAAAGTTTGCATCTTTCAATATCCACCTGGCAATCTACTTTTAGAAACATATCTAATGTGTAAATGTTTCTGGTTGTTCCTGATCTTTACATTCCCCTCAGCGGTTCTTCCTTTTGGCCTTGGCCTTAAAGCCTTTGAATGCATTCAAGTCCATTTTGGGTCGGGAAGAGCCCCCCGTAAGGGTATCTGCCCTTTGGGCAGTCTTTAGATGGCCTTCAGGCTTCTTTTGGTAGATTGCTAAGTTCTTTGGCTCTTTTTTAAGGCTTTTTAAAATCAATGGCTATTTTACGAACCTTGAAATTGACGTTCACACACCCGTCACTATGTATGAATTTCCAATGGCTAGCTCACCGTTCTTGACTTTGATGTCTTTGGGTGCATCACCCCTTTGAATTTGTTTGGCTTTCTCTTGATTAGGCCTTTTTTGCTACTTGCTTCCTTCAAATTTCTTGTTTTGCATCCTCTCAAAGGGAAGGTGACCCTTCAACTTTCAGGAAGTGTCTTTTAATTTGGCATTCAAGAGTCCCCTACAAGGGCACCTACCCTTTGGGGTCCTTCGATGACCTTTTGTCTTCAGAGTCCTTCGGAGCTTTTCCACAGACTTTTTCTATAGACATTTTCTCGTAGACAAAAAGTCTGCAATAATTGTTTTGACTGCTTTGTCTTTGGCCTTTAGAAATTCTTTCAGGATTTTCTCCCACAACTTCCCCAAATTTCTTCAAACTTTTTGTCTGAAAGAATTTGCTTCTTGCCTTAGTCTTTCCACTAGGTTTTGCTTTGTTTTTTGATCTTTTCTTTCTTTTAGAGGAAAAAGTCTTAAGGAATTGTCTATTTGTTACTTTTTCCAGGGGAACTTTTTTGAAGGAAATCCCTTTGCTCTTTTGGCCTTTGAATTGGTCCATTTGCCTCCTTCCTACCCTCTACAAGGGCTGTTTGTCCTTTGGAAATTTGCCTTAGTTGATTTATGTAAATTTCAAATTATGACACGTGGCAGCATCCGCTGAGTTTTGTCAAGTTTTTGCTCACTACCCTCCGCAAGGGTTCTAGGCCTTGGTTCACCACCCTCCACAAGGGATGTTTGATCCTTTGGCTTTGGGGCAACCCCTTGAACCTATCGATTAAACCAACTTTGGTTCAATGGTTCAATGGTTCATTCACTTTGACTGCTTAAACCAAGATTCTTTGAAACAAGCCTCATTGAACCCATTGAACCTTTGAACCTAAGTGGTTCAATGGTTCAACGGTTCAATGGTTCAAGCCTCAGAAACTTGTTATTTTGATTGAACCTGCCTGTAGAAGCTTTTGAACCTATTGAACCATTACTCTGTCACTTCCTTGTTCTTTCTAAGCTCTTTGATCTTCATTATACTGGTTGAACCTTTAAACCTATGAACTTTTTGAACCATTTGGTTCAAGGTTCAATGGTTTAACCGGTCATTCTATTTATTTGGCTAAGTCCTTTTGATCCTTTTTAAACTAAACACGTTGAACCATTTGGTCATTGAACCTGTTGAACCTTTGAACCAAAGTGGTTCAATGGTTCAACAGTTCAATTATTCAAGCCTTCTTCTTTTTCATAAGTGTTTTGAAGCCATTGAACCTTGAAGTGGTTGAACTTTGAACTTTTACAAATGCACTTAACTCTTGCTACTAATGTTGAACCTTTAAACCCATTAAACCCATTGAACCAAAATAGTTTAAGGTTGAACGGTTCAATGGTTCAATCCTTGCTTAGAAGCTTGTCGATGAACTCTTTTGTTTGAGCCTTGTCATTGAACCAACTTTGAAATCACCTAAGTGTTGAGAGCTTGCTTCTTTCCTGCAGAGTCCATAGAAATCAACATATGAAGTCCATTGAACTTGGCCTGCAGAGTCTGTAGATTTTCTTCCTATAGAGTCCATAGATTCAAGCCTACAGAGTTCATAGATTTAAGCCTGCAGAGTTCGTATATTTCTGAGAAGCTTGAAAAAATGAGGAATTTGAATGCTCAAAATAAATTTCAAAAAAGGGAAGAGATAATTTTGGTCTATAGGACCAAAATAGTTCAAATCAAATGTTGTCCTAAAAATGAGTGATATTTTTGGGGGACAACAAGCCTGACCATCGACAATCAACACCCTAATAATTAGCGGTCCCCAACCATCGATGGTCATCATGACTACTGGTGGTTAGCCATGATGAGATAGGATTATTGAAAAGGTGCTAAGGGTTTAAGCATGGTTTGAGTGTAAAGTGTAATGGGTAGGCTTGAAGTTTGGCTTGATAGGCTAGGTACAAGGGGTAAATGGGGTATTCCTATGATTAGGTCAAATAGGTTAGGGTTAGGGGTGCATTTTTAAAAGATAGGGTCAACTAGACCAATTGGGTTCTAAGCAAAGCATTTTGATTTGGTATAGGCTTGGGAGTAGATTTAGATGTGGGACCATGTGTAATGGATCTTCCCTAGGCTACTTAAGGGGATAAATATTGATGATTGGGCCCATATGGAAGTGGTAGTCCTAGGAGGGATGAGGCACTACCATCACATGCCTAAGGATGCATCTATGATAGTGGCTCTCATCAAGAGATGGGATCTCATTACCAACACTTTCTCGTTATCAATGGGTAGATGACTATTCTCATAGAGGATGTTCATAAGATCACTCAGCTCCTACTACATGGTGATGTGATCTACTAGAATGAGTAGAAGGGGAAAGATGAGTATTTTGAGTATCTGTATGGAGATAATAATGACCAAGTCTATTGGCACTTTAGAGGGTTCAACTACATAACATTGTATGAGAAGGATCTTAAGGAGAGGAGACTTATGATGATGCTGATAATCATGGTTACTTGCTTTGGGCTTCTAGATTCTAGCAATGGGATATTCCCTTATGTACTAATGGTGGTTTTGGTTGAGATATTACGTGGGAGGACCATATTTAGGTGGGTCATAATACTGCTTATTTAGATTTACAAAGAGCTATGCATATTTAAGCACCTTAGGAGGTATGGCATTGTCAGGGGCATGATTTTTCACTACTGAGCCTATGATCACATCTAGGTACTTAGGCATATGGTATTTTCATGGGTGGGGTACACATAGCTAGAGTTCCCCGTGGGATTTATGAGGTGGAGGGATGACTATATTACATCAGGGGCTATAGGTGGATCACATAATGTTGAGTGGTTCAAGGCTACCCTAGGTAGATTGGTAGTTATAGAAATCGCATGGAGACCATACCTACAATTCCCTATCTAGATAGACTATAGGAAGGATACCCTCACTATACAGAGATATAGGTGGATTGTGGACCATCAAGATGGTGAGGTTAAGTTTATTCCATTCAATTATGTATGGTACCTATTTAGCTTATTATAGAGTGTATCGAGTCCACATCCATAGTATAAGAGGTAGGAAGTGGAGGTTTAGTTACAGGTGGCCCAGCCTATTCAGATAATTATAAATGGTGGGTTTGAGGAACTTCCTATTAGGGCTCCTATAGATGATGTAAGGTATACAAATAGATTTATGGGTTGGTACCAACCCATTAATGTAGTTTTAGATGTAGGTGGGGATGATGGAGGGGTGGCACTGATGGTTGTAGATCTAACCAACCAGGGTGAATAGGTAGGGGCAATGTTGACCATGGCCCATGCTCAGGTATAGGCTCTATAAGGATAGGTGGACACATTACAAGGTTAGATTTAGACATTATAGGGTCAAATCACCACTATTGCAAGTGAGAGATATATTAGGTAGAGGTTTGGGGTAGGTGTAGCAGTAGTAGGAGGGTCACCAGACATAGTGCCCTAAGCATGCTATCTAGCTACTATTATGAAGCTTAAATATTATAAGGTGATGGTATTAAACCAACTAACCTAGGCTATGAGGTATGTAGAGTAAATAATGAGCTTGGTTAATGGGTTGTCGATAGTTACTCCAAGTCAGTGGGCTTTTATAGTAGGATAGATAGGGGTCTTATGGGGACCACCACTAGGTATAGGTGCATGTAAAAATGGGGCCAGTGGTAGTGGTGTAGGCCCATGATTTGAGATATGTTATTTTGATGTATTATTTTGATACTAACCTATGTGCTGATGTATATGTTTTGAGAGAGAGAGCAGACACATTGTGATGTGTATTATTTTTTAATGATTCAATGTATATGATGGATGCTTACAATGTTATATATGATAGTTGCTTTTGGTTTGTGATTATGGCTTATGGCTTTGGTTCATGTTTATGATGTTGTACTTAGTATCTTAGGCATGGGATGTTATGATTGTGCTTATGGTTATGATAGGATATGTTATGGATGGATACATGTTATGGATTTATCTATAGTTATATGGATGAAATGAGAAATGGTATATGCCCTGATATTTGGCTCAACTATTTGGTTTATGTTTGTGATTATGTAATGGCATGCTTATGGTTTATGATGTGATTTATGTTCATGGTTTTTTATGATATGTAGACATTATGTTTGAATCATTGATAGATAGATGTCATTTCTTGTTGGTAGAGCACATGATGTACATGATTTTGATGTGATGTTTATTGTTCATGTTCATAGTGATAGGATTACATAAACTAATAAAAGATAAGAAAAATAACATGATGCCTTTTTATTGGTAAAGACCGACATGAAACCCAAAATTGGATTGGCTTAGCAAAAATAAGAATTTTAGATGCTTCACATTAGCATGCTTAGGTTGATATATAGGGATCTTGATAACATTGTGTCAAGTAAGTTCATAGTCATGTGTATATGATATGTGGAGGGAGAATGGGTGAAATTGAAACCGTTAGTGAGACTAGTATGCCTTTTTTGTAGGTGTCCAAAAAGGTAGTATAAACAAGTCTATGTCTATATATAAAGTGTAGAATGATCAATGTGGGAATTCTACTAAGGATATCTGATTATGACTTTCCATGATTATTGCTATTATGAAATCTGATTACAACTTTCAAAATTCTTCTCCTCTTGCTTGGCTTTTGTTTTTATTTTTGCTTTTGCTTTTTACTAGGGGTCAAGGAAGCTGATCAATGTGGAAAGCTTCCAATAACTTTCCAACTTTGACTAATGCTTTACTCAGCCATCCTTCAAGGGAGTGGTCTAAGTTTATGTGCCTATTTCAAATGCTTTTGATAGCTATCCTTCAAGGGAGTAGTCCACCTTATATTTGGCAATTTCAATTGATTTTTAATAGTTATCCTTTAAGAGAGAAGTCTATGAATGCTAAGAATGACCCATGATTTTTTATTATTATTTTATATTAATTTTGTTTTGATTTTATTTTTCTTGACATATACTTTCTCATACATGCTCAATGGATTACCTTTATGAAGGCAAAACTAAGTTGATATGAAGGTTCAGTAGGTGGAAGAGAGGTATAGGTGACAATGACCATAGGAACTGATCTCAAAGAGATGAGAAGTACTATGAGAATCATGTTGTAGATAGAGCCATGGTATCCATAATTTAATAGTAGGTTATAATTATGATAGATAATCACAAGATTTAGTTTTAATTTGTTGCCCCTATAAAAGAGGAAAATGAATGTGGTTGTAAAGGATGAGATTAAGTTAGACAAATGATGATTGTGATCCCTATTAACATTAGAAGGGACACACATGAAAAGCATTAAGTGGCTCAGGTTCTGGTTTGCCCTCGAGAGAGGACAAATGATAAGCTCCTAATCCATACTTATGGTTAATAATGTAGGGTCTAAGCCAATTGAAAGTAAATTTTCCCCTTTTGCTTTCCTCCATATTAGTTACATGTTGGTTTTATTTGAGGACAAGATCTCCAATGTTGAATTCTCAAACTTTCAGATGTTTTTTATAGGCTCATTTGATTCATTCTTGATAGACACAAAGATGAGAAAGAGTGGCCAAATGATGTTCATCAAGTAGCTCTAGTTGAGCTAAATGTTCTTGATGATAATCACTTTTTGAAACAAGGTCATGCAAATATATGTAAAAATAAGGTATTTGGACATCAAGAGGCAATAAAACCTTAGCTCTAAACATGAGAGAAAAAAGTGTAGAACCTATGCTAGTGTAATATGCCCATAAGGTAAAAGGGATGTGCAATTGCCAATCCTGACCTAAGGCATTAACCATTTTGGTAAGCATGTTGTTAAGGGTTTTATTAGAGGCTTCAGCTTACCCATTTGCTTGTGGGTGAGAAGGTGATGAAAAGCTAAGTTTAATACCAAATACATCATAAAGGCCTTGAACTTGTTTGTTTTTGAAAGATTTTCCATTATTGGTGATGATATTATAGGGAACACTAAATTGATAAATGATGTGATGGGTAATAAATGCGATAATCTTTTTATCTTTTGTCAAGATAAAGGGAATAGCCTCCACCCATTTGGTGAAATATTTGGTTGCAATAGTGATAAAATTATGTCATTGTGAAGAATGGGAGTTGATTTCACCAATAAGGTCTAGACCTCATTATGAAAAGGGCCAAAAGTCTACAAAAATGTGAAGACTATTTCTAGGTGTGTGATGTAAATTAGCATGTTGTTGAAACTTGACACACTTTTTCATATAATCACAATAGTCTTAGTTAAGGGTGGGATAGTAATATACTAGGTATAGAATGTGCTTAGCCATAATGAGTCTACCAAAGTGGCCCCCACAGATACCCTCATGTGTCTCCCTGATAGCATGAGAGGCTTTTAGACCATGAAGGTAATAGAATAGGAGGCCAACAAAACCATGTTTGTAAAGAATTCATCCCATAATGATGTAATGGGAGGTTCTCTAAATAAATGCACGATAAGCATTCTTAGAGAGGTTAGATGGAACTATGCCAAGGTGAAGGTAGTTGAAGGTTTGATAATACCAAAGGTCAGGTAGAATCTCTTCCACACTAAAGATGGTTAGAGTGTCTGATTTGGTGTAGGAAGGTCCGATGAGGTGATGGATAATGACTGATAGTTTAGCATCTAAGGGTATTGATGGGATCTGAGAAGAAATAGAAGCGATGGTATTGAAAAAATTGTTGGTAGATCATGGGGTGGTTTGAATATGGTAGTGTTTAAATGATGCTAGGAGTTCTGTAACTAGTTGTCTATACACTTGTATCATTTCATTCTTACATTGGTAGATGTCATTGACTTGGTTGACCACAAGTTGGGAATCATCAAAGATATGGATTGTTCTAACTCCTAAAGCTAAGGTAGTTTAGAGACCTATTACTAGGGATTCATATTCGACCACATTGTTGGTGAATTCAAAGTCAATTTTAAATGACAAAGGAAGTGGTTCACTGATAAGGGGGACATGGATGATACTAGCTCCCCCACCATGTTGACATTTGGGACCATAAAAAAACATGGTTAATTTATTAGTGAAATACGCTTGAGATAGGATTACAATAGACTCATTTGGGAACTCTAGGGGGGAGGTTGGTTATTTTATATGGGTGCCTCAGTTAGTTGGTCAGTAATGACTTGCCCCTTGAGTGATTTTTACTGGAGGAACTTAAGGTCAAACTCAGCTAAAATCATGATCGACTTATCCATATACTAATTTTGTTATGGTTTGGAGTGCATATATTTAAGGGGGTCAGTATTGGTTATGATAAATTTTTTGTGGTTAAGAAGGTAGTGGAAAGGTTTCATGGCCATGAAGACTAGGGCCAAACATAGTTTCTTGGTATGTGTGTATCGAGTCTCATATTCAAAAAATGTGTAGATAATGTAATAGACAACTTGCTCCTTGTGTTGTTCATCCCAATGGGAAATCATCACCCCTAGGGAGTGGTCTATGGTAGAGATATAGAGGTAGAAAGGTTGGATATCTTTAGGAGGTGTAAGGATAGGTGAAGATAACAAGTATTCTTTGAGTGCATCAAAGGCTTTTTGACAATTGACATTCCACTTGAAAGAGACATCTTTTTTCAAGAGGTCATGGTAGGGTTAACACCAATCAAAGAGCTTGGAGATGAAGTGATGAATGGATTAAATTTTCCCTTGTAAGCAATGGATTTGTTTAAGGTTGGTTGGAGGTAGCATCTCAAAGATGGATTCAATTTTGGCCAGATCAACTTTGATTCCTCAAAGGGAAATGATGAATCCAAGAAGTTTGCCTAACAAGACCCCAACAATACATTTCTTAGGATTAAGGTGGACATGATAGTGGATAAGTCATTCAAAGATAATATTGAGAAAGGATAAATGGTCTTTTCAAAGCTTAGAATTCTTGAGAATGTCATCTACATAACCTTTGATTCATATGGATAAGGTCATGGAAAATATAGGTCATGACACATTGGTAGGTTATGCTAGCATTCTTAAGACAAAAGGGCATGACTTTGTAATAGAAATTCCCCCATGGGGTGATAAAGGTAGTTTTGTGTTGATCTTTAAGGGCAATCAAAATCTAATTATAACCTAAGAATCTATCCATGAGAGACAACATCTCATGGCTTATTGTAAGATCAACGAGTTGGTCAATGCTAGGTAGAGGAAAGTCATCCTTTGGGTAGGTGAGGTTGAGGTCATGGAATTCCACATAGATACGTATTCCCCCTATGGATTTAGTTATAGGCATGATGTTTGAAACCCATTAGGTATGATAGATAGGTTGAATAGAGTTGATAGAAAGGAGGTATTAAGGCTCTTCTTTGACAAGGAGATTTATATGAGGGTGCATTAAGTGAATTTTTTATTTGATAGGTTTGGTGTAATGACTGGTTATGATGTTGTGGGTGGAAATTTCTAGGTTAATACCAAGCATGTTGACATATGACTAGGTGAATGCAATACTGTGGTATTAGAGGAAGGTAGAAAAGTCTTATAGTTCCTTAGGGGTGAGATTTTAGCAAAGTTTGATGATATAGGGGTTATTCAAAATGCCTATGTAAATATCTATGGTAGATTCATTAAACATGGTTGAGGTTTTTAGAGGTAAATATTTATGGATGGAGGAATCTGGTACACTAAGGTAGGTGAGAATAACATCATCATCTTGACACTAAATAGTGTTAATGGTAAGAGAGTCTTCTCCCATGAGTTTAGGATGGGTCAAAGGGATAGATATAGATGCCCCTTCCTTCTAATAAGTTAGGGGGTTGAGGGTAATCATGTTGACAAAAAAACTTTAGGTGGGATGTGTCCTCATCCTCACCCATAGGTGGAGGGGGTGTTGGCGAGGAAGAGGTCTCTTCTTCAACAATGGTAGGGGTAGTTTGTTTGGATTTCTTCTTATTGGGTAGAATGAAGTTAAGGCCATGCTTCTCATGAGGCTTTCAAGTCTCAATCGAGGTCAACATGTATGGGCCATGCTCATATTGTCCCAAACCAAATCCTTTCCAAGCACATCTGTGAAGGTATAGTTTGGTGAAGTCTGGGTTGTCCAAATAAGAGAAGGTAGAGGTGAATGGTTGAGGTAGAAAGGGAGTGACAAAAATGTTAAGTGGCTTGTCAATTCCCCCATAGATAAATTGGGTTTGATAGTTTAGAGGCCCCAAGGGGGTAATGGCTCTAATGTTGGGGTCATAACCTGGTTGGTGGTTGAGTTTCCCATATTCTTGGGGAGTGAGGATGGCATCAAGGGTGAGGAGATGATATTATCCAAGGGTAAGGCATTAAAATTTAGGTTCCAAAGGGTCAATGATGGGTATCTATTCTATGGGGATAGATGAGCTAGTAGAGGCCTTAGTAGAAGGGGAAAAAGTAATGGCTTCAACTTTTTTGGGTGAGAGCTTGATGGTGGTTGTTTGTAGTGATTTGGATGGAGGTAGAAGAACGTCATTAGGTCGATAGGTCATAGTACATGTTACAAAAGGGCTAAGGTCAACTTGTATGGTAACAACTTGACCTTTGTGTTCAAACTTGACACAATGATGGAAAGTGGAAGGTACATAACCCATGACCTAGATCCAATGTCTCCCTAATAAAACATTGTACTAGAATTCAAATTCAACCACATAGAAGAGTTTAGGGAGTGTGCAAGGTCCTAGTTTCATATGAAAGATAATGGTTCCTAAGGTAGTGGTCATAGTGTCATTAAAATATCTAAGGATGGCTGAAGTTTCAAACATGACATTGTCTAGTAGCTTTAGTTTCTCATAGGCATGGGAAGAGATGATGTTGATACTAGCTCCCCTATTGATCATAACCCATTTTATGTGGATTTGGTTGATGTGGGTTGTAATAAAAAGAGGGGGATCCAAGTCTTCAAGGTGGATAGAAGGTATATCTGAGTCCTTGAAGGTAACAAGGGTGGAGAGTTGGAGAGCACCAATAAATGCCTCTATGGGTTGGGTATCCCCCAATCTAACTTCAATGGCCTACATAGCCTCGATCATGGCCTAATGATGGTGAGGTGAGGTGGAAATGAGATCATAGAGGCTCATTTTATTGGGGGTCTAATGGAGTTGTTTAAGAATGACCTTGATTAATTTAGAGGGGTTAGCCTCTGAAATGCCTAAGATGGTGACTTTAGGCTTAGCTATAGACGTGAAGGTTTGGATATAGTTTGGTATAGGGTGAATTGGTGGGTATTTCCATGGAATGGACACTTTGGCCTTCCCTTTATCCTTTTTTTGTGATCATGTGACCACATTAATGGTATCGATAGAGGGGGAAGATGGTGTCACCCTCAAACCATCTTAATCCTAATAGTGTTCTTAAACCCTCTTTGAAACTTTCTTAACTCACTTCAAAACACATCCATAGTCTTAATATCGATCTTCAAACATACATTTACCAAAACACAAGTCTATAAGATCTTATTACTCCATTAATTATATCATTTCCTGCTTCATTCTCATGTTCACTAACTATGCATCTCAAAATACATAATGAACTGGTCTTTTTAATCCTATGGCCTCTTCCATCAATAAAATTTATTTATTCTCTTTAATCAATCCCACTTAGTGTGTATATTGAATTGTTCAAAGGCACTATTAAATAACAGGAACAACAATATCAATTCAACTTATAGATATGTAGATTTCAAAGTAACCTTTTCCATCATGTTCTATGTCATGACCAACTCAAATAGATGCCCCACAATTAGCAACACCTCATGAGAATGTGTTGATATCTATTGTCTCATCTCCATAGATTATCCTTTAAATATTATCTGGGCTCTATGAAGTCATCTTGCACTAGGAAGTGTTTAATTTTTCTAAATTACTCTTTGTCTTCGCAGAATAAGTTAAAATTTTCAAATACATAATAAGAATAAAATAAAATTTATGGATATTATATGACTTTATCTAATCTAATAAAATAAATGTGGACCTTGTCATTAGTGTTAACCAACCTTAATTGGTGTCATAATCGGTCAATTTATTACAAAATTTTGATACTTTACCAAATCAACCCTTCTAAATTTGAAAGTCTATGCATGCTCAATTGATCCACCATTGTCAATTTATGTATATGAAACAACATAAGAAATTGTATGTTGAATTTATAAGGCTTTTAAATTCCATTTCCACTAAAGAGATCAAACTACATTATAGAATAAAGATAGATAGAAATCTAAGAACATTTCATAGATCATTCCTTATAAGGATCTAAAGTGACAACACCTATTTGGAAAGAATCTTATTTATTTATTTGACATCAATTATTCATACGATACAAGGCCTATATGAGGTTCGATTCCCTATTTCATCATCCATTATATTATCACACCAAATTAATATAGATTATCCATTGATCTCTCCTAAAAATAGTCATGCAATATAGAATCGTATAACCATCAATATATAATAAATTCACTTACATCGATTACAAGTAGAATCTGAAACTACTCTTTATAATACACAATAAATCATTATTAAACATATAATACTAGACCATTATGCTCCAAATATGGAATGAATGCTCTATTTTTTATTGTCTTCCATCAAACATATACAATTTTCCATGGTTAAGCTCCTACTCAACCACTTCTCTATATATTTCTAGCTTTATATGTATTTTTTCATGGATAGGTTGGAGGTCCTTCTTGGATAATCATGGATTTGGATAGAAAAAATTCCAAGATTATCTCAACTGACTATTCTTAACATATAATATTATAATATTAGTCCTCTCCATCATACATAGACTTCTCAACCAAATCCTATTTTGGTCTCATGCAATGTAGGTATGGCTTGTTAACATACTAATACACAGTAATTGACAATTGACTTGTAAATTGACATTTATTAACTTACATATGACCCTTAGGATGACTATTCAATCACGACACATTCTTCTAATGGACCTATCCATGACCAATAAGGCTTGTTACATTTTTATGATAACTTCATATTGCTTTTTAATTAGTACTCTCAAACACTTACCTAGACTACCTAGGACCTTATTGGGTTTTTAAAATGCTTATTGATTTTATGACAAAGCTTATTTGACACCTATTTGAGCTTACATACTATATTTACAAAGATGGGGATGACGCTTCTATATAAAACTCCCTATGTAAAAATTTTGATCTCTTGATCAAAAGGTTTCTTCCTCTTCTTCTAATTTATTAGCTCCTTCATTTAGTCTTTCATTCTTTTGATTTATTCCAAGGCTTCTTCAAATAATTGATCACATAGATGAGCATGCAATTATGCTTCGTGTTTTATCATTTTCTTTGCAACTTGATCCTCCAAGATGAGGATTCTTCTTTGAAACTTTTCAAAAATTCCTTTCACAAATTTTTTCAACATTTCACAAAAACTTGTAAAAACATAACTCAACAAATTGTCAAATATAAAAACTTGAGACTCTTGGGTCTCATTACATACTTCTTATCTTCTTGCTTTTTCATCTAATGAGATTTGATTTTCACTTTGTTCTTCAAATAATACATCATCATTTATGGCATTTTCTAACATTTCCATTTCTTCTTCTAACTTTTCAAAATTTATATAAACAAAGACATTATTACACAAGAAATTTTCATTCTTGGGTTATCCTTTCAAGTATTCCTCCTTCAAATCAGCTATCTCCTTCAAAAAATCTTGGTTCTCTTCTCTTTGTTGTTTCTCCTTGGATTCTTCATCTTGTTCATCCTCTTTCTTAAGGATGTCCTTCTCTTCATGTCCTTCTTCAAGGTTTAAGGCTTTGAAATGAGGCTCCTCTATATCTTCTTCTTCATGTATGAGTCTATTCATTGACTCAATATATTCATCTTCATCTACAACTTGTGTACCTGCATTCAAAACATCAAAATTAGTGTCAAAAATAAAAATGTGGGAATTAAGCTTCCTTAGCTCCTCCTTCAATTGCTTGCTTAGCAATTTCTTCATCCTCTTTCTCCTTTTTTCAATCACTTTGACTGACGACTTCATCTTTTTCTTCCTCATTACCCATTCATGCCATGGGTTTTCATCTTGCATTAGCTCCATCATGAGATCTATTTCTATTAAATTTTAGTTAATCTCTCTTACTTCTCTATCATAGTCTTCTCTCTATTTTCTCTTCCTCATCTCCCATTCTTTTATTTATTTCGCTCTCATCTTCTGGTTATTTATTTTAGGTAGTATCTCCATCACTCTCTTTACCATTTCTATTTTCTCTAGCAAGTTTATCTCACCTTGCTCCATTATCTCATCCAAGTCTTTTTCACCTTGGCCTTTTGATAATCTACTCCCTTCCTCTTAGACCCACCTAAGTCTATTCTACCTTAGTCTTTTGACCCTTATCCAAGTTTATCTTCTTACCTTGGATTCACCTTTTCTTTTGAGTAACTTCTTGTGCTCTACTAGCTGAGGTAACTATTTTACTACCTTCTTGACTTTCTAATCTTTCATTCCTTATGCAACACCTCAACAAAACATACAAATAATCAACTAATGCCAAAATATATTAAACAATAAAATTTACCTCAATGCTATAATGTTAACAGGCCACCTCTACCACATATTCCACTTTCCAATACATTAGAATTTTCCACTCAAATTAAAGGAGTGATACAGACATATGCTCCTATCAAGCATTCAACACTATGCTCCTGATTGCTTTAGCATCTAGATCCACTATAACTTGTCTAAAACAAACATTGCAACTTGATTCTTTGTCAATTCAAACAATAAATTTTAGAAACAATCTCATGCTGTTCTCAAAGTAATGATTTTTTTTACTATTGCAACCACAACCTATCAATCTAACCCAATATTATACCTATCCCAAGATCTTTTCTAACTCTTTTCCTTATTCTTTAATACTAATTTGTATTTGGCTTCCTTAAACCACTTTATTTTTCAATCCCTAAAAAACCTTCAAACAACAATAATATATTTACCCAAGAGCTCCCAGAGCTCCCAGGCTCTAAAACCAAAATTGATGTCACCCTCAAACTATCTTAATCCCAATAGTATTCTTAAACCCTATTTGAAACTTTATTCATTCAATTTAAAACACATCCATATTCTTAATATTGATCTTTAAACATACATTTACCACAACATAGGTTTGTAAGATCTTATTACTCCATTAATTATATCATTTCTTGCTTCATTCTCAGGCTCACTGACTATGCAACTCAAAATACACAATGAATTGGTCTTTTTAATCCTATAGCCTCTTCCATCAATCAACTTTACTTATTATCTTTAATCACTCCCACTTAATGTGTAGCTATAATTGTTCAAAGGCACTATTAAATAGCAAGCACAATAATATCAATTTGACTTACAGATCTATGGACTTCAAAGTAACCTTTGCCATCATGTTCTATGTCATGACCAACTCAGATATATTCCCCATGAGTAGAAATACTTCATCAAAATGTGTTGATATTTGTTATCTCATGTCCATTAATTAAACTTTAAATATTATATGGGCTTTATGAAGTCATCTTACACCAGGAAGTGTTTAATTTTTCTAAATTACTCTGTCTTTGCAAAATAAGTCAAGATTTTCAAATACATAATAAGAATAGAATAACATTTATAGATATTATACAACTTTATCTAATCTAATACAACAAATTTGAACCTTGACATTAGTGCTAAAAAACCTTGATTGGTGTCATAATTGATCACTTTATTGCAAAATTTTGATACTTTACCAAATCAACCCTTCCAAATTCAAAAGTTTGTGCATGCTCAATTGATCCATCATTTTAGTTAATTTATGTATAAATAACAACATAAGAAATTTTATGCTCAATTTATAAGGCTTTAAAATTAAATTTCCACTAAAGAGATCAAACTAAATTCTAGAATAAAGATAGATAAAAATGTAAAAACATTTCAGAGATCATTCCTTACAAGGATATGAAGTGACAATACCTATTTGGAGAGAATCTTATGTACTTATTTGACATCAATTATTCATATGATACAAGGCCTATATGAGGTTCAATGCCCTATTTCACCATTCATTCTATTCTCACACCAACATAATATAGACTATCCATCGATCTCTCCGAAAAATAGTCATGCAATATATAATTGTATAGATGTCAATACATAATAAATACACTTACATCAATTATAGGTAGAATCTAAAACTACTCTTTATAAATTACAATGGATCATTAATAAACATATACTACCAGACCATTATGCTCTAAATATGGAATGAATGATCTATCCTTTATTGTCTTCCATCAAACATATACAATTTTCCATGGTTAAACTCCTACTTAACCACTTCTCCTCCATATATTTCTAGATTTATATGTTTTTTTTTCATGGACAGGTTCAAGGTTCTTCTTGGATAATCATGGCTTTGGATAGAACAAAATTCCAAGATTCTCTCAATTGACTATTCTCAACATAGAATATGCTAATATTAGTCCTCTCCATCATATATAGACTTCTCAACCAAATCCTATCTTGGTCTCATGCAATGTAGGTATGACTTGTTAACATACTAATACACAATAATTGACAATTACAAAGTAAATTGACACTTATTAACTTACCTATGACCCTAAGGATTACTATTCAATAATGACACATTCCTATAATGGACCTATCCATGGCCAATAAGGATTTTTACAATTTCATGAGAAATTCATAATGCTTTTTAATTATTACTCTCAAACACTTACCTAGACTACCTATGACCTTATTGGGTTTTTACAATGCTTATTTATTTTATGAAAAAGCTTATTTGACACCTATTTTAACTTACATACTATATTTACAAAGATGGGGATGATGCTCCTACATCAAAAGGTGTGATGGGGGGTTGGGTAGATTCTTCATCACTCTAAGGTGAGAGTGGGGGTTTAGGAAAGTGTTGGTGGTTATTTTTTAGGTATAATGGTGGAGGAATGGATAGAAGGTCATCTACTAAGAGATCATCCTCATCATAGAGTTGGTGGATAATGGCTTGGAGAGATTTGTTATTCTCTGTGTCATGCCTAGGTGTCCTGTGATAGGAGCAAATTTGACAGTCATTATACCAAGTTGCTTTCAAACTAAGAAGATTTAAAGGTTTGATGGGAAGTAATGTGAGGCAAGAGGTCTACACTAACCTTTAAAGAATGGTTGTATAGGATTTTGCTAGAGGTAAGGAAGGTTTTGGGATCACAATTTTGGCTGGTAATATGGGTGTGTGGGTGGTAATAGGTTAGGTAAGAGATGGCTTAGGTAAGGTGGTTTAGGTGGATGGTCTTGGCCTAGGTATGTTGGTTGTTGAGGTATCCAAATTTGGTGGTCTAACTAGTTGTGATCTGGGAAGGACCGATGCATTAACCAATAAATGTGTTGGTGTAATCAATAGCAGTGGGTGACATATGTTGAAAGGGGTTTATTTTTAAAGCAAAGTGGAAGGGTGAGGACCTAATATAGAGGGAAAGGTAGAGGGAGGTAGAGGATTAGCCATGTGTCCTTTCAATTATTTCATCCTCTTGGTTGGTGTGGGTTGAGACCTAGGTATAGGCTTGGGTTAATTTAAGTCTACTTTCAAGGATGGATGGACCAAACTTTGCGTAGGGAAAGAACCAAGATTTTTAAAAGGTTTGGTTGGTGAGGTGGTGGATTTTTTTGTTGAATAAGAATTTTATGGGTTATTGAAGGTTTGGATTGGTTTAAGAGGTGGTGGAGAGATGATGGATTGGTTGGTTAAAGGCATACTAGAAGGTTCAGGTTTGTTGATGGAGGGAAGCCCTAACTATTTATAGAAAGTGGTTCAATCCATGTCTAGTTTTAAGGTGAATTCCAATTTTTATACTAATGTGGAAAAAGTTTTGTTTACTAGTCTTGATCCATGGGTAGTGGATGTAACAAATAGACTTATAGGTTAGGGAGGATTCTTGGTAAGTTGGTTGATCTCCTGAGTTGAGGGAAGTAAGGTTGAGATAAATGGATCATCCATGGGAGGAATGGGTAGAAATGTTCCTCCTTTAGGGAAAATATCTATCTATAAGAGTAGCTATTTATTAGGTAGTTAGTGTAGATAGTGAATTAGGAATGTTGATTTACCCAAATGTGCTATTTGAGGTAGTATGTGATGATTCTAAAACTTCTATGAGGAAAGCTAGGGAGAAAGTAACTTCTTTGTTTTGGTTATCCAAAGGAGGGTAAGGTGACTCCATGACCTTGATAAGTGAAGTAGGGGAGGAATGGGTAGATTGGTTAATTAGGTCCTCATGGGTAGGTGTATCATGAATCATGTTGATCATGTGGGCATTATGAGAGCACTCAGCCTATGTGTCCTTGGCTTTGACAAGGGCATGATTAGAAAAAAGTTTTTTGAACATGTCAAGAGCTTGATTTTGAGGGGCATTGGGATTATCCAACATGAGTTCCCCTTTGTCGATAAGACTCTAAATAATATTCTTGAAAGTATTACATCAGCTAACATCATGTGTAATTACCTGATGAAAAACACAAAGTTTATTCTCATTGTACCAAGTAGGTGCTAGATGAGAAGAATCAAAATTTTGGGGAGGTTTGATAGGTGGAAGTTATATAAGGTCAGATTTTAGTAAATTTTCTAGAATTGAGGTGTAAGATTATCCAATTGGAGTGAATTATTTTTGGTTGCTTTGGTTTGGGTTCCTTGCATTTTGATTAGAGGTGATGGGAGAATTTTTTGTTTCACATTAGGTCTAGGGGTAGTTTTAAAGATGATAACATTTGTTGTTCCCCTTGTCTTGGTTTTGGTATTGGGTTGGTTATGGGTTTGGAGGAAGGGGTTTTATTTTTCTAGAAGGTAGAGTTCTTGTTTCATAACTTCAATTTACCCTCATCTATGGATTGGTTTTCTAGATTACGTGCTATGTTAAAATCCTCATCAAAGGTTTTGAAGCTTTGGACATGCAACATAGAAGATATATGTTTGGTGTAAGCTCAAACAAAAAGTTCTATATATTTAGGTTGAGGTATGGAAAATTAACATTGATTAATTAAGCTTCTCCAATGAATGACAAAATTAGTAATAGACTAATCATCAAATTTCATGATAGAATAGAGGTCTCTAATAGAGACCTTCTTGGAAATGTTAATGGAAAAATGATCCAATAAGACTTGTGCTAGTTGGGTAAAAGAGAAGATGGAATGTTTGATGAGGGAACTATACCAATCAAGTGTTGGGTTGGATAAAGACATGGGGAAGATTCAAAATATAAGGGCGTCATCATAAGAAATCATGTAACATGCATGATTGAAATCCCTAAGGTGTTGTTGGGGGTCCTCCTTGCTTTGAAATTTGGTCAATTTTGAAAGATCCTATTAAGGAGGGTAAGGTCTGATGGGGACAGAAGGGTGAATAGATTCATTATAAATTTGATCATAGGATAGGATGTTATGAGCTCCTAAAATGGATGAATCAAAGTTGGTCATCTTGCCCATGAGAATTTTCATTAGTTCGATTTGAGGTGGTACACCAAAAAGATTGTAAGGTTGGTATTATGGCTAAGGTTAGGAAACATATTGGTAATTTTTTAGAAGTTGAGAGGTTGCCACATGTTGGAATGTGGATGTTAGAGGTTGGGTAGGGTAGGTGGATGATGGTGGTTAGGTAGTGGGTACATACCCTTGTGGGTTATGGATGTATCCTAGATTGGGTGTAATGTGTAATTACTGATAAGTCCCTATGGATTGGGAATGGGTGGTAGTTGGGTTGGTGACAAGAGGGGAGGTAGTGACCTTTATACTAATGGGTGGTGAGGTAGAAAGGATAGATACCCCTAATCTTGGTATAGGGTTATTAATTGATGGGATTTTGATAGAGGGGAGGTTGGTAATGCCAATGGTGGGTGTTATAGCTACAAGTGGGACATGATAGGTCAATGGTTGGGTTATCCCCAAGGTAGAGGAGTCATTAATAAGGGTAGGAGGTGTAAGGGTAATGGTTGGTTGGATAGGTTGGTTCTCAATCATAGCATCGAATGGGTTAGTAGATGAAGATGCCTAGGTGGTCAAAGGTTGGGTGGTGACAACAACAATAGGGATACCCTCCATAAGGTGAGATGTCATTCCATAAGAATGATATTGATGTGGAGTTGAAATTGGGATATGGTGGGGAGAGGTGTTAAGATAATGCTAAAGGGAAACTAGATTGTTACCTAGAAAAGTGGTAAAATCCATGTCTCCTTAGGAAAAAATACCTGATGAAAAGTAGGGCTTCTCAATGGATGAGGTGAATCTTCAGCCTCAGAGATGTACTCCATAGATGAGGAGGTAGATGAGGTTGATTTAAGTGATGGGTTTTGTTCTACTAGGTTTCTTTGCTACTGATGAGTGAGAACCATAAAAGAAAAAAGGGAGAGAAAAAAAGAACAATCTCTCCACTCAAACAAGATGAAGACAAGAAAATGATCAAGGCAATTAAGACACACACTATGAAGTATGTTTAAGCCTAGACGTTAGTTTTAATCTCACTTTTAGATTATGCCTTAGTTTATGAGAATGTGTAATAGAAGTTGTCTTATATATTAGGTACTATAAAATTAGTCTATGGTTAGTTTCAGGTTGTTTATGTGCTTAAAATAATCTGTATTGGAATCAATATGTGGCTTGGTATTGGAGCCTACCCACTCACTTCATAGTCCTATAGAAATAAGGATGTCAGGTGCTTAGCAAATATATATTGATGTCTAGAGTTTATCTCAACCATAGAGCTGAGTTGGTTCTCCTGTTGGTAATAACCTCCAAGTAGGATTGTTGAGAATGGGTAAGGTGATTGCTAGGTGATAAAATCCCAGTCAAGCCTTATCTCAAATTATTTTGATGTTTGATTGGTGAAAGTGGTCTGGCTAGTGTATGCAACAAAGGTGATGCTATGATAAGATTATTTCACTTTAATTCAAAGTGAACTAATGTTTAAAATCAAGAAATGGATATAGTTGGTTTTAAGCCCTAGAAGAAATTTTAGTTTCAATTATGAGCATCGATAGAGAGGAGAGCATACAAATGCAAAGAAAATGTGAGTAAAGACTCTAGGTCCTATTGGGTGTGCCAAAATGTTTCATGTAAATTTTCATCTTTAGTTATAAAAAAGAGAAAAGAAACTCAATATGGGTATGGTTAAAAAACCTATTTGTTTGTGTGCACATTGAATCAGAAGACTGTGAAGAGTTTCTCTTTGGATTGGGAGGAAGACCTATAAATAAGAAAACACTAAAGAAAACTTATTTTTTAGATAGATAGTTAGGTAGATTACCTCGCAATAGCTAGATCCTAGAAGTTAGATCTTCCTTAGGGGATGTCAATCCACACATTTTGAACAATCAAGTTGATAAACTAGAAAGAAGGTACTTGCATCAATAATCAAAAGGCACTGAAATCAAATACAAGAAATATTTCTAGAAAAGTAGACTAAAAATGATATAATTAGAGATAAAATAATTAATACCAGTGCTAATGGGTTGGGGTATGCTTAAAAAAATTAGAAAGGGCCTTTTAATAGTCAAAAACATAGAAAAGTGGATTTATTTAGGTGTGGGTGGGCCAAATAAGCTTGGTGGTTTTTCTACCAAGGTGACCATCGAAAATTGAGGTGATGATTGATGGTTAGCCTAACTGTTAGTGGTTGGGGTCCAACCATAGATGGTTGACTAAGGAATTATGGGCTTGATCAATAGAAGATGATGGGATTTCAAAGATGAATTCTAGAGTTGGGTAAGGGATAGATTAATTGTGAAAGGGAATAAAAACACATGAATATTGATAAACAAGTACTTATCTTACTAGAAGTTAGCTGGGTGGGTGGTTGATGTAGTTAGCCTATTAGTGGAATCTAAATTGATTCTAGTATATTAATGGTACCTAAAAGCTTGGTTGATAGATGATGGCAAGTTGGCTCTCAATAAGATGGTTGATAATGCTTGGTAATGCTATTGATACTAATTGACCTACAAAATAGAAATCTTGAATGTTTGAGCTCTTGATAATTATTGTAAATGGATTTGACCCCCAAGCCTCTCTCTTTTATAGGCATAAACAAGAGGTTGAAGTGAAAGTGTAACTAGGTCATCTAAATATAATTCATGCATGAAAAGACTCACAACATAAATTAGATAAGTTATATTTAGAAAAAGGTCAGTAGAGCTTGTGTGCTCTTGGTAAAAAGGTGAATCCTGACAATCGATGGTTAGGGGCTCCTAAGGTTGACCTTGGATGGTCACCCTAACCATTGATGGTCAGGGTCCCTAAGGATAGGTTACTAAAGGTTAGGGTTACTTAGTTAGGTGTAACTGAGTGCAGATTGGTTGGTTTAAGACCGATAAGTGTAGGTTGGTCCTAAAAGGGTTGAGGGGTACTTCTAGGGCTACTTCGATAATCAAAATTGTAGGTATGTGAATTTTTGGTGTCTATAAGAGGTTCATGAAGGAATGTGTGGGTCCTACACTAATGGTGTAGTATTAGAAAAGAAACTCCTTAGAACAAGCTATTATTCACCAAAAATAGAGACTACTACTTGAAATTATGTAAGGAAGTGCATTCTTTGTTAGTAACATGGAAATTTGATACATGTACCTTCTTTACCACTATATCCAATCATAACACCATGGCACTTCTCAATATGGGGTCTTGATCTAATCAATAAAATTAACCCAACATCTCCAGAAAGCTATACACACATTTTTATTGTAATTGAGTACTTTACTAAGTGGATTAGGGCCATTCCTCTCACTTATGTTACCAAGAAGAAAATTTCCAAATTCATCCATTACCATATCATCTATCGATATGGCATCCCCACCTATATTATATCTAATAATGGCATATCCTTTGTAAACCAAGATGTAAAAGTTGTTTGTGTAAAATTCAATATCAAGCACAATAAATCAACTCCATATAACCTACAAGGCAATGGATAAGTTGAGGCATCAAATAAAACCATTATAGCCATTTTAAAGAATATTGTCATGATGCAAGCTATAATTGGAACTTTCAAATATTTTCTACCCTCTGGGCTTATAGAACCAGCCATCAGACCCCAATAGGAGCCAATCCATACTCCCTTATCTATGGTATAGAAGTTATTATCCTAGTTGAGATCGAGTTACCATCCTTGTGAGTCTCATTGGAACATATTGAAGATGATGAGGACTATAGAGTCTTAAGGAAAAAATAATTAAAACTTCTTGATGGCAAGTATTTATCTACCCTAGAAAAATTGTAAGCCTATTAGAATAGATTATAGAGAAGCTACAACAAGTGAATTATCCCTCAGGAGTTTGAGATTGTTGTTTTGGTTTTGAAAGAGAACCAAAAGAACATAAATACTGAATGTAAGAAGAAAGGTAAGTTTTAGCCTAATTGGTTGGGACCATTTATTATCACAAAAAATTATGGATTAGGGGCATATCAGCTAGCTAAACCAAATGGTGAAGAAATTCTAGATCCCATGAACATCATACACCTTAAGAGGTTTTATGCATGAATATCTTCAAACCATTGTCTATAATACCCCTGAGTTGGGGGAAACTTGTGCTGAAGTAATTTTATCCTATCCTAAACACATTTTATACTACCCTAGACCACTCTTCATGACTTTGGATTGTGAAGGATTTGAACTATTTTCACTCTAAACACATTTTATCATATCTTGGACTGTTCTCTTTGAAAACCATATTCTTTGGACCATTCTCAAAAGAAAACCCTATTATTTATCCCACCCTAGACCATTCATGTGTTGGACCCTATTCTTTGGACCGTTCTCTTGGAGAACCATATTCTTTATTATGTCTTGGGCATGTTGTAATCTTGAACACTTTTATCCCTTGACTAATTATGATCCTGATTATGTCTTATGAACGCACTCAACACTAGTTCTATAAAGCAGTTTAGCCAAGACAATATTTTGTAACTTCTTTTATAGATAGGTGAACAAGAACATCTTCTCAACTTAGGATCTACCTACCACATGGTTATTTATATTTATTTCATATTTCACACTATTCTATATTACATTTGATACTCTTTATTGGCATTGTTTCATTTTTAGGAACCTCACTCTCATTGATTTGAGAGCATGTACCATTGTAACTAGCTTTAATTGTGATTAGAACTCTTAGTTAGTTCTATGATCCATTATTTATATCCATGAAAGCCATTGCAGCTAGCTTAGCTATATTATTGGAACTTATAATCTTGGATGAGTATCTCCTTGACTAGATAGTCTTAGCT
Source organism: Torreya grandis (assembly GCA_037957365.1). NCBI lineage: Eukaryota > Viridiplantae > Streptophyta > Pinopsida > Cupressales > Taxaceae > Torreya > Torreya grandis. The sequence goes on from JARHVA010000149.1 coordinate 3,582,482, forward strand.
TGTGCATATTTTATCTTAGAAACACCAAAAACATTGGAAATACTTTACAAATACCAAAAACATTAGATAACTAATCTATAAAATAATAAAAACATTATCTTATGTTTTTTTACATTCTAATCCTCACACTCTTGTCATTTTGAAAGAATTTTATCCTACTAACTTTCTATTGTGTAAGTCAGCTTGTTCCATACACTTGTTTTACAAGATTATTTTCTCTCGTCCTACCACCTTGCCATTTTTTAAGACCAATCTCATTTGTTAAGTCTTCCATTTTATTCTAAAACATTAATCATATGTTTTTGGTCATCATCATGTCTTCTATCCCACTTTTTAGGAGAACTACATTTGGCCTAAAGTTCATGTTGGAACATGTGTCCATGGAACTATGTAGGCAACATCCACTTGTCTTGTACATCTATAGTCATCTCGGCTAACCCATTCCTTTTTCTTCTCTTCCCTCATTTCTTTTGCTATTGTTCCTATTTAATTAGGGGAAAAAAATTATGTCATTATTCTTTGTTATGTTGTGGTGGAAAGTAATGCCTCTACCACATGTGCATGAATAATTGTATTTAAACCACACTAACTTGGTTTTTGTTTATGTGTGTTTATTTGAGTTTTCTTAGTGATTTATTGTATTTTATTAGTGTTTTGTTGTGGTTTTTCACCTCTCCTTTTATTTCTTCTCTTTTTTTCTTTTTATTACTTCTTGTCTCATCTTGGTCTTATGTTTCCCTATATGTTTTTGCTTATCTCTTTTGTGTTTCAAAACATTTTGATGATTCACATGGATCTTGATTCTTTATATCTTGATCCTATGTTATTAAGTTGTTCTTGGACCTTTTTATTTATTTATTTGATTGTTGTTTGTGTCTTATTTTTTATTTGATTTTGATTTTGATTTTCTCTTTTATGTTCAAGAATGTCTTGATGGTCCACATGGATCTTGATTATTTATATCTTAGTCTCATGTCATTAAGATGTTCTTGATTTTTATTTTCAAAAATTTTTGTTCCTAATTAAGTCTTGATTGATCATATCTTGATTTCAATTTAGGTTCATTTATGTTTATCTTTTTCTTTTTCTTTGCTTTTTTGTTTAAATGTAAATAGCCATAACTTTGGTTTTGGTCATTTTTTTACCATTATCCTTAGTTATAGGTATTCACATTTGAACTGACTCAGTGTAATTGGAATATTATGTCATTCTAAGTTATTCATACTTATGATGCCTAATTTATTTTTATATAGAAATCACTTTATGCTCAGGTTTCAAGGTCTTAAGGTGTACATCACTTTGATGAATAGTTGTCAAGAACACTATGCATAATCTAGGATCATAATATGAAAATAGGCATCTAGGTATCATGCATTTTAGCACTCAAAATATTTGCTTATACATGCATATTTTTGCATACATTATATGTCTAATCAATTTTTGGTCAATTATCATCATCCCTCATTCCATTCTCTCCCAAACTTGGATGAACTACATTGGCTTGAAGTTCATGTTAGAACACGAGTCCATAGAACTATGTAAGCAACATCCACTTGTCTAGTATATTTAGAGTCAGCTCAACCATCTTCATTCTTCTTTTCATCTCTTTCATCACTTTGTGAATTCTCATATGCTTGGTTTCTTGTGGCTTTCTAAGCCATTCTACCATCGCATGTACAATTGTACCTGCTCATTTTAATCTATGCAATAAGTTATTTCCTTGAGCTATTTTCTTGCCAATCACCCAGGCTAGGTCACAACATTTAAACAACATCATAATCAAATCAGACCTACAAGGGTAAACCATTATTTATTCTTTATCAATGATTAAAATTATCCCTATTAGAGTATAACTACTTCATCATGATCAAATCTACCCTACTGGGGTACTTATTATTATCTTTTTGGGGACCACATTTTCCTTTTCCTCTAATTCTAATCTCTTCACACTAATGCCCAGATGGAAATATTTTAGTGTACAATGTGTCTCAAGATTGATCGATGCCACAAGCGCACAACTTGCACTTTTAAATTAATTACATTTCAAGTGTGTCCCTTACATATTTGGATTGAATCCTTCCCATTCCCCCCATATTTGGGGCCCATTATAGCTCTAATTATATTTTTATCATTGATGATGACCATGTGTTCAAGTATTAACTCATTTAGATGTGATCTATTCCATGGGTTAATCTTTCATTGACCCTCTCTTTTCAAGAGCCCATCCTTCTCTTTAATCCTAGTATGTCCTCTTGAGGGGGAATCATGGGTTATTTATAATTTATTATTGAAAACTCTTTTCTTTGAAAATATGTTTTTTTGCATGAATGTCTCGCTACACCTTCTCAAATATGGGCAAAATGTAGACATCAAATTCCTAACACCATTTATATTGAAATTATCAATCTTACTCGAATTACACTCAAATGTACATTTTAGGTCAAAATCATTAAAACATTCTAAATGGTTTAAACTTGTCAATTACATGTGTCAATTTAGGTTAAAGTATCCCTAAATGGGGAAAAGGATTTTATGAGATACCTAACTTTGATCAATTCATTTCGAGTCAAAATGATGATTTCACATTTTTGTGTTTTGGATCACTCTTTTCTTCTAATTTATTAGTACACATTATGTACCATTGTTATTTTGTGTTAGAAACATCATAAATGGGAATATGGTTCCAATGCATCTAACATCACCTTCTAATTCTTCCAGAGTCAAATTATAACCTAGTAATATGACTTTCTAACTATTTTGATTAATTGAGGGATAATTTCCAAATAATTGCACTAAACTTGATTAACCTTGTTTAAGCTAATTAATCCAAATTAAGAGCTTAAGTAATAATTCCATGGAACTTATTTAATATCTCAATATTTGCATCACCGAATGACATCATCTATGGGGTGGCATCCATAAGCCATAAATGCATAAAATATCAAGATTATGGGTCTCCCATACCTATTTAATGCCTCCCATACCTCTTTATCCTAAATCATTATGAGGATATTTATGAATTTAATTCCAAATATTAGATTATTCCATGACCACACATCTCAATCTTGAGATGGATGGTCGTGGTTGATCCTGAACCATTTTGAAAATATATGAATAGAAGAGCCATGAGCATCATTTTAAAGCTTGATTTATGTAATGTTATAATGCTAAATTGTCTCCATAACCCTTTGTTTTGATAATTATGTTTCATTATCAATCTTAATTTAATAGGCTATATTATAAATTTCATCTACTTTGAGATTAGGTTATGCAAATAATTCTTGAGGCATTGGAGGAGTTTGGCCACCATTGTTGACAAAGATAAGAGTTCTTAATAAAGGGGAGGACATGCTTATGAGCTGATTTTGAGAAATGGAGTCACTTGGGAAGGTAATGGTTTACTTTCTTTCATTTGTATCTTATTGTTGTTATAAAACCCCGCATGAATAGATGGCTTAACTCATTTATCTCTTTATACATTTTTATAGGGTTTTCTTTGACTAATGCTTGATGAATCATTTTATCTAATCCACTCTATAACTACCATAGCCAGAATAAGAGATTTTTTTTTGTAATGGGTAGGAAAACTAGAGTTAAGACACATTTAGTAAGATTTTTTTTTAAAATTTGGGTGAAATCGGAATGGGTAAAGGTATTTTTACTATTTTTTTTGCATAGTGGGAGTATGATTGATGAAGGCAATGGAAATTTCAAAAGTGAAAATGAAAAAAATATAAATTTTATCAAAGAGGGACAAAGGAGAAGAAAAGGGAGATGAACACTATGGAAATTTTTTGAGGTAAATGAACAAAAATAGAAGTTATGGTAAAACCTTAAAAAATGGAAAATTGAGGTTTATGTGAATTAGGAGTAGAATCAAGATATGGGACCTCAAGGAAGAAAATGTGAAAAATGGAATTTTAGGTATTTGGATAAAGTTTGAGGATCAACAGGGCTATATATGGAGAGATATAGAAAAAAACAAAAACATTTTTTTGGTTTCTAATTTCTATCAAATGTCTGGCTATAAGTCCTCTAATTGAGAGTCTTCTCATACTCTGCTAATATTTTTTTGAAATTGATAGGATGAATATGTTTGGTATCTAGTTTCTCTCAAATTCCTAGTTACAAGTCCTCTAAGATTCTTCTAAGAATATTCTAAAATTGATATTCCAAGTCTATTGATACTCGACTGGTAATATGTGAAGATTTGATATGGCAAGTTTTTTGATACTCTATTGGTAATATTCTAACATTGATAGAAATGGGTCCCATGTTTTCATGGCTAGTTAAGGTTTTAAAGATATCTCTCTAGCCACCGATGTCATCTAAGTGAGCATTATTCTCCAAAAAAAATTAGCCATGGATTTACCCCTAAATTATAGCTCTTAGTTTTCCTCATAGGTGGGAACTAGTCAATCAAGATGGGGTTGTTGCCCATTTTGCTAGCAGGTCCTCTCAATGGGCCAACTACTTGAGGGTTCCTATGGTACTCCTCATAATGAGTTTTAAGGTGTACACCCAAACACTTGTCATAGTTATGTGGATAGGTATTTACCTTGATCTAAAATAGATTATTGTGATATAAAAAAATACTTAAATGAATTATATGAAGGAACAAAAAAACACTTTTGAGAAAAAAATGTGTCCTTAGAAAGTGCTCTGATACCGTATGAGAGGATCCTCCCAAAAAAAATAATGAAAATTCATGAATTAATATATGTATTTAATGAAAATGCATGAAATAATAGATTTATATTATTAGCATGAACATTGAAGTGATTATATTAATCACATGCCACTTCAATGGAAAAACCTCTTTTGAGAAATCTCAATACAATAAATTCATGGATGCCTTCATTAACCTCAACACTTATATAATAAGTCTAATCTAAGCAACTACTACTTCTCATGAATGTGGGATAAAACAAAATTCTCACAAGATGACTTAAAAAGCATATTCATCCATAAAAACTAATATACTAACAAAGTAAAGAGAAGGGGTAGCACAGGTTCTTAATAATTTACACATTCAATACTTACATGCTTTAGGTGATTCTTAGCTTATTTGTCACCAAGTCAATGGTGATTACCAATGTAAAATCAAAAATATCATTACGTATCATCAAATTTCCACCACTCTTGCTAAAGATTTAATCTCTTTCTATATTGATCTTATCCTTAGAGATCAAAATTCTATTATTGATTCTCTCATTTCCTATGCCTCTTTCTTTCATCCACACCAGGTTTTTTCTGATCCCACTTTTCTTATACAAATAAGAAAATATCCATCTTCTACTCAACCACCAAATTCACTTATCTAACATATAGAATCTATCTCCATTTGACAAAGCCCTTGCTATAAAGACATCATTCAATTCTTAGAACACCAAACTTATCCTCCTAACTTAGACTCTTGTGAAAAAACTTGCATTCATAAATAAGATTTTAAATATGTATTTTGATATAGCATCCTTTATTATCATAGTGCTAAAGGTACCTTATTCTATTGTGTTATGCATGATGAGGTTCCTCCTCTTCTTGAACAAGCACATGGGGGCATTTACGATGGTCACTATAGTGGACATGCTACAACCTATAAATACCTATGTTTGGCTTACTTTTGGCCTACTCTTGAAAAGGATGCAGTCAAATTTGATAAAAAATGTACTCCTTACCAAATTAATTATGATCTAATTCATTCACCTCTAGTTGAAATTTAAACTAACAAATCTCCCTAGCCATTCTCAATGTGGGGATTATATCTCATTGGCAAATTACCTTGCTCCTAAGATGGGCATGTTTTTACCATCATTTCTATCAAATATTTTACCAAATGGGTTGAATCCATACCCCTTGTTAATGTATCTAATATGACCATCTCTAAATTTATTCTTAACCAAATCATTTCCCACTTTGGTGTTCCCCATAACATCATCTTCAAAAATGGTGGTAATTTTAAAAACAAGGATGTTAAACAACTTTGTGCTAAATTCAAGATCAATCATAAATTTTCCATGCCCTATCATCTACAATTTAATGGCAAAGTTGAGGCCACAAACAAAATCCTTAAAAAAATTCTCCAAAAGACAATTCATGAAACCTATATGGATTAACATATCTGTCTCTATCCTGATATTTGGGCCTATCAGACTAGCATACATAATGCCACTGGGGTAATGTCATTCTCTCTAGTTTATGGTTTTGAGTCAGTTCTCTCATTGAAATTTGATCTTTCCTCTATTTATATATCTCTTCATGGTATCATACCTAATGAATAATTATGTAATTCTCACTTTCATACCCTTGATCTCCTTGATGAACACCATCTTTATGCTTTACAACATAATCACCAATACAAGGCCCATATTGCCAAATAACATAATAAATGTGTTAAAGTTCACACATTTAATGTTGGTGATCTTGTCCTTAAATTAGACTACACTCATGAAAAATAAATTAAATACAATAAAAAATGGTGGGGTCCTTATTTAGTCAAAGATATTATTGGTCCAAGTACCTATCACTTTCAAACCAATAAAGGCCATATTTTCAAAGAGCCCACCAATGCCCAATTCCTTAAAATTTAATTTTCCTAAAAAAATTCCTTATTTTCATGCTATCTATCTAACACTTTTTATAGGATACTTACATGAGTCTCTCTCTACAGTAGTTTTCTCTTTTCACAAACTTTTAGTCCTTCCTTTTAGGTCTTTTGGTTTCCCCATTTTTTTTCATGAGTTACATTATAAAACCATGGATAGGACCCGGTCTTCCTCATGATGTACAATAGTCTTTTTTATTTCCATAATTTTTACACCCCTTGGGTTTTTCATTTGTGAGTTGTAGTGTAAGACCATGGATAAGACCTGACCTTCCTCATAAATACCATCTTTCTCTTATCTCATTTATTTTTCTATGTTTTTTGACACCCTCATGGGTTTCTCTTTTATGAGTTGCAGTCTAATACCATGGATAGGACTTGGCCTTCCTCATAAAATTACCATTATGTTATTTCTTTTATAGAATGTGTTTTTTATCCTTGTTCTCAATATTAGCTTTTATTTCTTTTTATAGATGGAATTTACACAATAATCTATGTTATCATGTTTTCCTCCATTTCCCTCATTCTTATGATAAGGAATCACACTTTACTATCATTTTATCTTTTTTTCCCTTTATCACATTTTTTGTGATTTGAAGTAATTCAAATTATTCCATGTGTCATTTGTCTTTATTTCCTTTCCTTTCACTCCACATTGGATAAAATAAGGTCAAAGTCAAGATAACACTTTTACTTCACCTAGATTTATAAGATTTTTAGACCCCATGCTTTTTGAATTTCTCTCTCTTAGAAACCAAGTCCCAAGTATTCAAATGAAAGTCATCTTTAGCATCCATGTTTGGTTTTCCAAATACATATAAAGGAGGAATAAAAAAATATATCAAGAAATTTAAAATCCAAATCATTTGAAATAAAAGGCAATATTAAAAAGCCAACATAAAAATCTTAAAAGTTAAAATCACACTAAAATATGTGATTCTAAGCACATATCCTTTTTCTAATCAAAGTTCAAACTCCATAGTTAACCTCACATTAGATCCAAGGTCTATTGGGGTGTGATAGGCTAGTATATTAGAAAAGGAGAACAAAAAAATATTTTAGTGTTACCTAATTTCTCATGCAAGTCCCCAATATTCATAGTAGATTGATGACTCTATAAGGCTTCCTAAGGAATGAGGAACATGTAATGGGAAGGTAGGTCCATTTTAATCTTCATGCATATAACTTCCATGGGATGATCTAGATACTAAATTTATTGACCTAAGACTAGTGTGGCTAAGAGAAGTTCTTAAGAGTCCTGAAGGTTGAAAGTCCTCTTGTTTTGACAAACATAATTTGAGTTTCTTGACTTCGATAAAGAGTTACTCTACCTTGGTTTTCCTTCAGTCTCCCCTCTACCCATTTCATTTCCCCCCTTGATAGACAAATTATGATTCTAAATCTATTTCCCCTCTTCTTTGCATCTTTTTTATTCACATCTTAAAAATATGCTAGAATTACTTTGTTTCAATTTTATCTATCCTTATAAAAAAATAATATGTTTGAGCAAACTATAAATTACTTTATTTACACCTTAGAATTAAATTTCTAGACTTGATTTATTTTCCTTTTACCATTTGTCATTTATGTACCACCCCTTTTTTTATAGATGCCTGAGTCAGTTTCTACTTTCATGTACTTTTTCCAATACTGTTTTCCCTTTTTATGGACCTTTTTTCATTGATGAGTGAGACAAGGATTGTTACTACTCACTCATCAATGTTGTTTTACCATTTTTTGCTTTTACATTGATTTCTAATTACCATCCTTTTTGATATGTATCCTTTATTTTATTTGGTGAGTTTTCCTTTCTTACTTAAGGTTTACTTGTTTGAGTTTTTCAGATTTTAGTAGCTTTGGATTTTTGATTACCCAATTTAATCTTATTTTTGACTTGTTCATTTTGTCTAACATAGCACTTATCACCCCATATTTCCAAATTTCTAAGTACATCATGTCCACATAGCACCAGTTATTTTAGCTTTCCTACATTTGTTTATTTTTTATCTTTAGTTTTGCATTCTTAGGTTTGTCAAAAGTAGTTTTTACACCCTCCACAATCAAAAATAACAACATAACAGATAATCATCTAATGATAAAGCTAAGTCAAGGTACACATTACATTTAATTTTTAGTTATTTCCATTTCAGTCATTTACTTTCAGTTATTTTATGCGGTAAAATACTACAACATTTTTTAGCCTCAACATTATGTGTTAATATGTTCTTTCTCAAAGAACCATACCCTATTGCACCTTAGTGACACATGATGATCTTTGAGTGGGGCATATGTATACACAGTATTTTCAACTTTTATTAAATGCTGATGCTTTACATCTTATAAGAACCTATCAAGACTCAATCTCTTTAAGTGCACACCCTAAGGGGTGCACTAGAAAAGGGGTGGGAAAACCATTGGTGTTTAGTAGGATTATTATCCCTTATTTCCACTTAATACCGATCCAACTATCTCCTAAAACCATTCCCCTAAGATATTACTTCTTATTTACATGCTCCTCTAGTCTTTTCCAACTTTTCATCCTTCTTTTTCTCACCTTATACCCCTTTTGATAGTTGGTTGTACTAGGTTGACTGGGTTAACCATGTATAGTTTTCAGCTTCTATTTATTGTACTAGGTTAATTGGGTTAACCCTCTAATATTTTGGGTAATATTCATTTAGGGTCTAGGTCATTTCTTGGATGACCTAGCTTGTGACCTAGTGAATTTTTATCATTAATTGTACTGGGTCAACTAAGCCAACCCTATCAACTAAATTTTTTATAAGGGATTAGGTTTAAATCTGCCTATATAGACAAGATAATTTGGTCATTATTTCAGAATGTAATAAATATTTATTATTCACTTGCACTTCTTTATAATCTATTCTTCCACCATTCTACTTGAGGAGTCTTAGCTTAGGATTTCTACTTTGAGAATCTAGTCTTGTGGAGAAGTTTTGGATGTTTTTATCTCTTTTCGTGATCCTTACAAACCATAACAACATTTTTTGAGTCCCCATTATCTAAGGGAGAGATTGAGTCTTGATGGGTTCATCATTTAGGTAAGTATTCACTAACTTTTCTCCTCTATTTATTAGATATAAGTAGCATAAGTATTGGCCTTGAGTAATATTACTCTTCTTTTTCCATATATTAGGGTCTTGTTCATACATAGCTTAATTGAGATTCTTTTATACATGTTTGTTTTGTTTACTAACTCCCATTCTGTGCCACAATCTTTGGTGAGCACTAGATTATATTTGTTTTACTTGTTATTAGTTTAGTGAATATAAAACATAGGACTCCCTTAGGGCTATTGTGTGATTATGCTTGACTGGAGGCTTTGGAACCCTCCCTAACATAGTGTATTGTGATAAGAGATTCCCTAATCAGGTATAGTGGATCCCCATATTGGTCATGTTATTTATTATCTAATATGTCCCCAATCGAAAGTGTATGGCATGATCTATCTTCTCTGATTTAGGATTGATTTATAGACACGATGCATTTCTAATTACATACAGGTTTTAAGTCACTAATAATAATAATTATAACTAGTGTTAGGTGGTTCCTCAAGTTCAATTGTGAAGGGATAGTTACCATAGTAGATCATTTAAAAATGATATAAAGGTGTTATAAGTGGGTATCAATGATTATTAAAGATAAATTTATAATTATGCCACATATGTAGAGGCATACAAAGGTTTTTATAATTAGGGTAATCACACACTCTACCTTGACAAGGCTACTGGTATGAGTGGAATATTTTTGGCATGGGATAATTTACCATATATTGTAATAGAAGATTATATTAGGAAGCCATTAAACTAATTCACAAGTAAGAAACACATAGAAGTGCATGAAAATTAGGTAGATATTCTAATGCTAATGAAGCTAGATTGTTTGGAGGTGGAATAAGTTTAAGTGATCCATACGATGAATATAATTATAATGGAATAAAAAAGACCCACAAATAGATATTGTGGTATAAGAAAGGAGTGATAAGTTATCAAAAATATTTAGGTAAATAAAAATGAGAAGTGGAGAAATTATAGGGAAAATCCCAATTAAATAAACTACAACTATAGTGTCATAGTCGCGAGGGGTTGTTCAAGGGAAGGCTACACAAGGCAATAAAGTTACCCCCTATGGTGGGTAATGGAAAGAATGTGGTGGTAAAGGAGACATAAGGTACTATACCAATAGGAAAAAGTGGGCATAAGATAATATATAATATGTGTAGGAATATCAAGGGTAGATACACCACATATGGAGTCACCATAAAAAGAAGAGGGTGCACTAACAAAGACTACTATGAGAAGTACAAGAGAATAAATTAAGACACTTATAAAGGTGGATGTAAGACCATAAATGGGACCAAATAAATGTGTAAGCACACTAATTTAGGTTAAACCACATATGGATTCTAGCATACTAAGTGTGACTAAGACTAGCCAAATATCTATAGTAGAATTAGAGACTCAAAAGATAAGGAAAGAAGTGGGTAAGGTACAAAGGAATGCAAAGGCAAAAAAATAAGAAGATGACACACAATGAGAATATGTAGACATAATAATATAAAATGGTGAGTAATCCTTTGAATAAGGTTGGGTATTCATGTAATAAATATGTTGTGAAAAGGTGATGATAGGAGGAATGGATACTCATTTAAATGTGAGCCTAGTGAATATGGCATAGAATCATAAGATGAATTGAGAATCTAGAGGACGAGAATATCTATGGAGGATTTTAAGGTAGATTTTAGGAAGTTAAAAATAACAAGAGTAAAGTTTGGAATATTTTAAAAAAGGTTTGGTGAATGGAACATGAGGGATTAACAAAATAACACCTGATAAAGATTCTATTGGATAAATCTAAAGATCTAAATTTTGAGATTCTAAGAGGAAGCATAACTAATGCAAACCCAAAATGGGATAAAACATAAAGAATAGACACTAACAAATAAATCTAAATGATATATCTTAGGGGAATAACTAGAGTAAATATTATGTTCATAGTAGTGAAGGGGTTTTTGAATTATCAATAAGGTGCATGGAGCTCGATAAGAAAAAATCTTATGCATGGGTTGAATGCACTAAAAAGGATAGAGTAACAGGAGAGGCTAAACCAACAATTCTCATAATGAGAGAAACTTATGGACATAAATTTAGAGATATATTGTAATAATATCCAAATATGGACGGAAGTAGATCTAGAGGGACAATAATTGATTGATAAGATAGAATTAGTCATGAAACGTTGGTTTAAATTACTAATTAAACCATTATGACATAAGTATACTTAGTAAAAAAAATCCTAGGATTTTTATGTTTCTTATTTATAAATAAAACTTATTGAAAGTTACACACACACGTCTAAAAATTCAAAATTCTAATTCACAAACCAAAGTGGACTTTAGGCCTCCACTTATAACCACTTGAATTTATGCAACCACCTATATAATGTAATTGCCTATATTTATGAGGCTCTTTAGGTTATATACAAGGAAGCTTCTCCTCACCCATTTTGGTAATGGGGATTTATTTGTAAATTCTTTATAATATTTAAAAAATAAGAGAGCTTCATTATTCTTATGAAATTGCTTTAGAGAATACTGTGTGTGGCTCAATATAGAAACATGATCCTAGAGTGTATAAGTGTTGATACAAAATTTTTGATGCTAGTATATCCTCTTCTCTGAGATGGTATAATAGTGACACTACTAAAATATTTATCACATAAGAAAAAAGTTAGGAATACTTACCTTTGAAGAGGAACCTATTGAGCCTCAATCTCTCCCTTGGCCAAGATGATTCACAAGAGATTATTATGGTATGTAAGGATGACAAGGATAAATCATCTCTAGGTTACACACCTTATCAATGCATCCAAAAGACTTCTCCACAAGATAAGATTCATATCTCAAAATAAAGTATGAAACCCTAAGCTTGCTCCTCAAGTAGAATGGTGGATAAGCAAATGTGAAATATATCTTACTTCTTCTCTTTTCTAAATAATGATGAGATGATTATGTATATATAAGTGAATTCAACCCTAAGCCCTTCTAAAAGTTATAGCTAATAGGGTTGACCTAGTCTATCTAGTATCATTATTAACAAAAAATCACTAGGTCGTGGGCTAGGTTAGCCAAGAATTGACCTAGACCCTAAATGAGTTTCACCAATAAGAGTACAAGGTTGACGCAATCGACCTAGCCATGTGAAATGTCAAAAGAGGATTTAGGCTAGGAAAATGTGTGTTAAAGGTGGTAAAATATTGGAATAGTGTGCAAAAGAGAATAAAAATCTTTGAGGAATAGTTTTTAAGATAAAAGTGTGTAGATAAAAATAGGTAAAAGGGAAAATAATCTTACAAAGCACCAATGGTCTGCCCACCCCTTTCCCAGTATACCCCTTAAGGTGTGTACTTAGTGAGATTGAGACTTGATGAGTTCTTACAAGATAAAGAGTGCCAATAATTGATAATTTTTTAAAAATATTATGTGTATACATATTCTCTACTCGAAGCTCATCACATGTCATGTAAGTGTAACATAGGATGGTGCTTCAAGAATAGAACATGATGACACATCATGTTGATGCTAAATAAAGTGTAGTAAGTAAAAATAAGATAAATTAAAGGAAAAAATTAAAAAACACATACCTTTACTTACCTTATTACTATAGATAAATAAGGAGATGAGAGAGATGTAAAAGCATCCAATGTGAGGAGCATTAGGTGAACCTATAGAGATTAGTACAAAAAGAGTGAAAAATCATTTTTTAATAATAGAGGCATATAATATTGGAAAAAATTCTTTATGACATCATGATTCCAAAACTTTTTATGGTTCAAAAAATGAGTTAGTAAAAACAAAGATATGATCAAAAGAAGGAATCTAATGGTAAATATTTGAAGGGTAAATAATTATGAATAGTAACTTTAAATAGGGTGAAAAAAATTCATTTGTTATTATTTGACTATTCTAAGAGAAAAATAGAGCTTTGAGAGATATAGCAAAAGCCTAAAGTGCCAATATGGTGAGGATACGACAACTGAGATGAGGAGGATACATAGTGGTTGTAACGCGTGTAGCATAGGTATGTAACTGAGAATTTCAAATTTATTTTGAGGATTTTATATAAATTTGTTAATTAGACCAATTATAAAAATCAAAATGAACCCTAGGAAGTTGTTATGGAAATTAGAGGTCAAATTGAGAACTAGGTTGAAAGGGATTAGAGTAATAAACATCAAAGGCATTTATTAAAAAAGATCAAAGATTCAGTAGGTTAAAATAACTAGGTCAACCTAGTCAACCTAGTAGGTATAAAATTAGGTTTGAAAATGGCTAACCTAGTAGGTCTAAGCTGAATTAGTTGGTTGGAGAAGAGGGTCGACATAATACCCTTTGGCTGACTTAGTTTGTTAAGTCAAAATGATGACTTAGTATTATGGGGAAAAATGAAAGGGCCAACTTAGTTGTTTAAGGATAAGTGGACAACCTAGTACTATAGGGTTGACTTAGTTAGTTACTAAGTGGTTGATATAGTAATGAAATGGAGGAAATTGGCTGATATAGTCCTTTTAAGGTCCAAGGTGCTTGAATGAGTAATAAAATGGATAATTAGGCTAAAAATAGGTCAAATTGATAATAAATACATAATTAAAGGCAAATTAGGTTTGTTTTTATTAAAATTTAAAATAATTTATTTTGATTATAAGTGACATGAAGATCTAATACATATTTTATTATTTGATGGTTGTAGAGGCATCAAATATTTTGGTGAGTGATGGATGAATTATGGCTATCAGATCTATTAGAGTGCCTGATAGAGGTAGATAAAGCTAGATTAGTTACACTAGGTTTGGGAGGCATCATGGAGATGTGATGAGTTCCACTGAGTGTTGATCTAGTGGTCATGTTCTTGGGATCCTGGGAATGCTTAAATAATAATTTTAAATGGGTGGTGGATAGGGATACCATAAAGGTTGGTATCACATTGGAGGATGTCCATGCATTTATTGGATTTTTTATAAGGGGATGTTGGTGATCATGAGGATACTAGATGATCTAGAGAAGAGGTGATCATTAGCTTGATGGGTAACTTGATCAAATAAGATTTACTCAAGACTAAAGATGAGTCTATTTGATGTTTGTATTACATAGATTTTGGACATCTAGAAGGTTGTGATAGGGCTTGTGATGGCATAAGTATGTGTCACAAGTTGGATGGCAAGGTATCATTATATGCAATAGGCTTGTGTCATTGAATATTGGAGCAGGGGGCACTCTATGACTTGGGTTCTATCATTAGGTTCAGGTCATGCATGATATGTATAGGATGTTGTATAGAGGGTAGAAGACCATGGGGATAGTGGTATTATTGAGTGCCTAAATATATAAGAGGTTTTTGACTTATCATCTATTTGGGTTGCCCCATTTAGTCAATGATCAATTACCTTGGGTATTGAGATGGAGACAAGATCAGGTGACATGGACTATGCCCATATGCTAGTGCTACATAAAATCACATGAGGAGAGATTATGTGGTATCCTTATGCACACATTATGATAATTTGGCTGAGTTTAGTGATGGTAGTTCTAGGGTTAGCATGAGTATAGATCACAAGCCACTACATTTGATGGGAAAATCCACATCTAGTGACATACTTACCAAGATATTATGGACTCCCTCCACCTATAGGCTCCTATAATGGTGCCCAAATTTTGGGCCTAACATGTAAGAGAGTTGAGGGGGAGAGGAGGAGGAACACTAGTCATGATACTAGAGATCAAATTATAGTATGTGAGACCATGGACTAGTCGAACATGACAATTGGTAGTTAGAAAGGGTATGGATATGGATGCAAGAGTGTTTAAATCACCATAACCAACACCATATTAGGAGGAGTGGTGACCACCTCAAATTTACCACTAATTAAGATGCCAATGGTGAGAGAGAGCATAAAGGGTGGTCATCCAAGATGACCCATTCATTAGACCAAGGTAGAGCTAGTCTCTAGATGCACTACTGAGGTGAGGGCTGAGAGATACATGGGTGGTAACCCTAGGATTTGATTTGATTAGGAGGCATCCCAAAGATGAGGTACTCAGAGGATGATTCGATGGAGAGACTATGCTTGGTAGATGATCAGATGGGGAGATGATGATTGGTGACACTAGGATAGATAATAAATGGTTGTAATTTTTAATCTTTGACATAGAATACTAGTTGTATAATATTTGAGTGATTGATTATAGATAGATAGATATATTTTGAGATATATATATGATATAAGATCTATTTAGTTTAAATTTTGTATATCCTATAGATGAGAAGGAGACCAGATGTGGATCCCTAGTGATGGGAGCATTCCATTATATTCTGGATAGGGTGTTGACACCGTACAACCTTACCACATTAGATTATCCCATGGTACCATATGACCTAGCTTAGGTAAGCTGGCTTAAAGTAGTAGGGGAGGCCATGACGTAGTTAAAGGTATTAAAAGATGGGCTACAACCACTAGTATGGGTGAGAGAGGGAGAGGCATAGGCATGGAAGGCCTTGGTTCAGGAGAGAGCCATGCATTTGGATACCACTATTTAGCTAGGATAGGTACAGGTGTAAGTGGATAAACTATAGGGATAGGTAGTAGGCTTTAGATCTTGTACATCCTCATTGCAATGTAATATTCATAGGGGACTATTTGAGGCATCTATGGGTAGTGTGCCTAGGCCATGTCATAGACATGATAGATCCCAGCCTTAGAGTTGGAGTGATGTATTTTTGTACCTTGTATCAAAAACACAAAACATATTAAATAAGAAGAAGATAAAATTTAAAGGTTAATGGAGTAAGCATAAAACATATTAAATAAAAATTGGAAGCATGTAAATTATATGTAACTCATAATCAATCACATCTTATCTCATATTTAACACATGTAATTTTTTTGTGATTTGGATATTGAAAATTTTTGTTAGGAAGGCCAAGTCCTATCCATGATCTTACACTACAACTCACAAAGGGAACACCAATGAGGTGGAATGCATGTGAAAATATTGTAAAATGGGATGTTTGGAATGGTAATTTCAAAATTTGGTAATTTGTGAGGAAGGCCAGGTCCTATCTATGGCATTACAATACAACTCACAAAAGGAATTCCTAGGGGAGTGTTAAATGAACAAAGCAATATTTCTTAAGGGGAAATATTAGGGTTGTATGGAGTTAAAAATAGAATGTAAGGAACATGACTTATGCATCTTATGAGAAGACCTTAGGAGATATGAGGCACAAAAAATACATGAGAAGGCACTAAGTGACTAATGACCATCAGTTTTTAATAATAAAATTAAAATGGACCTACCTTCTCACAACATGTTCCCCATTCCTTAGAACCCCTTATAGATTCATTGTTATACTGTGAAGATTGGATACTTACGTGAGAAAGTAAGTATAACTAAAATATTTTTTTATTCTCCTTTTCTAATCTACTAGCCTACCACACCCCAATGGAACTTGGATCTATCATGAGGCAAACTATGGAGTTTTATATTTTATTATAAAAAGGAGATGTGATTATAATCACATCTTTTTAGTGTTATTTGACTTTTAATATTGTTGAATGTTTCTTTTTATTAAATGATTTGGCTTTTGAATGTTTGATGGATTTTTAAGATTCATCCTCCATACAAACTTGGAATTACCACTCATGAGAGATAGAGTGATACACATAAATTATCTTTAATCTTAGGCTAAAGGAAACTAAGTATCCAAAGATAAGATAGACTAGAACACTTAGGCTTAATGATTAATGAGCATGTTATCTCAAGTCTCAACCATGTGTATGCTTAGTTTGTGAAAGGGAATAAAAGGAGATCCTAAGTGGACCAGTAAAAAGAGATTATAATGATATGAATTATTTTATAACTAATCACATGGTAAAGAAGGAATGACTAAAGGGATCAAGGTTTGTCTATTCAAGTCACAATAACAATTATCTATGTTTATAGAGATAAGATAGACAACCATCATTAAAAAGAACAAGGGAGTCATAATAAAATTAACTTGAGAAGAAAAAAATGAAATTATTAAAAAGAATACATAAGAGAACATAATGACATCATAAGCAATAGAAAGTGCAAAACTAAAGTTACCATGCAAGATAGATAAGAATTTGACATAATGTCAAATGATATAAAATAGATAAATGTAAAGCTAGAACACACATCCAATCTAAATACAAATGTAATAACACCATGCATGTGTTCATAAGTATTGATATATTTATACACACACAGTATCCATAATATCTAACAAGTCTCTATGAAGTTGAACTTGGACTGTAAATAAAGTTTCATCGATCGTCAAAAAAAGTTGAGAAAATACTTCACATCAAATATCCTTAATAAAAAAGGTAGGAATGATAGAAGGATCATGATGATGAGGGATATCATGTAAGGGATGCTAAGAATAATTCATGGGAGTGGATTATATAGGAGATGAATGGGTCACCAATGGGGAAGGATCCATGGGTGAGGAACTCATGAATGGAGAAGGAACTATGGGTGAGGGAAGGTCCATAGGCGAGGGATTCATATGTGAAAGAATATTAGGTGGATAAAGGACCATAGGAGGAGATGGAACCATAAGATGTGGAACCATAGGGGAAGAATGGGAAGCCTTATTATGAGAATGACATATGGGAGGAAGGGTAGAAGGTTCAGGAATGATTAGGAGGTCATCCTTGAGATGCTACTAAAGGATGTGGCAATGATTAGTGTGATGTGTGCCACACTAGTGCCAAAGATAATATACCTATCTATACTTAGGAGGATACTTAAGTAATACTTTTGAGGGAGGTATAACCTTGTCTAAGGTTTGATGAGTAGTAAAATGCAAGGTGTTGATATATTATCATAGCTTATTAAAATGCATGGATGAATGGTTATATTTATTGTAGAAGCAATAGATACACATGTGAGTAGTCCACTATAATTTTCTAGCATTATGATTCTTATTATTGAGTAACATGTGAGTACCCATGGAATGTTAGGATTGCTTAAAGTCATGCATAAGTAAATATTGATGCTTGTCTTGGTCAATATCCTCCTCCAAAGTACATGGAGAGAGAGTCTAGACCTGATATTGTAACTTGGGAAAAAAACATTGGTAAATTGATGGAAAAGGTTATCATTGGCCATATTATGTTCAAATTTATTATATAATGTCTTATATAATTTAATTAAAGCTTGTTTGTTTGGGTCTTGAGCTAATTACAATTGATAAAATGGGCTAAGGTATTCTCAGGGAGATCACTAGTTTGGAACTCTTGGACTAGAGCAGTTACTAAATCTTCTAAACTAGTAATATAATGATATTTGATTTGGTTGTACCAATATAAATCATTACCCATGATATTTTTTTAATATATTGGTATCAAAAAAGGTAATTAATTTAACCCAACCTTTATATAGATTTATAAATGTTTTCAAGTGAAGAGTAAGATTAGTTAACCCATTGTAAGAAATGGTAGGATTGATACCTCCTATATATTAGTAATTTTAGATGAAAGAGGTTCATTTTGAATATGATTTATTTTTTTATTAACAAGAGGAGGTTGAGGGATAAGATTACCATGGTAATATTGAAGAGGAGGTGGGGGAACATTTTGATTATGCATGCCCTATGGCATATGTTGAGGGTGGGTTTGAAGATGGATAAGATGATTTTGCATTTGCATCATTTGATTTGAATTGTTAGCTTGAAAAGTATTCATTTGATTAAGATTTTTTAATAGGAGTTGATGGTTATCAGTTGAATTATTAGATTTATTTGAATTATTAGAATTGGTAATAGTGGTTTAGGTACCACTATGAGTGTTAGTAGGAGCTTGAGAAGAACTGTTAGTAAGTGAAGCACTAGTGGCATAATTTGCTTGTGTGGAAAAATATGGAATAGTAGAGGGATGATAAGAAACAACACTAGAGGCATGATTACCATGGGTATAAAATTATTTACTAGTGGTGGAATTGAGAAGAGTGGGTCTTGGAAGAGGCCCACTAGATGTATAACCCACCATGTTAGTAGAGATATTAGGCATGGAGGTAGAGGAAAAAAAGAAGAATAAGTCATGGTATGAGAAGGGGTCAAAATAGAGGGAAGAGGATAAGAATCAAAGAAACTAGTATTCCTAAATCCATGTGAGAATGTGAGAGAAGGTGAATGGGGTTCGTCAACTTGACTGCTTAACATGAAATTGTAGATAGTAGAAGAATTCTTTCCTTGATGTTGAGGAAACTCATTAATGAAGAATAACATTTCTGGAGTGTACTCTAATTTAGGTTGATCTTCAAGTGAGAAGAAAGGATTAAAAAGTGAAGAATGAGGAGGGGTCCCATAGTTTGTAGTGTGAGTGGATATATGCACATTACTTTCATCTAGGATGGGAACCACAAGATGTTTATTGGAAAACCTATTAGGGTTAGTAAGACTCATCATATCCATTGAATTCAACTTAGTGTTGTCTTCAAATAATAAGTTCATGATAAATGAGAGAGATTATGGAAGGCAAGTTTGATTCAAATCAAGGAAATATAAAATTTATATTAGAGTATAGAGTTGATTGGGTTGACCTAGTACTAAAAATTGGGTTTGAAAACTGAGCTAACAAGGATACAAAGTTGACTAGATCAACTTAGTACTATAACCTAAAATAAAGGGTAGCTTGATAAGGATACCAAGTTGACCAAATCAATTTAGTACTATAACATAAAAGGAAAAAATGAGTACTAGGTAAACCAAATTGATGTAGTATTGCAAATAGGGAAAATAGATAGTCTATAAGAAACTATGTCAAATAGAATGACAATGTATTGAAAATAGGGAATTTTTTTGTAATATAATTTAAAGTAGGAAATGAAAGAAAACACACAATAAATCGGTTCAATGAGAATGATCCAATTGAGACACACAACACAAAACCTTACACCAATGCTGGTCAATGCAATTTTTTGCAATACAACAAACAATGTGCAAAGAGCAAGCAGTCAACTAAAAAATTAAATGTTAACTAAGTGGTCATAATTAATGTTATTGGATTATTATAAAGTGTTATTTTCAGTGTGATAGG
The DNA here is from genome assembly GCA_037957365.1 of Torreya grandis. Lineage (NCBI taxonomy): Eukaryota > Viridiplantae > Streptophyta > Pinopsida > Cupressales > Taxaceae > Torreya > Torreya grandis. The sequence continues at coordinate 3,603,225 of JARHVA010000149.1, forward strand.
GAAGTTGGCTGAAAGTAGGGAACTAGAAAGCAATCTATGGATGGTTTTCAGACGTTTAGACTAAAAGGGATATGTGTCGGCAATGGTACTAGCTTGGTATTGGGGCCTACCCCCTCACTTCAAAATCACATAATGATAAGGGTGTAAAGTTCTTTGATAATATAAACCATTAGCCACATGTTTATACTTGGCCAAAAAACCAAGTCAACTTCCCCCTTGGTGATGAAATCCAAGTAGGTAGGCCTTGAGAAGATAAATGTTAAATGCATTTTTTAATTTGTGTGATTTGGTAGTATGTGCAAGAAAGAGAAAAATAGTGAAATAAATGATATATTAAAAAACCACCTAATTATAATATGTGAGTTATTCTAATCATGTAAACAATTGAAAATGAAAGTGTGAATTAATTACTAGCATATAATTATTAATTCCCAAATTAAGCATAATACAAAGTCAGTTCAGATGACAATGTATGTAAACATTATAGAATAGAGTCGATAGGGTCACTATTGTATTACTAGGAGTCCTTAAAAACTAAATCAAATATGTTTACCTAGTCTTTTAAATAGAAGTTAAAATATAGAATACAAAACTAGGTTAACTAGGTTGACCTAGTTTGTTGTATGATTGTAGTTTTGAAGACTGTAAACTTTAAAAAATAGAACTGTAAGAAAGAACTTAATTAAAGAGAGATAAAGAAAGGAACCTTGGTGGGTTGGAAGATACTAAGGACTATAAAATTTCTATTGAAGTGTCAACTGTGTCGATTGGGTTGGCCTAGTTCTGTAATTACCTATTTATTGAAGCCTATTAAGATGACTATAATGGATTAGTCAACTTGGTTTGTTATTTTAAAGTTGTCTAGAATACTAATTCAATCAGAATGACTTAGTTTGTTTTTCTAGAGCTGAATAAGAGACTAAGTTAACTTGTTTGACATAGTCTATTATCTGGAAGTGAATAAAAGTATTGTGTTAACTTGTTCAATATAATAACATATATCTGATGAAGACCTACATAGAAAGAATAGAATCATTTTGATGGACTATGTGTGTTAAATCTATGCACAAAAATGAGAAACTATACCAATCTTATTGACCTAGTATTGCAAATATAAAAAATAATAAAATGATAAAAATTAAAAGTGTGAAAGAAAACCTACAAGGATTAGATTAACATCAGGTTCAGCAAAATGTATGCAATTAAAAATGCATTATATCCAAAAATCAATCCTAGCTCTAAGAAGATACATGCTACTTACACTTTCGATTGGGGATACATTAGATAATCAAGAACATGACCAATATGGATCCACTAGACCCAATTAATGGATCTCTTATCACAAATAATATCATTTTTGATCAAATTTTATCCTTTTAGGCCAAAATTGGGCACCCCTATCTATTCAGTCACCTATCTATGTCTTTGGTTGGACTCAGTAATGAATTTTTCATTCAATATAAGTATCTTATATAAAATCTATAGCAAATACATAAGTCTTTCCTTCAAAAAGTTTGTTTTGGTCTTTTGTTAATCCTTTAGGTCTTTTATTTTGACTAAGTGTTCAATTTCTTTGGGAGATTTATTTTGAGGTGCTTATTCAAGTGTTTTCTTAGAAGTTTTGTTGAATTCTTTTGGGTTTTGTCTAACTACAGGGAACTATTTTGGGAAAATTATCTGAATTAAATTTTTTTAAGTTCCAATTTTTTTTGAGAGGTATCTTTCTTGAAATAAATGGTTCACTTAAATATTTCTGAAAGAATTAGTTTAGACTTTTTGTCCAAAACAACTTTCCCTAAGGGTGCTTCTAACTTTTATAAAAGGCACTTTAACTTTCTCAAAGGACTTTTTTGAATCTAAAAGACCCTTTCATTTTTCTAAAGGGTATGTTGCAGTGCTTGAAAAGGGTATGTTTTGTTCATAAAAGGACCATTTCAAAAATCCTGAAGGATACTTGCAATCTCTCTAAAGGGTCACTTGTTTTCTTCAAAGGATCATTCAATTTTTATTGAAGGATTCTTTCGACTTCCCAAAGGGAATTTTAAAAAAAGTTTGAATGATTTTTTTGGGGAAGAGGTGGACCATTTCAAGATTTATAAAGGATCATTTTCAATCTTTTGAAGGATATGTGACAATTTTTTTGAAGGGTATCCACAGGAAGGCTAAAGAGAAAGAAACCATTTTGAAAAGCTAAAGGGTTCTTTCTGAGAATCCAAAGGCTTCTTTCCAAATATCTGAAGGGCATTTTAAAAAAGCCTATGGGTATTTTCAAAGGAAAAGACTCAAGTCCAAAGCAAAGAATTCCTTTAGACTTTTTGTCCAAGGAAAATCCAAGAGGAAAGGAAGAAGAGCGCAAAAGAATTCTTTTGGACAAATTATCTGAAAGAATGTTGAAGCCAAATTGTCTAAAAGAATGTTGAAGATAAGATGTTTAAAAGAAATACCTAAAGGTGATGGCCCACAAAATGTCAATTTTAGACTACATAAATTAGCCATCGGGTTTCAAAAAAAATATGATGGCCCATAGGAAGTCAATTTTAAACTGTGAGAAATAGCCATTGTTATTCAAAAGACTTGACAAGAACCATGAAGATAAATATGGAAATGATAAATGACTTGAATCTTGAGCTTGATGCATAACAAGCATAATAGGCAATTTGATGGTTCAAGATTGTTGCACCATTACATAGCTTGATGATCCATTAAAGAACATCTTACATCAAAATGACATTCCAACAAATGAACCCATATCTAGCAAAATGCAATTAATAATATCTTGATTCCACTAGTGTAACCATGGGAAAAACACCTTATAGAATGTAATGTAACTATTTATTTTCTCGGGTTGACACATGTCCAAGTGACCCTTGAACTTCCTTGGTTTAACCTCTCTCTCAAAGGATACACACACACACACACACACACACACACACACACACACACACACACACACACACACACACACACACACACACACACACACACACACACACACACACACACACACATATATATATATATATATACATATATACATATATATATATATGTGTGTGTGTGTGTGTGTATATATATATATATATATATATATATATATATATATTCTTTCTACTCATTTGGGGGTCTCCACTAGTTCTATAGTGAAACTATGGCCAAATTTGCACTTGCAGAACTCTTGAAGAAATAATACAAGTTATTTTCCACTCACATTGTGCATTGTTGTGTAATATGCCAAATCATGTTGTTCTTTTTTAGTGAAAGTCATCTTTCCTAAACTCTTATCCTCGATTACCTACTAAATGTGTTGAAAGAGTATTGTTACAGGTCCTTGTTAGTATTATTTCATAAGTGTATAGACATTTTAGAAGTGGTTTAAGACTATATTCTTTCTTTAAATTATCTTTTACTCTCCTAATTGTCAAATACCTTCTTGAATCTAACATGTGAAACACTGATGTGATAATGCACAAAAATTGTGAGTTTTGTGTGAAGAAACTTTATTAATCTTTAAGTAGTAATTTTAGTCAAGTAAGAGGAAATCAAATATTGGTGCATCACTATTTTGTTTCCTTATCTATTTTTCTTAACCCTTTTCATATATAGTTCATAGATTAGAGAGATCTTTAAAGGTGCATCGAGGGGAGCTAGGCCTTAATCTAGAGATTCATCTCAATGAAATTATCACCCACAAAAAGAGATATGATTCCATTTTGTATCTTGGATGAGGAGAACTGATAATCTCTTCAAGGGTGTAAATCCAAGTGTCAAATTTTTTTGGCACGCCTAGTGGGACATCTAAGTCCTATAAGATTGTTCAAGATTGGTGCTGGTTTTGACACAGTTGTAGAAAAATAAGCATCTACAATCAATACCTAGTGAATCCATTAAATAATTCAAATTATTTGGTTGATGATCAGTCCTTCTTTCCATGCCAAAGGTGACCACTAGATATACTACTAAAGGTGTACCCTTCAAGTTTGTGGAATTAGCTCCATATTCCACCAAAAGGTCTAGGTTTGTCAACACTCATCCATAAAAAATAGATTTTGTGTTTAAAGCTTCCAAATTTGTGTTAAATAATATTCCTAACATCTATATTAATATTCCAAATATTGATACAAGACAACCTTTTGTGTTTTTCTAGGGGGCATCTCCCTTACAACTTGCCTAATATGATCAAATCCCAAGAGCTGCTCTTAAAAGTGTCCCATATTTTAGTGGGGATGGTCTTATTACTTCCATTGGGCACATTCATAATATATCAAACCTTTTTAATATCCATATTATTACCCAATAAAATTTAGCTATTAGGTTGTTGGCCTTGTCTTTCAATGGAAAAGTTTTGGACTAGTATGGACCCTACTTGTAAATTCTATTGGCTCATGGGATGAGTTAGAGATCTTATTGACTGATAGGTCTAGGGAAAAGAGTGATAACTTATATCTAGATAAGAAATTTACCACAATAAATAGGGTACCATATGAATTCATGAAATATTTTAATACTAGGTTCCAAAAAACTTGGGACATAATCCCAATTCTTGTGAGGCCAACTACAAACTATGCATTTTTGTACTACTTGAAAGCATTAAATAGTGACATTGCCATGATGATTAAATATATGGGTGGAAACACATTGATTTATACATATTAAATATCCATAAATTCTAATAATTTTCTTTTCCAAGCAGGAAAGATAGCTCCTAGACCTCCGATGCCACTATTCCCTTATTTGCATTCTCCTAGTCAAAGTGTGTTGACCACTTTAACTCCTTTGCCTGGTCAAGAAAAATATTACATTTTCCCTACCAATGAAATGAATGAATTCAAAAAATTCTTAAAATTTTTACTAATTAATTGGTTACTCTCAAAATATAACAATCCCAAAGGTATAGGCCTTATCAGTCTTATAACCAGTTTGGACAATCAAATAGACCTCCTTTTCAGGGCAATAATCAGGGACAAGGCCAAATCACCCATGTCAAGAATTATCCAAGATATAATATTAATTATCCCTCATCCTCAAAATCCCTTGTTCCCACTCAAAATAATTTTTTCTAGGAACAACTCAACTACCCTTCTTTTAAGCAAGGTCAAGAACAGGTTGCTTATGCCAATGAGATACAAAATCAAGGCATGACTACACAAGGTGATCAAACATATCAATTTTAAATTTATTAGATTCAAAAAAAAAAATTATGGAGATTAGATAGGTTAAATTTTATTACCCTCTCATGAATCATTTGGAGGGTGAGTTTTCTACCATTAATTTTGTGGGGAATACAAGCAATTAGAATGCTAGTGTGGCTACCAACACTAGATAAAAAAAGGGCCATTAAAAAAATTCAAGGAACTAATAAAGAACCTATTTTTACTCCTACATCAGAAAATATGGTATTAGGGCATCATTTATCTCCTAAATCACAAGAAAATTAGAGGATTCCAAATTTTAGGATAGCTGTTACAACCTTGCCTCCACAAGCTACATCACAAGGTGCAAATGTTCATAAAGAGATCCCCAAGGTAAGTAATCCTTCCATTAATGTTTTGGACTAGATGAATAAGATTTATATGAAAATATGATTATGGGGTTATCTATAATTACTAGGGTAGAAAGATATACTCTAAAAGGAATTGTATTGACTCGATACACAAGCTGGCACATCTCAAAATGATAATATGGTTTTGGTCAATGGAACTCAATATATAGATGGTCAGGTGAAGAAAGATGAGAATAATTTTCCTTACTACCTATATTTAATTATTGGTGATTTCTTGGTTCATAATTTGATGATAGACAATGGAACAAGCACATCAGTCATGCCCAAATGCATAGCATATAAGATAGGCATCAAATATGAGCCAATGACTAAAGGAGTTTTGCAATTGGATGGATCACTATCCAAGACTTTGTGGGTTGTGAAAATTTTGAACTTGATCCTTCATTATTTTCATAACTTTTCAATTCCTCATGATGTGGTGGTAGCATATTTACCTCCCTATTTTTCTCTTTGCTTGTCAAGAGACTTTACATCTAAGATATGTGGATACTTGGTATCTAATTGGTCCTAGATGGTGTTTAGAAAAAAATATGGAACTAAAGTGATATTGAGTTATAACCTATTAATATATATCACTTGGAAAGATATTCACATAAGGTACCAAAGTTTAACTATGCTATCATTGATTAATAGGAGTTTCACATTGATCAATCCCCATCATCTTCCCTTGAAGGAGTTTATGATTTGTTCCTAGATGAGTGGGGAGGCGAAAAATATGTGCATGATACTTAAAAGTTTTTTGACTAATATAGTCCTAGATTATATTATATGCATGAGAAGGATTATTTCATGCCCAATTTTATGAAGTCAAATGAAGATGTGAATGGCTTGTGGCAGCTTTTCTTTGATGGGACTAGAAGCAAGATTGGGGCTGGTGGTGGAGCGATGTTGATTTCACCTTCAAAGGAAGGGTATTTTTCAAATTTTATATTTCAGTTCTATTTTTATTTTAATGTATCCAAATATGAGGCCCTCATTCATGGTCTCGATTGGGCAAGGAAAAGAGGTGTCAAATAATTGTAAGTGTTTGGTGATAGTGAGCTCGTTGTCAATCAAGTTAGAGGGTAGAATTTGACCAAGAAATCCTTGTTAAATTATTATAAGAATATATTTTAGGACATTATAGAAGACTTCATATAATTTAATATCACTTCTATTCCAAGGGAAGATATAATCATGCTGATAGATTGGAATCTATTGGTGCTCAATTTGATGTTCTAAAAGGCATAAAAGAAGACAAGAATCAACCTCATCTAAAGGTGATTGTGAGACCTTATATACTAGATAATGTCACAAATTGGTAGGTTTTTGAGAGTGATGAAAAAATATCCCTCTTAATAAAATAAGAGGATGAGTTCTCTACAAAGAATCAGTCTAAGCTTCAATAACAATATGAAGAGCAGATTGTCCAACTGAAGTCTAACAAGCTTCCCAAAGGCCTAGTGACTCTTGAAAGCATATTCAATGAGGATTACCAAATAAATAATGATAAGGTAATCATTTCAACCAATAAATATAAATATGAAAGGGTAGATATATTCAAAGATAAGTTACTTTCTCTTGGAAAGGTATGCACTAGTCAAGAGAAGCATGATTTCATTAAACTATGCAAGAAGTTTAGTGATATTTTTGCATAAGAGTATAGTGATTTGAATGGTTTTGATCCAATATTGGCTTAACATACCATAGATCTAGATGAAAATTACAAACCCATGAAGAAAATAAAAAGTCCAATAAATCCCAAGATTGAGCCTCTCATGAGGAAAGAGCTCACTAAACTGATTGAGTCTAAAATCATCTTTCCCATCAAGCATTCTTCTTGGCTGGCCAACTTAGTCCCTATTAGAAATAAAAATTGGGAGATCAGGTTGTGTGTGAAATTCAGGGACTTAAATAGAGTGTCTTTAATATATCATTACCCCCTCCCTTTTGTGGAGCAAATTCTACAAGTGGTGGTAAGTAGTGAGAGGTTTTCTCTCCTAGATGGTTATTCTAGGTACAATCAGATTTTGGTGAAATAAAGTGACCAATACAAAATAGCCTTCACCACAAAATGGGGCACATATTCCTATAGGAATATTCCATTTGGATTATTAAATTATGGAGCTACTTTCCAACATGCAATGGATATAGCCTTCCAGGGACTAATCAATGATATTGTATTGGTTTATTTTGATGATGTGATAGTTTTCTCCAAGGATGTAAATGATCATTTGAAGCATTTGAGGAATATTTTTGAGAGGTGTAGATAGTTTAGTATCTATTTAAACCTAAATAAGTGTGTGTTTTATATTCATAAAGGCAAACTCTTAGGCCACATTGTTTCTAAGAAATGTCTATCAATTGATCTAAAAAGGGTAAGTGCCATCTTGACATTGTCATTACCTAAACATAAGAAGGGTCTAAAAAACTTCTTTGGTAAGATAAATTTTATTAGGAAGTTTATTACTAATTTTTATAACATGGTCAATCCCTTAACCTCCATGCTAAGGAAGGATGAGATATTCACTTGGACAACAAGGAGAAAAGAAAGTTTTGAAGAGATCAAGCAAGCCATTACCCAAGCCCCTACTCTTGCAAGTCCTAAATTCTCAAAGGATTTCAACCTATATACTTTTGAGAATAAAGAGGTAATATATGCCATGCTTACTCAAGATAATGATGAAAATTTGGAACAACCTATTAGCTTTTTCAGTCAAAGTTTGGAAGGTTATGAGACAAGATACACATATGTTGAGGAACAAGTACTTTCAATCATAACGAGTTTGAAGAAGTTCAGGCATATGTTGTCTAATAATAGGATTCAAATTTTTGTGCCTCATCCTAGTGTGAAATATTTTTTGTTTAGTATAGATTTGAGTGATAAAAGGATAGGTTAGATCACAAAAGTGATGGAGTATGATGTAGAGATCCAAACAACCAAGATAGTGAAGGAAAAAGGACTATTTGAACATCTTACTTAAGACTTGAAAGAGAAAAGGGAGGTTTTTTTGACACTACATGATTATCCTATAATAGTTGTACCTTCATTAATGAGAATTTGGATATAAGACATGATCCATTTCCTTCAAACTAGTGAATGCCCACAAGGTCTTGATAGGGATAAAAGAAGGTACTTTAGGCTACAATCCATTCCTTATGTACTTGTTGATGGAGTGATCTTTAGAAAGTATTTTTTAGGTGTGATTTTGAGGTGTATTAATTTAGATCAGATTGAAAAAGTGTTGCATGAGTTTCATGATGGACCATTTGGTAGTCACTTTGCTCCAAGAACCATAGCTACTAAGATTATAAGGGCTGGTTACTTTTGGCTTAGCCTATTCAGGGACACTCATACTTGGGTAAGGAAATACCAAAACTATTCTCTTTTTGATGGAAAACAAAAGCTATATACCTTTCTCATTCATCCAATCTAGGTTGAGCAACCCTTCATGCAATGGGGTTTGGATTTCATAGGTCTGATCAATCCTCCTTCTAGTGTTGGTCACAAGTGGGTATTGACTACCACTAATTATTTTACATGATGGGTGGAACATGTAGATATTAAGGAGGAAAATTAAAAATTAGTCTTGGAATTCTATGAAGGTATAGTAACCAGATTTAGAGCTCCTTCAACAATAATTTTAGATAGTGTACTTGCCTTCTTAGGAACAAGGACAAGTGAATGGGATTTGATGTATGGCATATATCTTAGCACCTCTTCCAACTAATATCCTCAAGGAAATGGACTAGCTAAGTCCACAAATAAGAAATTTATTAAGATCATTAAGAGAATAATCAAGGAGAATCAAATGACTTGGCACACCAAGTTGAAGACAACCCTTTGGGTTGATAGGATCACCCCGAAGAGAGCAATTGGGAACTCGCCATATACACTTATGTATGGAAGGGAAGCTAGAATTCTTATCTCGCTTGAGTTACCAGCCTTAGAACTTACCTATCAACTACAATTGATGGAGAATGATATCATGGAGGTTAGATTATGTGAGTTGATGGAGCTTGAGGAGATAAGAGATCAAGCTATGCACACCATGAATACTCAACAATAACAAACAAAGAAGTATTTTGACAAGAAGTCCATGCCAAGAAGCTTCAAGGAAGGAGACATTGTCCTGAAATGGGATGAAGATAGGGCCAAAAATAGAAATCACACAAATTTTGATGCTTTGTGGAGTGGTCCATATGTGATCACACAATGTAAACAACATAATGCTTTCCAACTCTCAAAGTTGGATAGAGAGGAGTTACATATCCCAATTAAGGGATATATCTAAAGCATTGTTATTGAAGTTCTCTTTTATTTTATACATAGTTTCCTATTTTTATTGTGTTTCCTAAGTGCTTATGTACATGTGTGGGTTTATCCTTTTCTGGTTTTATGTTGTCTTTGTTTGGTCTTGTTGTTATTGTGTGGTGTTTCCTTATGTTTTGTTTTGGCATAATCTTTGTTAATCATCTTCAAGAATACATTGACTCCATTGGCCCCGACTTGGATAAGGCTACTAGTTTGGTCAGTATAGAAGGCATACCACCCCTGTGAGTCACCAATTCGTTGATCAAAGTTTAGCCTTTTAGGCCAAAATTGGGCACCCCTATCCATTAAGTCACCTGTCTATGTCTTTGGTTGGACTTAGTAATGAAGTTTTCATTCAAGAGAAGTATCTTATATAAAACTTGTAGCAAATACACAAGTATTTCCTTCAAAAAGTTTGTTTTGGTATTTTGTTAAGCCTTCAGGTCTTTTATCTAAGTGTTCAATTTCTTTGAGAGATTTATTTTGGGGTGCTTGTTTAAGTGTTTATTTCAAAAGTTTTACCAATTTATTTCAGGTTTTGTCTAACCAGAGAAAATTATTTTGAGAAAATTATCCAAATTAACTTTTTTGAAGGTCCAAACATTTTTTTGAAAGATATCTTTCTTATAAGAAATGATTCACTTAAATATTTATGAAGGAATTATTTCAGACTTTTTGTCCAAAAAAATTTTTCCTAAGGGTGCTTGTAACTTTTCTCAAAGGCACTTTAACTTTCCCAAAGGACTTTTTAAAAGATAAAGGACTCTTTCATTTTTCCAAAGGATATGTTTTAGTGTTTCTAAAGGGTATGTTTTATTCAAAAAAATACAATTTCAAAAATCCTAAAGGACACTTGCAATTTCTTTGAAGGGTCACTTGCTTTCTTCAAAGGGTCATTTCATTTTTCTTGAAGGACACTTTCAACTTCCCAAAGGGACTTTTTCAAAAAAAATTGAAGGATTGTTTTGGGGAAGAGGTGGACCATTTCAAATTTTTTGAAGGATCATTTTCAATATTTCAAAGGATATGTGACAAATTTTTTGAAGGGTAACTATAGGAAGGTCGAAGAGAAGGAGACCATTCCAAAAAGTCGAAGGGTTCTTTCCAAAAATCTGAAGGGTTGTTTCCTTTCCAAATAGATGAAGGGAATTTTCACAAAGCCAAAGGGTATTTTCAAAGAAAAAGGCTCAAGTCCAAAAGAAATAATTCCTTCAAACTTTTTATCCAAGAAAAATATCAAATGTGTAGAAAGAGTATTGCTACAGGTCTTTGTTAGTATTCTTTTATAAGTTTATAGACATTTTAGAAGTGGTTTAAGACTATATTATTTGTTGGAATTATCTATTACTCTCCTAAAGGTCAAATACCTTATTGAATCTAACATGTGAAACACTGATGTGATAATGCACAAAAGTTGTGAGTTTTATGTGAAGAAACTTTGTTGTCTTTAAGTAGTAATTTCATTCAAGTGAGAGGATATCATATATTGGTACATCACCATTTTTTTTCCTTAGTTGTTTTTCTTAACCCTTTTCATATATAGTTGATAGATTAAAGAGAGATTTAAAGGAGTATCAAGGGGATATATCCCTTAATCTAGAGATTAATCTCAATGAAATTATCACCCAAAAGAAGAGAGATGATTCCATTTTACCGTTTGGATGAGGAGAACTAAGCATCTCTTCAAGGGTGAAAATCCAAGTGTCAACAATAACTAGGGAGGGATCCAAAGCCTCCAATAAATAAAAACTATTCAATAAACCTAAATAGGTCCTATGTTCTCATATTCACTATACTAATAATAAGTAAAGTAAAATCTAATCTAGTGCTCACCAAAGTTTGTGGAACAAATTGGGGGTAATAAATAATAAAATTAAACATGCATAGAAGACATATACTCACATAAATTTATACAAAGTCCTAATGCATGGAAGAGATTTGAAAATTCATATCTATCTACTCTTACAAAGGAAGAACGAAGTTAATAATACTTACCTTTAAAGACAAACCCACCAAACTTCAATCTCTCCCTTGGCCAAGGTTCTTCACAAGAGGTTTATGTGGTATGTAAGGATGACAAGGATAAATTAGATCTAGGCTACATAATCTATCAATGAATATAAAAGACTTATCCATAAGACAAGATCCATATCCCCTAATAAAGTATGAAACCCTAAGATTACTTAAGTAGAATGGTGGATAATTAGATGCATAATATATCTTACTTCTCTTCTCTAAATTATGGTAAAATGATTGTGTATATATAGGTAGATTGGACCTTAAGACCAAAATTTTTGGTTGATAGGGTTGACCCAATTGACCTAGTATCATTATTGATAAAAATCACTAGGTCTACCAAGAGATGACCTATAACCTAAATGAGTTTCACCAATAAGAGTACAAGGTCGACCTAGTCAACTTATTCATGTAAATTATCAAAAGAGGATTTAGGTTAGGAAAATGGGTACTGAAGGTGGTAAAATACTGGAGGAGTGTGAAAAAGAGAATAAAAACTTAGAGGAATGGTTTTTATGAGACAATTTTTTATATAATAAGTGGTAAAAGGGACAACAATATTATGAAGCACCAATGGTCTGCCCACCCTTTCTTGGTGCACCCCTTAAGGCATGCACTCAGAGAGATTGAGAATCAAAAGGTTCCTACAAGATAAAGAGTGTCACTAATTGATAAAAGTTTGAAAATATTATTTGTATACAAGATATATATCCTAAGTAGTGATATTACCGAGAATCTAAATATTCTTTTGCATATGCAAGGTAGAACTAGTTTTTAGTGTTTCTAGATGAATGCACACTAAGTTTGAATGGTTTGTATGAAATGAAAGTGAATATCTAAGTTCTGATTTTATGATTTATAAACTAAAACAAATTTTTTAATTTATTTAAACAATTAAAATCAATACCAAGATAATACCTTTTGTTATCCTAGGTTTGACTAGTGTTTTCTACTTGCTAATATGCTTATTTGTGCATGAACAAGAGCTTGTTTTGAATTAAAAATTGATTATTTTAAAAGTTAACACTATTTTGTTTTATTTTATAGTATTTAATTAGGGTTTAAATTAAAATATATGTGATTTTTAATAATATTTTTTATGACAAAAAATAGTAAAGATTCTAACTAGTATTTTTGGTGCAAAGATGGGAAGAGAGAAGAATTCATGTTCTTATCTATTTTATTTTTCAAAATAGATATATAATGTAATGAAATAAATTAAAATAAAATAATATAATCTATTAATCAGATAAAAAATAAAAAATATAAACCTCCAACCTGATTAAGATGTAGACCAACTAGAAGCAAGAGAGTTTTTGTAATATGGTCCTTAATGTGCTAGTTCCTTTGATCAAAATAATGATTTTAGGAGCTATATGACCAAGGAGAATGATAAAATAACAATATAAAAGTAATATTATGAGAGGGACACAACTTCAAACAAAATATAAGATGATTGTGGTTGGATGGTTCAATAACTACAAAGATCTAGTTTTAAATTCAATGACCTTCCTTGAAATTATGTAGTCTAACATGAAAATGATCAAAGGTAAAGCTCAAAAAGTAATGATAAGTAGGATATGGATATATAAAGGATAAAAAATTTAATATTCAATACCAATTTTTGGATCTAAAATTTGAATACTTGTAGGGAGGAATAGAAGTTACAAGGGTGAGTTTAACTAAGTTGAACTAGGAGTATAACTTAAGAAAGGCTTAAAAATAAATAAAAAATATAAGAGGGAGTGAGATGGTCTAACATGAAGGTGAAAATAAGGAAAAAATATAAAGAAACACAATAATAAACATGTAAAACATGTAAAATCTTGAGTACTAAAAGCTAAATTTGGAACATGGACCAACGGTGATGGAACCACCCCTATTTGTAGGGATGGTTATACAACTATTTGTCTTCATGACACAACTACCACTCATGATTAAAAAAACCACCACATATTAATAATGAACTATCCTATCGGTGATGTTTCCATCATAATGATTTGAAAAACCACCATGGTGGTTCTGTCACCTTAAGTGTGGTTCCATAATAGACTAGAATGATTCCATCACAAAGTTTTAGTTTCATCCTCTATGGAGGGATTTTACAACAAACTAAAAGAAGATAAAAAAAGTTGATAAAAAATGGATTTTTAAAGGCTCAAGAGAGAGATAGGGAGGTAAAATGATTAGAATGTTAGAGAGAACCCTTATTGAGTGTAAAGTAGGAGATCACTGCATCATCACTGGACATCATAGAAAATATATCACAACATATAAATGTTGAGTGCATACAAGGACCTATTAACGCACAATCTAACCCAAAAAAAGAGGAAAAAAATGAAAAATAGGCCCACATAAAGATAAAAATGGACAAGTGGTAAAAGGGCTCATAAATTTTTTTTTACCTAATTCATAAGACCCACAAATATGGTAAACCATATTTTTGGGACCCAAAAATGTGGTCAAGATAGATAGCAATAGAGAGGAAGGGATCCCCAAGCATAATAAAACACAAAGGAGGAATAAAATAGAAGAAATAGGAGAAGGATAGGCTACATACAAAGGTAAAAAGAGGTAAAAACACATTAAAAAGTGCCAATAAGTGACTAATTCTAATCAATGATCCATATGAACAAAACCATGCTAAAAACATTGCAATAATAAGCCTCATACAAAAATTAGATGTCTAAATAATGCCCCACTTTGATGTACATTTGTGATGCATACATGTGGCAAGGTTAAAAAAATAAAAAATACTTATACGACATGAGGGATGGGAGACAAATTATGGATTTTTAGATTGGGTGAACCCACACTTGATCATCAATAACTCAAATGTACCTATAAGAAAATAGGAATGCCAACAACTATCAATTTATTGATAAATTAAAAATTGATGTAATTACAAATAAATAAGATAAAAATAAACAAAATAATGAATATATATGGTGGTACATGAACCATGTTGTCACTCTCAAAGATATGTGGAAAATTGAACTCAATTACTTAGGTTAAAAAAAATACTTATTGATAAGGGAAGTAGACATAATCTGGTCTCACTACATGATGGTAGGAACATATACATTATCATTACATGGTGGAATGAACACTCTAATTCTTAGCCAAAGAAGTAGACAAATATATTCTTATTGCACAATGATAAGACCATATCTGGTCTCATTACATGGTCATAGAAACATATATAGAATTTATAACTAGTAATAAGATGATATGGATATATTCCCCTTTTTAAGGTGAGGGATGTACTTGTATTTTCATATCACTCATCTCAAAAAATATATTCATGCACACATGCATAATCATTGATAAAAGTGTAAATGTATAACATCATGTAATATTGCATACAACAAAGGCAAGTATAGTAATATAGAAAGATGTAAGAATTTAATCTTAGTATATAACCTAAAACCCAATATCAAGATGTTAATGTGTAGGAATGACATGAAAGTGTGTTAAAATGGTAAAGAGAGGAAAATTACATGACTCAATATTAGCTTATATATAGGGGAATATGATTTGCCCCAATGTAACCATAGGGACGCTGTTATTGTGTAGGGATCAATAGGAATATGTAGCATAGATGAGGGTGAAATATGAATGTATGATCCATGTGAGTGTATTATGGGACAAATTAAGTAAAATTATATGTCCCAATAGTCTCTAAAAAATAAGGGACAAGCGATCTTCCTAAATATGGACAAGATATAACCATAAATGTATTAGTAACCATGATGTGACTAGTTATATGCATGACATAGGTGTAGTTAGTTCTATGTAGGTAAGATAGAATCAATTAATTTCATGAAAAATATGTGTGTATGATGCCCTCAATGAAAATAAGTGATATGGTATCAATTAAGTGTGGGTATGATGCTCTTGATAGCATTATATCACTAATAAAAAATAGGAATGTGTGGATATGATGCCCATAATATAAGAATTGAGGACAGCCCAAGAAAATTATGTAATGAACATCCATCCACACTATAATGCTTAGATCATATAAAGAGTTTTAAAAATAATAAATATTATATTAAAATAGTATAATATACAATGTACATATGTGTAATCAATAATGGTTGAACCAAAACATAAGTCTATAACAAATGATATCACCACTAGCTCTAGAGATTACTCTAAGCTCCAATCTAACTTTCCACAAGGACTTAAAGGGTCATTAAAGAGGAAAGTGATATATTTTTATTGGTTGATTGAAAGGTGGGATAGGATCATCCCCTAGTTAAATTCACCCTTCTCACATATGTGAGGATAATTCCCACTAAAATAATGTGGTGCACATAAAAACATCACATCGTAGTAACACATGACCTAAGGTGGACTTCACATCAAGTATTAAAATGACACATACAACACCCCCTGAAGATCAACCTAGGTGATGTGGTAAAAGAGAAGAAGTATTAAGATCAAATTATGGGTCTCAAAAACTAGACTTGATGAGGTATACATGTACAAAAATATCTAAAAAATAATGAATCTACTAATGTAGATAAATGCTTAATTTTATGAAGCTTCTAGCTAAATGAAGAAATAAAAAAAGTAGCTCCTATGAATCTGGTTATGTGAACAAGAGTGACTTTTAGGTCATGTTCCATTTGAGAGAAATGCATAGTGAAAACAAAAAAGGGTTGGCTTATAATCTATTCTAAATGTTTTAAAACCTCAAGTTGGCTCAATTATAAATCTAACACAAAAAACATAATGATTTTGAAAACCCTATAAGGGTTGGGATTTAAATGATCTATCATAAAAATAACTAGTCTTTGTATCCATTAGGAAAAAACACAAGGTACATAGAATACTTGAACAACCAAGAAAACATTAGTAGTACATAATAGCCCCCCATAATGCTGACTAGGGTGTGAATACAATTTTTTCATATCTACAAAAGTGTTAATGTGGTAGGCATGTAAAAAAATCACTACAAAATTCTAAAGTGAAAGTGCCCAATATACCACTAGAAAGTACTCAAAAACTAAAATTTAGAAAGTGTGCATAAAACAAGGCACACATGCATGAAGTTCAAAATTAAAAATCCCCTATGACACTTTATAAATAAGTGTAAGTACAAAATACCATTTAAAAAACCCATCCAAAAGTTGTATAAAGTACTAAAGAGTGATCCCCTTTGAAAACAAAGGGGCACCTATACCCAATGCTAACTAATATGATTCATAGTTTAAAAAATAGGTCATTATGTTGAAATTTTTTCAAATATGAGTCAACATCAAACTATTTAGATGTTATAGATGCACATAAAGAAAAAAATCATGTACTTTCAAAAAAAATGTAAATTCAAGTTACTAGTCAAACATTATTGTCTCTAGAAGGTATAAAATACATGATTTAGTCAACAAATTAGACAAAAACTACATATTATGGAAATATTAGCTATCAAAATGTTAAAATAACTCCACCAATATGTATATCTAAAAAATATAGTTAAGGTGAAAAAATAAATCACCTCTCCATAATTTATAGATCAAAAATTATGAGTCAAGAAAGTCATACACTTCAAAAACAAGGCTCAATGGTGAGGTCTAGTTCCTAGGAGCTAAATCCACCTAGTAGGTAGTCACATGGTAGACCTATACTATCACTATATTAAACCACTAGTTGTTATATATATGTAATTAAGTGTAGTATTTGCCTATGTTACAGTTTATATGGCAGTTATCAGGTAGACAATTAGTGTGATCTCTTTAGTACTTAATCACATAGAACAACAAATTCAAACACATGTCATGGTGCCTTGATTCTCCATTTTATGAAAAATAGGAATCTCAAAGAGAAGAATTCAATGTTATGAAATTTGATCCACATTTTTACAAAAAAGTGAAAAAACATAATGTATTCTCTACTACTCCTTGCTTGTCCTATAAATTTGAACTTTCAAAACTTCATAGAAAATCACTAGAAGATCAATTTTTTTAAATCTTTTCAAGTAAAATTTATGAAAAATAATGGATTAGACCCAAAATTTCTATATTTTTCAAAAAAATATAAAAACCTAAAAAACCACCCTAAAATAGTAGTTTTGTCACAAAAAATACCCATTAAGTAATTTTAAAAACCCATAACATGGATTGGCTCAAAAAAATTAGAGGCTTGGGAAGTAACATGACAATGTTGGGATTGATGAAGACATATAAATACACAACTTAAAATAAATTTAAAGGGAATTTTAGATCCTCTAAAAACACTCAAAAAATGAAAAAGATAAAAATATCTTCATAGAAGCTCTTCTCTATTCAAATCTGAAACTAATGATGCAAATAACTTTGAAGAAAAATCTAGATCTGAGATAATTACAATTTGGAGATTGTATATTTGATTTAATAATATCTAACAATTAATGAGGGCCCAATATTTTTTTGTAATGAACATCCATCAACACAATAATGCATAGATCATAGAAAGAGATTCACCAACAATATACATTGTATTACACTAACAAAATATACAATGTACTTATGTGAAACTAGCAATGGTTACACAAAAACAAAAATCTCTAATAGACTACATCTCCACCAAATTTGGAGATGGATCTAAGCTCCAATATAAATTTCCACAAGAACATAAAGGGTCCTTATATGGGAAATGTAAGAGGTGAGTGAGATATTGTTATTAGTTGAGTGAAAGGTGGGAGATGATCTTTCACCAAGTTACAACTCACCCTTATCATACATGTGAGGATAACTACCACTTAAATAATTTTGTGCACAAAAAAAATGCACATAATAATTCACACCTTGGTAATACATCACCTAATTTTGACTTCACAACAAGTGTGAAAATGACATACACTAACACATAATGGAAATTTATTGATTGGAACACTAGGAATGTGTTGGTTTTATGCTCCCAATGATGTAGAGAAATTAATGTACATAGATATGTGAGTAAATTGAATCCAACAATAATGTATGAATAGTAACAAGTAGTGATAATGAATTTTAATATTGGTCGGTGATGTTAAAAAGTTAATATGTAACATGCCCCATTAAGGGTGGCATATTATAAATGAGGACCATAGTGAACATGATATTGTCATGCCCTCATGACAATAAACTATGGGTATCTATATGATGTATTAATATGATGAATGTATAATAATTTCACTCATAATAGTATAAGCCATGATCACTAAGGCAATAGGAATGATTAAGAAATACAACATAAAAACATAATAAATACTTCATGAATAATAAATGTTGAATACAATGTCTAATTAATCTATTTAGGTGAGAAAATTATATTTATATGTGTCTTGATAGATGAAATGATATCACTAAATCAGTAAGAGGATAATTAAATCATATTGAGTTTATGTTGAGTATTGTCTTTGATATCAAAGGTGCATCTTGTGAAGGTTGATTTCAAAGATCATTAAGAATAGTTGACAGTGTGTGATTTGACAAGTTTCATTGAAAGAGTGTTGTCATGAGAGAAATATAAATAGATAATTTGAAGGTAACTAATGCATTATGGTTACATGAAGGTATAAGTCATTGATGTCAAAATGCATAGGAAGACTAGTCATGATCCTACTCATGACATGAAGAGGTATGTGCATGGAGAAATAATTAAACACAAGCATTTTAAAGTTGTATGGCACTGTCTTAGCATGTAAGGTATAGATACATTCATGAGAGTTTCAGGGTGAGCCTATATGGGTAGGACCTTCAATCTAAGTCTATACTCAGACCATTTCTAGACCCTACCTAGCCTAATGAGGTATAAAGATAAGATTTCAAGGAAATTATACACATGTGAGAATTTACATAGGTGAGATAATTTGTCTTAGTAATGATCACAAAATTTTAGGTCAATATTTTAAATTAAAATGCATGAATCACTATTTTAGGCCTTCACGAGCTCACAAAATGAGGTTTCAAACCTGACAAGAACTTTCAGACATTTGTTGGCATTTTTAACCTCTACATGTGATTTTTAGATATTAATAAAATATGGGAAGGGTCCTAGATAAGATATCTAAGCATTAGTTTTGGATTTAAGTGGTAGTCTTTTATGAACAATCGTTAACACCAAAACCTATGTTAAACCTCCCTAAAACCCTAATAAGGACCTGATATGAAATATATTTCTAAAAATAGATTATGATGGATTAAAATATCTGTATAAACTATTATATCATGTATTAAACTCTCCTAGGTACCTTTAGGTGGTGGTTGTTAGTCAGATGAGAGAGAAAATGCATAAATATAGGCTTATTTGTCAAGAAATTATTGTTTCTCTCAAAATTTGTATTGGTCAAAAAAAGAAAATGGATGGTAGAATAATATATATACTCATTTTACATGTCAATGATGATTTATATATAGTTTTTAGCCTTTAATTTTTCATATTTTATCATCCAAGTAATCCAGTTGCATATAGACCTAATGGTGTGAATAGTGTAAAATCTAGGCAGAGATGAAAATATAAATTTGAAAGTTTATACATGATTGATTGATGAAAAAAGTGCATCAAGGATTTTTGATCACTCGTATTTGAAACCTTTTAGGAGATTAAAATCTCTCCTCATCTAAGTGGTAAAATGGAATCACCTCTAGGCTTGTGGGCAACCTAAGGAATGAGGTGAGACTCTAGATAGGGCTAGCTCCCTTGATGTACCACTTAGGATTGAACCTATAACTAAATTTGGGGGTAAAAAGGGAGAAAGATAACTGAAAAAAAAATCTAAGGGAGGTGATACACCAAATTTACTAATGACTTCCAACCATATATATGTTATACTTGAAACCAAGAAACTAACCAAAACATACACTTTTCCAATCTATGTCTTCTTGCATCAATATTACATTATGAGGTTATGGAAGAATGTCTTAGGATAGGACGACTATAAAAAATGAATATTAGGGAACTAATTAATAGGATAACTCAATTAAACCATGAACATCTCCTGAAACATTTCACATACCCTACAAGAAGAAGCTACGAATAGGTGAGAGAATGTGACAACTTGTTAAGGAATCCATAGACTTCACTAAGAAAATTCAACATTAAAGTAAAGAAAACTATAAAAATTTATGGAAGAGGTAACGATTATTCATTTTATTGATCAAAATTTATATAATTTATCATGTCTTTGCCATACTCAGGTGGAACATCTAATATAATGCCAAAATGGCTAGTTCTTATATATATATATATATATATATATATATATATATATATATATATATATATATATATATATATATATATAGAGAGAGAGAGAGAGAGAGAGAAGTCCAAGGCTCACAAAGACACTTGTAAAGATAAATAATTAGTTAATTTTTCATGTGGAGAGGGTATGGGATGAAACATTCAAGGTGAGGAGATACAAGTGTTAATCCAAGTCACAAACTTCATGAAAAGTGGCATAAAACTCTCCATTTTGCATAGAAAAACTACCTTCATGATTGGATATATTTAAAAATTATATAAATAATTAGGATCAGTAAAAAATTATTGGAATGAAATGGGAGAATATCATACATGCCTCTCAATTTATTGGTTGCATGCCTGGTCCTCTAAAAATAATTGGAAAGGAACAATCATCATCTATAGTCTAAAAATAAACCCTTTCATGCACCCTATCCACTTGGCTAAAAAATTTTATTTATTTTTTCATTAAATATGTAAAAATAAGTGTATTACATCTTTAAATGCCCTAAATTTCCATATAAACATCAAACATGCCTTAAAAATAGCTCACTTGAAGCTTTGCATCCTCTTCACTAGCTTGTCCAATATGCTAGTTTTGACTGGCTAAGTTGAAACACATGGTTTGGGTACATAAAAGTTAATTAATGGAAATAAATGAATATTGGGAGTTAGATAAAGTATTAATATTTCACCCAAAGTTTGTTTCATCTCTTGAATCCTTCTAGAATCTATAAAAAACAAAAAATAGTAAAAAAGAGCCTATTTTTCACTCCATCCATACAAGTCTATACAAATAGATGGAATTTGATGGATCTTGAGGGATTATTATCCAACATAAAATATTTTATCTTGTAATAATATGCCATTAAACTAGCTATCCAACTCCATTTTCACAAACTAATCAATAGCAAAGGTTTAGGAGGGTTTTAGGTAAGTTTGAATTATTAAGGATTGTTCATAAAAACAAAACGTCAAACCTAAAAAAAATTAAAAAAGTATGGCCTATAATACCTTTGATAACCTCCCATAAATCCTTTATCACCCATGCAATTATTCATGAATGATATGAGCATTGAAAGTTGCCTACTTGGGCTTGTTCTCCTCTTTTCTTGTATGTTGAGTTGGTTTTGAGATAAAAAATGGCCTTCCTTGGTTTTATCTACACTCCAAGAGATATAATATATATATATATATATATATATATATATATATATATATATATATATATATATATATATTTCCCATAAACATGTTTCAACAATTTTACATGTTTAATTCATGCAAAAGTGTGATGGACTCTCCATTTGAGCACTAGGCCTAGATTTTTTCTACTAGGCCTGACTGCAATGGCTAGTGTTCTAGGCGTTTTACTAAGTTCCTTTGAATTATAAAATCTAAAAAACCTATATATTGACCCTACAGACCTGTTACAACTCATGATAATATTAATTCCATAATATAAATGAAATTTACTCTTCATTTGGCCTTTAGACCTTGATTTTGCCCATTAGGTTTAATTGTAACCCTTGGTGTCTAGACCACCTTACTTGTTTTCTAACTCATGTGAGGTATTTTCCATGATTTTATATGTGTCATTTAAATTTATAAATCATTATTCCATGTTAAAACATCTCCTTGACTCCTCTTTCATCTTTAAACTTCCAAAATGCAAGGTTTCTTCTCAAAAGGGAGTGCCCTCTATCTGAGACAAAATAGAGGGCACTCCCATATTTCCCAAGACAAAAATGTATTTTTTATAATATTATAAAAATTTTAAGGACATCATATAATAAATTTAATCTCTTGATCACATTCTTGGACCCTTCAAAAGGATGAAAATCTTAGATAGACTTCTTGAAGGTAGATTATGCAGGATTTTTAGGAATGGATTGAGTTTTGTGTTTGATTGAGCCATTTTCTCTATTTGTGTGAATAATAATGATTAAATTAGGTTGTTAATAATATGATTAAGGTGATACTAACTTTTTTAAAAACTTTTTCCCTTCAATGGACCTCTCGCTATGTCCCAACTCTTTGATTATAACTGTGTTTGCTTATTTCAAATAGGCACTTATAGGTGTCCTTGTATATTTTAGGTATATAATATAATGAAAATTTATTTATATGAGATTTATGTCATTTAAAAATATTATAAATCATCTTTCACTAAGCTTATATCCTTATAGCACTAAGAATACATTATTCCTAACTCACTGCCTATCACAGTCATTTGAGGTTGGTTGTAGGTGTTTATAGCCTTAGATTAGGTGATTATGATGTGAATATACTTCCTAACTCACCTTGAAGTCATGAAACATCCATTTAAACTAATTTATTATTTTTTGGAAGCCTTCAAGACATCATTTTAGGTCTCTAGTCTAGGATCACAACTCTATACCCTAATGGACTAAGACTAACCTTGCCCTGTAAGTTACCTTGCATCATGAAACTTTGTGTTAGATGTGTGAAGATTTCCCATGAATTATCCTTGGTTTCATAATTAATTATTAAACTATATTTATTTTTGGGATAACCTTAAATATCATCTTATCATAAAAATATCCCACTATGTTTTTCATTGAGACAACACAGTTAACTCTACTTTGCCTTGGAGAGGTGGTACCTTAGGATTATTTACATGAGTTAGGCCTTAAAAACAATGCCTAAGATTTCCTATAGCCTTAAAAAACATAAATCATGCATAATTTTAATAATTCTCTATTTAGTGCCCTTAAACATCTTAATCACATCAAAATAACTTTATGTCTACCCTGTCTACTATAGGTGGGCATTTAGGGTTATTGTATGGACTGATAGGTGTGTAGAGGGGTTAAACACAATGTTAAAACCTCTTTGGATAATATTTGTATCATGAAATAATTTTTTAACCACCTAGGACCATCCCAAATTGGATTCATGATCCAACACCACCAACTTGGATGAAAAGTGCTTCTTTTGGGATATGACCTATAGACAACATTGAAAGAATTCAGTGTGTTTATGGGCATATTTGAGGCCCTCAAAAACTTATCTCCCCTTACTTTTTAACCTAAATATTTTGAATGGGTATATTATATTCTAGTTTAAATTTATTCATCTCAAATTAGGCCTTGAATCCTTTTGAAATTATGTCATAAGGGATCATCCAAAAACTCTCTGGTCTTTGTTTTACCCTTTCAGGGATTATGCCTATGAATACACAGTCATCTACCTTTTGATCATGGTTTTCATTTTTTTTCCAAATAACACCCTATAAAAATATACCATGGTGAATTTACATGTTATGGATCCAAATATTATTTCAAACCATGATTAAATGCTTCCATATGAAAACTCCAACTCTCTGCTATCACCACTTGTAGGCGGACTTTTGCAATTCAGGTAGTAGACAGTCATTGAAAAGGAGTATGAATAGTATGCAATATTATCATGATTATGATCAGATGTGTGGATTCCTAAAATTCTTAAATTTTTTTTATCACTAAAATAACTAAAAAATCATATCAAAACTCCCATTTTAACATGACATCTTTAATAGATCATATGTAGATGATTATCTAAAAGGGTAGACTAAATGCAAACACTATATATGACTGTACTCATGGAGGAAATTGTCTTGAAAGATGAGTTGAAGGAAAAATAGAAAAAAAGGGAACCTTTAAAACATTTAAAATGAAACTAGAATAATCTCTTGAAGTCACCATCCAAGCATGAAGGTTTTGAGAATGATGGAGAATTGCCTTTTCATAGAAAAGTGTCCCCTTATGAAAATTGAGATGGTTATCATATATAAACCTCATGAAACATTAAAAAAAGTGTGGGGAGAATTGGATAAGGAATTAAACATGATATGGAAGCAATCTAAGAAAGTGAGTTGTACATAATTTCCCAAACAATACCAAAACCTAAAGGGTGCATGGATGAGCAAGAAGATTTGCACATTCCACTTAAAAAAAATGGTTCATGAAGCACATGACACCATTACTCAAAATTATTATATTTAAATTAAGTTATCTGAGTTTACAATAACCTCCCAAAATTTTTTAACCCAAAACCACCTATGCTAGTTGTACCAAGTACAAACCTATAAGTCACTTCAGTCTGCCAAAAAGAGTGTAAATGGAAAAGAATAGTTTTGGGCCAAAAATAAAACATAGGGATCAATTAAAGTGTGTATATGAGTGTGGGGGAGATTAAGTGACATATTTACATATATTCCAAGTGGCACACTTCCCAAGGAGGTTGTACAAGTGACATTTACTTCCATTTCTTTAGGAAAACTAACTTTTCTCTGAACAACCTACAATATTTTCAATTATGTCAGTTTCCTAAGACTTATAGGGACACATGGGATATGAAATAATGTTTTTACACTTGCCTGTTTCCAAATAAACCTGTACAAAACATTAAATGCACTATGTTTGACCCTTAAAATGACCCAAAATGATAAATAGACCTAAACATTAATTGAAAAAATATTGTACAACATTAGTTGAAATTAAATGACCTATAACTCAGCTCATGAAAAAATATTATAACCCATTATAGGCCTAATATTCAAATTTTTTACTATGGGTGTCCCAATTTGACCTAAAAGTCAAATTTGGTCAACAAATTGGTGACTTATAGGGGTAGTATACTTGCTATACTAACTAGACTAGTAGCCTTATCAATCCATTGGGATTATAGAGTCATATAAGGACTGATACAAATAAATAATTTTACCATTGACCAAAAATTTGATCAAAATAAGATAGCTAAGAGATTACCTCAACCACATAAAGCTAAAAACACACACAATAAATAAATCAAACACATAAGACACACACATGTGCATAAACATTTAGGGGAATTAGGAAATAATCTATTATGTGCAACTAGCAACTAAACATACCTCCTTTCCAAGATCAAAAGGAAAACTTCTTGAATCATCTTCATGGTGAGAGGAAACATAGTGCTATAGATGTTTCTCCTTGAATTGAATGTTTTTTAGGTTAGACCTCTTCCTTGGAACTTCACTTGATTTGATCTCAAATAGAACATCCTCAAACATCTCTCTAATGTATATATATTCCTCTTAAACATGTTCACATACTTCATACTTTTTCCCACTCTTCATCTCATGGTCAACTTATATCTCCTTAGTAGACAAATCTTCAATAGAATTCATTCCTTGTTCCTTAGAATATTGAGGCCAATAGGAGATTATTCCATCCTTCAAGAGCTAAGGTGTTTCTCCCAACTGATTGAGAGGTTTATAGCCCATCTTGATGATTTCAAACATATCATCATGAAATGTGTATGATTCTTGAAAATATAGATTTGAAAGATTGATTTCTCTTTGTACACTTAATTGAGTACCAATGTTACCTTCTCCTTCTTTGACCAACTCATAACCTCCTTAAAGAGGAGTATAGATTGCTTCAATGATTTCAAACAAGTCATCTAAAATCTGATTAAGATCTTGTCCTTGCTTATCTATGGTATCTTGCAAAGTGAGAAAAGAGTTAATGATCATTTCTTCCTCTTTGGAAAAAGGAAGACATCCTTCCTCATTAACCTAATCTAAAATATCCACACAAGAAGTCACCTCTTATTAATATTTTATCATATCATCTTCAAGTGTTAATTCCTCTATCTTGATCTCATAAGACTCTCTCAACATTTCCACTTTTTGAGGGATGGCTTGAAAGCATTCTCCCTTCTTGATAACACATTCCACTTCAAATATGGAGGAAAAAGCTTATGAATTATCCTTTTTTTCACCAAGGGGAGTCCCTATGGTGATTTATTCCTCATAAACACTAAAGAGGTCTTCTTTATCAGCCATTAATTAAGCATTTTCCTCTTCATTTACCTTTGTCAAGATAGGTTCTTCAACACAAAGAAAACATTCTTCATAATCAACCAAGCAAAGAGATTCAACACAAGGACTTACCTTCTCTTCATCACTTAAGACATATTGAGGGCTTTTAAAATGAATTTCAACTATCATAATCTAATCTCTTTTGTCAAGGGCTAAAATATATTCAACATCCTTCATGGTGATGACAATACAAGGCATCTGGAAATCATGTGATCTGGCCCAATGAGGCTACCAAGGAGGTAGGTTTTCTTCAAGAAAATTTTCTATTTCTTTATCATCCAATTGATCCTCCTTTTTTTCCCATACCATAGGTCCATCAAGGTAAAAAGTGATGGGATAAGGACATGATGAACTAGTTGGTGGAGGTGGCACATAAAACTCCAAATCAGATTGAGAATGAAAGGTAGGAGGATCTTTAGGAATTTATTGAGGAAGGTGAGATGAGATGTGTTTAGTCATAGGATCTTATCTTTGGTCTAAACCTTCCATCACACCTTGACTTAGTAGCTTCATTTTTGTCTCTAGGTCCTCTATTTTCTTGGATAAGTTCTCTTGGAAAATTCTCTCTTTAATCTCATAGGAATCATCATGAGGATAAGGAGTGCATGAGGGCTGCCATGGAACACAAGAAGCTTCTTGAGGAAGGGTGGGAAGGGATTAAAAAATATCAACTCCATTTTCCACTTCACACTCTTTGAAAATGATTCCATATTATTTCTTTCCCCATGACTCTACTATTTTACTCCAAATTAGGATATTAGGATTAGATGTATTCTCAATTTCACCCTCTTGATCAAGACTTTTCTCCTCTTTCTTTCCCATGACTCCACTATCTTACTCCAAGTTAGGACATTAGAATTATGAGTCTCATTTTAAGGTGGTAGGGATGTAATATGAGAGGGTACTGAGGGTTTTAAATCAACTTATTTTCATGCCAACATGGACTGTTGCATATGCATATTTTCCAACTCAATTTTCCTATCAAGATTTTCCTCAAACATAATATTTCTCTTTTCAACTCTCTCCTCTAATTGATTAGGAAAAGGATGACTTTGATAAACTTAATTTGGCTCATGATTAGGGGTTATGTATGGTTGATAGGTAAATTGAGGAAGTGGGTATGAAGGTTGATAGGCTTGGTAAGGTTGCCTCTCATGAATGTTTAGCTTCTCTTCCAAGGATGCAATCAAACCACTCATATTTAGCATATCACTCATGAGCCTTTGCCTATTGGCTCTTTCAATAGGTACCCAATATTTATTTAATAACTCTAATGCATTTCTCACTTGATGGATGGAATGATTAGGAATCCCTTGACCACTTCCCCTTAGAGTATTAAGCTCTAACATATACTTTTTATAGCATAAAAGTGCTTGTTTAAAGGTGGAAATGGGCTGATTGGAGAAACAATTAGGCTGACTAGGAACAAGACATTGAGAAGGCTAACTATAGGATTGTTAAGGATCATGTAAAGGATGGATATGATCATATTGAGTATGATGAAATTCATATTTGGGATGGTAATTTTCATGATATTATTAACCAAGGACTTGTTCATATTGATAGGGAATGGCACAAGATTGGAATGCCTCACCAACTTGTGTAAACAAGAAACCAACACCAAAGTAAGCCATAGATCTTAATTAAAAGTAAGAACATAAATAAAACACATTTACATCAATATTTAATGGATAACCTAGGCTACTTGACTAGCTAATACATCTTCAGAGTCACCATTGATGCTTGAGAAGATGCCTTCAAAGGCTGATTGTTGAGAGACAACACCAAAAATATCTCAATCTCTTGGAACAAGAGTCCCATCAAGAATGAAAAAATTATTATCACTTATATTTTCACCCTTTTAGGAGATGAAAATATATCCTCATCCAATTGGCACAATGGAATCACCTCTAGGCTTATGGGTAGCCTAAGGAATGAGGTGAGTCTCTGGATATGGCTAGTTCCCTTGATGTACCACTTAGGATTGAACCTAAAAATAAAATTGGGGGGTGAAAAGGGAGGAAGATAAATGAAAAAAATCCAATCTAAGTTATTTTATACACCAAATTTACTAATTACTTCCATTCATATGTATGCTACACTTGAAACCAAGAAACTAACCAAAACATACATTTTTCCAATATATATCTTCTTGCATCAATATTACATTATAAGGTTATGGAAGAATGTCATATGATAGGAGGGCTAGTAAAAAATCATACGAGGGAAATAATTAATATGATAAATCAATTAAACCATGAACATCTCCTAGAACACTTCACATGCCCTGCAAGAAGAAGCTGCAAATAGGTGAGAGAATGTGACAACTTGCTAAGGAATCCATAGTCTTCACTAAGAAAATTCAACATTCAAGTAAATAAAACTATTAATAGTCATAAAATAGGTAAAAATTATTAATTTTATTGATAAAAAGGTATAAAATTGAGTATGGCTTCTCCATACTCAGGTGGATCATCCAATACAATGCCAAAATGGCTAGTTCTTATCGAACTTGTGTGAGAGAGAGAAGAAGAGAAATACAAGGGTCACAAGGACACTTTTAAAGATGATATAAGTAGTTAATTGTAAATTTTTTTAGGTTATGGGATGAAACATGTAAGGTTAGGAGATACAAGTTTCAATCCAAGTCATAGACTTCATGAAAAGTGGCATAAAACTCTCCATTTTGCACATAAAAATTACCTTCATGATTGAAGCTATTTAAACATCCTATAACTAGTGAGGAGAATTAAAAATTAATTTAATGGAATTGGAGGCTCTAATAAATTCATCTCCATACATTTTTTTAATTCTTGGTCCTCTAGAAACAACTGGAAAGCAATAATCATCATTTGAAATTTAAAATGAACCCCCTTCATGCACCCTACCCACTTGGATCCTAATTTAGATTCATTTTTCCATGAAAATACATAAAA
Source organism: Torreya grandis (assembly GCA_037957365.1). Classification (NCBI taxonomy): domain Eukaryota; kingdom Viridiplantae; phylum Streptophyta; class Pinopsida; order Cupressales; family Taxaceae; genus Torreya; species Torreya grandis. The sequence continues at coordinate 3,633,110 of JARHVA010000149.1, forward strand.
GGTAGTGTATTACATGTTTTAAGTCCATAAATTTCCCTATAAACATTAGTCATACCTTAAAAATAGCTCACTTGAAGCTTGCCATCCTCTTCACTAGCTTGTCCAATATGCCAATTTTGACTGGTTGAGTTGAAACACCTAGATGGGGTACTTATAAGTTTATTAATTTCATGAAATTAATTTTATAAGTTATATTAAGTCTTAATATTTCATAAAAAAATTGTTTCATCTCTTGAATCCTTCTAGAACCTACAAAACACAAAAAATAGTTAAAAATAGCTTGTTTTGCACTCCATCTGTACAAGTCCATATAAATATATGGAATGTGAGGGATATTGAGGTAATAATATCCAATATAAAATCATTTTTATATGAAAAATATGCCATTAAACTAGCTATCCAAATCCATTTTCACAAAGTAGTCCTTAGCAAGGGTTTAGGAGGGTTTTAGGTCAATTTGACTTCTTAAGGATTGTTCATAAAAACTAGACATCCAACATGAAAAAAAATTAAAAAAATATGGCCTTCAAGACATATTATAACCTCCCATAACTCCTTTTTCACCCATGAAATTCCTCATGAAGGATATGAGCATTGAAATTTGCCTACTAGGGCTTGTTCTAATCTTTTCCTGTATGTTGGATTGGTTTTGAGATCAAAAATGGCCTTCATTGGTTATATATGCACTCCAAGAACTCTAAAACATATATATATATATATATATATATATATATATATATATATATATATATATCCTATAAAAATGTTTCAATATTTTAAAATTCTTACTTCATGCAAAAGTGTGATGGACTCTCCATTTGGGCACTAGGCCTAGATTTTATCTACTAGGCATGACTACAATAGCTAGTGTTTTGGGTATTTGAATTTGTTACTTTACATTATAAAAGATAAAAAAACATCTATATTGACCCTCTATACCTATTAAAACTCACTATAATATTCATTCCATACTATAAATGAAATTCGCTCTTCATTTGGCTTTTAGGCCTTGATTTTGCCCATTAGGTCTGACTCTAACCCTTGGTGTTTAGAACACCTTTCTTATTTTATACTCATTTTAAGTTTTTTCCATTATTATTTAAGTTTCATTTAACTTTATATATTCTTATTCCATGTTCAAACATCTCTCTAACTCCTCCTTCATCTTTAAACTTCTAAAATGTAAGGTTTGTGTTCAAAAGGGAGTGCCCTCTATCTAAGACAAAATAAAGGGCACTCCCATATTTACCCAAAAAAAAATGGATGGTTTAGTGTCTTATAAAATTTTTTAATTCCTCCTATACTAAATTTCAACTCTTTATCACATGCCTAGACCCTTCAAAAGGATGAAAATCTCAGATAGACTTCTTAAAGGTAGATTGTGTGGGATTTCTGCGAATGGATTGAGTTTTGCATTTGATTGATCCATTTTATCTATTAGTGTGCATAATAATGATTATATTAAGTTTTTCCTACTTTTATGAATGTGTTCCTAACTTTTTTCAACACTTTGATCCTTCAATGAACCTGTCACACTCCTCTCCTAGTTAAGATTGTGTCCCAACTCTTTGATTGTAACTATGTTTGCTTGTTTCAAATAGACACTTATAGGTGTCCTTGTATATTTTAGGTATATAATACAATTCAAAAGGATTTATATGATATTTATGTCATTTAAAAATCTTATAAATTATCTCTCACCAAGCTTATATCCTTATAGCACTAAGAATACCTTATTACTAACTCACTGCCTATCACAATCATTTGAGGTTAGTTGTAGGTGTTTATAGCCTTAGATTAGGTGATTATGATGTGAATATACTTACTAACTCACATTTAAGTCATAAAAAATAAATTTAAATTAATATTATTCTATGGAATCCTTCAAGACACCATTTGAGGTCTCTAGTCTAAAATCACAACTTTATACCCTGCTATACTGAGATAGACCTTATCCTGTAGGTTACCTTGGATCATGAAACTCTGTGTTATATGTGTGAATATTTTACATGAATTATCCTTAGTTTAAAATTTCCTGATTAAACTAACTTGATTTTTTGGATAACCTTAAACATCATCTTATCACCAAAATAGCCCACTATCTTGTTGGCTGAGACAACATAGTCAACTGTGCTTTGCCTTGAAGAGGTGGTACCTTAGGATTATTTACATTATTTAGGCCTTAAATATAGTCCTTAATATTTATTATAGAATTAAAAATTTTAAATAATTCATACTCTTAATCATTCTCACTTGAATTTCCTTAAACATCTTCAACACATCAAAATAGCTCTTTATCTGTCATGTCTACTGTAGGTGGGTATTTACAGTTGTTATAAGGATAATAGGCATGTAGAGGGAATAAACACAATATTAAAATCTATTTGGATAATATTTGTATCATTAAATAATTTTTAAACCACATAGGACCATCCAAATGTGAATTCATGTTCCAAAACCACCAACTTGAATGAAAAGTGCTTCTTTTGGGCTCAGACCTTTAGACAACATTGAAAGAATTTAGTGTGTTTATGGGCATATTTGAGTCCCTCAAAAACTTATCTCCCATTAATTTTTGACCACCATATTTGGCATGGGTATATTATATGATAGGGGTAATGATTTCAAATCAAATTAGTCCTTTAATCCTCTTGAAAGTATGTTAGAAGGGATCATCCAAAATCTCTCTAGTCTTTATTTACCTTTTTAGGGACTATGTCCCTGAGTACACAGTCATCTACCTTTTGATCATGGTTTTAGAATTTTTATAATTAAAACCCTATAAAAATATACCATAGTGAATTAAAATGTTATATATTCAAATAGGCTTTCAATCCATGCTTCAATACTTCCATATGGCAACTCCAACTCTCTGTTATCACCACTTGTAGGTGGAATTTTGCAATCAAGGTAGTAGAGAGGCATTGAAAAGGAGTATGGGTATCATGCAATATTCTCATGCTTATGATAAATTATGGGGATTAATAAAATTATCAAATGTTTTGATATCACTAAAAGAACTGAAAACCATATCAAAACTACCCTTTCAACATGACATATTCAATAGAGCATCTATAGATGAGTATCCATAAGGGCAGCCTATATGTAAGCACTCTATATGACTGTACTCATGGAGGAAATTATCTTTAAAGGTGAGGTGAAGGAAAAATATAAAAAAATTAACCTTTAAAACATTTCAAATTAAATTGGAACAATCTCCTAAAGTCACCATCCAAGCATGAAGGTTTTGAGAATGATGGAGAACTGTCTTTTGCCTAAAAAAGTGTTCCCTTCTACAAATTGAGATGGTTAGAACATATAAACCTCATGAAACATGAAAAAAAGTGTGGGAAGCATTTTATAAGGAATTAAACATTATTTTTAATCAATCTTAGCAATTACATTGTACGTAATTTCCCAAATAATACCAAAACTTGAAGGGTGTACAAATAAGCAAGCAGATTTTCACAATCCACTTCAAATGGATGGTTCATGAAGCACAGGTCACCATTCCTCAAAATTATTATATGTAAATTAATTTATTTTAGTTTATAATAACCTCCCAAAAAAAAATTGACCTGAAACCACCTGTGTTGGCTATACCATTTACAAACCTAGAAGTCACTTTAGTCTGCCAAAAAAGAGTAAAAATGGTTTTGGGCCAAAAATGGTACCTCTGGATGAATTCAAGAATGGATATGAGTTTGGGGGAGCTTAAGAGACATATTTAAATCTTTTACAAGTGTCATACTTCCAAAAGAGGCTATAAAAGTGCAATTTTCTTCCATTTATTTAGGAAAACTAACTTTTCTTTGAATAACCTACAATCTTTTTAGTTATGTAAATTTCTTAAGACTTCTAGGGACACATGGGATATGACATCATATTTTGAAACTTGAACATTTCCAAATAAACCCATATAAAGAATTAAATTCACTATTTTTACCCTTAAAATGACCCAAAATTATAAATGGACTTAAAAACTAATTGACCAAATATAATACAACATTAATTGACATTAAATGACCTATAAATCATCTCATGAAAAAATATTATACCCCTTATATTCTAAAAATCAAGTTTTTTACTAGGGGTGTCTTAATTTGACCTAAAATTCAAATTTGGTCAACAAGATTTATTTATTACTTTTAAATCATTATCATGATTTTAAAATATTTGGAGGTCATTATATGTGGTGAAAACATTACTCACAAAATGAGTTGTCTAGTTTAGATAAGACTATGAAACATAGGGATAATAAATTGGTCTACAAGACCAATATTTGGAATTAGACCATATGATTTTTATATTTAAGGATGTTTTGGAAATATCATTAAAATATTAGTATACATCAGGAGTCATGACATGTGTCTACATAGGCCTTAGAGGTCTAATTCATCATGATTATTTTTTGAGGTAAATTGGCAGTTCTAAGTGAGTGAGTTGTAGAGATGTTCTTGAGCCTTTATCTCATAAGTGAAAGTGTTCCAAGCATTTTGTGATGACTCTGAGGTCATGGAGAATCTATCTAAACATTTTATTTTTTAGAGTTCACTAGCTTAAGGGTGTTTATCTTCATTTTTACAAGATTGACTTTTGAGGTACACAAGCCTAATAGGGCAGTTTGTCCTAAAGGAGATGTCATAATATGAATGAAGGATGCAGGTCTAATTAAGCATGGAAAAGGTTATAATATCCCATTTAATATGTGTTTTAATGGTTTTTAATTTTTTCATAAATCCATCTAGGCCAAATAAGATCAAGTTTTGGTGCTAAGATGATAGACCTAATGCAATTAGGTCTTCATGAGACCTAAAAGAGAAATGAGGCCTAATTGAGTTTTTGTAGACCAAAAGGGGTTAAAAATAAATTTTAATCATGTTCATAAGATGTTATAATACCTATTTTATGGATTACCTAAGAGTTTTAATGTGTGTGGTGTACCAAGTAGTGTGTAATCATGAGACTAGTATATATACAAGGCAGTTTAGGCTTATTTAGATGTAATGCAACATAAGTGAATAAAGTATTACATGGTTGAGAAGATGAAGGTATTGAAATGAGAAAATAATATAATATTATAATATTGTGATAAAAATTCATGCATTGGTTAAGTTGGTTCATATTCACTTAGGGAGTTGGTGTTTCCTTGCAAGTAGGTGCTTGTTAAAGCCTTGTCAAGTGAGTGCTTGACTTTATTGGGGTTGGTGATCCAAGTTGAATTTGTGCTCAATATAATTTGATATTTTATTTTATATTTATTTATTCCATTTTTATATATTATAATATGTTTTCTTTTACTTTAGGGTTTCCCACTCATATGTGTGTTATTTTATGTCATACCCATCTGAATGGTTCTTTATGTTTTGCTAGATCACAATGTTGATTTCATAATTCATGAATGATTGAGTATAATTGATTTAAATTTTTTAAAAATATTTATTCACCCCCAATATTATTTATTTTTATTCCAATAATTGGTATCAAAGCATGGTCCTTTTAAGTAGGCCTAACAGCTTAAAGGAGATCCTAAAAGCATAAGCATGTCTAGTCATCAAGTACAAGGAGGTTTCTCAACCAATAAGGATCCTTTATTTATTGGGAATAACTATTTATTTTGGATAATAATAATTAATACCTATCTAATGTCTTTAGGCTATGACATATGGAAATCTATTGTTGATGAATTCACTCCACCTTCTACACCACCAACTGATGCAACAAGTAAGAAGGAAAGTGAGAACAACTCTAAGGCAATGAATGCCATAATGTATGGTCTTTTATAAGAATAATTTTTAAATTTAATTAATTATGATATAAACAAATGGATTTTGGAAAAAATTTAAACAATCTATGAAGGAGACACCAAAGTCAAGTTGGCAAAGTTTCAGGCCCATCGAGGGCAATTTGAAAATTTGATAATGAAAGAGGATGAAAATATTACATCTTATATATTAAGATTATATGAAGTGGTAAATGTCATAATAGGTCTAGGAGATAAGTTGGAAGAATAAATAGTAGTACAAAAGGTATTAATATCCTTAGTATCTAAGTTTGATTCAAAAGTGTCTACTATGAAGGAGATCAAAGATCTTAATATACTTCAGATGGATAAGCTTCATGGCATATTGAATGCCTATGAAATAATAAAAAGTGATGGAACACCTTAAAAAATAAGCTACAATCAAATCTAATAAAAATCCACAAGGCAAAATTGTCAAGGATGATTTTGACATAGACATTGATGATGACAAGATAGAAGCCATGTTTGTCAAAAAACTAGAGAAAGGATCAGGTAAGTATAAGGTCAAGTTGTCATTCAAGTGGTTTGACTTTGGTAATATTTTTCACTTTGCATCTAAATTTCCTAATAAGGATAATAATGATCATGATGGAGAGCATGATTAAAAATCATGGTGATGATAAGGTCTATAAGCCTAACAAGATAAAAAAGAGTTTCAGGAAGTATGAAGGAAAGAAAGGGTCATTCAAGAACAAGATAAGTTTATATACCAAAGAAAATAATAAATTCTCTGATATAAGTGACACAAGTACATCTAATAGTGATGATGACAATAATGATCATGATAACAATGAAACCTTATTAATGTATATAGAAATAGATAATGAAGGTTGTTCAAAAGGGAAAAGTATTATAGAAGATGAATAATTAGATGAAGAAGAGGTTGACATGAACCTTTAGGCAAAAGTTCTTTAGAGTATTTTAATTTCCAAATAAGGAAGAATCAAAAAGTGAAATCATTGGTTCAAAGTTATGAGGAAAAGATCAATCTCTTTGGAGAGAGACTGAGAAACAAAACCAATGAACATGATTATATCATCAAATAGTTATAAAATTAGATTAATATTTTTATTACAAGTTTTAAGACCAATGAGGAAGAATGCATCAAGTTTAGAATATAAATGGAGTGCTTGAAGGTAAAATTTGATTAGGCAATAGTCAAGTTGAAGACACGTCAGAAGTTTGAAAACATCACTAAATTTCTTGGTGATATTTTGAGTACTTAGAGGTCTCCACATGATAAGACAGGTCTTGGGTTTAAATAAGACCAAAATAAAAACAAGGAGAGTCAAACCTTAAAGGATAATGGACTATCAAGAAGTGATGGTATTGATAGAGTAAAGACCTATGCAGAAAATCTCAAATATGAGACTCAAATTGATCATCAACAATTTAAGAATAATTTAAATTATTACAAAGATGATAAAGATATAATTTCATCATTCAACATCATATATAAAAGGTATGTGAATCCTTTCAATTTTTACTATTTCTCTTGTAATCAATATCGACATAGAGCTATGGATTTTAGACATCATGCTAGAATTAATTCATCATGGAGGAATAGGGTGAATGTTATTTTCAATGGTAGAATTAGAATTTTGTGATATAACTATGATTATAGAGGAAATATTGTAAGGGATTACAAGATGAGGCATATGATAAAGATTAGTCAAGATAAAAGGTTATATAGTTATATCACTGAGAAGTGGATCAAGAAGTTAGAGTCGATAGATAAGGAGAAGGAGGAGTGGAAGACTAAAGGTGAAGAATATGTGTTAGCTTAGATTATCTTTCACATCCAAGATAAATTCATGAAATGTTATATAGATATTGGTTGATCAATCCACATGATAAGGGATAAAATAAAGTTCATTTCATTGAGTAAAAATGCTACAGGGACAGTAAGATTTGGAGATAACACTACTGCCAATATTGTTGGCAAAGGTATCTTAAGTTTGGACAATGGGAAGATCAAGATAGAGAATGTGTTGTATGTACAAGGATTGAAACATAAATTTATTAGTGTAATTAAAATGTGCAATCAAGGACACACACTAACCTTCATAACAGAGGGTTTGATATAAACAGAGCCAAATCAGGAAGATTAATTGCAAATGTTAAGAGGACTGAGAATAATTTATATGTCTTGAATGAGATCAAGAAAGAAAGATGTTTTTTGAGCAAGATGGATGAATTTTGGCTATGGCGTATAAGGTTAGGACACCTAAAATTTGATAATCTAGTCAATATAAGCTCTAATAAGTCTATGAATAATATGCATAAAATCACCAAACCTAAAAACACACTTTGAAAGGCATGTCAACATGGTAAGAAAACTAGAATAAGGTTAAAGTATAATAAATATTCTACTATAAAACCTTTATATTTAATATAAATTGATCTCTATGGGAGTACAAGAATACAAAGCATTCAAGGAGATATCTATTTCATGTTACTAATAGATGAATACACTAGAATGACTTGGGTAACATTATTAAAAGAAAATCTAGAAGCTCTTGATAAGTTCAAGGAATTCAAGGCTCTAGTTGATAATGAAAATAATGGGAAGATCAAGTGCCTAATGTATACACATAATATTTTCAAACTTTATCAATTACTTATGCTTTATATCTTACAAGAACCCATTGAGTCTCAATCTCTCTAAGTGTATACCTTAAAGGGTGCACTGGAAAAGGGGTGGGTAGACCATTGGTGCTTCACAATATTGTTATCCCTTTTTCTACTTGCCATCTACACACTTGTCTCCTCAAAACTATTACGCTAAGCTTTGCCTCCTTTTTTACATATTCCTCTAGTATTTTACCACCTTTATTATCCCTTTTCCTAACCTAATCCCCTTTTTAACAATTTATAAGAATATATTGGCCACATCAACCTTATATCCTTATTGATAAAACTTATTAGGGACTAGGTCAGCCCTTGGTCGACCTAGTCTATGACATAATTAGTTTTTGTCAATTATGATACTACGTTGACCGGGTCGACCTTGTCAGCTAAAATTTTTGGAAGGGTTTAGGGTTAGATACACCTATATAAACACATCCATTTTTCCTTTATTAGAGATTAAAAAAAGAGTTATTATTCATCTATGCTTATTTATAATCTTTTCTTCCACCATTCTACTTGAGGAGTCTTAATTTAGGATTTCTAATTAGAGAAGAATCTAGTCTTATGGAGAAGTTTTGAATACTTTAACCTTTCTTAGTGATCCTTAAAAATCATAACAACCTATTTCAAAGCACCTTTGTCCAAGGGAGAGATTTAATCTCAATGGGTTCATCTTCTAGGTAATTATTCTCTAACTTTACTCCTCTCTTTAGTAGATAGAAGTAGTATTTGTAATGGCTTTTGAATAATATTTCTCTCTCCATGAATTAGGGTTTTACCTATACATAACTTAAATAGGATTCTCTTATGCATATTTAATTTTATTTTTATTAACCCCCATGTTGTGCCACAAGCTTTGGTGAGCACTAAATTAGATTTTACTTTACTTATTATTAGTTTAGTGAATATGAAAACATAAGACCTAGTTAGGGTTATTGCATAGTTTTGCTTAACTAGAGGCTTTGGAACCCTTTTTAGTGATATTATTATGGTAAAATATCCATTGGATAGGTCTAGTAGATCCATATTGGTCATTATATTGATTACATAATGTATCCCTAATAAGAAGTGTAAGTAGGATCTATCTTCTCCAAGTTAGGATTTATTTGTAGTCTATTACATTTCTCATTACATATATTTTGGTGAACCTGATGTGAATCTAACCCTTGTAGGTTTTATTTCATGATTTTAATTTATATTATTTTTTTATTTTTTTATATTTATGATACTAGGTTAACCAGGCAGATATAGTTCTAACATTTGTGCATAGGTTTAACATATAGTCACATCAAAATGACTATTCTTTTTGTGCAGGTTTTATTGGATATAGGTTATTAGATCAATTAGGCTAACATAATAATATTATTTAATTGTAGATAGTATACTATGTTAAACGTGTCAACTTAGTCTTTCAGTCATCATCTAGAATAGTAAACTAATTTTTGTAGGTCGACTTAGTCTTACAGTCAGTATACAGATAACAAAGTCATCTAGGTCAACTCATTGATCTTAACAAGATTCAACAAATAGGGTTTTCACAAAACTAAGTCGACATAGTTGACATAATTGGGAAAACTTGTAAGCAACATTCAAAACACTTCAATAAAAAAATTATAATCCTCAACATCTTCCAAACCACCAAGGTTACTTTCTTTCTCTCTCTTTCAATTAAATATTTCCTTATAGTTATATTTTGTGAAAGTTTGTAATCTTTAAAATTTTAATCCTACAACAAACTAAGTTGACCTAGTTAATTGAGTTCTATAGCTTGTCTTCTATTTGAAAGACCAAGTCAATTTGGTTAACTTAGTTCTTAAGGATTCTTGCTTCTACAAAATAGTAGTGACCCTATCAACTTTTTTTTATAATGTTTACATACAATGTCATCTGAATAGACTCTATACAATTCTTAATTTAGGAATTAATAACTCTATGCTAGTAATTAATTCACATTTTCATTTTAAATTATTTTCATGCTTATATTATCTCACATAGTATAATTAGGTGGATTTAAAAAATACTATTTAGTTATGATATTTTTCTCTTTTTACACACACTACCAAATCATATAAATTTCAAAATGCATTTAACATTTGTCTTCCCAAGGCCTACCTACTTATATTTCATCACCAAGGGGGAAGTTGAATTAGTTTTTTGACCAAGAATAAAAACATGGTTAATAGTATACATTTTCAAACCACTTGACACCCTTATCATTATGGAATTATGAAGTGAGGTGGTAGGCCCCAATACCAAGACAATATCATTTCCAACATAGATCCCTCTCAACCTAAACATCTTGAAACCATTCATAAATTGATTTATAGTTACATATTTTTAGACAACTTACCTATAACACTTAAAAAAACACTTTATAATAATATAACAACACTTAAGATTACCACTTAGTTAACCTTTACTTTTCAGTCGATTGCTTGCTCTCTGCTCATTGTATGTTGTATTGCAAAAACTTGCATTGGCCAACATTGGTACAAGGTTTTATATTGTGTGTCAATTAGATAATTCTCATTTATATAATTATTTGTGTGTTTTATTTCATTTATTAATTCAATTACATTTCAAATTCTTTCATTATTTTTGTCACACTATCATTCTATTCGACATAGTCTCTTACAGACTATCTTTTTCCTTTCTAGTAATAATAAATCAACCTGGTCAACTCTATATTCTTATTCTTGTTATTCATTAGTACTAAGTTGAATTTTTTTACTCTATAATCTTATAAAATCCATTTTCAAAAATACACATTTGACCCAGTCAACTTTGTGCTCTTAGTGTTGATTCTACTCTCTTACCTAGATGACCTAGTTCTCTATTTCTCATTCCTTAAGCATTTTATTTATTTACTCCAAACATCATGAAGTCCCCTATTATAATATTATTAGATAAATTAAATCCATTTAGATACTATATGGGGTATTCAATTCTCCATTTCTTTACCTCCCAAGATAATCCTCACTCTTGGATCACCTCTTTCCCTCCTTCATCTATGGACTGTGACATGGTTCAAATCACACTTCAAGATGAAGTAGGTGGATCTAATCCTTTTTATACCTATTAAGACAATTCTCATATTCAATATTTTAACATAATGTGGGTGAAATTAACACAAGACTATCTAATAATCCTAGTGGTAATCCACCTTTCAATAACCCTCCCCTTAATACCAATTCGGGTAGTTCTCTTACAAACACAAATCCACCAATCGATATGACTTAACTTCTTACATAAGTCATAAAAAAAACTAACATAATGAAAACTTATAACACCTCTTAAATGATGAAATTATAATGTCATTTGATCAATATGGCTAATCAACCTCTGATTCTCAATCCTTAAGCCAATCCAAATTTTATTCATCCACCTCATAGAGATGCCTCAAGAAATGTTATTCCTTGACCTATTATGAATAAAAAATGCTTTAAAATATCCAAAATTAGCCTTTATCTCCTTTCATCATGTCCACTTATATCGGTGATACATCTCTAACTATCGATTATGATGGGACTAAAGATCTTTCATCCTTTCTCAAAGCATTTGGCAATCTTTATAAATTGTGGATTCAAACTAATACTTTCACCACAACTAAACTTCTAATAAAAACCTTCAATAGTGATCTATTATAATGGTACAACAAACTTCCTAAACATTCCATTTGTCAACTTAAGGATTTATTCAATCCTATAGTTAAAGATTTTCAACATAATGATATTCCCAAAAATTGCCTTAGCCATTTTATCAATGCTAAGCAATCTCCCACCAAATCAATTCATGATTTTATCAAATTTATGGAAATATATGGCCCATAAATCTTATCATAACATGGCTGATGAAAATTTATTCAAATTCTTTATAACTACTTTGACTCCTTCACTTTAATATAATGTTTGAACTTTTGCTCCTTAAATGCTTAATGAAGCTCTTGATTAAGACAAACGTCAAGAATTCCTCATGAATCAATTTGAACCTAATACCAAATTATTTAAAGGATATTATCAACCTTATATGAATACCATCATTGACAATCCTTCTAAAACCAAATTAGGAGTTTCCAAAGCTGATACTCCCCCATCTTCTCACATACCACTAATTGTGTAACAAATGAAACAATTCTTACTTCCCTCTAAACCTTTTAGTTATCTTAATAATCCTCCTAAATGGTATGACCCTAATCAATTTTGTTGGCTCCATGCCAACATTGGGCATTCCCATGAAACTTGCTGAGGGATTACTATATTTTCTATCTCTGACATGCTTTGTGATTACTTCAATCATGAAGCCATATTCTAACTCTATCATCAAGAATATAACACTTCTCAAAAATGACAAGCTTCCAAATATTCTTCCTCTAATAACCAAAAATATTTTTCCACATCTAATCATCAAAAAAATAACTAGGATATTTTTGCTATTGATTCCAAATATGACCAATATTATAACAATTCTCAATATGTCAATACATCTAAGGTCAATTATCATCACAAGCTATCTCACAAAGATCTTGTCACAAAACTTAAGAAACCATCTTTAGAATAAAAACTTCTTAAAGATACTACAACCACTCCTTTAGTTTTTGAATCTCCTGAGGAACCACCTCCTTTTAAACCCCCAATAACTTTCATTCCTTCAAAATCTACTTTGACTTATAAAACTCACATTGGTTCTTATTCTAAATCCAATTATAAATTTCTCAAATGACATAACTCCATGCCTTGTAACATTCCACTTTTTGAGTTAGTTCGTGCTTCCCCTTATCATCAAAATTTCCTCATGCAACAACTACAATAAATTGAAGAACCATATTTTGTATATGAATAACTACCCTCTATTGAGCCCCAACCTACCAATGTGCATACCATTGAATCCATGTGTCCTTCTTCCAAACCATATATTGAATTTTTTGAAGAGGACATGATTAATGATGAAATCCTTTTTTGTACTGATGATCCACCACTATTCATTAAAATAGCCATTAATACTACCCTTATTTGTAAATTTTTATTTTATGAAGAGTTTGGTATTAATGTGATATCTTTGGGGTGTATCCAAAAACTTGTCCATAATAAGGATTGTCTCAAGAAAACCCACCTTACCTATCATGGATTTGATAAAACTAATTAAAATCCATTTGGTTGTATTTGGCTTCTCCTTACAATTAGAACCAAGACCATTTGAACTAAACTTATGGTCCTTTATTTGCCCTTATCTTATAACATATTCCTTGGTTGCCCTTAGACTCATATAATGAGGGCCATCACCTCTTCTGGTAGCCAATGCATTAAATTCCTACATAATGATAAATGATATAAGTATGAGGCTGATCCCAACCCTTGGAGCATTCAACTTCCTAATCTAAAATCTCAATATTTCATTCCTACAATTCCTACCATCAACAATTCTGCCTTGCCTGAATTCATCAACATTAATCTAGACCTATAAGTTACTATGGTTGATTTGGATGATGATGAACCTAATGACTTGTAATGTACTTGTAACACTACTAAGCTACCTCATTATATCTTAGTGTGGCTTCCTCCTTTATTACCTTGTGATCACACTATTCCTCTCATTGATGAGATCACTAATTTTTCACCTCCATGCAATGCTTAGGAACCTTTTTACCCAGAAGATGCCTTTACCTACAATGATTTTGGAGTGTCTAAATTGTTCCAAGATCCTCTAATCATGTCTCTATGAAATTTTAGTGACATTTAAACTTCACCTTCTAAAATTACCCTTGAATCTCAAGCATGTACTATTTATCCAACCTATGGTGATAATTACATCATGGCCCAAGCTCAATCTCAAGATTTGGATGTTAAACATTATAAAAAAACTTTAGCTTAAATACATGCTTCAATTGGGATTTTCACACCATTTTCATGGATTTTGAATTAGCTCCCAAAGGTCATATACCTCCTACTAATATTCCACTCCTTGATACTCCTTGGGTGGTTGAACAAATCCTCCCTTCCAAACCTTTGAAGATTCCCGCATCTTATCTACCACTTATAGATCCCATCATTACATCTAATTATTCCCCATCAAAGAAACTAACAATAAACCAATCTCACTAGATCAATTTAATCCTCCTAATCCAAATATTACATTAGATGATAATGCCATAAATGTATGTAAAATACATTCTAAATATGATTTCCATGGTAATCAAATTCTCGATCTCAAAGTAGATGTTGATTATTATGGTCCTCTTCCCATTTTTCCTAGTGATGAAGCTATTATTAAATTACTTCATGCCTAAAAACCTCAACTTCCTCGACAATATTACAAACTCAAGAATTTTTTTTAAAAAAAAAACCCTTCAATAACTTCCTCTCTAGAATTGATCCTAAATATACTCCAATTTTTTCTTTACCTAATATACCATACCACTTATAAGATGGAAATGATATGATTATCGAAGAAACTACTCACATTAAATATGGTACTCCATCATGCCCTCAACCTATTCTAGTTTTTCATGAAATTTCACCCACTAAACATGATAACTTTAGTTTATTTTTTTATAAATATCATGAGATATTTGCATAGTGCTATGAGGACATGCTTGGTATTAACCCTATTATTATGGTGCATAATATCATCACTTATCCTGATACCAAACATGTGAGCTAAAAGCAACAAAAACTTCCACCCAAGGTTTCCACATTATGTCACAAAGAAATTATCAAATTTATTGATGTTAAGTTTATAAAACCTATGGATTAATTTGAATGGGTTTTTAACATAATCCCTATGTGTAAAAAGGTCACTATGGTCATTTTCATTTGCATTTATTTCTATAATCTTAATCTTTCTTGTCCCAAGGATAATTTCCATCTACCTTTAATAGATGCCATTATCGATTCCACAACTATTTATGAAATGTTCTCTCTTATGGATGGTTTCTAGGCTATAACCAAATTCATATTATCCCCAAATATCAACATAAGACAACTTTCACCATAGAATGAGGCACCTATTGCTATGTTAAAATGCCCTTCAGACTCAAAAATTTTAGTGTTGCTTATCAATGATTAATGACTCATATATTTCATGATATTATCCAAAAAATTGTAGAAACCTATGTGGATGACCTCATTGCTAAGTTTAAATACTGTAAGACTCATATTTATAATCTTATCATCATCTTTGTCCACCTTATTAAATACAAAGTTAGACTAAATCCTTACAAATATTCTTCAGTGTCACATCTAGAAAATTGTTAGGATTCTTAGTTTCTCTCCATGACATCGATGTTGACCTTGCCAATATTAATGCTATCATCAACATGCCCATCCCTTGATCCATATTGAAAATTCACACTTATCTTTATAAACTTGGGTCAATCAAATGATTCATCCCTGAAATGGTTTATTATATCCACTATATCAATTCTCTTCTTAAGAAAGGTAATGCTCTAGAATGGATAGATCCCTATCAAAAAACATTTGATAATATGAAATAATCATTACTTCACCCACTTACTCTTTATACCCCTTAAAATTTTCAACCTTTGATTTTATACACCTCTTATACACCCATATTAGTTGGGGAAGTGTTTACATAATAAGATGATACTAGAAGAGAATAAGCCATCTATTATATAAGTCGAGGCCTCATTGATTATGAAAAATGCTACACAAAATTCAAATGTGATTGCCTCACCACATATTTTATATTTAAAAAACTCCAACATAATATGATTTATCAAACCAGCTATATTATCATCCATTTCAATCCCCTTCATCACTACTTCTCTAAATCATTTCTTCCTAGTGACAAAATTGGCAAGTGGATGGCCCTTCTCATGGAATTTTATCTTTGAATTATTACTCAAAAAGCTATCAAAGAACAAATCATTTCCAATAAACTAGCCTTAGCTCCTATGCCCACTATCGACCACCTTCAAGATAATATTTTGAATGAAAATATTATCTATATTGAAGGTCTCAACCAAGCCATATCCCTTAAAGATTAATTCCATAACTTCACTACTAATTTTGAAGCAAGTAATCTTGATGAAACTGATATCCTCTTTGATACTACTAAACCAAAATTAGTTATAAAAAATCTTCATCTTCTTGAAATTAATGTTGATTTACATAAGGATACTTGGACCCTTCATTTTGATGGCTCTAAATGTCTTCAAGGAGCTAGGTTAGGTTGCATTCTTATGATCCCTCTTGTTTTACTTAACATTTGACATCACTAATAATATGGCCAAGTACAAAGCTTTAATCTTAGGCATGATATCTTCCCTTGATTTAGATATCCAATACCTACATGCTTTAGGTGATTCCTAGCTCATTTTTTGATAATTAAATGGTGATTACTAATCCAAAATTGAGGATATCATTTCATATCATCAAATTACAAATAATCTCACCAAATATTTCATTTCTTTCACCATCGAGCCTATCCCTCGAGATCAAAATTCTATTGTTGATTGCCTTACTTCTTTAGCATCCCTTTTCATCCATAACAAGTTCTTACTGATCCTACTTTTATTATCTAAATAAGAAAATTTCCATCTTCTACTCAACCACATGATTGGCTAGTCTACCTCATTGAGGTCATCACCATTCGATAAAGCCTATGGTATAAATAAATCATTCAATTTATGGAACACCAAACTTATCCTCCCAAATTAGATTCTTATTACAAGACTCACATTCACAAACAAGATTTTAAATATGTATTTTGATATAACATCATCTATTATCATAATGATGAAGGTACCTTATTCTATTGTTTTATGAAAGATGAGGTTCCTCCTCTTCTTGAATAAGCACATGGGGGAATTTATGGTGGCCACTATAATGAACATGCTACAACCCATAAATGCTTACATATGGGATAATTTTGGCCCACTCTTGAAAATGATGCCATCAAATTTTCTAAAAAGTATACTTCTTACCAGATTCATGATGATTTAATTCATTGACTTCTAGCTAAACTTCAAACCATAGAATCTCCTTGGCCATTATCCATGTGGGGACTAGATCTCTTAGGAAAATTACCTCACTCTCAAGATGAGCATGTATTTATAATCACAACCACATAATATTTCACCAAAAGGGTTAAGGTTATGACCCTCATTAATGTCACTAGTACCACCATCTCTAGATTCATCCTAAACCAAATCATTTTTTGTTTTAGTGTCCCTTAAATTATCATTTCAAATAATTGTGGTAATTTCATAAATAAATGTGTCAAATAGCTCTGTGCTATATTTAAAATCCATTACAAATTCTCCGCACCCTATCATCTATAATGTAATGGACAAGCTAAGGCAACCAAAAAAAATCTTAATAAAATTATCCAAAAGGTTATTCATGAAATATGCATGGATTGACACCTCCATCTCTATCCTGCTCTTTGGGCCTATATCACTAGCATACATCTTACCACTGGGGAAATACCATTCTCTTTAGTTTATGGTTTTGAATTTGTCCTTCCATTGAAATTTGAGCTTCCCTCTTTCTGTATATCTCTTCATGGTATCATACCCAATGAAGAATTATGTAAAGATCACATTCATGCTCTCAATCTCCTTGATGATCACCATCTTTCTTCTTTGCAACATAATCACCAATACAAGGCTTGTATTTCCAAACAACATAATAAATGAGTTAAAGTTTGAATGTTTAATGTTGGTGATCTTATACTTAAATTATATTACTCTCATGACAAAAAAAGGTAAATATGCCCAAAAATGGTGGGGCCCCTATTTAGTCAAAAATATTCTTGGTCTAAGTACCTCTCACCTTAAAACCAATTAAGGTCATATTTTTAAAGTGCCCACTAATGTGCAATTCTTCAAAAAATATTTTACCTAATTCTTCCATTATTTTCATGATTTTTATATTCTATCTATTTGTAGAGAGGATTACAAAGCAAGTTAGTCAAGCATTAGTCCATAAACAATGAAACATTCATAAATAACTAACTAACCAAGCCTATCTATTCTTATGGGAATTACAAAGGATAGAAAGAAACAAATGAAAGAAAACAATCACAATATTACCTTCCCAAATGAATTCACCATACCTATGTGGCTCAAAAACATGTTCTCCCTTGATCAAGCATCCTTGGCTTTATCAACAATGGTGGTAAGCTCCTCCAATGCCTCAAGAACACTCCATAAAACCTAGTCTCTTGATTGTAAATCACTAAACTAGCCTATCAATGAAGCTTTGTGGAAATAATTTAGCATTATAAATTTGCAATACTCAAGCTTTGAAGATATTTTAGCATAATAACCTTGCACCAAAATAGCTTAGAAATGATATCCATGGCCTCTCTATTTATAGATTTTTGAGATTGGTCAGGATCAAACTAAACCATCCATCTTGAGATGAAGATGTGTGGTTGAGAATAATCCTAATATTTGGAATTAAATCCATAATTATCCTCAAGATGATCTTAGAATAAGGGGCATTGAATAGGCATGGAAGGCATTAACTAGGCATGGGTGACCCATAATCTTGATATTTTATGCACTTATGGCTTGATGGATGCTACCCCATAGATGATGTCACTAGGCGATGTAGATAATAATAATCAATTTTTAAAAATAAATATTCAAAAAATCTCATGTAAAATTCACTTAAGCTCTTGATTTAGATTAATTAGCCTTAAATAAGGTTAATCAACATTTGTGCAATTATTTGAAAATTGGTCCTCAATTAATCAAAATGGTTAGAAAGTCATATTATTGGGTCATAATTTGACTCAAGAAGAATTATAAGGTGATGTTAGATATGTTGGAACCGTATTCCCATTTAGGATGTTGCCAACAAAAAATAACAAAGTTACATGACGTGTACCAATGAATTAGAAGAAAAGAGTGATCTAGATCACTAAATGGCAAAATTATCATTTTGACTTGAAATGATCTGATCAAAGTTAGCTGGCCCATAAAATGCATTGCCCTATTTAGGGATACTTTGACCTAAAATGGCACTTTTAAATGAAAATTTCAAACTATTTATGATGTTTTATAGATTTTGACCTAAAATGTGCATTTGAGTATAATTCATGTAATATTGAAAATTTCAACACAAATTGTGTTAGGAATTAGATGTCTACATTTTCCCCCTATTTGAGGTGTAACAAGACATTTAGGAGAAGCAAGGTCTTTTAAAGGAAAATATTTATCAATAACAAATTGGAACAGACCCATGATACCCCCTCGAGAGGACATACTAGGATGAAAGAGTAGGATGAACTCTTGAAAAAAGAGAGAAAGTGAGAGATTAACCAATGGAATAGATCACATATAGATGAGCTAATGATTACACATGTGATTACCATCAATGATCAAAATATAATTAGAGGTATAATAGGCCCTAGAGATGGAAGGAATAGGAAAGATATAATCCATAAATGTAAGGGACACACTTTAAACATACCCAATTTGAGAGTACAAGCTATGCACTTATGACATTGATCAATATCGAGACAATTTTAACACTAAAATATTGCCATCATGGGCTTTAATGTGGAGAGCTTGGAATTATAGGAAAAGGGAGAACATTCTACTTCAAGAAGTGAAGCACCACTAGAATGGGGCCTCCAAAGAGAAGATAAGAAGAAGTACCCCAGTAGGGAAAATATTGATCATTAAAAATATTTTGCCCCTGTAGAGCTTGATTTGATTTGAACATTGTTCAGATGGTAAGCCGCAACATGGGCAATTAAAAAGCAAAATATCTCAAGGATATAACCTAAAAGATAGGTTAAAATCAGCAAGTGAAAAGGTACATGTGATGGTGTAATGGCTTAGAAAGTCATATATAACCAAGCATATGAGAATGCACAAAGTGATGATAGAGATGAAAAGAAGAATGGAGATAGTTGAGCTATCCTCAATAGAAATTGAGCACTGCCTACATAGTTCCATGGACTCATGTTCCAACATGAACTTTAGGCCAATGTAGTTCACCCAAGTTTGGGAGAGAATGGAATGACAAATGATGAAAAAAGACCAAGAATTGATTAAACACATAATGTATGCAAAAAGATGCACATCTAAGAATAGATAAAGAAGCCTAACATGCATGTTACCTAGAAGCCTAATTCTATATCATGAGCCTAGGTTTTATAGAGTGTTTTTGAGAATTGTTCATCGGAGCTGATGTTGATGTTAAGCCTTTGAGACTTGAGCACAAAGTTATTTATATAGAAAAATAAATTAGGCATCATAAGTATGAATAAATTAGAATGACATAAGATTCTAATTTCATCAAGCCAGTTCAAATGTGAATACCTATAACTAAGGATAATGGTCAAATAATGACCAAAACCAGAGTTACAACAATTTACATTTAAACAAAAAAGTAAAAACAAAGAAAAAGATAAACATAAATAAACCTAACTTGAAATCAAGATGTGATCTTAAGTAGGAAAATATATTTAAAAACAAAAGTCAAGAATTTCTTAACGACATGAGACCAAGATATGAATAATCAAGATCCATATCGACCATTAAGGCATTCTTGAACACAAAAGAGAAAAGCAAAATCAAATAGAAAAACAAGACACCAAAAATAATCAAATAAAAAAAAGCTCAAGAAAACCATAATAACATAGGATCAAGATATAAATAATCAATATCCATGTGAATCATCAAGATGTTCTGAAACACAAAAGAGATAAGCAAAAATAAACAAGGAAACATAAGACCAAGATGAGACAAGAAGTAATAAACAGAGAAAGGGATAAAAAATAAAAGGAGAGGTGTGAAAGCACAACAAAATACCAAGAAAACTCAAATAAATACACACAAATAAAAACCAAGTTAATGCGGGTTAAAGACAAATGTTCATGCATGTGCGGTAGAGGCATTACTTTCTAACACATCATAAGAAAGAACAATGACATGATAATTGTTTCATAATTAAAGAGGAACAATGACAAAAGAAATGGGGGAAGATAAGAAAAGAAAGAGGTTGGTTGAGTTGACTCCAGATGTATAAGAAAAGTGGATGCTACCTACATAGTTCCATGAATGCATGTTCCAACATCAACTTCATGCCAAATGTAGTTTTCCCAAGGAATGGGATAGAAAAAATGATGATCAGACCAACATGATTAATGTTAGATAAGAAATGGAAGATATGACAAACAAACAAGAATGGTCTAGAAAACAAGAAGCTGATGAGATGAAAAAGAATGATATTGCAAAATAGTAAGTGCATGGGATAAGATGAAATGAACTAGTGTTTTTGTGCTTGCAAAATGGTCAGAGCATTCTTTCTTAATAGTTTCTCACAAAATGGTGAGAGCATTCAAACTTAATAGTTGCTCACAAAACAATGAGAGTATTCAAACATAATAGTTGCTTGTAAAATAGTGAGAGCATTCAAACTTAATAGTTGATCAAAAAATGGTGAGAGCAAAGGATGTTGGAATGGGAATGTATAAATGTACAAAAGCATGAGACAATGTTTTTGTTCTTTTTTGGATCATGTTATGATGTTTTTGGTATTTTTGGGATAAAATATGCACAAGGTGGGACCATATAGTCAAGGAGATGCACGTCTTGAGAGTAGAGGTTCTAATAAAATAGCTAAGCTAGCTACAATGGCCCATGCTTACAAATTAGTGAGAGTGAAGTTCTTGATAAAATAAGAAAGTAGAAAATACTTGAACTGAGAAGATGTAGTTGTTCACCTATTAGAAGTTGCACAAGATTGACCTAGCTAAACCACTTTTAAGAACCACTACTGAAGATGTTCATAATGCTTACAAGGGATAAAAAATGTTCAAGCTTATAGCATGCCTTAGACATAACAAATAATTTTCATCTTTAAAGAGAGCAATCTAGAATGGGATGAAGAATTTGTTTAGAGTGCCAAGAGTTCAAAGCCTTTACCATCGAGATTCATGAAAAGTGGACCGGGGTAGTATAAAATGTGGTCAAGGTAAGATAAAAGGGTGGGATAAAATTATGACAGCATAAGTTACCCCCAAGTTAGGGGTCTTATAGATAATGATTCAAATTTTTTTAGGAATAGAACCTTTTAAGGTGTACGATGTTCATGGGCTCTAAAATTTCTTCACCATTAGATTTTTCCAATTGATATGCTTCTGATCCATAGTTTACTATGAATGTATGGGCCTAACCAATTAAGTTGAAACTTGCCTTTCTTTTTGGGTTCAACATTTGTGTTCTTCTACTTCTCTTTCAAAACTAGGTCACTAATCTCAAATTATTGAGGGAGAATGCATTTGTTATAGCTTCTCCATAATATATTTTGATAGGCTTGGAGGTTTTCTAGGGCAACCAAATGCTTACCATCAAGAATTTCTAGTTCTTACAACCATGAGGCTCTATAGTCTTCATCATATTCAATGTGATCCAGTGATATTCTTAATGACAGGATCTCAATTTTGACTAGGATGATAGCTTCAGTGCTAAAAATAGGGGATTATGGAGTAACTCTAGTTGGGGTGTCATGATTAGTTTTATAAGCCCAGAGGGTAGGAAAGAGTTGCAAGTGCCAATTATGGCCAGCATCATTGACAATATTTTTTAAGATGGCTAGAATGGTTTTATTTGATTCCTCAACTTATCCATTGCCTTTTGGGTTATATGGAGTGGATTTATTATGCTTTATCTTGAATTTTTCACAAATATCTTTCACATCTTGGTTTACAAAGGACTTTCCATTATCAAATATAATACAGGTTGGGATGCCATATCGATAGATGATATGGTAATGAATGAATTTGGTTATTTGTTTCTTGGTAACATAAGTGAGAGGAATAACCTCAATCCATTTGGTAAAGTACTCAGTTGTAGTCAAAATGTGCTTATGGCCATCTGAAGATGTTGGGTTAATTTTCCCAATGAGATTAAGACCCCATGTTGAGAATGGCCATGGTGTTGTAATTAGCTACAATGGTAAGGAAGGTTCATGTATCAAGTTTCCATGCTAATAATAAGAAACACACTTCTTTATATAATTACAAGCATCTATTTCCATTTTTGGCCAATAATAGCCTATTGTGAGAAGTTTCTTTGCTAGGAATACACCATTGATATGGGTCCCACACATTCCTTCATGAACCTCCTTTAGTGTTAGCTTGGATTCTCCCAAAGATAAACAATGAAGAAGCATTCCATCATAGTCTTTTTGATAAAGTGTGTTTCCAAGGAGGATATAACATGTTAGGTGATGAAGAATTTTTTTTTGTTGGTTATTGGAAAGGCTGGCAGGGAAGACATGGCTATGGAAATAGTTATAAAAATCTTGGTCCCATGGTAGCTCAGGTGATATATTAGGATCAACAATGGTGCATATCCTCTCTAAATATGATAAAATATGTGCTGGCTAAAGAATATTTTCAATCAAGAACTGATACTCTTTATCACTATCATTCATTTGAATCATGGAACCAATTATTGTCATGGCATTGGTAGACCTATTGTTGACTCATGGAACTTATTCAAACTATAGAGATTTAAAATATCTTTTAAGGTTATCAACAATTTGCTTGTAAGGGACAATTTTATCATCTCTTGTTTGATACTAATTAGTTTTCTAATTTATGATTAGCTATGAATCTAAATAGACCTTTAATATTTGAATATCCCACTATGTGGCAAGATGAAGTCTTGTAACTAATGCCTCATATTTGGCCATATTTTTTGTACACTGAAATTGTATATGGAAGGCTTTGGGGATCAAATTCCCTTGTGGTTTTATTAATAATATGCCAGATCTAGTTCCTTGAGATGTGAAGGATCCATCAAAATAGAGTATCTAATGTTCAGGATCTTGTGATGCTTGTTCTATCCTCATGATAGAATCATTTAGAAGGTCAAAGTTGAGAGGTTGAGTGGCTGTAATAGGAGCTTCTACAAGTTGGTCTACAAGAATCTATCCTTTGATTTCCTTCTAATTCTGGTATTTAATATCAAATTCACTAAGGAGCATAATCCATTTATCCATGAGACCTTGGAGAGATAATTTAGATAAGAGGAACTTGAGAGGATCTACCTTGGTGATAACAAAAGTTTTGTTATTTAGCATATAATGTTATAATTTCTGAGTGGAGGACACCATAGCTAAACATGCCTTCTTAATAGGCATATAATTATGTTCATAGGCTAATAATGTGTGGTTTAAATAATAAACCATGTGTTCCTTACCATGACCATCATGCTGAGCCAAAATTACCCCCAATGCATATTTTATGGTTGATATGCAAAGAAGTAGTGGCTTTCTTTGTGTTGGAGGGCATAAGACTAGTGGATTGGCCAAGTATGGTTTAAGCTTTGAAAATTATATGTGATAATATTCATCCCACTAAAATGTCACCTCTTTCTTTAAGATATGGGAAAATGGGTGGCACTTATTTTCTAATTGAGAAATGAACCTACTTATAGATTAGATCTTACCTTATAGACCCAGAAACTATTTAAGATTATTGGGTGGAGGAATTTCCATAATAGTGGTGACCTTCACAAGGTTGGCTTTAATCCCTCATTGTGATACAATGAACCTTAGCAATTTTCTTGATGTGAGTCTAAAGACACATTTCTTAAGATTCAGTCAAACTTTATATGCATGAATCCTCTCAAATATTATTCATAGAATGTCAAGGTGTCCATCTCTTATTCTTGAATTTTCTAGTATATCATCAACATAGTCCACGACAATGTCATGCATCATGTCATGGAAGATGACAGTTATTACACACTGATATGTGGTCCATCATTATTTAATCAGAATGGCATGACTTGGTAAAAAAATGTTCCCCATAGAGTGGTAAACATAGTCTTATGCTAATATTCAAGGGCTATATTGATCTGATTATAACTAAAAAATCCATCCATTAAGGATAACATCTCATACCTAGTAGTTGATTTGACAATCATGTCGATGTTGGGCATAGGAAAATCATCTTTGGGATATGCCTTGTTGATACCATGAAAATCAATACAAATATGTATGCTTGGGGTCTTTTTTCTTACTAGCACTATGTTAGAAATCCATTTATAATACTCTAGTGGTCTAATAAAATTAGCTCCTAACAACTTTTCCAACTCGGCCTTAACCAAAAGGGTGATGCATGGATGCATCTTTCTTAACTTTTTCTTGACTGGTTTAGCATTAGGGTGAACAACTAGATGATGTACAACTAAATATAGATCTAGGCTTGGCATGTCAGTATATGCCCATGCAAAGATGTCTATATAATCCTTAAGAATGGATATAATATGTTCATGTTCTGCTTCAGTAAGGGAAGCTCCAAGATAAACATTTTTGGGATCCTCATGGGTTCCCAAATTCACTTCTATTGTCTCTATAAGGAGTGTGAATCTATCTTCTAGAATTATATGCAATGTATGGTCATGATCATCTTCTTCAACCATATCTTCTTTTTGTTCCTCCTAAAGATATAGATAATATGAAGAATTAGAATCTACCTTCTCAGGTAAAGGCCAATTGAAAAATACCTCTAGAAACGCAAGATCAAGATTCTCAAATATTTGATGTTGTTCTAAAGAGATGCTAGTTCTAGCTATGGAACTTTGGCTAGATAGAATTTCTACGTCTTGAGGGGATGAGAATTTTTTTGCTTAGGAGTGCCTAAAATAGGTTTTAACTCAAAGGATTATCTTTTCTTTACTTTTTACCTAATAAACAAGTGCCTCAAAGAGGTTTTCACCTGAATATCATGATGTTTATTCTTTATTATGACTAATAAATTTTGCCTACTCTCCAAAGTAGGTAGAAGGATTCAATGAAAAATCAAAACCTTGTTTATGATCACTAATGGGGAATGTATCTCATAGGCCCATGTATTATATAATTTATTTTTCATTTTAAACCTCATCGAGGCATATGACTAAATTTTACTGATCCCAATCTATGAGTTTAGGATGGCACATACATAGGTTATAATGAGGGTTTGCTTTAGGATGGAAAGTGCCAATGGTAAAGATATAATGTCCTACTTTAGGAAGGGAAGTACCACTAGGATGGGTTTTTGATTCAGGATGGGAATCTCTAATAGGTTATCTTTTTGCTTTAGGATGGGAAGATCCAATAGGTGTTATGGTCAATATGGCCTTTGAATCAAACAAAGCTAAATCAGTAAGCTCATTGAAAAGGCTAAATGGGATGTTGCATCACTACTAAGAGTCTCGCTACTAGTCACTTCAGAAGAATCACTACCAAATGTTATGAGGTCATCCTCTGGTAGTTTAAATCTGAGACCATGATTCCCATTGACAACTCCAACTGATAAGGGCTCTAAAATACCTTGTGCCTAGGGGCCAAGGCCTTTCCCTGTATAGTCAAGATGATCCATTATCCTATTATGGATAGGATACTTTAGATTCTAAAAATAATCTACAAGGCCCTCAAAATATAACCAATCTCCCTCGATAAAAGCCTCTTGATCTTTTTTTGGTGCAATTATAGGCAAAAAAACCATGGTTTATTCTTTTTTGGTTGCCAAATCTGATTGAGTCTATTAGGAGTCTGGGAAGTTTTAGGCTTACCAAATGTTTTAGGGGATTTTGGTAAATTTTCAATATGGAGGACATCCTTCAGATGATACATGGAAATTCTTGTGTCTTTAATAATTACCTACTTGTCTAGTGCTACAGGAAATGGATCAGTTGAGGTGGAGGCTATATCACCAGGGTTGATATAATTAGATGGAGATGGATGAGAAATGATGGAATTATTCTTATTTGCAATGAATTTATAACTTGGGCAATAGTTATAATTATGAAACTCTACTTCAAGATGTTTTTAGTATTGGTATGGCTGTTGATCAGTGGGAATAGTAACCTTGATCCCATCATGGGGAAACTTAAGGCATTGGTGAAGAGTAGATGGAACTACGTGTACTTCATAGATCCAAGGATGACCAGGAAGTATGTTATAAATAATCTCAATATCCACAATATGGAATAACATGTGATGAGAAATAACCCCAACCATGATTGGCAACTAAATTATATCGGATGACTCCCTCTTAGCATTATCATAAGCTTTGATTATAATTGTCTATGGTTGAATGTATTTTATCCATGTAACCCAATCATCACACCAATTTAGTAGATATGATGTTCAACCCTGAACCATTATCTATAATAACCCACTTGATCTTGTGATCTACAATAATTATCTCAATGTATAATGGGTTATTATGGTTTGGGCCAAGGGTGAACATATCCTTTTGATCAAACATGATTTGCTAAAATGAAGACAAATGTCTAATTAGGTTCTAGAACTAATCAAGGTTTATATAATTAAGCATAATATACTCTTGTAAAAGTTTATTGAAGATGGTTCTATGGACATCAGATGTCTATAAGAGTTCTAATATGGAAATTTGCATAGGGGTTTTATCTAATTGGTCCATTAGACTATAAGGCCTTTGAATTGTGGATTGAACTAGTTTAGTCTTTATTGGGATATTATTTAGCTTTAGAACCATTGGCATAATTTTCTAATTGGGTTTATGGAAAGAAGTGGGTAAAGGGCCTTGGATGGTAACTCATAGGCATTTAGTTATAACTACACAACACAGAGGTCGCAAGGAGTCATTATAATTAGAAGGATGAGGCAAAGGGCCTTGGATGGTGATTCATGGGTGATTAATGGTATTACTATAATTTTGGGTCAGTGAGGAGCCTCTATAAGAATGATACTATTGTTTAGGATTAGTAACCCATGTAAACAAAGTATCAACATGATGATGTAAACTCGACATGGTATTATTAGGGGAGAGGGTGTTGACCCTATAATGATGGGTTTCATGCTGTGAAGAACATGAGATTGGCCACATGGAATTATAGTAATAGTGGTAATGTGGGTTGAAAAAATGCATCACACAGTGTTATTATAGTCATAAGGCACATTGTTATAAGCCACATTATTAGTGTGGGGATCATGATCTCAATTATGCTCATTATGATTCTGACCCTATTATTGGTTTTGATTCTACCACTATCCTTGATTGTGACAATTTTGATTATTTCTTGGTGGTGGTGGATCATGTCAATGAAAGGGGGCCTTATAGATTCTCATATCCTAATTTATGTCCTGATTAGGAGCTAACTTAATTTTAATCTCACCATTTTCAATAAAGTCCTCAATAATATGTTGTAATTGAATGCAATGATATGTATCATCACTAGCAACACAATGAAACTTAAACCATTCATTCTCTTGTACCAGTCTGGTTTTGGCTAATATTAAGGAAATGGCCTTGATATTGGCCATATAATTAAGTTAGCTACAATAAGATTTTGTAGTACTGTTTCAATCGATTCTCCTAACTTACTAAAGACTCTAAAAATTGCTATGAAACATCCTTCATGGAGGTTGTCTTTGCAAAGTAGGTAGTGTATTTGAGGGTGTTAATTGTACATTTAGAGGAGGCATAGTCTGTACCATTTGTATATGTCTTATTTATGTCACCCCATTTCCAACCATGTTTTTATTTTTGTGAAATCCCTTAGACTTATCCTATATAACTATTTGAGGAGCTAGTGATTTAGTCTAATTAGACGCTTTTCCTTATGCAAAGATCTTAACAAGGCCCCTAACAATAAGAGATTTCTCAATCTACACTCCTCTATCAATAATTTCTTCAAATGAGTTAGCACAAGCTAACCATAGATTATGCACAACTTTGATATGAAAATTTTGTGCAAAGATATCAGCCAACTATTTATTTCATAAATTGTGTTGAAAACAGCCTGCCAATGCTCTCCACCTTTGTAGATATGAAACAAAACTTTCACCATCATGTTGTTTATATTTACATAAGTCAACAATGGTCAATTCATGTTCTATATTGTATGATAAATGGTTAAGAAACTTTTTTGATAAGTCATTCCAATCTACAATTGATCCCTTGGGTAGTTTAAGTAGCTAATCATGAGCTTGTCCCACTAAACTTCATGAAAATAGTCATAATAAGTACTCGCTGCTATAAGCAACCTATTGATACAAGATGAAGAATTCTTGTACGTGTTTGCATGGGTCTCCTTTCCCTTTATATTTGTTGAATTTGGGTGCCTCAAAGTGAGGTGGAAAGGGGTTTTGGAGAATAGATAAGTCAAATGGATATGGGCATATCTCATCAAATTTGTACCTTTTAACTCTATTATTTGTCTCCAATATTTGGACAATTTCCTTCATAGAATTCCATTCTTGCATGTTTGGTGCATTTTTGGATTGGATAATATCCTATTGGGATGGAATGTGCCCCTAGTTTTATTTTTATTGGGGTGGAATGTGCCCTTGATTCTATTGTTGTTAGGGTGGAATGTGCCCCTAGTTTTGTTGTTGTTGGAGTGGAATGTGCCCCTAATTTTATTAATATTAAGGTGGAATGTGCCCTTAATTTTGTATGGATCTATATGGATCATATACCTTTTGATCCATAATTTGGTTCTAATTTATTTCTTGAGTTGAGAACATAGGTCGTTAATTCTTGAATTATAAAACATTCCCTAAATTTGATAGTTTCATGTTTTATTGATTTTGGAAATGTCTATGTTTATTTACCAATCTTTGGTTTGTTTGAAGGATTTACTCAATTTGAATTAGATTTTTGGGTTTTTAATTTTGTAAAGTAATAAGAGGTTCTTGATGATTGAAGAATGTATGTTCTGTGTCAAATGGAACATCTTGTAAGGTCTCTTGTGACTTTAACTATTTATTTAGATTACCTTGATCCACTATGGTAATTTTCTCATCCAATATTTTTTGCATAATATACACCATATCTTCATGTTCTTTCGAATCCTTATCATGAATTGAAGTGGTAACTAGGGAGTCAGTTAAGTCTATGACAAGTTAATCTACATATCATTGACTTATTATCTTGATCTTAGCTAGAAGATCTAGATTTTTGGGTTTTGACTCTATTTGTATTTCCTTTCCTTTGTTAAAAGAAGAAGGTATGTCTATTTTCTCAAAATCTTTCTCTTTCCATCGTTGTTCTCCTTCTCTAACCAAGGTATGCAATATTCCATAGGAAAGTCAGAAAGGTAGTCTAGCACCTGATTCTATCAATCTAAGAAGGGATTCATCTTGATCTTCTTGGGGTTTATATTCATTGTAATCATCTTCAAATCCTACTATTATGGGGATATCATAAAAAACAATGGGGTTATCTTGACCATCATAAAATTTCTCATCCTCAAAACTAAGGCCATAAGAGGCCCCACTATGAGTGAACCTATGAGTCATGTCTAAAAAGAGTTGTTATGTGTGTTTAAATAACTTTGGACCAATGTTAGGCAACCAATCAAAGTATGCCCTAATTCCTTTTGAACAAATAACCAAGGTACCAATGAGACTATAAGGGAGGGTGGTATGAAACCACACATAACTTAGAAGAAAATTACTCAACTTTTGGTAAAGTTGAAATCATATAAATTAGAAGAGAGTAAGGTACACCAAAGCCTAGATATTTGTGATACACCCACACTACAAAATCTAGTTTCAACTTCGACAAGTTGACCCTAGAAATTTAGAGGAAAGCTCTTTGGACTATGAAGAATACAAAATGAACTAAGCAACTCAAGATGTAAAGACATACGTGAATCACTAAGTATAAAGCTAGGACCAAATGGGTAGCACAACATTGCCACATGTTTTTAGTAGGATAAAATATGCTCTATGACCCAAAGCGTGAGCGATACATAAGATGACTTGAGTCCACCAAGATTATAATGTGATTTTGAGTCTTAATAAATGACCTTCAATCTAAATATAAAATTGAACCAAAGTTAAAATAAGCTTAGTGCATAAATGGTGAACCCACTTTGATGCACCAACCCTTAGAACTCAGAAAGGTTCAATTTTGAATGTGGATTATAAATGAAGGATTTAAATAAATTGGGTAAAATTTCTAGACTCAATTGGGTAGCATGACTATGCCAAAGTAGATGTCATGACACAAAGCTTTTGATAACAAATTGAACAAGGAAAAGATGAATTTTCTATTTGGATAGTGTAACGCCTCCCTTGCTTAAGAAAATTGAGGACAATGTATTTTGGTTAAGTTCATTGAGTTAACAAGTAGTTTTAGACACAAATCAAGACCAAATAAGCTAATAACAAAAAAAAAGTCTTAAGTCTAAACTAACAAGGTATGGCAAAGTGGGGTCTACTAAACTATCAAGTTTTGAACATTCTAGGGGAATCAATTGCATAATGACTTTCACACCAAACAATGCAAAAAAAGTTCATGGATTTTGGGTTTGTATCACTCAACTTATTTCATAAAGGTCTAGTGCTTTATGCAACCACTACATCTTACTATTTTCTTAGTGTAGTGTGATGTCCAAAGTGACACTATGTCTTGTGTGCAACTCTAAAGGATCAAAATGAATTCAATGTCAAGAGGTGAAACCCCAGGTCAAAGCTTCCCTAAAGAACTTGTGGGAGGTGATGAAGTCCCCCTCGCAAGCCAAGATGCATAAAAATAAAGAAAGCATGAAAATAAAAAGACTTTAGGGTCATTTTCAAGATCACCCAAACTTTAGCAAGTTTCTGGGGAGTGCTTAAGTGACTTTCTTTCTAAGCCTTGGACAAGGCTACTTGCAATAAGAATGGTGCTTTTGATTCTAAAGGTTCCCTATAGGGGACAAATAGAAGAGCATACATGAAACATACCTCTTTTTGCCAAATAATATTAATATAATCAACTATTGTAAATAAGAATTAACAACTGTGTTCAATTTTAAACCCAAATGAAATGTTTGGTGGTGTTCATTTGACCCCTTGGTCTTAGTTGCAAACTTTGAAAACATTCATCAAAAACACTTAAATTCCTTGTTAAACATCAAAATAAGGTTCCTAATCCATTTTTTTAATCATGAAAAGGTGATTTAAACATGTTTTAATTAAATTTTAAACTTGATCTTGTAGTAAAATTATTAGCATGTCCTTTAGCTTTGAAGCCCTTTTGAATTTGAAATAAGAAACATTGGAAAAGAAGGTCTCAAGGTTATGTTTCTGGAAAAACATAGTGACCAAAATTAGTCAATACCACTGACATCGATTATAGCCAACTGATATCTGACTGATGTTAGTTCTACTGACTGACATCAATTAAGCCAAGTAATTGATGTTGGTATTTCTACCGATGTCAGTTACTATGTAAAAACTGTGGCAACCAAAAATGGTAAAATAAAGTTAGAAAACTAATTTTCAAGAGTTTTAAAAGCTTAAATAAGTTTTTTAAGGTTGAAAAAGGATCTATTTTAGGTTTAGGATGCATCTAATCCCACCGAGCGTGCCAAGATGTAAAGAGGATTATAAAGCAAGTTAGTCAAGCATTAGTCCATAAATAATGAAACATGCATAAATAACTAACTAACCAAGCCTATCTATTCCTATAGGAATTACAAAAGATAAAAAGAAATAAATGAAAGAAATCAATCACCATATTACCTTTCTAAATGGATTCACCATACCTATGTGGCTCAAAAACATGTTTTCCCTTGATCAAACATCCTTGTCTTTGTCCACAATGGTGGTAATATCCTCCAATGCCTCAAGAACACTCCATAAAACTTAGGCTCTTGATTTTAATCACTAAACTAGCCTATTAATGAAGCTTTGTGGAAATAATTTAGCATTATAAATTTGCAATACTCAAGCTTTGGAGATATTTGAGCATAATAACCTTGCACCAAAATAGCTTAGAAATGATATCCATGGGCTCTCTATTTATAGATTTTTGAGATTGGTCAGGATCAAACTAAACCATCCATCTTGAGATGAAGATGTGTGGTTGAGGATAATCCTAATATTTGGAATTAAATCCATAATTATCCTCAAGATGACCTTGGAATAAGGGGCATTGAATAGGCATGGAAGGCATTAATTAGGCATGGGTGACCCATAATCTTGATATTTTATGCACTTATGGCTTAATGGATGCCACCCCATAGATGATGTCACTAGGTGATGTAGATAATAAGAATCAATTTTTAAAAATAAATATTCAACAAATCTCATGTAAAATTCACTTAAGCTCTTGATTTAGATTAATTAGCCTTAAACAAGGTTAATCAACATTTGTGCAATTATTTGAAAATTGGTCCTCAAATAATCAAAATGGTCAGAAAGTCATATTACTGGGTTATAATTTAACTCAAAAAGAATTAGAAGGTGACACTAGATGCATTAGAACCATATTCCCATTTAGGATGTTGTCAACAACAAATAACCAAGGTACATGACGTGTACTAATAAATTATAAGAAAAGAGTGATCTAGAGCACTAAATGGCAAAATTATCATTTTAACTTGAAATGATCTGATCAAATTTAGTTGGCCCATAAGATTCATTGCCCTATTTAGGGATACTTTGAGCTAAAATGGCATTTGTAAATGATAATTTTGAATCATTTAGGATGTTTTATATATTTTGACCTAAAATGTGCATTTGAGTGCAATTCACGTAAGATTGACAATTTCAACACAAATGATGTTAGGAATTGGTTGTCTACACTATCTAGCACTTTTTTAGGATACTTGCATGTGTCTCACGCTCTACAAAAATTCTCTCTTTTCACAAACCTTGGTCCTTACTTTTGGTATTTTGATTTCCCCTTTTTATTCATGAGTTGCATTATAAAACTATAGATAGGATTGAGTCTTCCTCATGATGTACTTTGTCTTCTTTGTTTTCATAATTTTTACACCATGGGTTTCTCTTTTATGAGTTTTAGTGTAAAACCATAGATAGGATCTATCCTTCCTCATAAAATCACCATTTTTTCTTTTCCTTTTATAGAATAGGTTTTTCAATAGTTATGAGTTTTTTATCCTTGTTCTCAGCTTTTGCTTTTGCTTCTTTTTATATATGAAATTTGTATAACAATCTCTGTTAGCATGTTTTACTCTATTTCCTTCATTTTTATGATAAGGAATCACACTTTTTTTCCATTGTATCCCTTTTTCACCCTTTGTCACTTTTTTGAGATTTGAAATAACTCAAATTGTTTCATTTTTCATTCCTCTTGATTTCCTTTCCTTTCACTCCACAAAACAAGGTCGAAGTCAAGATAACACTTTTATTTCACCTAACTTTATGAGACTCTTAGACACCATGATCTCTAATTCTCTCTCTTAGTAACAAAGACCTAAGTATTCAAATGAAAGTCATTTTTATCACCCATGTTTTTTTTTCCAAATCCATATGAAGGAAGAATAGAAAAATACATCAAGAAATTTAAAATCCAAATCATTTTAAACAAAAGGCAATGATATATAAAAGTCAACATACAAATCTCAAAAGTTAAAATCACACCAAAATATGTGATTACAAACACATATCTTATCTCCAATAGAAACTCAAAATCCACAGTTAGCCTTACAATAGAACCATGGTCCATTCAGGTATGGTAGGCCAATATATTAGAATAGGATAATTCAAAAAACTCTATGGTGATACCTAATTTTTCAAATAAGTACCCACTCTTCATAGTAGACTAACGACTTTGTAAGGTGTCTTGAGGAATGGGGAACATGTTGTGGGAAGGAAGGTCCATTTTAATTTTCATGCATATAGCCTTCATGGGATGATATACATAATTAATTTGTTGATCTAAGACTTTTGTGGCTAAGAGAAGTTCTTCAAAGTCCTTAAGGTCGAAAGTCCTCTTATTTTGGCAAACTTATTTTGAGTGTCTCTAATTCAATAAAGAGTTCCTCTACCTTGGCTTTTCCTTCATTATCCCCTCCACCCATTTCATTTCCCCCTTAATAGGAAATTGTGGTTATAAATCTATTTTCCCTTCTTCTATACTTCTTTCTTTTTCACATCCTAAAAACATGCTAGGACTACATTGTTTCAATTTTATCTATCCTTAGAACAAAATAATATTCTTGAGTAACTATGGATTACCTTATTTACACCATGGATCTACATTTATAGACTTGTTTTGATTTTTTAACCATTTATCATTGTTGTACTACCATTTTTTATGGATACTTAAGTCTGCTTCTACTTTCATGTACTTTTTCCATTGTTGAGTGTGGTTGGCTTGTTACTTCTCACTCACCAATGTTGTTTTCCCTTTTATACACCTTTTTCCATTGATGATTGATTAAGAATTGTTATGGCTCAATCATAAAGGTTGTTTTACCATTTTTACTTACCCATATTTGTTTAAGTAAGGATTATTACTATTTTTTACATTGAAATTTGATTACCATCCCTTTTGACATGTATCCTTAGTTTGACTTGGTGATTTTTCCTCTTTTAATTAAGGTTTACTTGTTTGAGTTTTTTTATTACCTAATTTAATCTAAAATTTTGACTTGGTCATTTGGTCTAAAATAATACTTGTCACCCTAGTTTTCCAAATGTCCAAGTACGTCCTATCTACATAACACCAGTTATCTTATATTTCTTGCATTTATTTGTTTTTGCTCTTTGGTTTTATATTCTTGGGTTTATTGAAAGTAGTCTTTGTACCCTCCATAATCAAAACTATAAATATAGTAGACAACCATCCAATAATAAAGGTAACTCAAGGTTGCATCAAATTTAATTTTTAGTTATTTTTTATTTAAAATATTGTAATTTTTTTACCCTCAGCATTGTGTGTTGCTCTATTCTTTCTCAAAGAACCATCCCCTATTGTACCTAAGTGAAATGTGATAAAATTCAAGTGGGCATGTATACACATAATATTTTCAAACTTTATCAATTAATGATGCTTTCTATCTTGTAGGAATTTATCGAGTCTCAATCTCTTTGAGTGCACACCTTAAAGGGTACACTAAGAAAGGGGTGGGAAGATAATTGGTGATTCATAAGATTATTGTTCCTTTTCCACTTGATATCTAAACACTTGTCTTCTAAAAACCATTCCCCTAAGTTTTATCTCTTCTTTTGTACACTCCTCTAGTATTTTACCACCTTCTTTAGCCCTTTCCCTAAGTTATACCCCTTTTTGATAGTTTATATGACTATGTCATCCACAGAAACCTTGTATGCTTATTGACAAAACTTATTAGGGCTATGTCAGCCCTTGGCTAACCCAGTTTGTAACCTAATTAGTTTTTGTCAATTATGATACTAGGTCAACCAAGTCAACCTTGTCGGTCAAAAATTTCCAAAGGGTTCAGGGTTAGATCTACCTATATAAACACATCCATTTTTTCATTCTTAGATAGAAATAAAGAGTTATTATTCATTTTCACTTCTTTACAATATCCTCTTCCACCATTCTACTTGAGGAGTCTTAGCTTAGGGTTTCTACTTGGAGAAGAATCTAGTCTTGTGGAGAAGTTTTAGATACTTTGGACTTTTTTAGTGATCCTTATAGACCATAAAAACCTCTTTCAAAATACCTTTATCCAAGGGATATATTGAGTCTCGATGGGTTCATCTTCCAGGTAAGTATTCTCTAACTTTGCTCCTCTCTTTAGTAGATATAAGTAGCATAAGTAATAGCTTTTGAATAATATTTTTCTCTCCATGCATTAGGGTTTTACCTATATATAGATTAAATAGGATTCTCTTATTAATGTTTACTTATACGTTTACTATCCCCCATGTTGTGCCATAAGCTTTGGTTAACACTAGATTAAATTTTGCTTGACTTGTTATTAGTTTAGTGAATGTGAAAACATAGGACCTAGTAAGGGTTATTACATAGTTTTACTTGACTAGAGGCTTTAGAACACTCCCTAGTGATATTATCATGGTAAGAGATCCCTTGGCTAGGTTTAGCAGATCCATATTGGTCATGGCCCTAATTATGTAATGTATCCCCAATCGAAAGTGTAAGTAGGATCTATATTCTCTGAATTAGGATTGATTTGTAGATCTCTTGTATTTCTCATTGTAGACACTTAAGATATGATAGAGGAGGAGATTTTTGGTCCAATTAGTTTGATGACTTATGTGAGGTCCATGGAATAAGGAGATAGTTCTCAGTAACTAGGACACCTCAATAGAATGGGGTAGTTAAAGAAAGAATAAAATAGTTCAATAAATGGCAAGGACTATGCTAAATGAATCAAGGTTAGCTAATGGATATTAGAGAAAAGTAGTAAACACTACAGTCTACATTTTGAATAAAAGACAAATAAGGATTAATGGGAATAAAACCCCTTATAAACTAAGGAAAGGTAAACCTACTAATGTGGAACACTTTAGAATGTTTTGAATAAAATTTTCATCAAAAGAGATGAAGAATACTTAGGTATATTTTTGGGATAATAATTAGTAAACTCAACCTATATATGTTATAATAAGAGGTTATAAAAGATAGTGGAATGCACCAATGTGAAGATAG
The DNA here is from genome assembly GCA_037957365.1 of Torreya grandis. Lineage (NCBI taxonomy): Eukaryota > Viridiplantae > Streptophyta > Pinopsida > Cupressales > Taxaceae > Torreya > Torreya grandis. The sequence continues at coordinate 3,670,884 of JARHVA010000149.1, forward strand.
ATGAGACAAGTTTTAAGAAGTCACACTCATAGTCAAAGGATACATCAGATAATTTGGGCTTAAAAATGAATAAAAACCAATAAAGATAGATGAAGAAGAAGTTGAGGAAATACAAGAATCAAAAGGCCCCTCAAGATAGATTCAAAGAGATCATCCTGAGTAAAAAATCATTGGCAATAAAGATGTAGGTATGTAAATAAGAAGGCTAGTAAGTAACCTAAATTAATTAATTATTAATCTACTGTCTAAAACTGAACCTAAGAACCTTTTAAAAGCAAGAAAAGACAAGTTTTGGATAGGTTATATGAATGAGGATTTAGACCAAATAGAAAATAATGAGACTTGGTAACTAGTACCTAGGCCTAAAGACAAGAATGTCATTGGCACAAAATGGGTGTTTAATAACAAGTTAAATGAAGATGGAGAAGTCACTAGGAGAAAGGCTAGATTAGTATGAAATGGGTATGCCCAAGTAGAAGGGGTATATTTTGAGGAGACTTTTGATCTAGTAGAAATATTAGAGTTTATAAGATTATTTATAGCATATGCAGGATTTAAAGGGTTCAAGGTGTATCAGATGGATGCCAAGTTAGATTTTCTAAATGGGAACTTGGAAGAAGAGAAATACATAAAGTAATATGAGGGTTTCTCATTATTAAGTAATAATGACTATGTTTGTATATTGAAAAAGGTTCTTTATGGTCTAAATGAAGCTACTAGATCTTGGTATGTTAGATTGGATAGGTATTTATTGGAATAAGGATTAAAAATAAGAGTTACAGATAGTAATATGTACATAAAGATAGAAGATGACCATTAGTTGATAGTAGTTGTCTATGTGGATGACATCATATTTGGTGGAAATAGTGAAAATATGACTAAGGCCTTTATAGATGTGATGAAGAAGGAGTTCAAGATTTGCATATTGGGAGAACTATCATTCTTCCTTGGGAAAAAAATTAGTCAATCAGAAAGAGGGATATTCATTTCACAAGCTAAGTACATATGAGAGATGTTGAAAAAAAATTGAGATGGAAGATTGCAAGGAAATTAGCACACCTATGATCATAGGATGTAATTTATTCAAGGAGGATGGGTATCCAAAGGTCAATTAGACATCATATAGGTCAATGATTGGAAGTTTTATATACACTACTACCTCTAAACTTGACATCATGTAAGCAGTAGGACTTATGGGTGGATTTCATGCAGAACTAAAGGAAAATAATTTATAAGCAGTCAAAAGGATACTTAGGTATCTCAAGGGAACCATTGAGTTTACGCTATGGTATCCAAGGAATTGAGTTTAACTTGATAGCCTATATAGATGTAGATTAGGTAGGGAATCTAGATGATAGGAAAAGCACTAGTGGAGGAGTTGTCTTCTTAGGAGAATGCCTAGTATCATGGATAAGTAAGAAGTAACCATCTGTGGCATTATCTAATTATGAGGCTAAATACTTTGTAGAAGCTTCATGTTTCATTCAAGTCTTATGGATGAGATAGACATTAAAAGACTATAGGGTGGATTATGATAGTCCTGTCCCTATCTATTATGATAATACTAGTGCCATATGATTCTCAAAGAATATCATCATGCACTCAAGAACTAAGCACATTCCCATCAAGTATCATTTCCTAAAATAAAATGTAAGTGAATAAAGTGTTAAACTTGAATATTTTTTTATAAAGGATTAGATTGTAAACTTTTTTATGAAGCCACTTCCAAAGGCAACATTTGAACATCTAAGATAGGAATTGGGTGTAATTTATGACTATAGAGTCATTAAGGAATTCAAGTGCATAGGGGGAGCTGATTATGTGGTTAATTAACTCCAAGATCATGTGAGTAGTGATAAGAAGGTATGCATGAAGATAGGGGGAATATGTCTATATGGTACATCATAAACTCATAATATTGTGTGTTGTGTATTTTGGTTGCAAGAGGTTTGATCCAAAAATTTGCAATCATCTCTTTATCATTTATTTCAAAGGGGAAGAAAGTTAACAATCAAGATGAAATTTCATGTTGAGAGAATTTTCTGAGAGTGGTTTCCATAAATGATAAAGGGGGAGATTATTGAGTATTGTCATTGATGTCAAAGGTGCATCTTGTGAAGGTTGATGTCAAAAATGATTAAGAATAGTTGATAGTGTGTGATGTGACAAGGTTCATTGAAAGATTGTTATCATGAGAAAAAGAGAAAGAGATAATTTGAAGGAAACTAATGTCATATGGTTGTATGAAGGTAAAGGTCATTGATGTGAAAATGCATTGGAAGCCTAGCCATGATAATAGTCATGACATGAAGAGGTAAGTGCATGAAAAAATGATAAAAAAACAAGTATGTGAAGGTTTTATGTCACTATTTGAGCATATAAGGTATAAATACATTCATGATATTTTTAGGGTGAGCCTATAGGGGTAGGACCTTCGATCTAAATCTCCACTCAGACTACTTCTAGACCCTACTTGGCCTAATAAGGTATGAATATCAGATTTAAAATAAATTATACACATGTGAGAATTTACATAGGTGATATAAGTTTTTTAGGTATGATCACAAAGTTTTAGGTCAAGATTTGAAAGAAAAATATAGGAATCACTATTTTAGGCCTTCTCAAGCTCATAGAATGAGGTCTCAAACCTGAGAATAACTTTAAGATGTTTATTTGAATGCAAAACCTCTACATGGGATTCTAAACTATTAAGTAGAGATGGGGAAGGGTTCTAGATAAGGTCTCTAGGCATTAGTTTTAGATTCAAATGGCAGTCCTTTATGAACAATTGTTAACACTAAAACTTGTGTTAAACCTCCCTAAAACCCTAATAAAGACTTGATATGAAATATATTAATCAAAATAGATTAGGATGGATTAAAATGTCTAGATAAGATATTGGATCATGTATTAAACTCTCATAGTTACCTCTAGGTGGTGGTGGTTAGTCAGATGAGAGAGAAAATGCATAGATATAGGCTTATTTGTTAAGAAACTATTGTAGCTCTCAAAAAATGTATTGGTTAATAAAGGAAAATGGATAGTATAATAAGCTAAAAAATAATTTTACATGTCCCTTATGATTTATAGATATTTTATATCCTTGAAGTTTTCTAATTTGGTCATCCAAGTAATCCAGTCATAGATAGACCTGATGGTGTGAATAGTCTAAAATCTAGGTAGAGATAAAAAGATAGATTTGAAGGTCTATGCATGATATATTGATGAAAAAAGTGAATTAATGAGTTATTTATGATTTTTAAGTCATGATAATTCTTTTATAATATTTTTATGTTAGTATATGTGGTGAAAAAGCTTTTCATAAAATGACCTGTCTGGTTCAGATAGGACTGTGAAATATAGGGTCAAGAAATTGGTCTTTAAGACCAATATTTAGAACTAGAACATATTATTTTTATATTTGAGAATGGTTTGGAGATGTAAATTAACCATTTTTATGCATCATAATTCATGAAATGTGTCTAAACATGTATTGGAGGTCTAATTCAACATGATTAGTTTTTGAGGTAAATTGGCAGTTTTGAGTGAGTTGCAGAGACATTCTTGAGCCTTTATATCTTGAGTAAAAGTGTTCCAAGAATTTGGTGATGACCATAAAGTCATTAATATTATATATAAATGTTTAATTTTTCATATCTTAATAGCTTAAGGGTTTTTAAGTTTCATTTTTATAAGATAAATTTCTGAGGTACACAGGCCTAATAGGGTAGTTTGTCCTAAAGGAAATTTCATGGTATGACTGAAGGATGCAGGTCTAATTAATCATAGATGATGTGTGTGTTATATTATTATCAATGATTTCATGATTATGTCATGGATGTGTCCTGGTGAGTGGATATAGTTATTTGATTGTCTAATTTATAATGACATAGTGTGTAATGTGTTTATTTAATTATGCTTGAAATATGATTGGTTGATCTTCAGTTTTGGTATGGTTAGAGATGTTTAAGGATGAGTATGGTGATTTTAGGATGTGAAATAGGTCCATAATATGTTTTATATTCTTTGAGTGCTTATGAGCATAATTGAAATTCATCTGGTTGTCCATAGTTTTCATCTAGATAGTTTAGGTCCAATGCTAGAAATTCTAAGTAGGTAGTTTGATGATGTCACCATTACCACATGGGAATGAGTCAAGGGGATTTGGTCATATTTTTGTAATAAAATCAGTCCATATTTTATTTTCACAAAATTTAAAATCATGTACCAAAGTGCATCAAAATATATTCAATAGCAAAGTTGGACTCCCAAGCAGTTTGACAATATTTTCCTATACTTAGCCAAATGTGCATGAGGCAAGAAAGAGCTGAGTAAGCAATTTGATGGTGGCATATCTCACATGTGTGGAAATTTCAAGAGAGTATAATAATATTGGTTTATTAAGTTTTGTACCTAGTTGATTTTCATTAACTTTTAGGCTAAGCACTGAAGTGTAATAACAAATATGCATGTTCAAAGTTGGCCTTCTAGATAAGTTTTCGACATAGTTGGCTCTGTGGTAGAAAAATCTAAGTGAAAATTTTAATTTCATTATATCTCAAACATGTGAGGGTTCTAGGAAAATTTTGATACATGTTTATATTTTCATATGTGAAGAGATCATATGGTCTAAATTTAAAACTTATGAGTGAGCAAAGCAAAAGATATGACTATATAAAGTTGGCCTTCCAAGAAGATAAGTAAGTTTCCCATAATTAGTCTAATTTTCACAAGTTAAATTTACATCTATGGAGAGAATTTATCTAAGAAGTTATGAAGCAATGAGATAGTGTCAAGTGTTCAATGTTTAATGATGTGCAGAGATAAAGATCAAGCTTCTTCTAAGGATCAATAGTGAGTAGGTTATCATATAGATACAGATCAATGGTGAATATTAAATTCAATATCTCAAAGTGATATCTATTTAGCATTTATAAATACTGATCTACATATAGGAGATTGATGGAGCTCATGAGGTCAAAGTTATAAGAGTACATGAGATGAGGTCAACATGTTCAAGGTTTAACATTTGGCATTGGTAGACAATGTGTTAAAGATCGAGCTTCATAAAATAAGATCAATTGTGCATGTTTAATATAAGTAGTGAGGACTCGATATGCGATCATGGTGTTCAAGGTTTAACTGTGACCATTTGCATTTGAATATTTGAATTTAATAAAGGAAAAACTAGTGCTCTATATTTTGGATATAAATTTTTATCTAGACAAAATTTACTCATGGTGTAAAAAGAGAATATGTAGAAGACTCGAAGGCAAATCTAAAAATATAAATTTTAAGGTTTTATTATATGTATAGACAAAAATATTGATCTCTAAAGTTGACTATGTTCTACAAGTAACCTGAGAAGGGTTTTTGAGCTTGTTTTGATATTATTTCAATGTCTCTTAAAGAATTGGATATTGAGGAGTGTTGTATACTCCATGAGGATGATATATGTGCTTTATGAAGGTTTGAAAAATCATATGTAGTATGAACAATGGTTTATAAGTTGACTATGTATTCATTCATGGTGACTATGTGCACAAACTATTGTTTGAGCAAATTATGCTTAAGTAGAAGGGTACTATGTTGGTTGTTGGAACTTAAGGGGGACCTATAAATCATATATTATGGACCTATGTATTTTGAAGTGGTCTTGTGTTCTTGTTTTTTTTTTGATGAAGTGCTAAATGGGTGAATAGGTCTCCATGAGACCTATAAGAGCTACAAGGGCCTAATTGAAAGGTGTAGCTACTTAAGGGTGATCCATTTATGATATAGCCAAACTATAAATATTGTATTAAGTTGTGTATTTATATGATATATTACTTAAGGGTTAATTCATGCCTAATGGCCAACCAAGATGGTGATGATCATGATTGCTCTATAAATAGTGAAACCAAAGATGATGGTTTCTAAACTTGAGTGAGAGACTTGGGAGAGATTTGAGAGAGGATTATGTGTGTGAATTATGGATCAAATGAGGGGTATATTACCCTATGGATGATTTAAAGGTAATAATAGATTGAGGACTATTTTTATGACCTGTAGGTCATAATTCTGATGGCAATATAGTGTTCTTATTATTTGAGTATGAGTGAAGGTGAAGAGTGATAATCAGAGGTCCATCATTAGGTGTTGAAGAAATAAGTTCATAGGTGGATGTGTTCATAGTTGTTTTTGTAGTAGCTTAGCATATAATGGGGTTTAATCCTCATTTCAAGGTGAAACTTGCTAAAAGTCTAGTTGTTGTTGCAGCTCAATTAGACAGGTATTGTAGCACCTTATGGGATTATAATCTCACTAAATAGGGATTGTAGCTCCTTGATTAGTTATAAATAATCTAAATTGGATATTTTTATTATAGGATAGTAATCCAATTATATGTTCTAGTGATTTTTCTCCCCTAAGAGGGTTTCCCACATATGTCATATGTTATGTGATTGATCTTGCATTATCTCTCTTACTCTTGCTATGAATGTTGTGTATGCTTCATTAATGCTTATGGTAATTGATTAAGAACTTGAAAGGATAGAAATTAAAGTTGGATTTTATAGATTCACTAATTCACCCCCTCATTATTAGTTATTATACCTCTAATAATTGGTATCAGAGTAGGTCCTTTGGAAAAGGCTTGATAGCTTGAAAGTGATCTAAGGTATAATATTGGTAGTCATTAAGGAAGTTTCTCTACTAAAAAAGATATTATGTTTAATGGATCTAATTATTCTTTTTTGAGTACAAGGATGAGGACATATATTATATCCTTAGGTTTTGATGTATGGCAATATATTCTAGATGGTTATGTTGTTCCTACTACTCCTTTGTCCAATGTTGTAGACAAGAAGTTATTTGAGAATAATTATAAGGAAATGAATGCCATCACTTGTGGGCTTACATAGACTAAGTTCACCAAAATAATCCATTAAAAATATAATAAATATATATGGGATAAAATTTAGATCATTTATGAAGGAGATTCAAAGGTCAAGCTTGCTAAGTTGCAAACTAATAGAAGGCAATTTGAAATTATCAAGATGAAGGAAGAAGATTATGTGGAATCCTTTCTGTAGAGAGTTAATGAGATTGTGAACATCATCAAAAGTCTTAGAGAGAACCTTGAAGAGGCTAATATAGTCTAAAATGTATTAAGGTCTATATTTCTCAAGTTTGATCTAAAAGTATCTGCTATAGACGAAGTCATGATCTTACTCATTTGAAAATAGATAAATTGCATGGCACCTTTACTACATATGAGATGAGAGTAAATGATGATATACCACCAAAGAATGAAGTTTCATTCAAGCCAAAGATTAACCCTAATAAAAATTTCCAAGGTAATAAATCCAAAGAGGATGACATGTCTAACATTGATGAGGATGAACTAATTGATTTGATTACTAAGAAATTGAACACAAGATCAGGGAAGTATAAGGGTAACCTACCCTTCAAAATTTTCAACTATGAAAAGATAGGACATTTTTCTCATAAATTCACTCATATGCATGAGAATAATGATAATTAAGAGCATTATGATGACCAACATGAAGATAAAAGGACATATAGGAAGAAAAGATTCAAAAATTATATCAACAAGAAGAAGTCCTTCAAAAAAAAGAAGAGTCTCTACACCAAAGAAGATTTTAGCTCATCAGATGAGAGTGAAAGAAGTGACTTATAATATGATAATGAAGATGATGGTCCTATTGAATATGAATTCCCAATCATGGCTGAGGAAGGAAGTTGATCACATCAGAAGGTGTCTACTTGGAGTGATTCAAATGATGATAAAGATGAGGTGGACTGTGAGACTATATTGATAAATGCTCTTAAAGAACTAAAGATTAATTATAAGATCAATAAGAATACTAAATATAAACTCAAGGAATATGAGGAGAAATTTAGTGTGTATGAAGAAAGAATGAATGAAGACACCAAGGAGCATGAAGATATGATCAATCATCTCAATTGTCAATTAGAAATTTTATCTACAACCCTAAAAGTTAAAGAAGATGAATGTTTAAGGTATGTTTCTAAAAATGAGTCTTTTAAATATGAGTTAGAAAAGACATCTAATAGGGTGAAGACATTTGTGATATTTGAAAAGTGATAATGTTTCCTAGATAATATTTTGAGTGGTCAAAAATATGATAGTGATAGAACTGGTCTTGGATATAAATAAGAATAAAATAATGTAACTCAAGACAAGATGAAGACTAATGTGAACCAAGACAATCATACTTTGAAGATAAATCATCAGATAAGGAATGAAGGTGTTGGTAGAGTAAAGATAAATAAGATCAGACTACCAAATTCTATGAGGTATGCAAGATTTAATGGTTAATGTTACACATGTAATCAATTTGGTCATAGGGTTATAAAATGCAAGAGACCTATTCAAAATGAGTTTGCATGGAACTATGATGGGGGTATTTAGTCAAAAGGTGAGTCCTATTTAAAAAGAGGAGGTTGTTTCATTTGTCATGACATACGACACATTGCAAGTTTTTATCCAAATAAGGTATGGAAAGATACATTTCTTATAAAAGGTATAGTGTGCTTCAATTGTCAATAGAGAGGTCATATTGCTAGATTTTGCAAGTAAAGGCCTAAAATATATAATATATTTAATCAAGATACTAGAGTGTAAGGAAGAAGTTAAGTTAACACATGGAAGCCAAAGGTGACAAGTTTGAGTCATGATGAGTTTGCTAGTCCAAGTAATTTTTTTACTATGGTATAGAATGCTTCAAAAGTTGAAGAGTGCCAAGGGCTCTCATTGTCTGCTCATGTTGAGAATGAAGAGATCCAAATCAAAGAAAATACCAAAATATTGGTTGAGGCTAGTTTTAAGGTGTGTATGGATTCAAGTGAACATCCTAATATTTTTTAGCATGTATCATGCAAATAACATCAATTTTCTATCCCTAGTAATGTGGTTCTGAAATGCAAGGTAGATTCTTCAAAAGAAAAGGTATATCATGAATCTTTGTTGTCTCCATGTATTATCAATTCAATATTAGAAGAGAAGGAGAATTTTGTGGTGGTTGAGCATGTTATTTATCTTAAACCTAAGAAGAAGAAGAACTAAAATTATCAAATGACTAAGGAGGAGAAAGAATATGAGAAGTTATGGGTAACTTCTGATTTCACATTATTCTAGGACATTATGAGTAGGGTGTCTCTACCTATGCTTCTTAGGAGACATATTTAATTATGAAGAAGCAAGTTTGTGTGCTCAATATTATATTTACAATATGAACAGAGACTTGTGTTGATCTTATAAAGTTTTTGGTTAAGGGTGAACAACAAGATCATGAGCTTGTTCAAAAAATTTGTGAAGGAGCTATAATATGGGATTGGAATGGGTGTTTCTAGATGCCATAATGAATTAGATGTAATGTCAATAAGTTTTTAGTGATAATAAATATCTGTGCATTTATTTGTGATGTGTTCTAGGTGTTTTTGAGGTCTAAATGTATGTTTGTGACAATTGAAGATATTTTTGTGTGCTCTCAGTTTTCTCAATTTTTGGCTTAAGGGCAAGTAGGCCTAAAATGGGTTATAGGAGGTCAAGACTCAAAAAGGTGTGAAGGGTCAAATCTTGGTCTAGAATTTTGTGATGGGTGTCTCCAAGTGTATAAGAAGTTTTAGAGGTGTGAGTTGACCAAAAAGAGGTTTATTGACTTTGTTTATTTTGAGATTCTAGGGTTTTGGCCTATGTTAGAAAATAAATTTTCCTTATGATTTGAGGTTTTATACTTCTTAATAGGTTGAATGGTCCAAATTGGTTGTCAAAAAAAAAATTCACATAGATTTGAAGGTTTATGGTTCTTAAGTTATTCAAGTTTTTGTCAATATAGAGGGCTAATTAGCTAGTAGGTTTGTGAAGGAAGTATGTTACAAAGGATGATATTGGTGATGAAAAATGGTATGCTTGAGGGGACATATTATATTTCTCCAGATATGAATTTTTAGGTCCTGAATATGTGTCTACTAAAAATTGTGGGCTCTGTAAGTTCCATGTCGGGCTATAAGGAGGTTAGACAGGTCTAGTTTGAAGAAGAGTGATTTTTGGTCAGTTTCTCCAAAATTTAAAAGTATGTTTATTTAAAGGAGAGTTATCAAGGTATTTTAAATCATGTTTCCCATTTAGTGAGTGACATGAATTTCTATTAGTGATCCTTGTGGGAGCTTGAGAGATGGCTAGTAAGTATGGGTGGTGGTTCTTCATGGTATGTGGAGATCTAGAGATCCTCAAGATGTGCAATGGCTCAAAAATATTATGGGGGTCCCTCTTAGGATTATTATTGTGTTCCATCAGATTACATTGGTTTTGTGTGTTATTTATTCATTAGTTACAATTATTGGTTGAAGAGAGTGTTGGCATGGAGTAAGAGGAAGTTGTCAAGGCAAGAAGAGATAGGCTCAAGGTAAGGGGGAATTTTTATCATATTTATAAGATGGTAATTTCCTATTTATATTATTTTTATGTCCTTAGGATTAGTTTTTTCCCACTTTGTCATTGTGTCAAAGGGGGGGAAAGTTCCTATTGTGAGAGTGCTTGAAGGGAGAGAAGAAAGGCGAGTTGTTTATTGTTATATATGATGGTTGTTGAAATCAATAACAAAGGGGGATATTATTGGAGAGTTATTAATGATGTCATGGAAGTGTCCTAGTGAGTTTATATATTTATTTTATTATCTAAGTGATAAGACAAAGTGTGCAATGTGCTTGTTCTAGTATGCTTGAGTTATGATTGGTTAATATTTAGTTTTTGAATGGTTAAAGATGTTTATGGATGAGTATGGTGATTTGAGGATGTGAAATATGTCCCTAAGATGATTTATATACTTTGAGTTCTTGTGTGCATAAGTGTCATTCATCTGGATATCCATAGTTTTCATCTAGACACTTTGGGTCTAATGGTAAAAAATTTGAGTAGGTAGTTTGATGATGTCACCATTACCACATGGGAATGAGTCAAGGGGAATTGGTCATATGGTTGATCACATTAGTCCCTATTTTATTTTTAATAAATTTTAGATCATGCAACAAAGTGCGTCAAAATATATTCAAGAGTAAAGTTGGGCTCCTAAGTAGTTTGACAATATTTTCCCATATTTTGCCAAATTTGCATGAGGCAAGAAAGATCCAAGTAATAAGTTTGATGGTGGCATATATCACATGTGTGTACATTTTAGGAGAATTTTATCATATGTTTTTATTTAGTTTTATACCTAGCTTATTTGTGCTAAATTTTAGGTCAAGCATCAAAATGTGACAAAATATATGCATGTTCAAATTTGGCTTTCCAGACAAGTTTTTGACATAGTTAGCTTTGTGGCAAAAAAATATGAGTAAACATTTTAATGTAATTATATCTAACATGTGTGAGGGTTCAAAAATTATTTTGATAAATGGTTGGATTCTCCTATGTTAGGAGATCATATGATCCAAATTTGAGAACTTGTGAGTGAGCAAAGCAAAAGATATGACTATGCAAAGTTAGTCTTCCAAGAAGATAAGTAAAGTTAGTCAAATTTACAAAAGTTAAAGTTTGAGAAACATATATGGAGCATGTTATTCCAATAATTTAGGAAGAAATGAGATGGTGCCAAGTGTTCAATATCTAATACTAAGTAGAGATAAATAATGAGCTTCTTCCAAAGATCAATGGTGAGTTGGTGATCATATAGATAGAGATCAATGGTGTGTATTAAATTCAAGAGGTCAAATTGATAGATATTTATCATTATTAAATATCGAGTTATGTACAAGAGATTTATAGAGCACATGAGGTCAAAGCTTTAAGAGTTCATGAGATGAGATCAACATGTTAAAGCTTTAACATTAGCATTGGTAGACTATTTGTTAAATTTATAGATTCGTATAATAAGATTGACAATGTGATTTTAATCTGAGAAGCGAGGACTTGAGATGAAAGCATGGTGTTTGAGGTTTAACTATGACTATTTGCATTTGAATATTGAATTTAATAAATAAATAACTAGTGCTTTATATTTTACCTATAACTTTTGATCTAGATAGAATTTTCTCATGGTGTAAAAAGTAAATATGTAGAACACTCTAAGGTGCATCTAAAAATATAAATTTGAAGTTCTGAGTGTATGTAAAAATAAATATATTGAGATATAAATATGAATATGTGTTTGACTATGTTGTATAAGTAACCTAAGAAGGGTATTTGAGCTTGTTTTGATATTATTTCAGCATCTATTAATGAATTGGATATTGGGGAGTGTTGTATACTCCATGAAAATAATATTTGTGCATTATGAAGTTTTGACCTATCATATTCAATATCAACAAATGTTTATAATTTGATTGTGTATTTGTTTATGGTGACTATGTGTATAAAATGTTGTTTGAGGAAATTATGCTTAATCAAAAGGGTACTATGTTGGTTGTTGGCACTTAAGGGGTACTTATATATCATATAGTATGAACCTATGAATTTATAAGTGGTTCTATGATCTTGTTTTATTTGATGAAGTGATAAATGGGTGAATAGGTCTCCATGAGACCTATAAGAGCTACAAGGGCCTAATTGAAAGGTGTAGTTGTTTAAGGGTGACCCATAGATGATATAGATGATCTATGAAGATTGTATTGATATGATTCTTCATATGATAAATGCCTTAAGGGTTAAGGCATTTCTAATGGCTGACCAAGATGGTGATGATTATGATTGCTCTATAAATAGTGAAACCAAAGATGAAACTTTCTAGACTTGAGTGAGAGGCTTGTGTCTATGGATTATGGAACAAAGGAGGGGTAGATTTCCCTATGGATGAGTTGAAGAGTATAATATATTTAAGACTATTTTTATGCCATGTAGGTCACACTTTTGTTGGTATAATAGTGATCTTGATGTTTGAGTATGACCGAAGGTGAAGAGTGGTAATTAGAGGTCTATCATTAGGTGTTGAAGACATAAGTTCATAGGTGGATGTGTTCATAGGTTTCATTGTGGTATCTCAACATATAAGGAAGTTTAAACCTCCTTGTAGGGTGAAAATTGCTAAAAGTCTAGTTTTTTTTACAACTTAGTTAGATAGGTGTTATAGCACCTTAAGGGATTATAGTCTCACTAAATAGGGATTGTAGTCCCTTGATCAATTGTATCTAGTCTAAATTGGTTTTTGTTAATATATGACAATAGTCCAATTGTAAATTCTAGTGGGTTTTCTCCCCCAAGAGGGTTTCCCACATATGGCATATGTTATGTGATTGATCTTGCATTATCTCCCTCTCTCATTGCTATGAATGTTGTGTATGCTTAATGAATGCTTATGGTAATTGATTAAGAACTTGAAAGGATTGAAATTGAAGTTGGATTTTCTAGGCTCACTGATTCACCTCCCCTCTCAGTGATTGTACCTCTAATAGTGTGAAGATTCCATTGAATAAGTGCTTTAATGGTTTTTAGTTGTTTTATAAATCCATGTGGGTCTAAGAAGATCAATTTTTGGTGTTAAGAGGATAAAAATAATGCAATTAGGTCTCCATGAGACCTAAAGGAAAAATGAGGCCTAATTGATTTGTTGCAAACCAAAATGGGTTTAAATTGAATTTGAATAATGTTCATAAGATGTTCTAAGACCTATTTTATGGTCAACCTAAGAGGTTGAAGGTGTGTGGTTGATCAAGTAGGGTGTGACCATGAGATTAGTATATATACAAGGTAATTTAGGCCTATTTAGATGTAATACAACATAAGTAAATAAAATATTACATGGTTGAGTAGAAGGAGTTATTGAAATGATATCATAATAGAAGAATAGAGGTATGGTGATCAAAATTCATGAGATGGTTGAGTTGGTGTTGAGTCACTTAGGGATTTGGTGCTTCCTTGCAAGTAGGTGCTTGTTAAAGCCTAATCAAGTGGGTGATTGACTTTATTGGGCTTGGTGATCCAAGTTAAGTTGGTGCTCAATAGAATTTGAAATTTTGTTTTATAAGACTATAGTCCATTTATATAAATCATAGTGGGTTTTATTCCCCTTGAGGGTTTCCCACTCATATGTGTGTTATCTTGTTTCATGCTCATTTGAATAGTTTTTTATGTTTTGATGTATCACTATGTTACTTTCATAGTTCATTAATGATTGAGTATAATTGATTGAAAGTTTTTTAAAACACTAATTCACATCCCCTCTCAATGATTGTTATTCCAACAATTGGTATCAGATCATGGTCCTTTGAAGTAGGCCTAATAACTTAAATGAGATCTTAGAAGCATAAGAATGTCTAGTCATCAAGTACAAGGAGGTTTCTCAACCAATAAAGCTACTTTCTTTAGTGGGTCTAACTATGCATTTTGGAGCATCATAGTGAAGATATATCTAATGTCCTTAGGCTCTAACATGTGGCAATCTATTATTGATGAATTCACTCCACCTTTTACACCACTAATTGACATAGTAGGTAAGAAGGCAAGTGAGAACAACTCTAAGGAATGAATGCCATCATGTGTGGTCTTTAAAAGGAAGAATTTGTAAAGGTCATGCATTGTGATATAGCCAAAAGGATTTGGGAGAGGTTACAAACCATATATGAAGGATAAACCAAAGTCAAGTTGGAAAATTTGTAGACCCATTGAAGGTAGTTTGAAATATGAGAATGAAGGAGGATGAAAACATTTCATATTATTTGTTAAGAGTGGATGAAGTGGTAAATGTCATCAGAGGTCTAGGAGAGAATTTGGAAGAATCAATAGTAGTACAAAATGTATTAAGATCCATTATATCTAAATTTGATTCAAAAGTTTTTATTGTGGAAGAAATCAGAGATCTTAACATACCTCAGATGGATGAGCTTCATGGAATATTTACTACCTATGAAATGAGAAAAATTGGTGGAAGACCTTGTAAGAAGGAATCTTCATTCAAATTTGAGAAAAAGTCACAAGGTAAAAAGGCTAAGGATGATGTTGACACAAACATTGATGATGACAAGATAGAAGCCATGCTTATCAGAAAACTAAGGAAATGATCAGGTAAGTATAAGGTCAAGTTACCATTAAAATTCTTTAACTATGGTAATATTTCTCACTTTGCATATAAATGTTCTAATAAGGATAATAATGAGCATGAT
Source organism: Torreya grandis (assembly GCA_037957365.1). Classification (NCBI taxonomy): domain Eukaryota; kingdom Viridiplantae; phylum Streptophyta; class Pinopsida; order Cupressales; family Taxaceae; genus Torreya; species Torreya grandis. Next base: position 3,686,004 of record JARHVA010000149.1, read on the forward strand.
GGAGAGCATGATCAACATCATGGTGATGATAAGAAGGTCTTTAAGCCTAACAAGAGCAAAAAGAGTTTTAATAAGTATGAAGGCAAGAAAGGGTCATTCAATAACAAGACAAGTTTTTATACCAAATAATACAATAGCTCTTTTGATATAAGTTACACAAGTACATCTAATAGTAATGATGAAAATAATGACTATGATATCAATGAAACCTTATTCAAGGATATAGAAATAGATAGCAAAGGTTATTTAAAATAGAAAAGTCTTTATGGAATATGAAGAAGAGGTTGAACTGAACCTTGATGTATAATTGGTAAGTTCTTTAGAGGAGTTAAATTTCTAAAGATGGAACAGTCAAAAAATGAAATCATTGGTTAAAATTTATGAGGAAAAAATCAATCTCTTTGAAGAGAGACTAAGAAACAAAACCAATTAACATGAGGAGATCATCAAATAGTTAGAAACTTAGATTGAGATTGACACTACATGTCTTAATAAAAAAGAGTAAGAATGCATCAAATTTAGAATAGAAATGGAGTCTTTGAAGGTAGAATTGGATCAGGCAATAGTCAATTTGAAGACACATCAAAAGTTTGAAAAGAGCACTAAAGTCCTTGATGATATTTTGAATAGTTATAGGTCTTCACATGAAAAGATAGGTCTTGGGTTCAAATAATAAGAAAAGGAAAATAAGGAGAGTCAAAAATCAATATGGACATAAAGCTATGGATTGTAGACATCATGCTAGAATAAATTCATCATGGAGGAATAGGATGAATGTTCATTTCAACAATAAAAGTAGTATTTTGTGATATAATTGTGATTAGAGAGGACATATTTAAAGGGATTTCAAGATGAGGCATATGAGGAAGATCAGCCAAGATAAAAGGTTATATATTCATACCACTGAGAAGTGGATTATGAAGTTAGAACTTGTGGACAAGGTAAAGGAGGAGTAGAAGACTAAAGGAAAAGAATCTATGCTAGCTCAGAATGCCTTTCACATCTAAGACGAAGGAATGAAATGGTATATGTATAGTGGTTTCTCAAGCCACATGACATGGGATAAAAACAAGTTCATTTCATTGAGTAATATTGTTGTAGGTATTGTGAGATTTAGAGATAACACTACTACCAATATTGTTGGCAAAGGTATCTTGAGTTTGGATAATGGGAAGACCAAGATAGATAATGTGTTGTAAGTGGAAGGATTGAAACATAACTTTCTTAGTGTAAGTCAAATGTGCATTCAAGGACACATACTGACCTTCTATGATAAAGGGTGTGATATAAGGAGAGCCAAATTAGGAAGGCTAATTGCAAATGCTAAGAGGACTAAGAATAATTTATATGTCTTGAATGAGATCAAGAAGGAGAGATGTTTTATGAGAGAGATGGATGCATGTTATATATGGAACAAAAGGTTAGGCCACCTAAACTTTGATAATCTGGTCAAGATAAGGTTTAATAAGTCTATGAAGAATATGCCTAGAATCACCAAACCTAAAAACACACTTTGTAAGGCATGTCAACATGGTAAGCAAACTAGAATAAGATTCAAGTCTAAGAAGTATTATAATACAATACCTTTAGAGTTAATACATATTGGTATGTGTGTACCCACAAGAAACCAAATAATTCAAAGAGATATCTATTTCATATTACTCATAGATGACTACACTAGAATGACTTGGGTAACATTCTTGAAATAAAAGTTAAAAGCTCTTGATAAATTCAAAGCATTCCAGGCTCTAGTTGAGAATAAAAAGAATGGGAAGATCAAGTGCCTAAGATCTAATAGAGGAGGATTATTTTTTTATAATGATTTTGATGAATTCTATGAGCTCCATATAATAATGAGATAGTTATTAGCAACTAAGAGATCTCAACAGAATGGGTAGTTCAAAAAAATAATAGGATAGTTTAATAAATGAAAAAGACTATGCTAAATTAATCAAGGTTAGCTAATGGATAATGGAGAGAGGTAGTAAGAACTATAGTCTACATTTTGAATAGAGAACAAATAAGGACTAATGGTAATAAAACCCATTATGAACTATGGAAAGGCAAACCTACTAATGTGGAACACTTTAGAGTGTTTGGAAGTAAATGCTTCATTAAAAGAGATGAGGAAGACTTAGGTAAGTTTGATTCAAAGTCTAATTAAGGTATATTCTTGGGATACTCATTAGTAATATTATCCTATAGATGTTAAATAATAGGTTATAGAAGATAGTGGAAATTACCAATGTGAAGATTGATTAGAATAATTACCAATGTGAAGATTGATTGTAAGTCACACTCATAGTCAAAGGATACATTAGATAATTTGGACTTCAAGAATGAATAAGAACCAATAGAGATAGATGAATAAGAAAAAGAAGTAGAAGAAATAAAAGACTCAAAATGACCCTTAAGATAGATTCAAACAGATCATCCTAAATCCCAAATCATTGGTAAAAAGGATGCATGTATGAAAACAAGAAGAAGGCTAGTAAGTAACCTAAATTAAGAGAATGTTACTCTACTATATAAGACTAAACCTAAGAACCTTATATAAATAAGCAAAGATAATTTTTGGATAGGTGATATGAATTAGGAGTTAGACCAAATGGAAGATAATGAGACTTAGGAACTAGTACCTAGACCTAAAGATAAGAATGCCATTGGCACAAAATGGGTGTTTGGGAACAAGTTGAATTAAGATGGAGAAGTCATTAATAACAAGGATAGATTAGTATGCCATGGATATGCCTAAGTATAAGGGGTAGATTTTGAGGATAACTTTGCTACATTATTAAGATTGGAGGCTATCAGATTATTTCTAGCATATGCAAGATTCAAAAGGTTCAAGGTGTATCGGATGGATGTCAAGTCAGATTTTTTAAATGGGAAATTGGAAGAGGAGGTATATATAGAGTAACTTGAGGGTTTATCATTATTATATAATAAGGAATATGTTTGTAAATTGAAAAAGGCTCTTTATGGTCTAAATCAAGCTCATAGAGCTTGGTGTGCTAGATTGGATAGGTATCTATTAGACCAAAAATTCAAAAGATGAGTTGAAAATAGTAATCTATACATAAAGATAGAAGATGACCATCAGTTGATAGTATTTGTCTATGTGTATGTCATCATATTTGGTGAAAATAGTGAGAATATGACTAAGACCTTTGTAGATGTGATGGAGATGGAGTTTGAGATGTCCATGTTGGGATAACTATCATTATTTCTTAGGATACACATCAATCAATCCGAAAGAGGTATATTCATTTCACAATATAAGTACATAAGAGAGATGCTAAAAAAATTAAAATGGAATATTGCAAGGTAGTAAGCACACATATGATCATAGGATGTATTTTAATCAATGAGGATGGGTCTCTAAAGGTCAATCAGACATCATATGGGTCAATGATTATAAGTTTGATATACACTACTACCTCTATATTTGATAGCATGCAAGCATTATGATCCGGGAAACAATTTGGGCGATGGTTCTGCCCCAATTGATGATGGAACTTCTAGGAGCCATAACTTTTGCACCATAGCTCCAATTGACTCCCCATTTGAATAGTTGGAAAGCTAAGAATGAGTATAATGTGGTGAGATGACACAAAGCTTTTTTCAATAGTTTTTGACCTCAAAAAAACCAATAGAAGTGCCCCAAATTTCAATTTTAGTAGTACAGTCTAAAAATAGTAAGTTTCTAAAAATAATATTTCCTTGAATTATGTACTATTTTTAATCATGAAAGTTGAACTACTTAATATCCCTTGATATTGTTGACCTTCCACATCTTCATCCTACTTTCAAAATGTGTATAAATGAAGATGTAACCTGAAATGGAAATTATAAATCTCTTCATAGAGATAAACATATAGTTATATTGCAATCTTGAGTAATAAAACATCTCTTCTCAGAGAATTCATTGTTACTATGTTATTTTCGTGTTCTTGAAATATCTATCAATCAAAAATTTTGAGTTTTGGATCACAGTAGGCCTTGAGGGAAGATTTTAAGCAGACCCAAAGTAAAATAATTTGTAAGTAGTTAAAAGGATACTTAGGTATCTCACGGGAACCATTGAGTTTGGGTTATGGTATCTAAAGAGTAAGGAGTTTAAATTAATAACCTATATAGATGCATAATGCGTAGGTAATATATATTATAAGAAGAGCACTAGTAGAGGATATTTTTTGTAGGAAAATGCCTAGTATCATGGATAAGCAAGAAGTAATCATCTATGGTATTATCTACTTGTGAGGCTAAATACATTGTAACATATTCATGTTGCACTCAAGTCATATGGATGAGACAAACCTTAAAATATTACAAGGTGGAGTATGATAGTCCTAGCCCTATATATTGTGACAATAGAAGTTCCATGAGCATCTCAAATAATATTGTCATGCACATAAGAATTAAGCACATTCCCATCAATTATCATTTATTAAGAGAGTAGGTAAGTGAAAAAGGTGTTAAACTTGAATATGTTTCTATAAAAGATCAAATTGTAGATATTTTGACCAAGCCACTTCCAAAGATAACATTTGAACATCTAAGATAAGAATTGGGTGTAATTTCTTCCCCTAGCAGTCATTAATGAAGTCAAATACTTAGCAAGAGTTAATCAAGTAGTTGATTAGCTCCAATATTAGGTGAGTAGTGATGAGAAGGTATGCATGGAGATAGGCAAAACATGTTTATATGGTGATTCATAAACTCATAATATTGTGTGTTGAGTGTTTTAGTTGTAAGAGGTGTGATCCAAGAAGTTACAAACATCTCTTTGTCATTTATGTCAAAGGGGGATATTATTGAGTATTATCATTAATGTCAAAGGTGAATCTTGTGAAGGTTGATGTCAAACATGATTAATAATAGTTGGTAGTGTGTGAGGTGACAAGTTTCATTGAAAGCATATTGTCATGAGAGAGTGGTATCATGAGATAAAGAGAAAGAGATAATTTTAAGGTAACTAATGTCTTATGGTTGCATGAAGTTACAAGTAATTGATGCCAAAATGCATAGGAAGCCTAGTCATGAGCCTAATTATGACATGAAGAGGTATGCACATGAATAAATGATTAAATAAAGGCATGTGAAGGTTGTATGGAAATGTTTGATCATGTAAGTAAGGTATAGATACATTCATGAGAGTTTTAGGGTGAGCCTATATGGGTAGGACCTTCAATCTAAGTATGCACTCAAACCACTTATAAACCTTGTTGAGCCTAATGAGGTATGAAGATCAATTTTCAAGGAAATTATACACAAGTGAGGATTGAAAAAGGTGAGATAATTTTTTTTAGGCATGATCACAAAGTTTGAGATCAATATTTGAAGGAAAATTCATGAATCACTATTTTAGGCCTTCTCAAGCACAAAAAATGAGGTATCAAACCTATTAAGAACTTTCAAACATTAGTTGTCATGTGTAACCTCTACATGGGAGTCTAAACTATTAAGGAGAGATGTTTAAGGGTCCTAGATAAGATATCTAAACATTATTTTTGGATTCAATTAGTAGTCCTTTATGAACAATCGTTAACACCAAAACTATATTAAACCTCCATAAAACCCTAATAAGGACCTGATATGAAATATACAACTCAAAAAAGCTCAATATGGATTTAAATGTATAGATAAAATATTGGAGAATGTATTAAACTCTCCCATGTACCTCTAAGTGGTGGTGGTTAGTCAGATGAGAGAAAAGTCATAGAGAAAAGAAAATGGATGGTATAATAATATATAAAATCATTTTACATGTACATGATTATTTATGGATAGTTTTAATCATTTAAGTGTTCTAATTTGGTCATCCAAGTAAGCTAGTCACAGACAAACCTAATGGTGTGAATAGTGTAAAACCTAGGCAAAGATGAAAAGATAGATTTCAAGGTCTGTAAATGATATATTGATGCAAAAAAGTGAATAAAGGAGTTATTTATTACTTTTAAGTCATGATCATTCTTTTATAAGCTTTAAAGGCTAGTATATGTGGTGAAAAAGCTACTTACAAAATGACTTGTCTAGTTTATATAGGACTGTGAAACATAGGGTCAAGATATTAGTCAAAAAGACCAATATTTGGCATTAAAACATATGATTTTTATATTTTAGGATAGTATAGATCTATTATAGAACCATTTTTATTCATAAATAATCATGACATGTGTCTACACAGGGGTTGAAGGTCTAACTCATCATGACTAATTTTTGTGGTAAATTGGAAGTTCTGAGTGAGTTATAAAGATGTTTTTTAGCCTTTATCTCATAAGTGAAAGTATTCTAAGAATTTTTTGATGACCATAAGGTCATAGATAATATATCTACATGTTTCATTTTTCATACTTTAGTAGCTTAAGGATGTTTAAGCTTCATTTTTACAAGATAGACTTTTGAGGTACATAGGCCTAATAGGGCAGTTTGTCCTAAAGGAGCTTTCATGGTATAAATGAAGGATTAAAGTATAATAAAAAATGTAAGAGGTAATAAGATTCCATTAAATAAGTTTTTGAATGGTTTTTAGTTATTGGATAAATCCATCTAGGCTAAAGAAGATCAAGTTTTGGTACTAATAAGATAGACCTAATGTAATTAGGTCTCCTTAAGACCTAAAGGAGAAATGAGGCCTAATTGAGTTATTAAAAATAAAAATGGGTTCAACTTAAATTTTAATAATGTTAATAAGATGTTATAAGACCTATTATATGTCTGATTGAAGAGGTTGAAGGTGTGTCACCGACCAAGTATTGTATGACCATGAGATTAGTATATATACAAGATAATTTAGGCCTATTTGGATGTAATGCAACATAAAAAAATAAAATATTACATGGTTAAGTAGAAGGAGGTATTGAAATGAGACCATAATATAAGATAAGAGGAATGGTGATAAAAAATAATGAGGTGGTTGAGTTGGTGCTTCCTTGCAAGTAGGTGCTTGACTTTATTGGGGTTGGTGTTCCAAGTTGAGTTAGTGCTCAATAGAATTTGATATTTTGTTTTATAGGAATATTATACATTTTATAATATCATAGTGGGTTTTATTACCATTTAGGGTTTCCCACTCATATGTGTGTTATCTTTTTTCATGCTCATCTGAATGGTTCTTTCTATTTTGCTAGATCACTATGTTGTTTTCATAGCTCATGAATGATTGAGTATAATTGATTGAATTTTTTTAAAAACACTTATTCACCCCCCTCTTAGTGGTTTTGATTAAAATAGTTTATAATTGTTAAATTTACATTAAAAAAGGTATGTGAGGTATATAATCCAATTCAACCAAAAAATAGAACAATTCATCATTTACAACTATAGCTTTAGATGATTTAACCTTTAAGATAGATGATATGGTAGGAAAATGACTTGTGATCCCCAAATTATTAGAACGTATACATGAGTGAATCAAATTTAGGGAGGTCTTAGAGCTAGTAGTATTTAAATTGGAAAATTTTGTCCATTTTTGAATAGTTTTCAATTTTCAAAAATTATTAGGAATGTAAAAATATGAATTTTGATAAAGTTTAGGTACATGACCAAATATGGTATCCTTCCCATGATTATGGAAAGGTCAAAAAAATGTGGCCAGTGACACAAGAATGTGGTTATAAATAAGGAAGGGTTTTTTTGAATATGGCCACAAATGTGGAAAGTTTCCAATGATTATGGTCAATGTGTTGGCACTAGGTATCAAAGGATTAAAAACAAAATTATATTCAATGTAAAGCTTCAATTTTTTTATAGATTTGTAAGATTTTAAAAATATTACTCACGTTAGTTACAAAGAAACCAACTAACAATTTTTAACTAATCTAAAAACTAACCTAGTAAAATAATTAAATAAACAAATAACATATTCGGATCATAAAATGACCCAACACACTGAGTTTTTTCATGTAGTTTTATTATTTTTATGTTTTAAATATATTTTTTCACAATTTTTTTAGGGTTTTAATGTATTATTTTCATTTATTTGTGATTTCATAGAGAGACACACTTTTAAGAGTAAAAACATAACATATTTATGGAGATAAATTTTGATTTGGGCCTTAATGATGTAGAATAAAGTTGTCTAGACACTATGGGGTTGGGACATGCAAACCACCTCAACTTTGACCTATATGACATGTCATTTTGGTTGTGTTGGTAGAGAGGTGGAACTATGATGCATATATATTTGGTTTTCTCAAATGGGAGATTAAATTCACTCTAGAGGGTGGATGGTGCATATTACACCTTCCAATTAGGGGTCAACAAGTATGGTTATAGGATTTCACCTAGGCTTAAAGAGATTCATCCATAATCCATTACTTAGGGGGACAATGGGGTCAAGCTTGATTAGAGAATTATATATTAATCAATGTTTTATTGATATGTTCTTATTAATATTTATATAAATTTATGATTATCTTTTATTAGTTTTGTCATGAATAATATTAGTGGTTGTGCTATTATGTATAGATTGAGACCCAACATCTAAGATATGATTAATCATGGTAGTATGTATTCCTAGGGTCATTGAGTACTTACACATTTATACACAAAATCATATAAATTTAAATATGAAGTTCATAATGGAGGTTTAGTGGCTAACATAGTTCTATAATTACTGATGTATTAGCATATAGCTATGATTAGATCACCAGGATTGACAACAATAAGATGGATATATAAGCTCCCATATACTTAGAAATGGGTAGATCTAGATGTGTATAGAGGATATGGATAAGACACTAAAACATTAATACAATTTTTTTATAGGATATTGGAGGATGATATTATCTATAGGAAATATAGAGAGCACTCATGGTGGACAAAGGATGATCACAAGATGAGATGGATCAGGGTGAGCTAGAGGTATAGAGATCATCACAAGAATTTATATATATTTCACTATGAGAGAGTTTATTATAAGTATGGGATGTGAAAAGATATAACCCCAATGCCATGTGTGTGATTATAAATAAGATATCTCAGTTGTCCTAGGAAGGCACAAACACCTAGGTCTGATGAGATAAAAGTGTGGGGTGATGAGATAGATGTCTTGATTGATGACCCTTAAGTAGATGATACATAGATTAATAATATATATAATTTATTTTGGTAGATAACTTGATTAACATTAGTATTTACATTAGTGTTAGCTATAAGGGATGGTGGTGATGGAGGTATATATATGGTGGTGCAGAATGTGTCACCCACAAGCAAGAGAGAAAAGTAGTAGGGTTGGGTGAATTAGAAATACTAAATCCCATAGTATATGTGGCTCCACTACATCCAGGTCAACTTGAGTTATGTATATATTTCTTGATGTTATATATGTTTTGTTTTTATTTCATCATTTTTATGATTTTAATTTTTTTTTATCATTAACTCGATGGATTGTGATTATTTATGTAACCTTGCACAAATTTTATTGATATATCCCTAACACAAAGAACTCAATGAAGAATGAATATTTTAAGGTAGTATATTTTCATATCCCTTTGATCTCATGTCAAAATAGATAATCTATGGAGACAAATTAATGTTTTCTAAATTAAATTAATAAAGGAATCAATAAAATTTAACAAACCATTGTTCTCTTCATCTAAATCTATAACACATTGATATATTTCTTTAGTATTAAATTTATTTAGAAATGGAGTAGTAACACTTGGTTCCTCATACTTAATCTTTAATATAATGATATAATTAGTTACACATTTTTATTAATTGATAATATTAACTATCAAAATCAACCTTCTTACATAGAAGGACATAATATCAGTGAGTCCTTATACCAAGACTCAGCCCTTATTGAAAAATAGTATAACAATACAACACTTTCACTAACATTTTAAATACTGCACTAGTGGGTAGTAGTCTCAATTGAAGCAGAAAAAATATATAATTGGGGTCATTTTTATAATAGAGTAATACAAAAATGGATATTTATAATTTCAAAGACTAAATGAATCACTAACTCTTCTTTACACACTATCATTCACAACATATACAATATATAAGGTGAAAAAAACCATGCCCTTATTATATTAATCAATTTATAGTTACGTACATGACTTATTTAAGCATTTCATAATGAAATTATGAAGATTAAAAATTCATAATCACTTTTATGCTAAACTAATACACGAATCCTATATGAACCAACAACTAATAAAAATTATATAACACTCAAACCTTGCCCCTTATAACTTTCTTCCAAATGAGGATTCAATGGAAGGTATTTATAGGGTTACTTGAGAAAAATTAATGAAATTTCCAAAAATTTCATTCCATAAATTACTCAATTTATCTATATGGGTAAGTAATACATAGGAAGAATAATCAAGAAAAAAATGAGACAAATTATAAAATATTTCATGTTGACTTACCTTTCCCACTGAAATGATTTGAGAAGGATCATTGTTCTCTTGAATTATTATTGAATCAAGTTTTAACTCCACTATCTTTCCTTCTTGAGTGATATAATAGATATAAAGAATATTTGTTGAGAAAGAAGGCAAATAAAAACATATGTGAAAATGTCATTAGTAATCTTAATAGTCTCTTATCCCTGAATATCAAGAGAAGAAGACTCACCCACAAATATATTCTATTGAAAAAAAGTATCAAGGGAAGAAAACATGCATGTATATTGAACAATGTGGTGAGTGGATATATAGTCAAGTGCCCATTGAAGATCAATGATGCATCAACAACAATGGCAGAGATAGATTTTTACTTGCCCTTGTTGGAAGAGGAAGAAAAAGATGAAACATTGAGTTTATGGTTCTTAATTTCCTCATTAATAATAGAAATATTCTTAATACATATAGATTTAGAATATCCATTTATTACACAAAATCTAAATTTTGTCACACACACATTCTTTTGCTTAGAAACATTAGTAGAAGAAAGAGAATTGTGCTTATGTGATTGTGATTTTGGACATTGATTCTAACATTTTTGAGGTGCTTTAGTAGTTATTTATTGATTCAAAAAAAGAGTATGTAATTTTAAAGATTTATATATAATTCTCATCTGAATGAGCTTGTATTGCACACAAGTCAATCTTTTGGTAAATTCATTGAATGTGGGAATTTTAATAGTAGCACACAAGAATATTGGTTTTAGTAGAAGTTATATACAAAAACATAGCATTTTTCAACTAATTTATAAAAAACTTGATAGATAAGCTACTCATTTTGATTTTTGATGTTAAAATATGGAAGTTGTAATCATAAAGAGTATATTTTTGAAATATAGTCTTTAATTTTATCAAAATTAGTTAGATTGAGAGTAATACGCTATAAGATAATTTGATGATCCCCAATCTCATCAACCTTTTCATACAATTATTTTAGCTTCATCCATGAAACATTTAAAAAATTGATAGACTCAATGTGAAATAATAGTTCAAGTGATAAGGATAAACATATGATACCAAATGCCTCATCATACTGATTAAACCATTTTCTTCTCAATAACCTAAATAGGCTCTAATTCTATGACAATTATGATCTCAAAATTTATAAGCTATAAGGAGTTAGAATTGGTGGATTATTAACTGTTGACCCAATTTTTGTTCCTCAGGAAAAATCTCGGTCACCTTCTACACCTACTTTGCATGGCCAGTCATTTCGAGTTGCAAGGTCCGCCTTCAGGGTTCGACAGCTCCGTTTCGGAGCATTGGCTCATTGGTAATTTATAAAAAACTTGATAGATAAGCTACTCATTTTGATTTTTGATGTTAAAATATGGAAGTTGTAATCATAAAGAGTATATTTTTGAAATATAGTCTTTAATTTTATCAAAATTAGTTAGATTGAGAGTAATACGCTATAAGATAATTTGATGATCCCCAATCTCATCAACCTTTTCATATAATTATTTTAGCTTCATCCATGAAACATTTAAAAAATTGATAGACTCAATGTGAAATAATAGTTCAAGTGATAACGATAAACATATGATACCAAATGCCTCATCATACTGATTAAACCATTTTCTTCTCAATAACCTAAATAGGCTCTAATTCTATGACAATTATGATCTCAAAATTTATAAGCTATAAGGAGTTAGAATTGGTGGATTATTAACTGTTGACCCAATTTTTGTTCCTCAAGAAAAATCTCGGTCACCTTCTACACCTGCTTTGCATGGCCATTCATTTCGAGTTGCAAGGTCTGCCTTCAGGGTTCGACAGCTCCGTTTCGGAGCATTGGCTCATTGGCCTAGTTTGTTGGCATTCGCAGTAGCAAGAGGCAGAGTCTTCAAATGTTCACAAGAAGAAGGGAAAAAAATGGGGCATTTGACACTTAGCAAAAAGGGAAGGGCAGACAAAATGCAAAGGGCGGCAGAATCACCGCCCACAACACAGGCGGGTAAATAGAGACCCCCTACACGCAATGCAGAGGGCAGCAAAATCAATGCCCACAACGCCGACAGAGAAAAAGAGGCCACTAACATTGACCGACGTCGGCAAAACTACCACCGTCGGTAGCTTACATAGGCCGACGTCAACAAAACTGCCGCGGTCGGCAGCTTATCGGCCGACGTCGACAGAAGTCCTACATGCAATCCACTGCAGCGGGCGGCAAATTCGCCGCCCACAACATGAGGCAGCAAAAAACACTTGCAGAACACAGGAAAAAATCTGCCCAACCACCGAAGGAGAAGACCAGCATGTAAAATGAGGCAACAAGCATGGTCTTGGCAAACTTGTGATGTCATCAATAGTGTTTTTTACTCTTTCCAATGAGACTCCTCTTGGATTTTCCCTATAAATGGGCAGACTTGTTCATTTATCAGGATCTTTCCCACTTTTGTAAAGAGCACTGCTCTCCAAATTTTCCACCTGAATCAATAAAAGACAGTTTTACCTCTATTTGGATGGATCTTTCTGTGTATGCATTGAATGTTAATCTATGTCCAGTCATTGTCTCTTAATGCTCTCACAGGTTCAACACTAGCAAACCTGCGATCTACAAAGTGCCACTGTCTGCTGCTGCCAGGAGTAGAGTTCTATTTTGGAGGTATAAAACAGGTGAGGTCACTTACAGTGTGTATTTCTCAGCACCTTGGTGAGTCCCTATTTCTTGTACTTTCCATAAGAACCTCCCTATCATCCCAGAGACCTGGTCTTTTCTGCCAGATCTGAGTGTATGTATGTTTTTCCCTGATCCTGAGTGTGGATGTGGAAGGTCAACCTATTTTTGGTGTATCACCTCTTTTAGAGTAGGTTGTTTGTTTTTCATGCTTTTTCTCTATCTCTTTTCATCCCCCCTAGTATACCTATATACCTATATTTTGCGCTATCTGAAACAAACAAGATACATCAGAGGGAACTAGCCCATACCTAGAGACTCTCCTCTCCTGCTTCATCGTCCCACAGGCGAGAGAGGGGTTTCCATGTTGCAGGGAGAGGGCAAGAATCTATTTTCCTGTCACAGGGTGCACTTTCTAGCGTCAACATTAACCATACTATGTACATGATGATTTAAAAATAGAGACACAAGCATGAGAAACAAGAGCCAAAAATGTGATTCGTGTTACACACAAAAAAAAGATATTACATAAAATATTCTTTAAAATAAACATCAAATATGCAAAAAAATATAAGTAACCCAAAAAAGTCACTTTATACTTAATAGGTTCATGATAAATATCCCCCCCCCCAACATGCTTATAATCACATAGTTGGATAATAAAATACACATGCTTACAACTACAATTACTATGAGAAGCTAAAAAATATCAATTTTTTATTATTGTCATCAAAAAATTAAAGTCCCAAAAATTTTCCAATTATTGCTCCATTGTGTATACCAATTTTAAGTGATGAAATTTCATTTTAATAGAGTCCAAAAATTCATCTCGAGCCCCAAAATTGAGTTCCTAAGTGTGTTAATTTTGTTGATGGTGCCTTGTTATAGTTGAGTTATTGGTTCCCAATGAGCTCAAAATCATTAATTTAGATGATAGGGTTATTCCTAGATTGATTTTGGTTCTTAATAAGATGTGCTTTGATGAATTGGCCAATTAACTTGCTCTTAGAACATTATTAGTTCCTGACACACCATTTATCACTATTGTAGTTGAAGACATTGTACATGGAATAATGCCAGTACATGATGGGAAATTTTTTTTGACTAGGATGATGAGGTCATTATTGTAACATATTAAGTTCTTGACAAGTTATAAATGAAATTTTTTCCAATAATAGTCAAAAGAGAAGAAATGAAAATTTTATTAGTTCCCAAGGGCCTTGCATGAGCTAATGAAACATATAGAGTTTTAAAAAATCCTAAAATGCACCAAAAAAAAATGAAAATATTTTATAAATTAATCTAAGTTATTAGTCAATAAAAAATCACTAACACCCTCCATATGATCCTTCAAATGGTTATATCATCCCCTGATTGCATCAAAATGCCAATGTTTTCTTTGTGCCTTGAAAACTAGTTGATCTTTGTTATGTGCCATATGCTTGCATGTTATTTAATAAGTTTGTCATTTTTATTTTAATTATATATTCATAACCTAAGGTTTAATTTATTTAAAATATTAATTTTAGTTGTATTTCAATGATATGTTACAAACTATAAATATATTTGTGATCTATAAACAAACCCTATTTCCTTTCTTTGTGCTAGACCTTTTGATCTAGTCCTAATATAAAAATATAATTTTTATGAATTCTATAAGTCAGCCATTTCACCCATATAAACACAACCTTCCCCTTGATTTCATAAATAAAAATAATCTTGATTTTATTGAAATAATATCCTTTATGATGACTAAACCTAACAAGATGAAGTAAAAATACCAAGGATATAAACAAATGTTCTTTATAAAAAAAATTACCTTCCAAATATTGGAGACTTTACACTGGATCATACCAATATGAATGAACTTTAGGAGAGGATGAATGATGAAAATAGAAGTCCTATTTCTTAAAGACCTTTGAGATTGGGCTCGTACATGCATCCAAATTTATTACCTCAATTCAATGCACTGACCTAGTGATTAATTGTACAAAGTAATATAACTAAGAAACTAGAGAAGTGAGCTCATCTTTTAAAGAAGTGATTTCAAAATTAGATGGTTAATATATAGAAATTATTTTTAGGATTCCTCAAAGTGAAAAATATATAAAAATGAAAAATGATATTGGTGTTAGAGTAGGGGTTATTTATTGTCCCATATTTATTTATTATGAGATTTTTTCCCGTACTTGGAGTTTTCCTACTTTCATGGAAAAGCTTTCTTAGGTGTACAATTTGATTAGATGACTAAGAAATAACTCTGAATGACTATTTTAGGTATTGGAGTTACTCATTTATTCTTGGCTCTATTGAAAACTTTTTATGGATGAGTTACTATTTTATTATGGGGGATTGTTTACCACCTTTTGTGGAGTTAATCTTAACTCTCTTATATGTACATATCACTTAGTGAGCCTTTTCATTTAATGGAAGATTGGTTTTGATTCTATTTTATCTTGTGAAATATTCTCACATATTGGTTTCATTTACTTTTAGCTACATTTTGGTGTGTACCTAATTGGTTCATGTGATCACTCTACTCATGAATTCAAATTATTTGGACATTAGACTCAGCCTCGATATGTTATCAAAACCAACCTAATAATTATGTGTCTATTTTATTTTTCTATAAGCTTTATTTTGAAATCTTAAGATTATTTGTAGGCATTTTTTGAGGATTTGAAAAAACAATTTGGGTGTTGTTTTGGTGGTGGAATTATAGTGTTTTAAATGTAATAAGGTTTACACAACTTAGTTGTTGGTGTCATCAGCCTCCTCTCTTGATCTGGTTGGTTATAGGTCTCTCCTAGCCTGCTCTTAATCCCTCAACCTCCCATTGACCTCTATTTGGAGCCAATCAGATTTGTCTCAACCTTGGAGTTCCTAATAGCCCACCAATAGGCTATTTTACCTCATCTTGAATCCTTCTCATCACCAAACATACCATCTTATTTTACATTTAATGAAATTTAGTTTCAATTACATTCACTCATTTTATAAGCTAGGTATATGTAGTAAGCATAAAAGGGTAGTGTATGAACTATATAAGGAACCTAGTTTCTCTCCTATCTCTACAAAATACATATGATCCACCTCATTTGGATTTATTTATTTTTTCTGCATGGGTAGTCTATAAGGTCATATAGGTATGTGGAACCTCTATGTTTATATTCCTTTACTACAAAATAAAAAAAGTAAACCACCTATTTAATCCATTCATGGTTTTCTACTAAATTCATGGTTTTATCTATTTTAAAGGTGAGAATTTTTTTTTTTAAATATTAATTTGACATTCATATCATAGTGTCATGTTTGAGAAGATAGAATTTTAAAAGTGGGGTGAGATTTTTTGAATATTTTTTCTAAATAAAATAATATATTATGGGCTATTAAAAATGGGAGAATATTGTTTTGTAAAACACCTCTTATATTTACTTAACAAATATTGGAGGGTGAGGTTTACTCTGGTAGGTGGCTAAACCCCCTTACATTCAAAACTTTCATTTTCACTCTTTCTCACTTTGTACTTACCTTATCTTAGATGCACTATCAGCTGAGCCCAATGTCCTCATTTTTTCTTGTATTTGCATTGGTTACTAAAGATGAATTCTTGGCTATGCCTAAAGTCTTTTGAGAATGCATTATTTCAAATATTAGGGGGGTTCACCATTTCATGGTTTAGGGGAGTTTTATTGTGTTTTTCTTAGTCGTTTGCTATTCTTTTCTCATTCTCTATTTCTACAACAATAAACAGCTTTAACAATAACCACTACACTTAATTTCTACACAAAATGGATACAAGTTCAATTAACCCTCTAATTCCATTTAATTATCATGAATGGAAAATTAAAATGAAAATTATTCTAATAAATAATGGTTTTCATCACATTAAAAAGGGGTTAAAAGCTAAACCAACAATAAATATAGAAAAATTTAAGTGGTATAATTGTAGTAATAAAGTCAATGAATTGTTGTGTCTTTCTATGTCTCATGATCTCCTCTTTCATATAGAACCTACCAAATCAACTAATGAAGTGTGGACCATTTTGGAAAATTTATTTGGTAAGCAAGATGTGATTAGAGGTCATGAACCATAAAATTAACTTATCAACCTAAGTCCTAGCAACTTTCACACCCTTCAATATTTCTTCACCAAGTTCAAGTCTTTGAGATTGTAGTTAAAAGAATGTGGAATAGAGAAAAAGATGAGCAAGTTATTATTTCTATACTCTCTAAGTTAGGTCCTAATTACTTAGTCTTTATCTTTAATTTCCATGCCACTAAAAGTGATTTAGAAACTACATGTAAAATTCCCTCTTTAGATGTTTTCATTGCTAACTTGACTAGGGAGCAAGACAAGTTTATACAAATGGGAACATTAAAGTCCTTAAAACCTCAAGTGCTAATTACTAGGAAATGGAAATCAAAGACTTCAAACAAAGAGAAGAAAAATAATAAGGATTGAGAGAAGAATAAATAATCAAACTCTACCAAAACAACCAATAAAACTTCCACTTTCAATGATAAACCTAAGAAAGAAAAGGTTATGTGTGCATATTGAAATAAAAATGGGCATGATGAACACAAGTGAATTAAGAAACAAATTGATCACCTAACTCATCTTCTAAAAAAGAAAAACATAAGTGTTCTTTAGTATATCAAGCATAATTCACCAACTTGAAATTGTTCTAAGGAAAAAGGCAAAGGTACAAAGAAAGGAAAAAACAAGGCTATTATAGTAGTTGCAACTCCAACATATTCATGGATTATTCACTCAAGTGCTTCACACCACATAGGATCTTCATAAGTAGAGTTTTATTCCTTAGAGATTTGTATCATGTCTGCTATCACATTGGGTGATGACACTTCAATATAAGTTGTAGGGAGAGGGTCTATTAAATTAAATAGAGGAACATTCAATAATGTTCTAAGTGTTCCATCACTTTCAACTAATCTCCTATTAGTATACAAAATCACTCAAATCAATAAGGGAATGAAAGTAGAGTTTTCACTAGATTTAGTCATAATCAGAGAGTTTCATAACATTTCTACAATGGCAATGGGAAGGGTAGATAACCAAACTAGGTTATATACCTTCTCACATTTTGCACCTAGTTTTTCTCTAATTATATTGCTGACTCATTCAAATAGAGTTAAAAAAAAATTTGGCATGAGAGGTTTAACCACCTCAACTATCACTACCTATAATAATTCAGAAATAATTATATGGTCATAGGCTTACCTTGTGTCCATTTATCTAAGGGTATTTATGAGGGGTACAACATTGGAAAACATCCCAAAGAAAAATTTGACAAAGCAAAATATGAGAGGGCTTCACAAGCATTAGAATTAGTACATAGTGATGTATGGGGGTCTTTTCCCAGTCTATCTTTCACAAGGGCCAAGTATGTACTTACCTTATTTTATAACTATTTTTATCACCCCCTTTTTATTGTATATCTTTACACATTTTTAGTTCTACCATTTTGATGAGTTTACATCATAATTTTAAATCTGATGGCAGTGGCCAACTTGTTTGCATTTATTTATATGGTTATTTATTTGTGTGTATGTGAATATTAAATATTTATATATTTGAATGATTTTTATACTTTTGAAATTAATTTGAGATAGTGCATAGAATAATTTGATTATTTAAGCATGTTATTATATTGAAGAATCAACATATTGATACTTCTATTTGTAGTATGCACTTGATTGGCATTTGATGCTTAGTCTTGAAAATGAACACTTAAAAAATTATCAAAAATGTAATTTTGATATACATGAATATGTATATAAATGATGTAAGGTGATATAAGGATTGTATAATACATTTTATGTTTGAAATTAAAAAGTAGGTATATGATAGTCTTATTTTATTCTTCCAATTGGAATATATAGTCATCAGATGTAATTGAATTTATTGTGCATGATCAAAATATATTTTGATTCAAAATATTAATTTTTGGTGAATTGAAATTACATAAAATTTTTAAGGTAAATATTGATAAAATGTTGTTTCAGTAGGTATGGTGGCAAATGTTTGTTTAAGGTCAAAAATGCAAGTATATTGATATATTATGTGTTATGATCCATACTTATAAAATTCAAAAACAATGCATAATATAATGTATATCAACACATAAAAAAATATATAGGTGGACCAAGATGTCATATTATACAATATATGCAAAAATAGAATACCTTTAAGGTAGGGCAACACCATACAATACTCCTTTAGGAAGGAATAAATCCACAATGTCTCTTCGAGGGGACAACCTCCAATATCCTCTTACAATAGAAGACTCAATGCTTACTTTATACTTTTACATTGATAATAATCTCCTTTATATAGACCTATATCTACCTAATAATGGATGGGTAGCCTCCTAATCTCAATGTAGGCCGACCATTACCCAATGCACTAATTCCACAAGTTATTCTATTATCCTAATATATTAGACCCATTTAACTAAGGGTATGTGTGCCACATGTTAGCATCTTTGTCAACCCATATACATTAATATATAATATCTCTAGGTACATATCATTACTTCCCTCATGATATGTTTCATCCTTGTTTCATAGGAAGAAACCAAATAATGAGTGTGCTTCAAATCATTGCACACTTTTCTCCAATCTTGATCATCTAGCCATCCATATGTGATCTTGGTAGGTAATATCTCTCTAAGATTATTTTCAAATTCCATTGTGCTCCTCTAATTCTATTCATGATCATAACTATATTGAACTGGTGTCCATGCAAAATTATTCCTCTTTTGATTCCATGTACCATATTTCACTGTGTTAATCTGATTCCAACCATGACTATAGTAAGTATTCTTTCATGTATATTCATAGTGATTTACCCATTCATTCCATGTTTTATAGGCCACTGCATTGCTTTGATTATATATTTGACCGTAGTATTTATTCATTGGCTTCTATGCATAGTCATAGTGATTAAAAATCTGATTTCTTATATAGATAAAATGATTGTTGTTATGACACTCCCTCACCTAATTCCATGGTTTTTTCCTCTCATGATGATGTGGGTGTCTATATACCTCAATTTTTTATAATACTTTGACATTATCCATCTTTTCTTCTACCTGTTCCACCTCTTCCTTCTTTATCTCTTGTGTACATGAAGTGTTCATTTTTTATTGTAGTGTGTCTTTATCTATGTCATCTGAATCTTCCTCATGCTCTTCATCACATATTTAAATATCATCCTCATGATCTACCTAGACTATTATTGGTGCCTTTCCTAATATGATATCCTATAAAGTGACATTCTTTTTCTTATACCAAAACTTCATGAACCTTTTTTAAACATCAACATTGATTGTTCCAAAAGTCTAAAACCATGGATATTCAAGAACTATATCCACATCATCCATATCCAAAGCATAAAAATCTAAATGCAAAACATATTTTTCCATAATAAGCTTCAAATATTCAAACATTGGAATATTCTTACCATCTAATTGAACCTCCTTGATATTATTTACTTGAACATGTAGATGCTTGGCCACATTCATGTTGATGAATTTATACTTGCTGGTAGGGTTTATGGACACAATAACCTTCTTTTGAATGCATCCATGAAATTCAAAAATTGACTAAGATTTATTTAGATCCAAATTATTTGAACCCTTATCATCCAATTCCTCTTCTTCTTATTCTTCATCTTCTTATTCACTTGTATATTATTCCTCATTGTTATTATTTTCTTCCACTAATTTTTATTCTTTAACATCTTCATTCTCTTCTTGATTACCATCATTATTTTCTTCCTCTTATTTTGTCAGAGTTATGACAACTCTCATCCAATATATCTCCAAGAGTCCATTGTTAGGGTGTGGAGCTAAAAGCTTCACTGATGCAAACACGGAGAAGGCCATTGGAGGGGTTGCTGAAGGTTGCTGAGCGTCAAAGCAACCGGCGTCAGTCTGATCAGCCGACGTCAGCAGGACAATGAAGAGAAGCAACCGACATTGATCATGGGTCGGCTGGCATCAGTCACCTCCAGGCAGACAGGGACCGACATCGGTCGCCTGTGTGGTTCGACTACGAGCTTATTACAGGCAGTTAGCTAATGAACCAAGTGTTTGCATGATTAGAGCTATTTTTAGACTGAGAGCTGCGGATCTAATTATTGTAATTAGATGTCTAATCATTATTTGGATGAGATCTATATAATAGACTCATGGTTGTATTGGAAAAGTGTTCTAGTTTGAGTCGAGCAAAGTTTGTTCCTTCTGTGTGTGAGGTGAGCAAGGGTGTTCCTCCTAGTTCCACAGTACCAGGTGTAGGTGCTGGTTTTGGAGAGTCAGCAGGATTCTTCAGGTGTGTAGGATCTTGGTCACAGTTGCATGGCCTATATAGGAGATCTACATGGTAAGTAAGATCATTGATCTGCAGGTGTATGTGTGTGCAAGGTCAAGGTTCACAGGTGTGCAGAACTGGGTTGATTTACAGGTGTGCAGGATCATATAAATAGCAACACAACAGGGAGCAGTATCAGGCAGGATCTACTTGGAGTATAGGTGTGTACTCGGATAGATCAAAGAGGAAGGCAAGGGAGTTCCTTCCATAAGTATGGTCTATTGAATTGCAGGTTGTTGCAGGTTCATGGGAGATCTACTTGAAGTACCTTGAGTACTTGTGGAGTGCGTGGAGCACTTGTGGTGTGCGTGGAGCACGGGAGGTGAACACCAACTCTGTATTTGAGTTGGGTGTTGGGACCTGAGAGGGAGAGCTTTTGGGAGAAGAATTACTGTTCACTTGAGGTGTGGCGAGCCTTTGAAGAGGTGGTGGAGAAGAAGTGTCATCTTCTTTATTGTATTCTTTTATGTATAAAGTGTTAATACAAGTTGTGTATTGTCTCTCATATCATGTGTTATTCTGAATTCTAGTTACTTGGTGAATCTGGTTAATTTCCACATATTAAGTTGCTTGGTTTGGTAATCATATTGTGCTCTTTTGGTGGAGCAAGATCCTGACAAGTGGTATCAGAGCTTTTGGTTGGGATACTAACAGATTGGTTTAGATCTGGGTAGTGTGTTTTGATTATAGGTCACTCTCAGGGGTTTCTGATTGAGTGGGAGTAGAGCAATGGCAGATGAAAGTAAGCTAAGAATGGAAGAGTTGAAAAGCACAGATGGTCTCGTAAGGTCCTATGGAAAGAAAGAGCAGGTAAAAGAATATTGTTGGTTGGTAGTAGATCAGCATGAAGAAACTGAAGAAGCAGATGTAGTAGGTGTTGTTGCATAGGATGCTCTGGGAGGTTTCTTGGATAAAGTTGAATCTTGGATAAAAGATTCGGTTACCTCTTTCCATGCAACCCTAGGTAGAGGAGCTGGTGAGCCTTGCCAAAGAATTGGCAAAGGGGAAGTGAAGCTGAAATTATAGGCGGCCAACACACAGGTGTTGAAGAAGGTCATGCAGGTCCCAGGTTTGGAGATATGGCTAATTTATTTATAAAGATTGGGTGATGAGAGATGCATAAGAACTCTCACAGTGGATGCACTTGAATTAGCTATTGGTAAGAAAACAGGTACTCTTTATCTACTTGTTTATATTACTAATTCTTCTTTTGTTGCAGAGACGTGGCTTCGTAGGCTTGGTCACATGAGCAGGAAGGAGATGCATGTTCTTAAGAGGAAGATAGATATATTTGACAGGCTTAAGAATTGGAAAGCCTTGGTGTACTTGGAGGAGATGGCAAACAGAAACCAGTGGATAAGGCTAAATACTTCTGAGCAGGGCAGTTTGGACATGGGTTTTGATTCAAAGGAGCTCGCGGGTAAAAATTCATCACTCACAGGCGAACACAGGTACCAGCATCGAACAGACAGGTGCCGATGTCAGTCATGTGCAGACCGAAGCTGGCGATGTCGAGCAGGGTAAGACCAACATCGATCAGGAGGACCGACGTCGGTAGTAGGTAAGACTGATGTCGGTCAGGAGGACCGACATCGGCAGTAGGGACACCGATATCTGTAGGGTCAGTAGTCAGGGACAGACGCATGAGAACCGACGTCGGTCGGATGCAGACTGTGGAGTGACCGAGGTCAGTCACTGTAACAGATTTTGGGTGGATAGCACGCTGTTAAGGAGTCTCAAACACCCATATGGAGGACTGAAGACGTAAGTAGGCCCTCAAATTTGTTGTTCCTCTTCTTTATACATGTTGCTGATTATAGAGCAGGAAGGATCCAGGAAATAGGTGTGAGCTTGGCATGGATGAGGATGTGATTCCTTGGAGGAGAACCAAATAGGTGTTTTTGGTAGGATTGCCAGTGGGTATGAAAGCACAGAGATGAATGGATTCCTTAGTAGAAGAATAGAGAGAACGGATACGTGAGACAGAAGACCAGGTATATGGTCTTGAGGAGCTACAGGATAGTGGTACAGGTTTTGACAGGTGGAGGATGAAGCATGGCTTCAGTCAATGTCAGGGTAACTACTGTGGTTTGCCTTACCAGGTGGATGATGAGTCATGACATCATTCTATTGCTGTATGTGGATGGTATGTTTTGCTAGCAAGATTGTACATACAGGGTTTTGCTAAGCTAAGGGTAAGATTAGTTCAGTGGCATGTCAGGAGGAGTTTGGAGCAGCGAAATTCTTTGACATGGGAGACATGGAGATCACAAGTTGATTTTGTCTCGAGTGGGAGCTGATGTGAATTAGGTGTTGGCGAGGTTCAGGATGCAGAACCGGAGCACACTAAGGGCTGGACAGGTACAGTGTCCAAAATCACATGAGGCCTGGTATAGACCTAAGTATTCCCATGCAGTGGGAGCTTTCAGAGAGTTAGGAGCCAATTCAGGGAAGTGTGTTCTCAAGTATTTGAGAGGGACCAGCAGCAGGTATACATGCAGGGTCAGGACTTCACTACATGTGTTTGTAGGTTCGAATGTGGTAGGGTACTCGGATGACAGGAGGTACACCACGGGATGTGTGGTGGGTTGTCTTCAGGATTGAGCTTGAAGAGGGATACAAACCAGGAAATAGATTAGATGGGGTACAGGTACAGGTATAGTGTAGCTATTTATCTCCAAGTGGGAGATTGTTAGGGTGTGGAGCAAAAATCTTCACTGATGCAGACACGGAGAAGGCCATTAGAGGGGTTGTTGAAGGTTGCTAAGCGTCAGAGCAACTGGCATCGGTCTGATCAGCCGACGTCGACAGGACAGTGAAGAGAAGCAACTGACGTCGGTCATGGGTCGGTCGGCATCGGTCACCTCCAGGCAGACAGGGATCGACGTCGGTCGCCTGTGTGGTTCGATTGTGAGCTTATTACGGGCAGTTAGCTAATGAACCAAGTGTTTGCATGATTAGAGCTATTTTTAGACTGAGAGCTGCGGATCTAATTATTGTAATTAGATGTCTAATCATTATTTGGATGAGATATATATAATAGACTCATGGTTGTATTGGAAAAGTGTTCTAGTTTGAGTCGAGCAAAGTTTGTTCCTTCTGTGTGTGAGGTGAGAAAGGGTGTTCCTCCTAGTTCCACAGTACCAGGTGTAGGTGCTGGTTTTGGAGAGTCAACAGGATTCTTCAGGTGTGTAGGATCTTGGTCACAGTTGCATGGCCTATATAGGAGATCTACTTGGTAAGTAAGATCGTTGATCTGTAGGTGTATGTGTGTGCAAGGTCAAGGTTCACAAGTGTGCA
Source organism: Torreya grandis (assembly GCA_037957365.1). Classification (NCBI taxonomy): domain Eukaryota; kingdom Viridiplantae; phylum Streptophyta; class Pinopsida; order Cupressales; family Taxaceae; genus Torreya; species Torreya grandis. Next base: position 3,710,741 of record JARHVA010000149.1, read on the forward strand.
GAACCGGGTTGATTTGCAGGTGTGTAGGATCATATAGACAGCAACACAATAGGGAGCAGTATCAGGCAGGATCTACTTGGAGTACAGGTGTATACTCAGATAGAGCAAAGAGGAAGGCAAGGGAGTTCCTTCCATAAGTATGGTCTGTTGAATTGCAGGTTGTTACAGGTTCATGGGAGATCTACTTGAAGTACCTTGAGTACTTGTGGAGTGCGTGGAGCACTTGTGGTGTGTGTGGAGCATGGGAGGTGAACACCAACTCTGTATTTGAGTTGGGTGTTGGGACCTGAGAGGGAGAGCTTTGGGGAGAAGAATTACTATTCACTTGAGGTGTGGCGAGCCTCTGAAGAGGTGGTGGAGAAGAAGTGGCATCTTCTTTATTGTATTCTTTTCTATATAAAGTGTTAATACAAGTTGTGTATTGTCTCTCATATCATGTGTTATTCTGAATTCTAGTTACTTGGTGAATCTGGTTAATTTCTGCATATTAAGTTGCTTGGTTTGGTAATCATATTGTGCTCTTTTGGTGGAGCAAGATCCTGACATCCATCACCACAACCATGGTTCTAATGTATTACACACAAAACATAATAAGCTATCTATTAACATAAATGATAGATTACAATGCAGTAGCTACTTCTCCTCTATTTTCTATATCGAAATGCACTGCAAGAGTGCCTATAAATGTGTGTGTGTGTGTGTGTGTGTGTGTGTGTGTGTGTGTGTGTGTGTGTGTGTGAGAGAGAGAGAGAGAGAGAGAGAGAGAGAGAGAGAGAGAGAGAGAGAGAGAGAGTGGGGTAGGTATGTCAACATATTGACAACATAATGTTGACATGATCATAAGTAAACTTAAAAAGTAATTAACCCACATTAATTAATCTAACATCCACCATTAAGCATAATTAGGGAGTAGTGAAAAATAAAAGAGTGTAAGACTCCTCAAAAGATAGGTCCTGAAAACTATGCCATGTTGGGTACCTATGTACAATATCAAGAGAATCTAGTGAAAAATCCAAGTATCCTAATGGACACCAATCCATCTTTCTAGAATATATGGATGTTAATCACTGTAACCACCAATTAAAATAGGAACTAGTGCTAAATACAAGGATCATCTCAAAGAAACACTGATCTCTAAAATATTGGGTAAAAGAAGAAACCCAATGAAGCATTACCAAACATCACCCTTCGATGCTGAACACTAAGTAAAAATAGTCATAATATCTGCATGAGTGGTCCAAATCCACTACTCGATCATAAAACAACTGATATTAGGCTTTACTAGAATAGCTTCAATAAAAAGGACTATCAGTGGTGGTAAAAATATAGAACATTACACCAAGGCCAATAAATGATGAGACATTATGCAATCCTCATATGGGTTCTGGTAAATAAAGTGCCTAATAAGAGACCCATATATAATAGAGGAATCCAAACTCATTATTGTGATAAAAACATGAAATCAACATGTACATAAAAGGTGTAAAATACATAACTCTCAAAAGGTGGAGAAAAGAAAGAAAACCCATAGGAAAAACTCCCCCCCCCAAAAGAGAAAAGAGTAATAAATAGCTAAACACCCCCCAAAGATGATGCTGAAGAAGTCCACACTTTAAGTACTCAAAAGTAACAAAATAACTCAATCTACATGAGTGGTCTGAATCCACTACTTGATCACAAAAATAAATGACACTGGGCTTCACCAAAATAACTTCAATCAAGAAGACTGTCAGTGGTGATGAAAGAACAAAAAAGTATTGTATGTTTAAAGAATGCTCAACAACAAGAAGTATAATGTACATCACACCCCCCATACTAATGAATGTATGGAGTGAAAAAATAAATGGTCTAAATCCACTACTCAAACACTAAATAAATTAACATTGTATACACTAGAATAGCTCCAAGTTATCCTGAATGAGAGTATAGAACTATCGAAGAAGATAAGCTGACACTAGGATTCACTAGAATATATACAATCAAGCTATGGAAGACTATCAAATATATAAAAAATGGTGTCAAAAATGTAGAAGATGATCCAAAAATAAGGAAGCAAAAAAGGTGTCTCTATAGAAGAAGGCAAGGCACTAAGAAAGGGGCCTTGAAGAGATAGGACACAACTACCAGTGTGTTAATGTACTAATGCATGTCATGGGATGATGGAATAGTGTGTAAAATGTAAAAAAGATCCATAATGTGTGTAAACACATAGAATAATCAGTACCTAAGAATGAAAACATGCAAAGCACATGTAAAAGGATGCCAGGCTCAACAAAAAATATCCTAGATAGTTCATGTGCAAAGTATAATACAAGGCCCATAACATAGAAAACCACATAGTAGTGACCATGTACACTCTAGAATAGGATGTCAGACTAGCCAAAAATGCATCTATGAGTGCAACAAATGATGACAATGCATAGGATCAAGAAGGAAGTATGTGTTACCTGTGAGGGGGTCTGACCTCCTGCCAGACTAGACGTCACCCTCTAATCTCTAAAAAATTAAAGAGATAATGTACTTTAAAAACAATTAATGATCCCTCAACAAATGCTCAAAACATAGCAAAATATGTCACGACTAAAATATCACCACACAACGTAAGTGCATGGTAGCACAACTAATGTGAAGAGACCCCCAAAATGCAACACTTTATAAAATAGTGAATTTTACAATGTAAATAGTCTAAATTCATGGAAAATTTAAAAATATCAACTTTTGAAAAATATGGTGCTCAATTTCAAGCTACCAATAAAAAGCTATTAAATAAATAATTTCTTGTAAAAAAGTCCTATTTAATAAAATTTGCACTAAAAGATTAAAAAAGATACCATAACTAAGGAGAAACTAGCCTTCTAACCACTCATTGAAATCAACATGGAACCAAAAATGCAATGGTTTTGTTTATGAGGGGGAATTGGCCTCTTGCCAACCCAAACCTCACCCTTCGTCTTTGACAGGCAAGAGAAGAGGGAAAAAATAAAAACCATTAAACTAGTTCCTTACAAAATATTGTTTTTAAATAAAAATAAATAAAAAATGTGCCCACACACTATGTGAGAACACAAAAGGGCCCCACATTAAAAAATTAATCCCCTCACATACATAATGGCCCCACCATGTTTGCCATAAAAATAAGTTGTCCAACTCCACCACCAAATCCATCAGTCATATCTCCATTTAAAATTGTCCCCCACTTTAATAAATTTTGACACTTTAATAAATCCCCACTAATGATGTATGCCACTAAGAACCATTTTTAAAAAAAAACTTTGACCAAAAGATGTGGTTTTTAAAAAACCACTCAAAGAGGCAAATCTATGGGATTTTGGGAGCCAAAAAAACATGGATTGGGATTTGAAACTAACATGTAGGGTTTAAAGATGGAGGATTCATGGATGGTGGATGGAGGGAGCCTAAGAAAGTGACCATTCTACCTGCACATTTCCAATGTGTGGGAGTGAGTTTCCTTTCTCTCTCTCAACTTGTTCCACATCTCTTTCAGACCCTATAGCAGAAAAACCAAGCCTTTTATGAGTAGTTGTAGATTCATGACAACCAACACTATACCATTTTTTATATGGAAGAAGATAAATGAAGTGAATGATGGAGAGAGGATGTTGAGGAGGAGGAGCCTCAATCTATAGCTACCCACTTCTTGACCAAAATATAATCCTTCAAAAAATTGAGATATAGGTTTCAAGAATGATGGAGAGGTTGCCCATGTTTCCTGTAAAAAGTAAAGAAAAAAACATTAGAAGAATTGATAGGAATGAGATAGTTTTTTGTGGGTAGAGAAATGTGGGAACCCTATCAAAATGGAAGACAAGCATAGGCACCTTGATGGTGGCGAGGCCTGATAAATCATAGAAGGTATCAAAGAGAGAAAAGATAGGTGCAATCTTGAGGGTCCTAGTCCCTACCTTGAATGCATCTCACATGCTCCCATATGCAGACTCAACCAATCACATCACAAAAGTCCCTAAATCAATGATCAATCCTCCATTTCCACTCCCATCCAACCAAAACATAGACTTAGGAATTTAACTCACCCTCTTATGTCTAGCCTCTTACATAGTGGCATGGTACAGGGGACTTTTTTGTAGGTGGAGGATGCCATAGGGTTGAAGATGGGATTGGTCTACTGATAACACCTACAAGAAGAAGACAAAGGAAAATCCACTGAATTCGAAGATGGATCTGAGTCAGGTGAGAACAAGGCTAAGCTGAGGATCTGAGTTAATAGAGGAAGAAGGTGAAATGCTCATCCTTGCACATAGGAAGCATGAACTACCAATAAAACTCTCGATAAAGATTAGATCCCTAGCATGAGTCTTTACATCAAAATCTTCACATCCTTGCTTTTTACAATAGCTTTGTCAACAAAATGGAATGACATGTGATAGATTTGGACAAACAAAAAATTTCCTAAAGTAACATAATAAAGGTGTACGACATATGAGAGAGAAAATTTTAATGAGGATATGGTTAGAGGTGTATAGCCTACATAATGAGAGTTTTGAAAAAATAATCCAAAAAATATCAAAAAAATAATGTACGATAACCACAATAGATCCAACTAACTCAAAGATCCAACTGATTCAAATGCAAATATTCAAACTAGAAACATAGATTTTGAAGATTATAAACTATAACAAAGGGAGAGATTTATACATGCTAAACAATGATTCATATTGAGTGATGACTACTCAAAGGAGGCTCTGATACCATGTTAGATTTATGAAAAATCTCATCCAAGATCTCTCCAATATTCCATCACCACAATCATGGTTCTAATACATTGAACATAAAACACAATAAGTTATCTATTAATAGAAATGATACATTACAATGTAATGACCACTTCTCTTCTATCTTCTATATCAAGATGAATTACAAGAGTGCTTATAAATAAGAAAGAGAGAGAGAGAGAGAGAGTGGGGTAGGTATGTCAACATAGTGACAACATAATGTTGACATAATCCTAAGTAACCTTATCAAGTAATTAACCCACATTAATTAATCTAATATATTCATACTCTTTTTCTTTTATATTCCATTAATCTAGGAAGACCTATTCCATTTCTTCCCATAAAGAATACTTTTGTACAAAGCTCAATTGAGTAAACCAATGTTGTGCAGGAACAGACAAAGAAAGAGACAAACATGTTTGCCACAAAATTGTTTGATTATTATTCTCCTTAAAAAGGATCCACCCTTCGCTATCATCAATATCATCCTCCCCTGAAAATACTTGCAACTTCATGATCCACAAAAAAAACTAGGGTTAATGAAATACACTAAAATATCAATAATTCATTCAAAATTGATCAAAACAATCCCAAATTTTTACTATAGTTTCACCTTATGATATTCTAACTTAAATAAAAAGTTTGTGAAAAATTTCCACAAATTTCAGCATATAGAGAGAATATATGGAAAAATATAAAATATAAATAACTCACTCCAAACATATCAAAAAAATATGAAATTTTTTTCATAGATTTATTGTATTATGATACAACATTAATAAAGATTTCACCCAAAAATTACTTATATTTCAGAAGATATGATGAAATGAGTACAAACCCTAAAATATTAATAACTCCCTCAAAACTAATTATAAAGGCTAAATTTTTTACTGAGACTTCCTTGTAATATTATTCATATCCATTAAAAACATTGTCTAAAAATTAATAACAGATTGAAAGATATTGATGATTCCAAAAAAACTAGGGTTTTACTCCACACAAATTGCCCAAATCAAAGCTCTAATACCACTTGTTATGATCCACACTTATAATATTCAAAAATAATGTAGAATATAATGTAGATCAACACAAAAAAAATATAGGTGGACCAAGATGTCCAAATATATAATATATGTAGAAATAGAATACCCTTAAGGTAGGGCAACACCATACAATACTCTTTTGGAAAGGAATAACTCCACAATGTCTCTTTGAGGGGACAACCTCCAATATCATCTTACAAAAAAAGACTTAATTCTTACTTGATACCTTTAAAATGATAATAATATCCTTTCTATATACTTCTATCTAACTAAAAATGAATGGGTAACCTCATAATCCTAATGTAGGCCAACCATTACCAAATGCACTAATTCCACAAGTTACTCTATTATCCTAATTTATTGGACCCATATAACTAAGGGGATGTGTACCACATGTCATAATTTACATAAACCCATATACATTAATATATCATATCCATAGGTACATGAAAAATGTTACACCATACATCTATAACATGTGTCCATAATTCACTAGTGTTGTTCAAATCTTCTATTTATAAATCTATCCAACCTATTTGTCAATGAAAACTTCTAATTATAGTGGTCACAAAATCTTTGATCCACACATGCAAGTGTATTAGAAAATAAATAAATAAAAACTTATATAAATCACTACTCAAATGATTATGAATGCATGCATGAGGGTTTTGGTTCCCTCTAATCTTCAAATTTACCAGAAATTCAATACTTAACTTGTCAAACCAAATCTAGATCCTTTCAAAGATAATACACTCTAGTCCATCATAAATAATGCATGATATACATGGTCACACCATAATTAAATGAGTTATTAACAACCAAACCAAAATGATTCCATAAAAATCATCCTTATTGTGTATAAGGACAAGATCTCAATAAGTGCTTGCACTAAGACTCAAGCCTTATTGATAAATGTATAATAACATACCACTTTCACTAGCATTGTCAACTTGTAATAGTCAAATGAGATATCACTATGATCCTCATAATAATAGAGTAATATTCCAATGGATATACTAATTACAAGGACTAATTAAAACCCTGACTCCTCATTACACATTATTATTCATAACTCATAAAATATAAAAGATGTACAAAACCATGCCCTTGATAAATTAGTAAAAACATAATTACATATCTGTATTTTTTAAGCATTGCATAATACAATTATAAAGAATAAAAAGACAATAAATTCTATATTAAATTATTGCATGAAGCATATATGAACTAATAACTACTCTAAATTATTTATCACTCCAAAATTTCTATTGGGACCCCTTTTATATAATTATGTGGACTACACCAACTTGTCAGATCTCAATGCAAGATAACCTTTGGAGTAGTTTCTCCCCTTTTATACATTTTGGTGACAATTGGATGAGTCCCTGAGGATCTTACACCAACTATAAGATAGTTGCATGGTGCTGACTTCAAAAATACATCTCTACAAGGAATTATATGTTGTAGTTTGAGTGAAGATGTCAGAGTGGTGGAGCAAGTGGGGAAAGTGACCCCCAATGCCAGCTCATCGTCTGACATGTGCTCATCTAACCTAGGTATCATAGTGGAACTGGTAAGATAATGACCCCATGTGACACCTCACCTCTTAGAAATCACCCATCTAACCTAGTAGAAGATGCCCCTTTGGCCTATAAAAGAAAGCTTGTTTTGAAGAGAAGGAAGAGGCAACCAAGGTAGTGAAGATCTGGAAAAATAAAGATCAAAATTGATTATTTTCATTCTGCATGAGATAGTTTAAAGCTTTGAATGTATATCCCAAGCTTACCTATGAGCCGTTGGGCATAAGTAATGTTAGGAAATAGCATAGAATATATTTTATACTTAAACTCTATATAATGAACCATGAAGTAATGAAGAATGTGGTTGAAGAGATGCTGTGTTAAATCTTGATTTATTTTGTGCAAAGTTATGTTTATTAGTTATTTTCATTTGAGTAATATTGTAGTTATTAATTAAATGTATTGTTAAATAGAGGTTCATCCCTAGTCACTAATGTCATCCTTATGCCATATAGTGACCTTGACTCACTTATAAATAAACTAAGTATTGGAACCAAAATGCACCAAGGCTCCAAGACCCATGCCTAAGTGCTACTCTAAGGATGAGATATTAAACCTAAGTCATCCCTAAGACCTACACAAGTAACTAAATGTCTTAGTGTTAGCCATTTTTCTAGCTTTCACCACTAAGAGCCCTACCTAGTGAGCTTCCCTTGAATGACCTAGTAATGTAAATACACCTAGATCCCTCTAGATAATGATAAGTCTCTTAAACCTTAAGTTATGCCATGTTACAACTAGCCCAATGTGGGCTTAATCCCTTCATTATTTCACTTTGGGTGAGTTCACAAGGCTTGCACCTTGTGTGAAAATGATGCTAGTGCTATAGCATAATTAAATTTTATGTGATAGACCTTCCTATGCTCACACCTAGATCTATCAAGTCTATAGCTAACTTGGTTTGATAGCTAAGAACATGATTAAGGTAGAGGATAACCTAGTGAAAATTTCTACAACATTTTGGTTCTATTATTAGGATCCATGTTGAATTTCATTACTATAATGGTGAAACATAAAAATACTTTGACCATCACTCAAGAATATTGAGTACTAGCTAAAGTAAGTGGAAGATAATTTTGAATAGAAACATCCCACATGAAAATAACAAGAGCTAAGAAAATAGGTGTAGGATAACTTGTATGATGCTTTATATGAGGTGTTATTTTAAGAGTTACCTGAGCATGTGTACCAAGGGATAATTACCTATACTAATACTAGAAGGTATAGCTATGACCACCACCTCGAGTGGACCATAGATCATGTAGAGAGGCTAGAGAGCCTATATGAAGTTTGGATGCACATTATGGATAAGTGGTGGAGTAGCATGTTGAAAAATTACATGTTGGAGTTCATAGTTTTGACCTTCTCATCCCCTAAAGATGTAAAGTAAGATTTTATTCACAAACTAAGGGGAAAATTCATAAGAGGGTTTGACACTAAACTAAAGAATCTTTTGGTGGATTACGATATAAAAACCATAAGAATGGAAGGCTAAAGTCCTTGTGCATATGAGAAAGGAAAGTGCAAGTGAGGTACAATGGAGGAGGAATAATAACCTAACTCCTGAGAGCTTTAAAGGATAAATTATAGTACGATGGAGGATATGGAACCTAGAAGTGTCGAGAGGACCCATAGTGAGCGGGAAGGGGATGGGGAAGGATCCTTTAAATATTAGTAATGTGAAGAGAAAGAGGAAAAAGTAAGAGACCAAACTCAATAGTTTAGTATAGAATGTAGTGGGTTCCTATAAGAAGTGGCACTTTATATCATGCCAAAAGCACCTATCCCCTTTGAACTTGAACTGCAAACTCATGTGCTAGATTTCCTAATAGAAGATAAAAGAATGATAAATGAACCTATTATCGACATCAAATTTGATAGGATTCAAGATTTAGATTAAGATTTTGTTACTAAGAAAGTGATCCCTTACAAAGAATTGAGCGAGGATATAATGAATTTAGCAAGTTCCAATCCAAGAACTATGAACATAGGTGAAAGAATTTCCATGTAAAGAATGTCAGCTATGCCAAATAGGCAATAGCCCACAAGAAGTGGTATGGGGCCACAAGTGAGTAGTATTATGCTAATAAGTTCAAAAATTTAATGGAAAATGTCAATATCAACACCCCAACCCATAATTAGAGTCATTAGAAGACCACATCTAATACAGATACAAAGGGGACAACACCTTGGAACCCAATGACACCCCCTCAATTAGTCTACTATGATATGGAGATGCACTTTCCTAAGTATCATGATGTAGATAATGACATAGAGAATGTGTTGAAGTGTGAATTGTAATGGTGAACTCAGGGCATCAATCAGCCTGAGGGCAAGGAAACTTAGTTCATGACTACCTTGTTAGATTGTGCCCATACTTGGTATCATAAATTTGATCCAAACCAGGTTATGATTGAGTATAATATGATAAAGTAAGCCTCCTTAAAATATTTTAATATCCCTAAGTTTGAGTAGTAGAGCATCATGATGCTCAAGGATATCAAACAAGGATTATCCAAGAGCATGTGCCTATATGATGCATAGTTTAAAACTCTCTCTCAAATCTTCTATATGAATTCCACCCCTCCCATTATACATAATTATTAATTAGAGGCCTACTAGTACCTTTTAGATGAGAACTATCTATGAAGACCTTCACAAACCCCTATGAAGTGCTTGAAGCTATTCTTTGATCCAAGGTAGTAGGTAGTGCATAGTGTGTCAATAGCCTCCTAGCTATAGAATATAACCACTAGTTTAATACATGACACTCATAGTGGGTTATGGTGCACCAACTATGAGATAGAGGGGAATAACAAGAATAATTTCCCATGAATAAATGTTTATGTCCTCCTTCTCAATTATAAGGTTTGTCATGGGCCGCATGACTATCAAAACTACCCCCTATTATAATACACTAGCTAAGTAAACACCAACATTTATTATAAAATGTGTGATTATTACATGCATTCAATATTAGACTATAGAGTCATCAATGAGATGCACAAGAACATGGAAAGAGGCATGAGGTAGGCGAGGATATCAAGTGGTGGTCTGGTGGGTCAAGTCAATGAAGTTTATGGCTATAATAATATGGGCTATGGAAACTAGTGAGGTGCACATGGATGAGGAAGAGGACATGGTGGAGGAAGATTCCCACTAGGATCATACTACAAGTGTGAGTTGATTGAAAATTATAAGTGTGACTACCCCACACACCCAACATATAGGTATTGTCAAGGACCTCATGTGTTCAAAGAATGCCTAGACCTATATAAGAAGATAACTCAAGATTGGCCTAGCACAGACAGAGGTGCCACAATGGTTAGGCACAAGTCTAAAGAGTAAAAATGGACCTCTAAGACACAACAAACTCACAAAAAGATGTCTCAAGTAGAAGCCACAATAAGGAGTGGGTTCACCACTCAACCATCCATTGTATCGAACCAAAATCTACACTTGGATTATGGTGACTTAAGCCGCATTAAGCAAGTAATGTGATTGGAGATGAAAGTTGTGCCACATCCTGACATTTCATGGTATAAAGACATTATATAACAAGCCATAAACATGATACAAAATGTATAGGTTAAACTTTAGTTAGCTAGATATTTAGATTCATAGGTCACTACTTTGTGCAAGAAGCAAGATCACCAAGAGACTAAAGTGTAGGAATTGACTAAGATCTTGTACCTCCTACAAACTAAAGTGATGTTGCCACTACTAAAAGACTTGAATCTAAAACATGTAGGGAAAGAACCAGTGAAAGAGGTCATATCTCAAGTGATAAAAGTTACAACACTACATATGGAGTAGGTACATAAAGTCAGGTATACTCAGAACACTTAGTATGACCAGAAATTATTGATAGATGTCATCATCAAAGGATGGTCAATTTGTGAAGTGCTAGTTTATATGGGCACAAAGGTTAATATTTTGACCAAAACCACCTAGGAAAATATGGGGTATCCATCTTTGAGGCCTTCACCTCACATGTTATTCATGTCTAATAAGACTTGAGTGTAACTAATTAGGATCTTGAAGGGATCTATTATAGATATTATGGGCATCGAGATCCAAGCTAATTTCAAGGTCATCAAGTTGGAAGAATAGGATAACTATCTAATACTCTTGGGAAGGCCATGGTGATATACCAATAATGTCAACATGCACTTTAAGAATTGTGATATGACTTTTGAGAATGGTAAGGAGAGGGTGGTGATCCCTCTTTCAAGTGATCAATGGCCTCCATACGTAGAAAGGTTGATCTCAAAAATTAGATCAACCACATATATAACATCATGGTGTAGGGTGACGAGAAGCTCAACCCTAATGATCAAAGCATGTTCAAACGGGAAGATGGGTAATTATCCTTTGATACAACTGATGTATCTTACAAGAGATAGTTCAAAGAGGCTTATGAAGTCACTGGCTATAGGTGCCAACTAGTGCACATAACCAGACCAAGGCCAATTAGGACATGGTTGGTTAGGATTGAGTTCCCCAAGAAGAAATGGGTTCCTCACACCCAAAAGGTGGAGAAAATGGTATTCTATCTAAGTAAAGGGAAGCTTGAAATTATCCCAAATTATGAAGGGAGACAAATCATATAAATGTATGTCTATGACATTGAATTTTACATACCTAAGGAGGTAAATCAAATGGACATACTAGTATATACCTTAAAGTACATTATTGTTCACTGGTGGGTAGTGCAAAGACATAACTTTCCAACTTGACAAGATTTAAAGGCAGCCATCTACACTAGGTTTGGAAAAATTAATGAAGACTTGGACATACCAACTTAATCAGGTGATTCAGACACAATCATGCATGTACGGTTGTGTGAAGAGATATGGACTGTCTGTGACAAGAATGCACCAAAAGGCCTATGGGTGCATGCCTTTTATAGGACCTTGAAAACATGGGAATGAGCATGGTTAATTTCAATGAGATGCATCATGATATAATAAGTAATTTCTTAAGGATAGGTTTATGCACACCTCCTTTTCTTTACAGAATTTAGAGATACTAGAGCCACTGCAAGTCATCGATAGGGAAATGTTTGAAGACACTACCATCCTAGAAGAGTGCCTCATGAAAATGTTTAGGGAAAAAAGAATAACACTTTTGACATTCTTTAAAGAGATGGTTCTCAATAGTGACTCCAGTGAAAAAGATGATGAGACCTAGAAAGAGTGTAATTGGAAGGCTCTAATAAGAAGGCAAAAACTTGTGTGCCTTATGGATGACAATGCCCTACATAAAGATGATCTAATGCATCTTAAAATTAAAATATCTGAGGGGATAAGTAAATTTTATGATTATCATTAGGATAAAAATTAACCCTATCATGTGCCACTCAAGACCACTAATGTAGACATCAACATAGAAGGTGAGCCCAAGATTGCTACTATAGGCACTTACTAGTATGAATTAGAGATGGTGATAATTTTAGACCTCCTGAAGGAATTATAGGACTTGTTCCCATGTAGATACTAAGACATGAATGGTACCCACACATCCCTTGGAAAAATTAACATCAATCTAGTGGAAAACATGAGGATAGTCAAGAAACACCCATATCGGATGAATCCCAATCTCTATGCCAAGGTAAAAATAGAGATTGATGAAATGCTAATAACCAACATCATCTACTTATTATAAGAATATGAATGGGTGAGCCTGTTGATCATCAACATCAATAAGGATGGGCATAAATGGATCTATATTGATTATAAGATGTTGAACACTACTTCGATCAATAATCCATTCCCTACCCCATTCAGTGATGAGGTCTTGGATGGAGTCACAAGCTACAAAATTTACACTTTCACTGATGGATTTTGGGCTAACATTAGGTACAAATCAAGGATGATAAGCCTAAAATAACCTTTGTGACTAAATGGGGTTGTTTCAATTACAATGTAATGCCCTTTGGACTTAAGAATATAGCAACTATATTCTCTAGGGTTGTGATCATTAATTTCAAAGACTTTATCCATAAGTTCCTCCAAGTATATCTTGATGACTAGACTATGTATGGTCTTGTAAGAGACCATTATGATAATATACACTTGATGTTTGAGTGGTGTATGCAGCTCTAGATATTGTTAAATCTATAAATGCATCTTCATAACTCTATTTGGGAAATTGCTTAAGCACATTGCCTGTAAGGATGGTTTGCTTGTTGATCTAGTGAAGATAACAATCATAATCTAGCTCTAGATTCCCTTAATGTAAGACATTTGTACCTTTCTAGGCCATTGTGGCTATTATAAGAAGTTAATTTAGATCTATGCCAAGATTATAGTGACTCAAGAGGAGATTTTACACAAGGATGACCCATTCTTCTAGGGTGAGGTAGAAGAGGAGGCCTACTAAAGCTAAAGTTGGCTAGCACACCAATTTTATAATTTTAAGACTAGACTACTCCTTTTCAAATCCATTTTGATGCTTTAAGCTCTACTATTAGCACCATATTAGTGCAACTAGGTGAAGGTAAGATGGACCACCCCATCTCCTTTTTAAGTAGAAAATTGATGTAGGTAGAGTAGAATTACACCACTATCAAGTGTGATGTGTTGGAAATGGTCTATACCTTATAAAAATTTAGGTAATATCTATTGGCAACCCCATTCATCTTTTTCATAGACATGAATAAGCTTATTTTACATGGGTGCATATGCAGATGGGTTTTTCTCTTTCAGGAGTTCTAATTATTTATTGTAGTTAAATTTGAGAATTAGAACTTAGGGCCAGACCATTTGTCCTACATCAACTCTGGAAATATGGTGTGTTGATTGAGGATGACATGATGAATGTGTAGATATATAGGGTATAGCATGTTTTAAAAGATCTATCAGAGATTGTTGCATTCTTAATGTCTAGGTTTGTGCCCTAGAGCTTGTATACTAAGGAGAAGAAATAACTCACAGTTTATATGACCCCTTTCTAGCTCATTAAGGGGAAGCTTTACAAACTAATTAGGGATGAATTTGTATACCAATGTGTTGTGAAACATGAATGGGACTCCATCCTATAGGAAGTGCATGTTGTGAAACATGAATGGGACTCCATCCTATAGGAAGTGCATGAAGGGATCACAAGAGGCCATTGTGATGGAAATACAATGGTGTATAAGGTATTGTAGTCAAGTTTATGGTAGATAAGCATATTCTAAGATGCTAAGGAGTAAACTAAGGCATGTGATGTATGTGTTAAGTTGTGGAGCTAAAAGCTTCACTGATGCAAATGGAGGAGGTTGCTGAGTTGTAGAGCAATCGATGTCAGTCATCTTCAGTGTTCCCAGTAACCAACATCAGTTATGGGTTGACTGACATCAGTCAGATAGAAATCGACGTCGATAACCTGTGTGTGCATGCATTTACATGTGCTTTTAAAACTGGTCTAATTTTAGATGGACAGTTAGTTTGCATGTAAAAGACTAATTTTAGTCTTGAGTCTACGTTTCTAATTATTGTAATTAGGAAGTCTAATTATTGTTTGTATGGGATCTATTTAAGAGACCCATGGGGGCTGTATTGTAATTTGTAAAATCATAAAGACTTGCAAAGGCAAGGATAAGGGTTCTTCCAAGTGTAAGATCTAGGTTTGTAGGTGTGCAAGACCAGGTTGATCTATAGGTGTGCAAGATCAGGGGAGATCTACATGGTAAGTAAGGTCAGTTGATCTATAGGTGTGTGTGTGTAAGGTCAAAGGAGATCTATAGGGTAGCAAGGTCAAAGGAGATCTACAACACAATAAAGACCAAGATCAGGGAGATCTACTTGGAGTACGTGGTGTACTCGGTGTTGGACTAGAAGTAGGCAACAATGGTTGAGTTGATTGTCACTTATTGGTTGGTGTACTGGCAGTATTGTTACTGACTGGTGGAAACAACAACTCTGTGTTTGAGTTGATTTTGTTTGTAATTGAGAGAGAGAACTCTTGAGGGAGAATTACTGGTATGCCCTAGAGGTGTGGGAAGAGTTTGATTTCTTCATTGTATTTCCTTTTGGAAGAGTATTAATACAAGATTGTATTGTCTCTCATATTCTGTGTTGTTTCTAAATTCTAGTTACATAATACTTCTGGTTTAATTCCATGTTTAGTTGCTTATACAAAGGTAATCAAGTGTACTCTTAAGGAGTAGGGATCCTGACAATTGGTATCAGAGCTTGGTTAGGTACACTAATAGGTGGTCAGAGCGTGTTAAGTGTTTGTTGATTACAAGTCACTCTCAGGGGTTTTTGATTGAGTGGGAGTAAAGTAATGGCAGAAGAAAGTACACTAAGAATGGAGGAATTCAATGGCAAAAATTATCAATTATAGAATTATGGAAAGAAAAAGCAAGTAAAGAAAGATTTTTAGATGGTAAGAGATTAACATGAAGGAAATGAAGAAGCAAATGTTGTAGGTATTGTTGCATAGGATGCTCTTGTATGTTCCTTGGATAAAGTAGAATCTTGGGTTTTAGATTATGTTGCCTCTTTCCATGCAACCCCAAATAGAGTATTTTTCCATGATTATGTCCAAGGAGACTTTGGAAAGATTTATTTAGGGGTTGGTGAGCCTTGTCAAATAGTTGGAAAAGGGGAAGTGCGGATGAAATTGCAGACGAGCAACACATGGGTGTTGAAGAAGGTCATGCATGTCTCAGTCCTGAAGAGGAGTCTAATTTCTGCAGGAAAGTTGGGTGATGAGGGTTTCATAGTTACTCTCATAGTAGAATCTTGGAAAGTTTCCAAGGGTGAACTTGAATTAGCATGTGGTAAGAAAGTAGGTACTCTTTATCTATCTACTTGTATTACTGATTCTCCTTCTATTGCAAAGATGTGGATCTGTAGGCTTGGTCACATGAGTTAGAAGGGAATGCATGTTCTTAAGAGGAAGTCTGATGTCTTTGACAAATGTAAGAACTAGAAAGCCTTGGTTTTCAAGGAGAAGATGGTGGACAGAGATCAGCTCAAGGGGTTGAATAATTCTGAGCAGGGCAGTTTGGATAAGGATATGATCCAAAGTGAGCTCATAGGTAAAAATTCATCACTCACAGGAAAACATAGTTACCGACGTCAGTCAAGTGGAACTGACGTCGAATAGGTAGGTACCAATGTCAGTCATGTGAAGACTAGAGTCAGTGGTGTTAGGTAGGTGGACACTGACGTCGGTCAAGGAATTGGCGTCGGTGATCAGGTGGAATCGACATCGGTCGGGTGCAGACCAAGGTCAACCAAAAAATAGATTTTGGGCAGACAGCAAGCTATTAAGGAGTCTCAAATGCCCATGAGGAGGACTGAAAGGGTAAGTAAGCCTCAAATTTGTTATTTCCCTTCTTTACACTACTTATTGCTCACTGATGGTCAAGAACTAGGAAGTTTTAAAGAGGCAATGTAGGTAGAATCTAGGAAATAGTGGGAGCATGGCATGAATGAGGAAATTGATTCCTTGGGAGAGAACCAAATGGGAGATTTGGTAGAGTTTCCAGCTGGAAAGAAAGCACTAAAAGATGAATGGATTCCCAAGTTAAAGAAAGGAGAGAATGGACACGTGAGACAGAAGGCCAAGTTATATGGTCTTGAGCAGGCTATTGGATAATGGTGTTTAAGGTTTGATAGGTGTATAACAAAGCATGGCTTTAATCAATGTCAATGTGACCATTGTGTTTACTTTACCAAGTTGGATAATATCAGCTACATTATCTTGTTACTGTATGTAGTGTATATGCTTGTTGTAAGGTCACACATGTAGGAGATTGCTGACCTAAAGGTAAAGTTAGTTCAGAGGTTTGCCATGAAGGATTTGGAAGCAACAAAGAAATTATTTGGCATGAGTATTTCTAGAGACAGGAAAAGTCACAAGTTGATGTTGTCTCAGGATGATTATGTGAATAAGGTAGTGGAGAGGTTAAATGTGCAGGATGCAGAACTAGTTAGCACGCCTATAGATGGACAGTTCACAGAACAGTGTCCCAAATCACATGATGAGGTTGAGTACATGAGTACTAGACCTGATATTACCCAAGTAGTGGGAGTTGCCAGCAAGTTTGTGGCCAATTTGAAAAAGGAGCACTGGAAAGTAGTTCAGTGGATTCTCAGGTATCTGAGAGGGACCAACAGTAGGTTAACATGTTATGCAGGGTCAAGCACTTCTCTACATGGGTATGTAGATTCGGATATGGTAGGTTACTTGGATGACAGGGGTAGCACCACAGGATATGTGGTGGTTGGTCTTCAAGATTGAACTTGAAGAGGGATACAAGCTAAGAAACAAAATTAGACGATGTATAGGTATAGGTACAGGTGTAGTTGTTTATCTCCAAGTGGGAGATTGTTAAGTTATGGAGCTAAAAGCTTCACTGATGCAAATGGAGGAGGTTGTTGAGTTGCAGAGTAACTAATGTTAGTCTAATCAACTGACATCAGTCATCTTCAGTGTTCATAGTAACTGATGTCGGTTATGGGTTAGCTAATATCGATTAGATAGGAACCGACGTTGTTAACCTATGTGTGCATGTGTTTGCATGCGCTTCCAGAACTGGTCTAATTTTATACGGACAGTTATTTTGCATGTAAAAGACTAATTTTAGTCTTGATTTTCTATTTCTAATTATTGTAATTAGGAAGTCTAATTATTGTTTGTATGGGATCTATTTAAGAGACCCATGGGGTTGTATTGTAATTTGTAGAATCATAAGGACTTATAAAGGCAAGGACAAGGATTCTTCCAAGTGTAAGATCTAGGTTTATAGGTGTGTAAGCCCAGGTTGATCTGCAGGTGTGCAAGATCAAGGGATATCTACATGGTAAGTAAGGTCAGTTGATCTGCAGGTGTGTGTGTGCAAGTTCAAAGGAGATCTGTGAGGTAGCAAGGTCAAAGGAGATCTACAACACAACAAGGAGCAAGATTAGGGAGATCTACTTGGAGTACGTGGTGTACTTGGTGCTGGACTAGAAGTAGGCAACAATGGTTGAGTTGATTGTCACTTACTAGTTGGTGTACTGGTAGTATTGTTATTGACTGGTGAAAACAACAACTCTATGTTTGAGTTGATTTTGTTTGTAATTGAGAGAGAACTCTTGAGGGAGAATTATTGGTACGCCCTAGAGGTGTGGGAAGAGTGTGATTTCTTCATTTTATTTCCTTTTGGAAGAATATTAATACAAGATTGTATTGTCTCTCATATTTTATGCTTTTTCTAAATTCTAGTTACATAATACTTCTGGTTTAATTCCGTGTTTAGTTGCTTATATAAAGGTAATCAAGTGTACTCTTAAGGAGTAGGGATCCTGATAGTATGCCAATACACCAAAAATCCCAACCATCAAGATGAAATGCCTCTCATTCCCATTCTTACCCAAGCACCATTCAAAAAATGGGCCATTGAATTTTTTGAGCCAATCACTCCTATAACATGGTGCATAGGTGAAAGATACATTTTAGCAACCACTGACTATTTCAACAAGTGGGCCAAAACCAAATTGACTAAAAAATACATAGCCATGATAGCCACACACTTCATATGGGATAACATCATAATATGGTATGGCTACCCATTGAGTCTAACTAGTGATAAGGGTACTCATTTCATCAATGAAATGGTGTGCATCCTTCTAATTGAATACATGGTGGCACACTACAAGACCACCCCATATCATCCCCAAAACAAAAACACAGTTGAATCCTTCAAAATTATTTTAGGAATGTGCTTGAAAAAGATATGAGATGTAAGTTGCAAGGATTGGGATGATCATGTTTTAGTGGTACTTTGGGAATATTGCATGACCTACAAGTGCTTTAATAAGGCTAAACCATTTCAACTAGTGTTTGGTGTTAAAGCAATTTTACTCATAGAATTCATGGTTCCCTCATTACACATTGCATTGATTGAAGTTAGTATATTGAGAAAGTGCATCATAAGTACTAACATGACAAGCATATCAAGCATAAGGAGCTAACTAAAGGAGAATTAGTGTTTCTCTATGATTCCAAGTACTTCAAGCATCTAGGAAAGTTTCAAATATGATGGATTGTTCCCTACATCATCCACCACATCTTAGAAATAGGCACATGTAAGTTATGCATGTTGTCTAACAAAATGTTCCCTAGGCATTTTAATGGCAACTGATTAAAGACCTATAGGTAGTAGGCTAGCACTTGTGCCATGAACACTCCAAATTCTTGGTCACTAGTTGGATTGAAGTTGATCTGACCTAAATAAAGTTTGGCTCTAGCTAAACCATTCTTTTATTTTATTTTTGTCCCTTGTATAGTATACAAAGGTAGTAAGTGACACATAGAGGTTGCCATAACTTATGTGATAACACTTCACACATAATTATAATCAAGTGAGTTTATCACTTGTGCTAATAATTGTATAAGGCTAGAAATCTAATTAGTGGGCATATAAAGGTTACCAAGCATAAGTAGAAGTAGGAACAAATACATGGGCACAAGATGAATAGTGTAGGGCACTTGAAGGCCTATGAATGAACCACTCTAGAACTACCTTACACTAAAATTACTAGAAGGTGTATCAATTGATCTAGAAATAGAGACCTAGGAGGCAAGTGAAGACACTCAACATAGTTGAGCACAAGGCAAGAAGTGAATATGCTCAGATTATTTGAGTGCAAGGTAGACTAAAGATGAATAATCTAATAGTGTAGAAGAGAAGTAAAAAGATAGAGGGCTAGTGTAAGGGATTTGTATGGGGTAGGATAGGCCAAGGCAAGATGATGTGTAAGAAATTAACCAAGATAAAGAAGTAAGATTGAAATAGGATCAAAACTAGAAGACAGTGGAACTAAGGAGGTTAAATCATGTGCATGTGAGGTGTTAAATCTAGGTTACCACAAGGAAGGTGAAGGTTACACTGAAGGATACACATGCCAAAGGAAGTCATATAAGATATCTAGCATCCAACTTGAAATGAGAGGGAAGTGACCATTTGAACCACATATCACTTTACCAAAAAAACTACTAGGAGAATTCAATAAGGCATTGGTGGTAGCACAAATATATGAAATTGATACATATGAGACAAGATATTTTCAAGGATTTCATAGATTTTTATGTTATCTAATAAATCAATATGCCTACATCATTAAGCCTATATTAATAATGTTATTTGATAAGTGAAGGGTATAAAAGGGTAAATGATATACATACTTAGGTTACTAACTTTATGCTAACTCAAGACCTAGTGCAGACCTAGTGAGAAACTAGAGAGCTAAAGTAAGAACCCTGTCATAGTGAGAAATTGAGAAATTTAAGCACCTTAGAGTGAATGGAAGCATAGGGAGAGAGTGAATTCAAAATGAAGATTAGTGTGAAGGGTTAAATAAAGAGGTTCATGTAGAGAACCAATTTGAACTAGGAAGCTATCACCCAAGCTATCATTAATGGCTAGTGAAACTCAAAACCAATAAAATAGTCATAAACCCCATGACTATTGAAGCACTAGTCATCATTCAAGGATTTTGTAGGCCATAATTACAAAGATTTAATAAAAGTATATTCAGATTGGTAAAGAAGAGGAAGGCAACAAGCTCCATGTCGACATAACTAGAACCCAATTGGGTAAAAATTATTGAGGAAGAATCTGTTGCAAGAGAAAGGCATAGATAGTTGAGGCAATTAGTGTCACAATGGTAGATACTAAGGTGATAACAAAAATGTCATACTAATACATGTAGTTTTCACTAGAGGTATCAGTAAGAGAACTATGGTTATCCTTTGTGCATGTATTTTAATTTAAGGAATACAACCATTGTATATCAAGTCACTTCTAAGAATTGGTGCAAGATTGGATGGTGGATATGAGGTGCAAGACACTGGAAGGTGATGCCCTATTTGATGTCTCAATTGGAGATAGGTTAAAAGATTCCAATATAACTCAAATCTATGAGTTTTTTTACTTTAAATTTTTTGAAGAGCTCATCCAATTCCTTCTCTCACACATCCACAAGGACAGCATATACGTCATAGGATGGCACATATAGATATCTATGTAAATGATAAAATGGATGACTAGAATCCCAAACACTAGTAGAGACATCCATCAAATGATGGATGATGATGAAAAAATGAAATTAATTATAAAGCTCATAAATTACTTCAAGGGGGTTATACATTCCCAATTAACTAGTGTGAGGACCTAGGCATGAAAGCAATAGTGCACCTTGTGATTTCTAAATTGTGTCCTATTGGCCACTAGACAGATGTGTCTAAGGCATACCTTTGTGTTACATATCATATGACATAGGGAATATAATTTAATATCACACAATTCATTACATAATAATTGATTAAGAATGTATTGGAATGCCAAAACACCAAGGGGACCTTTAGATGGAGTCCATCCTCATCTTGATCATAATGGAGGAGATCGGGATCCCAAATGGGAGTGAAGGAAATCTATAGGTGTTCCTAGAACACCATGAATCCATTGCATAAAAGTATAAGGACTATACCTACCCTACCACCTTCAGTCCCAAGTAAAAGACATGTATAATGCACTGGGGCAAGAAGTACATCAAGGCCTTAAGACTAGAGTGACACATTCCATAAGGAATTCCCAAGTGCATGTTCAAGATGGAAAGTTTTCCCATAATGCATCACTACTACATTAAATTATTGGCACTCAAGGATGGGAATAGGTCAAGATGATTGAATCTCCCCTTCACCTTCTCAATATAATACTTTATGGATGTGTTTCACTAGATCTTGAATGCATAGAAGATGGGCATTCCAATCAAGGAACTAGATGTAGAAAGATAAAGAATGAGATTCAGGTTTCCCTACATAGATGGAAGTGTGATATAACATTCCTTGGATCATAAAGACATAAATTGAATCCAAGACATCGCCATCCTTGGATTCATCTATAGGCTCTACTATGCAATGAATCCAAGGAAGAAGGATTCTAGCACCAAGTCTAGTAGTGAGTGGAGAAGAGACCCCCCAATCTAGATAGGGGATGAAGGAACCCCATCGCCCCCTAAGAAGAAAAAGTATCCAAAGAAAAAGAAATGGGATACCTTAGAAGAAATTAAGGAGCATCGAAAACTGAAGATCATTTTAGAAGGGGAGGCATCTTCTTCAAAGTCATCTAATAAGCATGTGAGATTTGCGTGCAAAGCCTCCCCTAGTAAAAAATAGCAAAGGAGAAAGCTCCCTATTTATCACTTAATATTGATATGTCTAAAGAATAATAAGAATAGAAGTTGGTGAAAATATAAAGTGGGAGGGACACATACATCATGTTGAGGATGATGAGTCCTCATCAAGTCTAGAACTGACTCCCTCCTTGTCACCCCCCACTAAATTAGAGAATCACAGGCATAGATGGAAGATACTTAGATTCTCTAAAGTTAAGATGTGAAGGGTGGAGGAGTTATAGGAGAAGGAAGAAATGATTAAGGCTAATATGTTAAAGGAAGTCATTGAAATGGTAGAGGTGGAAGAGTGGAGAAAGGATGAAGAGTGCAAGGCATAGGAGATGAATGAAGAAGGAAGGAAAGAATAAGAGATAGAAAAAGAGCCTGAGGAGGTAACACCTTCAAGTGCATGAATGGAGGAAGAATTGTAGTGCCAATGGAAGTACATGGGCTTAGACTAAGGCCATATTTCTGTGGCACTTAGATTACACCACAAGTGTGAGGAGATGAAAGCCAAGGGCATGTCTTAAGCTGAAATTAACTTGCTAGAGTTCAAAGAGATAAGAGAAAGAGAGAAGAAATGCATTTTGCAAACCACGTAGAGGAAGGATAAAAAAAGGCCAAGAAATAAGAGGTAGAAATAAAGGCTGAATTAGAGAAGGTCAAGAAGAGGGAGGGAGAAGAGAAAGTGTCCTGGGAGGAAAGGGTGCGTATGTTAGAAGAAAGGGAAAATAAGAAGGGTCCTGCTAGTATAGAACCCAAGGAAGATAAATTACTAGAGATGATGCTAAAATCTCCACCAAAATAGAAAAAGAAGCTAAATAATAGGTGTTCCTTATCTTTAAAGGGTTGCCTAAAGATAAATAAGGTTATACTAGTGCCTTAGAGAATCAAATAGAGGAAACAAAGCCATGACAAGAAGAAATAAATGAAGGGGAAAAGTCCATAGAAGAATCCCTACAAGAGCAACATGAAGGTGGGTCTAGAACCAATGAAATATAAGGGGAAGATGAGAAATAAGAATAATGATAAGATGAGAAGGGAGAAGAAGGAAAAAATTAAGAAAAGGAAAAAGTTGGTTTGGGCACTAATGCCAGTGAAGAGAAGAGCTAGGTGAAGATGAAGAATATGAACCTGGAAAATAGGGAAAAGGCATATTAGGGGTTTAAGGAGGATTATGAATTCTACATGATAGAGTGCATACCTCTAAGGACTACTACAACCCTAATGTACCACCAAGTTTCTTAGGGATTAGATTGTTACATGGACAAGCCCAAATTTAAGGTTTCAACCAAGGCAATTTAACATGCCAAGACTGAGGAAGGGCATGATTACCACCTTCTCAATCCTTGTGATATGAACCTTGTGCACTCTAAAAATGTACTAATAAAGATGTCATCCTCATTGGTGTGCAAGAACATCATCAATGATGTTCACACCAGTAGTTGGAGGAAAATGGAAAAAAACACATAAAAAGATCTTGAGGCAATAAAGCTCAAGCTCAAACAACTAATAAAGCACATATAAGAGGTAGATCCATCCATCTTGAATGGTTTGGATACCTATAAAATGAAATAACTTGATTACATTTGCATGCTTATAGAGCAGATGATACCAAGGATGAGGCCGGTGCTCAAGGACCAAGAGGACCCCTATGAGGCTCTAAGGAAGGAGATGAATAAAAAGACGGATGTGATTGAAGACCTCTTAACTAAACTTAAAGAGGGTGTTGAATAAGATGATGCAATATTTGGTATCTTTGCCAACCAAGTAGTGGTCATTAATGCATACCTCAAGAAGGCAAAAGAGGAGAAGTATGTTTTATTCTAACACTCCATGGTAATTAGGACTGAGCACATGCAATTAATGTCAACTCCCTTAGCATTCAATTGAAGAGTCAAGAGAAATACTTAGAGGTGGTCTTTTGTGCCTTCAAAACCAAGGCCAGTGAGCAAGGGGAGATTTTGGATGGTGGAGTGAAGTGAGCAAAGGAAAGGCTTGAGGCCTTCAAGAAGGAATTAAAAATAATAGACGTGATTACTCTTGAGGTTACCTCAACTAAATTAGATTGTACTATCAAAGAAATTAAAGGTTCTATTTAGGTCTTTGACAACTTCAAGGTATATCTAGATTAGGGTGCACATAAATTATGTGCACCAAAGGTGCTAAAAGCCTAGTTTGGGATGGACTAGTAATTATTTATGGGTTAATGTTGGGCCCCCTTTTGTACAATTACATAGAATAAAATAACTTGTTAGATCTTGACATGAGGAAAAATTTGGAATGGTTTCTTCCATTTTATATATTTTGGCACCAATTGGAGGAGTCCCGAAGGATCTTGTGCTAATTGGTAGATAGTTGCATGGTGTTGACCTCAAAAAGATGTCTCTACAAAAAATTATATATGGTAGCTCGAAGATCAAAGATGTCAAAGTAGTAGAGTAGGTGAGGAAAGAAACCCATAGTGATAACTCATCATCTGACATTTGCTTATCCAACTTGGGTAGTGTAGTAGAGCTAATAAGATAATGACCCCATATAATACCTCACCTCTTGGCATGTGCCCATCTAACCTGGTAGAAGATGCCCCTTTGGCTATAAAAGGAGGCTTATTTTTAAGAGAAGGGAGAGGTGACCAAGGTAGTTAAGCTCTAGTGAAGTAGAGAGTGAAACTAAGTATTTTCATTCTACATGAGATAGTTTAGACATTTAAATGTATAGCCCAAGATTGCCTATGAGCTATTGGGCATAATTATTGTTAGGAAAAAGAATAGACTCTATTTTATACTTGAACTCTATATAATGAACCATGAATTAATGAATTATGTGGTTGAAGAGATAATGTTTTAACTCTTGCTTTATTCTTAACAAAGTTATGTTTATTAGTTAGTTTCATTTGAGTAATATTGTAGCTGTTACTTGAATGTATTATGAAATGGAGGTTCATCCCTAGTTTCTAATGGTATTGTTTTGCCATCTAGTGACCTTGACTCACCTATAAAGTGACTAAGTTTTAGAAATAAAATGCACCAAAGCTTCAAGACCCATGCCTAATCACTCCCTTAAGGATGAAGTCTTGAACCTAAGATGTCCCTATGACATACATAAGTAATCAATTGACCTTGTGTTAGCTATTCTTCCAGCTTGCACCACTAAGAGCCCTACCTAGCCAGTTATGGACTTGTACCTTATGACCTATGCTCTCATGAAGGATTGTGCCTAGTGACCTTACATTGAATTACCTAACACTAGAAGGCCATGTGGTTCCCTTTAGCCAATGATAAGTCCCTTGAACCCTAACTTTCACCATGTTGTAACTAACCTAATGTGGGCCTAGTCCTTTCATTTTTTTTTATTTAGGTGAGTGCACAAATATTGCACCTTCTGCAAAACTAATGCCAATTCGATAACATGATTAAAATTTATGCTCTAGACCTTCCTATTCTTGTGCCTAGCTCCATCAAGTCTAGAACCGACTTGGTTTGATAGCTAAGTGCATGATTAAGTGTAGAGGATAACCTAGTGAACTTTTCTACAAAAATTTTCCATTGTAAGTATATTCAAAATTAGGAGCCCATGGAATGTATTTATAGAATTCTTAGAATACCTATGCCCTTGTAGTTAATAGGACAATAATTTATTATTATGTCTAGATACCTTAGAAATATGTATTTGATGCCAAATTGTCATGTAACCCAAACACTGATAACCTTCCCATGTGTTTACTTTCTTTCCTTAACCTAGCTCATATACAATCAATCACTGGTTGAGAATATGTGTCTACTTCTATACCATCAATTTGTATCATTTAACCTAGTGAACTCATTCTCATCATCATAGCCACAATTCCTTTGTATTACTCTTGCCATGCTCTTATGCAAAGTATGTGAATAAGTTCTTATGCATGCACATCAAGTGTATAAATATCACACATCTCACTTGAGTGGCATGTGATTTTGAATGTCTACATGAGAATGGAATTTTTGCATTTTCCCAAGATCAAAAAAACATTAAGTTGTTTTTGATATGTAATGCTATATGTCTTGGGATGTTATACAAATTTATTTTCATTTGTTTTATCTTGTTGAATTTGTTGGGTGAATATTTTGTCGGCCAGCTAACTGGTGACTAAAATCATTCCTATCACCATAGCATAGGGAGATTGGTCATCCAATGTTACAAGTTTACCACATCTAAAGGGAACAAATCTCTCCTCTCATCAAGGGGAGGTTCCTTATTAAATATACAAAGGTTATACACTATATATAAGTAAAAAGTAAGACATAGGGGTGGGATAAAACATCCATCTCTCTTTTTTCAGAGATGCTGCTAATAGACAAAGGAGGAATCTTGGGTGATTGGTGATGGCACTTCTCTTCTTTCAGAAGTAACATTCAACCAAGAGCTAGATCCCTTCCTGGATAGTAGAAATCTTGGTGAAGCAATAGAAGGCACTTCTCTTCTTTCATAAGTGTTTGTTCTTACAAACAACAAGACTCTTTCTAGTAACAAGTAATGGGGTAACAGGGTCCAAAGTAACCAACAATCTAAGATGTAACACAAAGTCTCCACCTTGATGGCCCTAGAGTGAGATACGAAGAACAATGAGGGCACAAAGTCATCCCAAGGTCCTTAAATAGAAACATAAAATAAAAACACACATTGGAGACAACTATGACATCACAAAGTCTGAAAGTAGTTGGCTTCAGGACACCTTCCTTATCACCTCCACTAGACCTGCTTGTTAAATTAAATAAATAAGAATTGTTTAAAAAGATAGACATAATAACAATCTCCTAAAGTAGCACAATCTTTAACAGCACAAAGTCTGCAAGTAACTTGCTTTCTCATTCAATCAAAGAAATATGAACTACAATCTGAGCTCAAAGTCTCAGTAATGCCTTTCAATTTGGGCAGAGTTTTGCTTTTGGTAAGGGGAAGATCTCAAACAAGAAAAATACAAACCCCAACAAAAAGAAACAACTTACAAAGAAAATAACAAAAGAAAGGGAAGAATGAAAGAACAAAGCATAAAAACAAGACCTACCTAGAAAATAACGTGCACCGCAAGCTCAAATATGTTGAAACGCACTTTTTTCCACTTGCTGGATTGTCTAGAGGTAAAAGGCAAGAGGAGGAGAGGAAGGAATGAATAAAAATGGGGTAAAAATTGGATTAAATGGGGAAAAATTGACCCCAACCACTCGACATGCATAGCCATAAATGTTGTGCACAAAAATTGAGGCAGTGTACAGGCAGCAAAATTTGTCGCCCTTACACTAAAAAATTAAAGGGAAATGTAGGGGTAAAAAAATTTGCCGCTCCTGCATGTAAGGGAGGAAAAATGTAGGGGTAGAAAATTTTACCACTCCTACTTGTCTAGATGCAGGGGTGGAAAAATTTTCCACTCCTACATGCATGAAAGAAAAATGCACTGACGGCAAAAATTGCCCGTCTGTGCATGAAAATAAAAAAAAAAGGCTAACTCTAAAAAAGCCAAATTTTGGTCTCCTGATCGCATCGATATCATAACAACTTTCATGTTTTGGTGAAAACGTAATGAAAAGATGTTACAAATTTTGAATGGTGTCAGTTGAGCCAATACGAGAATGAGAAAAACTCGTCTTGAAAATGGATTTAGAGAGACAAAGGGTGAAATGGAGAAGTTTTACAGGGGGTTGTTCCAAAAATGAGCTAAGCTAATTTTGGAAATAATAGCTAGCTCTTGTTGGGGAACTTTCATTGATTGAACCAATCAATGGGAGTATAAAACAGTCTCTAAGTGCCTTCATCCAAGCCATTGGGCTATAGAGTCACACAAAAATGAAAGAAAAATAGACAAAATGTAAAAAATATACATATATGCAAGTGGATCCATCTAAACTTCAAAGATTGAAAGGCTTTAGATGTTGCCCACTATGGGGTAGTGTAAACAACGTTCCATCTTGATACTCTAGTAAGAAGCTACTCTCACCACAGAGTTGTCAAATGGTAAATGGACCTCTCCATAAAGAGTCAAATTTGCCATGCATTCCCTTCGATTCTCTCCTCTTGTCTCATAACAAGACTTGATCTCTGATTTGAAAATCATAAACCTTAGCCTTTTTGTCAAAAAGTTTCTTCACATGATTCTGATGTGCTGTAATTTGGTCCACCACCATGGTTCATTGCTCATTTAGTTTGGTTAGACACATGATTATTTTATTGATTGAACTTTTGAAGGTTGAATCTTCGATTGCTTTGGCTAACATGAGCATCGGTAGTTCTAGAGTGATGGATATCTCCGCATTCAAGCTGTACAAAAGTTGGAAAGGTGACATACCTATGGCCCTCTTGGGTGTAATTCTATCTACCCATAAAGCATCAAACAGTGCTTTATGCCAAGTTTTTTGATTGTCATCTACCAACTTCCTAATAATAGTGACCAGGTTCTTATTTCTTGATTCTATTTGGCCATTTCCCTATGGTAAATAATCTGAAGTGTGGGATAGGGTAATCCCATAATAAAATTATAATTGAGTAATTTCATGTGAAGAGAAACATGCCTCATTATCCATTACAATTTTGAGTGGGACCCCAAATTGGGAAATGATATTTTCCTTAAGAAAATTGCACACCACTTCAGACATAGAGTGCTTGGTTGGGATGGCCTCCAACCATTTGGTAAATTAATCAATTGCCATGAGGACATAATCATGTCTGGCACTTGAAGAAGGGTTAACTATGCTAATGAAGTCAATACCCCACTACTAAAAAGGCTCTTCGATTACTACTAGCTTGAGGGAAAATGCAGCCAGTTTAGGCTTTCTAATGAATTGTTGACACAATTCACATCTATGCACCCATGTGTAGGAATCTTGGAACAATGTAGGCCAATAGTACCTTGCTCACAAAATCTTGTGCATTGTCACTGGTGTATAAAAATGTCCTCCACAGGCCAAATTGTGGAAAGAATCCAAGATTTTATCTTGTTGTACCTTATCGACACAATGAAGAAATGCCCCATCCAGGTTCCTTTTGTATAGACCATTATCCCATAAAACATAGCTAACAACATTTAGTTTAACATTCCATTTTTTCTTATAGGAGAGATGAGTGGGACACTCACCATAAGTCAGAAAATGGGCAACGTCAAAATACCACTCATCAGTAGTAGCAACAAAGAGGATCATGGGTATGCCTTCGATTTCTTTTTCTTCATTTTTTGCTCCCTCAGGAATGTTGTTGGCAATCAACTGACAAAGATCCTTTCCCCACAAAAGTTTGGTAGGTTTGATGTCTAGATCAAAATCCTAAATCTTGATGATCCAATTACCTCTCTTTGTACCAAACTCCTGTTGAGTCAAAATATACTTCACTGTTGTATCAGGCACTAAGACCTCAATGTGCGAGTTTAGGATATAAAACCTAAAATGTTTGACTGCTTTGACCACCACATACACATGTTTCTCCATGTTTGAGTATTTTATCTCATGAGCCTTGAGTGGACAACTCATGAAGGAAATAGGAGATTTTACGCCTTCTTGGTTCTGTTGAACTAAAATAGCTGAGAGTGTATGTTCAGAATCATAACTGTATATTTTGAAGTTTTTAGTGTAGTCTGGAAAAACCAAGATTGGTGTGCAAGCTATCGCTTCTTTGATGTCTTTGAATGTTGATTTACCCTTTGTATTCCACCTGAAGGTAGTATTACCTTTCATCATATTGATGATGTGGTGAGTTTTCTCAGTGAACTCAGGGATGAACCTTCGAAGAAAATTCACCTTTCCAAAAAAAGAGTGAACCACAATTTTACTGGTCGGCAGAGTAAGTTCTTGGATGGACTTGACTCTTTTCAAATTAATTTTAATACCTTCTTGAGACACAATGTGTTTGAGAAGTTTCCCTTCAGTCACCCCAAAGACAACTTTTTTGGGATTTAGAGAAATACCATTCTGACGACAACATTCTAGTATTCTTTGTAAATGGTGGACATGGTCAGCACAATGCTTTGAACATACCATCAAATCATCTAGGTATACTATAAGGAACTTACCCATTTCATCCTTGAAAGCAAGATCCATCGCTCTTTGAAATGTGGCACCTACGTTTATCAAATTTAAAGGCATTTTTCGATAGGTGAAGGTGCCCCAAAGTGTGGTGAAGGTAGTCTTATGCTGATTTGCTTTTCCAACTTCAACCTGATTGTATCTCGAGAAACCATCTAGCATTGATAACATCTCTGAACCTATTACCATTTGTAGAACTTGATCCATGATAGGGAGAGGATAGTTATCTTTTAGAGATAATTGATTCAAGTTTTTGAAATCCACGCAGATTCAAATTTCACCATTCTTATTTTTGACAGGCACTATATTGGCAATCCATGTGGAGTGATGGATTGGGAAAATTATCTTGGCATCAAGCATTTTTTGTATCTCAGCTAAAATGGTACCTGAGATTTTTGGATTATATTGCCTGGACTTTTTCTTGTAAGGCACAGAGTTAGCCTTAAGAGGAATGTCATGGTGAATGTCATCAAGCCTAAGTGATTTCAGGTCATCATAAGAATAAGCTAAGACATCTATATATCAGCAGAGTAGATTAGCAAGCTTGAATCTCTCCTCAAGAGTGCAACATTTCCCAATGTTCACCATCTTAGGATCTCCCTTGGTTCCCAGGTTTACTTGATCAAAATCTTGGGAGGAGTTTGAATCTGTTTGCTATTGTTTGATGAACCTGTCATGGTTATCAAACAATTTCTCTAGGGAAACCAGGCCTTTAGGAATCTTATTCCCTATAAGCTATAGGAAATCCTCACCTATGTTTGCATTTGATTCAGGAGTTGCTTCACATTCTTGAAGTTCACTGCCTTCAAAATGCAATTGTTTAAAGCTATCTTTTTTCTCCAAGAAGGCAATGATTTGATCGTCATTGTTGAATACTTACCAATGGCCAACATTATCGAGTACACTTGGCTGAAAGACTAGTTCAATAGTGTACTTATCTCCTTTAAAATCTAGGTGGGGAACCAAGAGAGTAGCAAAAATAGCCAATGCATCCGCTTGGTCATTGAATTCTCTTGGAATGGTAGAGATGTTGAAAGTGTTAAAATTTTCAATTTGGTCCCAAACAAGATTGTGATAGTGACGCAATATTTCATTCTTGGTTTGATAGAGGTTTTTTACCTGGAAAACCACCAACATGGCATCCCTTTTAGCATGGAGGAGTTTAATACCTTTTTCTCTAGTAGCCTATAATCTAAGTAACATGGATTCGTACTCAGCTGTGTTGTTGGTGTTGTTGAACTGCAATTTATAGGATAAAGGAACAATATCTCCTTGAGGAGATACCAACACAACTCTGGCTCCTAAACCAGTAGAAGAGTAGCTGCCATCAAATTCTAAGATCTATACCTCACTAGACACCACTTTTCCTTTGAAAACTTCATCATTTGGAGGAAGAGGTTCTTCCATGCATTCATTTTGCTTTGTTGATTCTCTAGCTGTGTCAGCTAAACACATTTCCAAGTTGTCACTCATAGGAGTATCATCGGATGCCTCATGAAATTTATTCGTAGATAAGAAATAGTTGCCCATGCCAAAAGACTCAAATAAAATTTGAGCTTTTGGTGCTGATGATCGGGTGACTACATATCTTGCCTCTTTTTTAGGAATTAATTTCTTCATAACACCTTGAATTGGGATCCTCACCTCTGACAAGTCCATGCTTAGCTCACCTCCAACATCCTTGCAAAAATTCTACCCAAGCAGGATGCCGTAAGAGACTAGAACATCAGCCACTAGAACCATCATTTTTATCCTCTTTTCTGGAAAAGCTATGAACACAAATTGGGCATCTTTTATTTGACCAAGGAGTGGGACTTGCTTATTTTCTATAGAAAAACACTTCCCAAAAGTTTTGGTCAAATTTAGATCGAGGGAATCTGCCACCTTGGCAGGCATGACATTATCTGAAGCTCCAGAGTTTATTATGCAATTACTCAATTTGTAACCATTTATTAGTAGGGAAACATAAAAAGGTTCTATTTTCCTAAGAGCAATAGGAGGAGTCATGACAAGATTATTCTAGGTGGATTTATCCTTGAGGGGATCATGAGCAACCTTTGAAGAAACTTGTCCTGTGGGCACAACTTTATTTTTCACATATTCTGCCAACTTATCAAACTGTTCAAGATTAGCTCTCAAATACTCAATCTCTATCATTTGGATCTTAGTCTTTCTAGCGTGATCAATTATATCAAATAATTGAAAATAATTTGAGACAGAGGAAGAGGGTCCATCATCGGGTCTTTATTAGGTGTGGCATTGGTCTGAGAAACAAAGGTGGAAGATATGGGGCAGTTGGAGGTACTTAATTTTTTGTGAGTTACCTAATCTTTTGATTGAGGAGGTAATGGAGTCCCTCATTTAGTGATGGAAACCACTGGTTGATGTGGAGCTGACTAGTTTTGAGATATGGTAAAAATAGCATAAGATCCATCCAACCCTTCTCTTTTACTTTCAGCTTCATCCTGGTAATCTAGGAAACCAATATTAAAGTTGCCAACTAATTCTTCTTCCTACTCTTCAAAGAGATTAACATCATCTTGTTGGTCAACTGGAGAAAAAAGTTGCATTCAGCCTCTAGGTAATTGACCGCTGAATTGGCAGGTGTTGTTTCAATGGCCAACTTCCCTGGAGGGGGAGGTAGGTGATTTGGTTGCCCTTAGTTCTAGGCAGCATTGCCCTAATATTGTTGATTCTAGAACGTTCTTCTTGGCATATCTTGATAGGTGGGAATAGACATACCTTGGGCCATTTATTTCTTCAAATCTATCAGTTCATTTATCAATTTTTACACCATAGGGTCTGTAGTACTTGTAGAAGAGCTTTCAACAGATGAAGAGAATCTATTTTTACTAGAGTCTTTTTTGATCTTACCTATCAAGATAAGATCATCCTCAATCTCAGTAGCCAAATTTTGAGCCAATGCGAGATCCATAGGGCCAACTCACCTCAACAAGAAACTTACTTTAGGAAGTTACAAGTTGATAAAAAGACACTTAAGATTCTCTGGCATGGGCTGAGCGACGATTAGAATCTGGTTCCTTAACTTATTGAATTTAGCTATGAAATCCCTCATGGGTTCCTGGGATTCCTTTTTCATCTATGTCGACTACACTAACAAGGTGTGTGCATCTTCAGCAGGTTTAAATCTAGCTTCAAATTTGGACTTTAGTGTATTCCAGTCATTTATAGTTTGAGATTGAAGGTGGTAGAACCAATCCATGGTAGTGCCTTGTAGATTTTCTACAAAAAGTCTCACTGATACATCTTCAAATTCCACACCAATTATGCCACATGATATAGAGAAGGTGGAAATATGCTCATCGGGATGAACCTTCTCATCACCAAAAAACTTGGGAATTTTTTTTCTAGAACTACGAGGTAGTTCATGCAAGGGTGGGGTCAAATTAAGAGGACCAAAATAATTGCCCCATGGACCTTGAGTCATTATGATAGGATGATTAAATGGTGAGATAATAAATCTTGGTGGGGTCAATAAAGACAAAGCCTTACCAGTATTGAGGCTAGAAGCTTCACCAGGTATGGGAGATCTGGCATTGGTAGGAGGGAAGCTCCTAGTTCACTGAAGACGAGATGATGGAGAAATCTCAAAATTATTTTGCTGCACCACCTCCAATATAGGATCAACAATACCCTGAGCTCTTTGGCCTCATGTGTATGGTGGATCTGCCAGAGTGTCAAATAAAAAAGGGACCGAAACTACTTCAAGTTGAAGCTTGAGGCTTTAAAATTCATGTTCGTATCCCTAGCAGAGTTGCCAAAAACTGTTGGGTGAATATTTTTTCAGCCAGCTAACTGGTGACCAAAATAGTTCCTATCACCACAGCATAGGGAGATTGGTCATCCAATGTTGTAGGTTTACCACATCCAAATGGGAAAAATATCTCCTCTCATCAAGGGGAGGTTCCTTATTAAATATATAGAGGCTATATACTATATATATAAGCAAAAATTAAGACACAGGGGTGGGATAAACCATCCATCTCTCTTTTTTCAAAGATGATGCTCACAGATAGAGGAGGAATCCTGGGTGATTGGTGATGGCACTTCTTTTCTTTCAGAAGTAATATTCAGCCAAGAGCCAGATCCCTTTTTAGATAGTAGAAATCCTGGTGAAGCAATAAAAGGCACTTCTCTTCTTTCAGAAGTGCTTGTTCTTGCAAATAGTAAGACTCTTTTTGGTAACAAGTAATGGGGTAACAGGGTCTAAAGTAACTAGCAATCTAAGATGTAGCATAAATTCTCCACCTTGATGGCCCTATAGTGAGATACAAAGAACAATGGGGGCAAAAAGTCATCCCAAGGTCCTTTACATAGAAACATAAAAGAAAAACACACACTGGAGACAACTATGATAGCACAAAGTGGACACCTTCCTTATCACCTCCACTAGTCCTGCTTGTTAAATCAAATAAATAAGAATGCTTTCAGAAGATAGACATAAGAACAATCTCCTAAAGTAGCACAAGCTATAACAGCACAAAGTCTGCAAGTGACTTGCTTTCTCATTCAATCAAAGAAATATGAACTACAATCTAAGCTCAAAGTCTCAGTAATGCCTTTCAATTTGGGTAGAGTTTCACTTTTGGTAAGGGGAAGATCTCAAACAAGAAAAATACAAACCCCAACAAAAATAAATAACTTACAAATAAAAGAACAAAAGCAAGGGAAGAACGAAATAATAAAGCATAAAAATAAGACCTACCTAGAAAATAATGCACGCCATGAGCTCAAATCCATTGAAACACACTTTTTCCTGCTTGTTGGATTGTCTAGAGGTAGAAGGCAGGAGGAGAAGATGAAGGAATGAAGTAAAATGGGGTGAAAATCAGATTAAATGGGGTGAAAATTGACCCCAACCACTCGACGTGCACAGCCATAAATGCTGCGCATGAAAATTGAGGCAGTGTACGGGCGGCAAAAACTTTCACCCTTACACTAAAAAATTAAAGGGAAATGCAGGGGCAAAAAAAATTTCCGCTCCTGCATGTAAGGAAGGAAAAATGTAGGGGCGGCAAATTTTGTAGCTCCTTCTTGTCCAGACGCAGGGGCAGCAAAATTTTCCACTCCTGCATGCATGAAATAAAAATGCACTGATGGTGAAAATTGCCGCCTGTGCACGAAAATAGAAGAAAAAGGCTAACTCTAAAAAATCCAAATTTTGGTCCCCTGATCGCATCGAGATTGTAACAACTTTCATGTTTTGTGGAAAACGTAATGAAAAGATGTTAAAAATTTTGAACAGTGTCAGTTGAGCCAATACGAGATTGAGAAAAACTCGTCTCTAAAATAGACTTAGAGAGACAAAGGGCAAAATGGACAAGTTTCGCAAGGGTTTGTTCCAAAAATGAGCTGAGCTGATTTTAGAAACAATAGAATTGAAATAATATCACTTTGAAAGTTGAAATATATATGACCAGTACTACTATCAAGTGTTGTATTCATGTTTATAACCATGGATTTATTAATATATTCTAGTAATGAAATAGGGATGAAATAACATAGAATAATGTGGAGCTATTTTAGGGACCAACTGAAATGGGAAATATAATACATCCTAATGTTACATTTTTATTTAAATAAGGTGATAATTTCAAGATATGTTTTCTATATCATATCCAAGTGTCTTGAAGAAATGAAGGATAAATATAATGAATTTAACTTTTTCATCTACCATGATTCCTTGCCTTTGTTGTCCTTCCATATAAGCACTAATGTCCAAAGGTTGCACAATAAAAGTTGAGTCTCTATAGGAGCATAGTAAATTATGATTGGAACATTGTCATGCTCAAATGATTCTAACATAGGAGTTGAATCTTCTAATTGTGATGTATTTCTAAATATATCAAGGTGAATAATGCTACTAATGATGAGATATTGGATCTTGTTTCTTAAGGCAAGGATTTTTTAGTTGTATGTCTATTGTTTCTATGATATTAAAAAAATGCATTTCTATTATAATAGTTTAACATATGATTCAAATCATGATGTCTAATAGATAGTAACATGATCAATTACATATCTTGTAACTTTTCCAACATTCCACTTTGATATTCAAAGAAACTTAGAGCTTTCCAAAATATATTAGAGGAAGGTGTAGCGATCTTAGGTGATGTCACTCTAGTGTTAGCCAATGGTATATATTCATTATTATTAGGCACATGGACTCCATTAGGAATTACATAAGTATGAATAGGAGAGCTATGTGAAGCATGAGTTTCATGTGAAGACATATTGTTTCCATAAATATTAATGTTTACATAGAAAATATGATAAAAATATGGATGAGAATTATAAATTAGTAGATCTTTAAATTGATGTAAAAATGACATGACTAAATATATATTGTTGTTCTAAATTAGATGGTTAATAGATTAAATAATGCATGCAACATTTAAATCTAATAATATAGTTATAAATGCTCCCATTTAGATTTTTTTGAATTGATGATATACACTAAAATGTTTATAGAGGTCTACTATTAGTGATGAATAAATGCAATAAATAATATTGTATCATGAGGTAAGTGTACAAAAGTCCACTACATAATTTATAAAATTGATTTGAGGTATCATAAATCAAGCTTCTAGGAAATAATTTAAGAAATAATGTACTATGATGAACACAGTTTCTAAAATAAGAAGACAAGGTTTTAAGGTGGACATAAGGATATCCATGGATATAAAATAAATGACATGTAATCATGAAGATTCCATAACGGAGAAGAGTATTGATCACATCACAATGAATAAGATTATAAGTTATGGATGCATCATGGCAACTATCTCATGAGTAATAATAATATAACATTTAAGATATTAATTTAATTTATGTAAATAAAAATCAATTTCAAACATAGGCATAATAGGAAGAGTGGAAGTAGGATGAGAAAAATTGTTAACAATAATAGAATCATCATCATTTACTTGAGAATAATGTAAATTATCTATTTTATTTGTAACTTTCATAATTTGAGCAAAGGAAGAAGGATTTTACATATTATTCTTCCTTATATTTTCAAGAATATCATCATTATGTTTTTCATCACATGTAAAATCATAATGTGAATAAATCAAAACATGCATATTTTCCTTCAACAAAGATATATCATTCACATTAAAAGATTTTATATTTTTAATATAAACCATGAAGTAAGATAAGCAAGGGAAAACAATGAAACAATAGAGAAAAAACCTTAATAAGGAAATAAAGAAGGGAACTGATGTAGATGGAGAGAGAGAAACAATTACTTAGCAATCTTTTCCTTAAAGACTATCTCCTTATAACCCTTCAAAATGACAAATCCTAATGTTTTTAGAAATACACAGGGGTTATAATAAATATAAGGCCTATTAAAGATACACTTTATCCTTTTCCTTGTCTTTAAAAAGTTTTAGACTCCAAATCTTAAGGTAAGTACACCAACTTACTAATGTACCTCATAATTAGCTTATTCTTGTAACCCTCCTAAGACACCTTTTCAGATGGTTTGACCAATATACATAGGTTAAAAACAAAAAAATGAAATTTTTAGATACCCATTACTTTCTTACAACTCCATACCAAGTTTCACAAACCAACTCTTAATATAGATGCTTTAACTTTATTTGACATTTTTCCAATTAGGACTTCATTAAGTCTCTTTACCTTCAAATCTAAGTTTTTAATCCATAATTATAAAAACATGAAAAAAATATAGGAATTTTTTTATTTAACCTAAGGTCATAAACACCAATTTATAGATCAAATTTTAAGGTCTGAAATAAAGTAAAACTACCCAAACCAAGAAATGGCCAAGACCCTGGACCAGGTTTCTTCACTAGGCTGAGAGGTATAAATTTGAGGATTACAATATCAAAAATTTATTTAAAGGAATGAAAATTATTTAAAAATGTTTATTCAAACAAAATAAACATTTTTGGAATGTAAATAGTCACAACTTAATGGAAAAAATACTTCAACCTCAATAATTCTCTCTTGATTGTTCATATAAAAAATAGGGTATAGGACCATGTTAAGCCAAATTTGAGTTTGGATGAAGTTAAATATTAAAAATGGTTTATAAATAATTTTTAAAAAATTATATTTTAATACAAACTTATAACAACCCTTAAACCTTTAAATTAATTGAAAACAATAAATAATACTTTTTACATCACTTGAAAATGGACTGTCATACACAAAATTTGTTCTTGAGCTTGTTTGCTTCTTCCTTGACCTATAAATGTTGGTTTTTAATGAAAAATAGACAGTTAATATACTATGAAAAATTTAATTCATTTAAAAATATCAAACTTTGTATTAAAAATTTGATTTAATAGTTCTCATTCATTAACTTGTTTATTCTGCGTATGCATATACATAATTCATGTCAAGAGCCTTCTTCATGTAATCTAAAAACCTTATTATTTGTTTATTTGAGATTGAAAACTCTTGATACCTATAATAATTATATATTCATACCTTTTAATCCATTTTATTATCCTATAAAATCTCTAACTAGCTCACGATGGCCTCCAATGTAAGCTTTTGTATGCACATTATGCATTTTTGAATGCTACAAGAAGTTTGATCATAGGAAAATAAGACCAAAAAGGTGTCAAAACTCAATAAGACATTAAAATACATTTAATACACCTATAATAACCATTAAAAATCATTATAAAATTAAAAAATCAAGTAAAATACCTCAAAATCAAAGAAATACATTTAAAATTTTGAATTTGGCATTTTGGCAGGAAAATGCCTAGAAGGCTCGAATTCAAATTTCAAGACCAAATATGACATATAGTAGACTCAAATATGATATTAGAGACTAATAGTATCATCTTAATACTCAAAAATAATTAAAAAAAAAAAATTGCATCTGGAGTGATGCTCTTGTATCAAACTATCAATCTTAAAATCTTTCATGAGCTCCTGCTCATGAATCATCCTTTGTTGTAGATGATTCCAAAGATATTATTATCTTCAACAACACTTATTTTCTCTCTATGAATATTGGATCCCATGGTATTCTCAAGAGTGGTAAACATTTTATTATTTATGCATGTTCTTCAAATGAGAAACTTCTATGCTCTTTGTTGTAAATCTTCCATTCTAAACTTTCTTCACCTGTAGTTTCACATACAATAAACACATCAAAAAAAAATATTTATTTATAACACTCTATGTTCACATATTTGGAATTACTTATCTCCTTGTCATTTCTCTTTTACTTATCCTTGAACTCTATTAATTTATGGTTTTTTTAATCACCTTGAGGTTTTATCAGTGCTTGCTCTCTCTTCAAGGTTGTTATGCACCCTATCAACTCATGTTTTCATTAATTTGCCTTAACTTATCCTTCTTAGTTGATTTAAAATGTATAAAACAGATAACATTATAAAAAATCTGAGATGTTTCATCAATTTCTCTTTTTCATACATCTATGGCTCACTAATTGTTTTCTCTTGGTTGGTTCTTCCTATATTTGACCTTATTACATCAATTGGTTGACATTAAGAAGCTGTCAAAACCCTTCCTTATCGATTAGATGAATCTTCATGTCACTTCAAGGCATGTACCTACAAGTTTTCCTTCCAACATATGAAAATTATTTCAAAGTATTCTTTAAGCTGACAAATAGAACTTGTAAGGATCATTGTACCTCCTTCTTGCTTAAATTTAGATATATGCAACCCTATTTCCAAAAAATCCACTTTTTATTTGTCTTTCTCTCTAAATTTTCTACCTTACATGGATTGTAACTTATTTATAGTCTATTCCCTTGCTCCTTCACATGATTTGTCCTTGAGTGAAATCCTTATTAATATTTCATTTATTAACTCATTTGGTCTCCCATCATGTTATTGCCATCTTCTCCCCTTATATACATATATGATTGATTTTTTGCACTTTCTTGTCTTTTATTATCATGAATATCTTCTTGCTTTATCAAACTAATAATCTCAACCTTCTCTTTATCTTCTTTATTGAAATTCACTTTATAATACTCCATCTCATTTTCATACTTCTCCATTTATTCATCTTGACTTGTTACCTTCATTGACTAAATTTCAACTGCTAGGAAGACTTCCTCAACTTCTATGAGTTTCAAATCATTTGGTCCTTGTATAATTTTTTGCCAAATCAGCTCCTCTGTAATACACTCTATCTCATCTTATTTTATGACTTGTTCTCCAACCTGTCCTTGGCCTCCATCTTCCAAGAGTGTCATATCAAATACATTTTCCTATTTTATGTTAGATTTTTTAAGCATTTGATGTACTTCATCTTTGTCCTATACTCTAAGAAAGACTAGAGATGTCTCTATTGTCTCATCATTTTCTTGTAATTATTCATCTAGATCAACAACATCAAAGATAAATGTTTTATGCCATTTAGATACATTAGGTACCTCTTGATCCACCACCACTTTATGTATGCCTCTAATGAGGCATTTTCCTTCTTGGAAGTCTTATTTTCCCAACATTTCACCTTATTTAAGGTAAGAAATATTTGTGCCTTCATATAACCAATCAACTTCTTGTTCTTCATCATAAACATGATGATCATGCTTGCCTTCTTTCACACCTTCAAGTTTTATTCCCTCAACTTGATTTTCTCTTTAATTCATCTTTATCCCTGCATTCACACATGAAAATAAAATGTTAGATTGAAAACATAGATGTTTGTTTGCCTCTTTCTTCTCCTCCTTAGGTTATTTTATCAATTCCTTTATCTGTCTTTTCAAATGGCTAGCATCTTGTTGTCTTATTTTCCTTTCCATTATCTTTATGATAGGCCACTATATTATTTTATTTATTCATAAAAATAATCCCTATTTAGATGATTTTAACATCATCAAAGTTTCCTTTCTTGTCAATATTCATCTCATCTCAACAATCTCTTTGTCTACATCCATCTTCACTTCTTTCTTCGTTACTTCTTTCACTTTTTTTATGGAAACTTTCTTTCATTAAAACCTTCATCTCTTTCTTTTTCTCACTTTTCTCTATCCTCTATCCTTATCTTAGGATTCACTTGGACATATTTCTTCTTGAAAATTTTATCCTACTTGCCTCCTTGACTTCACTTGGATATCTTCTCTTTCTAGTCCTTTACCTAAGATTTCTCTCTTCTTCACTGAGCTTTACTTGAGCTTGTTCTTGATATTTTTATAGTTCTCTTTCACTCTATAATCGTATATGGATTTAAGGATTCTCTTACACACTATTGATGTTTAAAATTGTGCTTGATTCTAATCAACAACAATGGGAAGTTTCAAGTTGTGGGATATTGCGGCTTGAAACAACCTCCAGATTTTAGAGAAGCTGGTCTCTTCTTTTGTATCAAGTGTGGGGGAAAAAAGGATAGAAAATTAAACAAAAAATGCAAATGCAAGAAATGAAACCTAACTATGGCAATGCGCCTGAGTGTAATTTTGATCCTAATCTTGAGCACAATGAGACTATATGTAAGATTCATTTACATTTAAGAGCAAACAAGTGCATGATCAATGTAAAAGATTGAAATAATAGAAATAGAGGCTCACAATAGAGAATTCTTTTGTTGAGATACAAAAAATGTCAATAAAGGCATAGGGTTGAATCTTCTTATAAGAATCTTCCAATCACATAAGAGGTGCAGAAACACGTACAGTTATGTAGAAATTTTGACTCAAGAAAATGAGACAAAAGCAAATGACATTCCTAATCACAACTCTAGAAAATCTACAGTATAAACTAATTTTTCAAATGACACAGATAATATCAACAAAGGCATAGAGTTCAATCTTCTTAATTCTTTCAGCCACATAAAAGGCATAGAAACATGCACAGTTACATCAACTTTACAACTCAAGAAAATGAGACAAAATCAAAATGATATTTCTTAGTCACAAACCCTTAGAAAGTATAAACTTTAGAAAGTCTCCCCCTTCCTCCTCTTCTGATATTGATCTTCTTATTTTATAGCCTCTAATGTCTCCTTCCATCATCCCTTTCCTGCGCGATTCTACTCCCCTCTTAACTCACAGGGGAAAAACAGATGGTGCTTTCAATGTTTGTCGGCCCCAAAAATCTACCCGGTGAACTATTCCATCTACTAGAATTAACTCCAGCTGAGTTTCCCTCCATATTGATTTCACATTCCCAAAATTATGGCCCAATACTAAACTCTAACTGAGCTAGAAGTGCCTATACGGGACCCTCTATTCTGTTGAAATGGAAAAGAACACTTAGTCAATTCCCTAAAGATCTTCTTATTTCTTAGGAGATACCAGAGGATGAAACTTGGCATTTTCTGCCTAATTTATCAAAGCCATGTGACACTTCCCACTTTCCCTATATCCTATTGTAGAATTATTTGGGGCACATATTAGGCTCCTATGGATGGTGACACTTGGCAGCTTCCGCAGACCTTTGAAAAAAAACACTTAGGACCCACCACAATTTTTATTTAGCAATGAAGCTTGAAGATGATCTCTTGGAAGTTGACATGTGGTAGCCTCTATTTTTCTTGGGAAGATATGTGGCATCTTTTGCTTCTCCTACTAGGGGTATGTGGCATCTTTTGTTGTTTCTGGGGATGGAGTAGAAAGGGGCTCAGAAAGTGACACTTGGCAGCCTCCGCTATTCTTGGGCATTTAAACAAAATGAAACGATGCCTTTTTACCTTCTGAAAAGGTACTTGATCCCTTTGGTTTTTTGGGACACTCCCTTAAATTGCTCGATGAACCAAAATGGTTCAATAGTTCAACAGTTCAACATTATGCACCATTTACACATTAATCGAGGTACTAAACCAAAAACATTGAACCAAAGCATTAAACCAAAATGTTGAACCAAGGCATTGAACCCAGGTGTTAAACTAACTATCTCTCAGATGCTGACATGTGGTGACTTTTGCTTTCTTTTAAAAAAGTAGTCCAAGGCCCTCTACAATTGT
The DNA here is from genome assembly GCA_037957365.1 of Torreya grandis. Taxonomy (NCBI): domain Eukaryota; kingdom Viridiplantae; phylum Streptophyta; class Pinopsida; order Cupressales; family Taxaceae; genus Torreya; species Torreya grandis. The sequence goes on from JARHVA010000149.1 coordinate 3,754,275, forward strand.
CACCTAGCGCTTTCCGCTTCTTCCTGCTACTTATCTTGTTGAAAACCTTTGTCAAAAAAATAGAATGAAATGTGGGTGCTAATATGAGATGCAGATGCTGACACGTGATGCATTCCACTGAGTTTCTATTGGATACATGGCACGATCCACGGCTCTCTTGAAAATTAGGAAAGGTTCCTTGAATGACTCCTCTTGGCCAGAACCCATGCCTAAACTACACCACTTGGTAGCTTCCACTTCCCTTCGACACTCAAATGAAAAATGATTCAAAAAAATAAACCTGTGCTCTATTTCAAAACTTTTGCCTCCACGACCAAGGTATGCAGGAACAAAATTATAGTGCACAACTGAGAATCGGAATGCAACATAGAGTAAAAAAATTTACTCTACAGTTACTGGCGACCTGCAGGACTTTTGAGCCTACTCAAAAAGAAAACTCCACCTTCCACTAGATCAAAATTGTGAAAATTATAGCTTCAAAAGAGCCGTCGACATGTGTTTAAAACACTTATTTAAAAGAAAAGTGGGAAAACAATGAAAAACAATGCGAGAAAGGGAAATTATTTAACTATAATACATTAGAGACCCAAGTTAATTGAAATGCTTCAAATAGATTCCATTTATAGGAATCTCTTTAGGTTATCCTTCCATCAACTCTAGCTCAAATGAATTCTTCTACTTGCATGTGTGAATTTTATACGAGCCAGTCCATAATGCTTCAAATTTGGTATGTTGACCCAGCTTAGTGGCCCTTGCATCCCATTTAGAAATAATTGAGCCTATTTCAAAATTATGATTCGAAGTCCTTTTATCAAAATAGTTCTTAACCATTTCTTGATGCTTGATCAATGAATCATGGGCTGTATCCCTCTTTTCTTAAACTTCCAAAAGTTTTGCAAGTCTAACCTGCATGGGGCCATTTTCTTCAATTTCAATTTGTTTGATCAACTAGAGAGCAGGGATCTCCAAGCTTAAGGGAATCACAGTAGACTTTCCATATGCCAATTCATATGGAGACATTTTAATCACCTGCTTAGGCATGATTCTGTCAACCCATAGTGCTAGATTTAGCACTTTATGCCATTCTTTGTGATGATTAGCCCTTACTCTTTTGATGAGCCTTATCAGGTTCTTGTTAGTTGATTCTACCAAACCATTACCTTGAGAGTAATAGTTAGATGAATGTTTTAGATATATTACATGTTTCAAGGCAAATTAAAATACTTTAGACCCCAAAAATGCTTTAGCATTATCTAAAATTATGGTGCGAAGAGCCCCACAATAGGTAGTGATACTTCCTAGAAAATCTAGTATCACATTCTCTGTTGCTTCCTTAAGTGGGACTGCCTCGGTCCATCTAGTGAAATAGTATGTGGCAGTTAATATCCATTTGTGACCCATATTGGACACTAGATTTATCATTCTAATGAAGTCAAGACCCCATTGAGCAAAAGGTTCATCCACAATTATAGGACTAAGGGGCATGGATGCATTCCTCCTCATCCCCATATAATATTGGTAGGATTGACATTTTTTAACCAGCTGATAACAATCTGCAAATAAATTAGGCTAGAAATATCTTGCCTCAGTTATCTTTATGGCTATGGTCTTTGCATAAAAATGCCCCCTTGACATTCCATGATGCATTTCATGTAGTATTCTCTTAGCTTCAGCTTGTTCTACACATCTTAAAAATTTTCCATCAGAATTTCTTCTAAAAAGGATGTGTTTAATTAAAACAAAATGAACTCCCTGTATCTTATAATATCTCCTCTTATTTTGAGGGAGTTCTCGTAGATAAATCCCATTTTTCATAAAATGAATCCTACTTGTGACCTAGGATTCATGATCAACCTCTTATATTTTTAGCACCGTCTCTGTCTCTCCTTCTGAATCTACTTCCTCAAGTAACATCTTTTCAAGCTCTTGGGTTATATATTGGCACAGACCCCTACCTCTAACTAGCTTGGTGGGTCTGACCTCTACATCATATTCAAAGATCTTAATGATCCAATTGGCTCTTTTCTTAGTAATTTCTCCCTCTATGATGTATTCCCTGACACTTGGGTGAGCCACAAGTATCAAAATTTTGTTCCCTAATATCATGTGCCTAAATTTCTTGAGGGCTTTTACCATGGCATAGGCTTGCCTTTCCACAAAATTGTACCTAGTCTCATAATCCCTAAGAGTTCTTGAGAAAAAGGCTATTGGGTGTTCCCCCTCTAGCCTATCATTCTTTTGAGTTAAGATAGCAGTAATACTTGACTCTCCTCCATAGACATACATTACGAAGGGCTTGAAAAAATCTAAGTTTTTAAGCATTGGGGCTGCTGAGATAGCCCTTTTGACCTCTTCAAAGGCTTGCCTTCCTTCTGTAGTCCATTTGAAGACCAGGTCTTTTTTTAGCAAGAGTGTCATTGGTCTTACCAAGCCTACAAAATCAGATATGAATCTACTGACAAAATTGATCTTCTCTAAAAAGGACTGAACTACCTTTTTATTTACAAGAAGAGGTAGATTCATTATAGCTATGATTCTCTCAAGATCTATAGAAACTCCTTCTTTAGACACTATATGTCCTAATAATTTGCCCTGAGGTATAGCAAAGATGCATTTCTTGGGATTCAATGATATCCCAAAATCTTGACACTTCTTGAAGATAGATTCTAAATGATCAAAATGATCATCAACATTTTTTCAAAAAATAGTGAAGTCATCTAGATAAACCAGGATGATCCTATTTATAAGCTCACCAAAGGCTATATCCATAGCTCTTTGAAAGGTGGATCCTGCATTTGATAATCCAAATGGCATCTTAGCGTATGCAAATGTTCCCCATTTGGTAGTAAAAGCAATTTTGTACTGATCTTCATCAGCCAACCAAATCTAATTGTATCTAGAGAAACCATCTAGTAAAAAAAACCTCTCTGATCCAACCACAGTTTATAGAATTTGTTCCATGGAGGGAAAGGGATAGTGGTCTTTCAGAGATGCTCTATTTAGATCACTAAAATCCACACACAGTCTTACTTCTCCATTCTTTTTCCTAACTAGTACTAGATTTGATACCCAAGTTGAGTGCTTAATTGGAAATATTATTTTGGAATCTAAAAGTTTTTGCAACTCATCTACCATTAGAGGCTCAATCCTTGGGTTTAATGGCCTCTATTTCTATCTAATGGGCTTAGACCCTTCAGTCAGTTCTATTGTGTGCTGAATAATGTCTCTATTGTATCCATGAAGGTCTTCATAGCTCCAAGCTATGACTCTTTCATATCTCTGGCACAATTCGATTAGTCTTTCCTTCTCTTCTTGAGTTTCAAAATTCCCAACTTTTAGTCTTTTCTCATCACTCACCTCTATTTCAAAATAGTCTACTTTATCTACCTAGAACCTTTTCTTTTCCAAGCTTACATCCTCTGGGTCAAACAAATTTTCTAAGGTGATCAATCCCTTGGGGAGCTTATTAGTCCTCAATTGTATAATCTGATCACCATATGCCTCTTCAAATTTGGTTTGCAACTGATCAGCAAACTCATCTAATTGTTGTAAGAAAGAGATTACATGGGCATCATTTTCAAATACTTGCCAATTCTCATCATTGTCTAGAATGGTCAGCCTCACTATAACTTTTATTGACTCATTATTAACCAATAGGCTAGTTGCTGGGTTAAACTGTGAGCCAATCTAGGCCATCCTATCAGCCTCAGAGTTTTGACTTTCAGGGATTATCTCAATATTGAAAGCTTCAAAATCTTCTATCAAATCCCAAATTCTATGCCTGTAGGATCTCATTCTCACATTTTTGGCTACTACCTTTTCCCTAATTTGATTTACTACTAATTCTGAATCTCCTTTTACTTTTAGATTTTGTATTCTCTTTTTCTTGGCTAACAGGAGCCCATGTACTAAAGATTCATACACAGCATCATTATTAGTGTAAGCAAATTGGAATTAAATAGCCCTTAAAATTTTATCACCATTTGGAGCAGTAAGACAAATTCCTGCTCTAGCACCATGTTTACGTCTAGCCCCATCAAAATTTAAAGTCTAGATCTTTGAATCTTGAGCAGTAGGTGCCTCTTCCCTTATAATGTTTGGGATTGCCTGGTTTTCATCAAAAATGACATACATGCCCAGATCGATAGAGTCATAGTTCCCATATGGGTCGCTATGCATCATAGCCAACAACTGGTTGTTTTCTTCTTCTTGATCATGCTTAGTACAATCACCTAGCTCTTCAACCAAAATCCTTTCTTCTTTATTTAACATGGCATGATCTGCTTCTAATCTTGTTGTTGGTTCATTGGTGATATGGTCCTTTTTCAATGGTTCAGATAGAATTTTCATCTTCAAACCATATCTGGTTCTTAGGATGAGGTGAGACCAGTCAAGAGACATATATCCTCTTATTTTTGCTATAAAGTCTCCGGATAAACATAAACCAAAAACATGAGGTATATCTATGACAACTACATCTTGGTTGACAATTATGTTGGGACATGTGTATAACTGCAATGGGAGTTGTTTGATTCTCCCTACGGTTTGTATTATTTTTCCATCTAGCTACATAACTACCTTTCTAAGGGGTTCATATTTTATTTTCAAAGCATCAGCTATTTACTTGGGCATCACAGTTGTATTAGCTCCTAAATCTATCAATGCATTATGCAAGAGTTTCTTTCCAACTATCAGAGTCAAATAGAAAGGCTCTAGTTTGGATTTACTTACTTGTGCTACATTGTTCACAAAGGCTATTGTCTTTAGAGGAACTGTATCTTTGAGCTTTTCTTTTCTACAGGTCCTTCCTCGGTGACAGTACCTTTGGGTACTGCTTGACCTTGCAGAGATTCTTGTAGCAGTGTCTTCTATTTAGGAATAGCCAAAATATCCCATATCGACACTTGTGCTGGAGTCTTCTTTAATTGATCCACTACATTGATCGGTCCCAAATACTAAGTTTTTTGGACATAAGGATACTTCATTTTTTCCTAAATTTGGGTAAGAATCCCCTGATCTTGCATCGGCTGAGGCAATTCTTGTCTAAAAACAGCATTTTTTTGCCCTTGAAATGGAGGATTATTCTTGACTTGACCACTCACAATCTCGGGCTGCTCCACCATTCTCCTCTTTGATCTAGTGTAATAATTAGATTGCACCACTGGCCTTTGGGAGGTAGATGCTTCATTCAAGAAAACTCCTTCATCTTCAAACCATGAGAACAAAGCATGTTCTGGGGCTATTTCTTCCTCTTTTTGCAAGGACATTCCTTGCATCTGAGCCACTAGAACTAAATTCTGCATACTGGGAGATTGGTAGGATTGATTGTTACTGGTACTAGCAAACTAACCATCCATTCTTCTCTATTGAGCCACCCTTTGTTGTAGATTACCCCTAGGACAATCTCTGGGTGTATGAGCATCGTTGCAAGGGAAACACCAAGCATTAGTATCATCCACATAATTATTCTGACCTAGAACCATCTCCCTATTTGAGTTGGGAGGAATGGTCTATGAGGGTGTGGGAACTACAACTAATTGATTCGCTGGTTGATGGTTAGTTTGTTTTAGAAGACCTTGATATTGGTTTGGTTGGGATGAAAACCTATTTCCTTGATAGCCTTGATAAGGGGGCTTAGGGAAAGTATTCTACGCGTCTTTATATTAATTAGCTCATTGGAAAATGTTCTCAGGATATTCTTGATATCATCCATCTTAGATGACTAAGTAGGGACAAGTTCTTTCACGAATGATTGAGGGTAAGTGTACATAGACATAGGTGGGCTTACAAATTTAGGAACTTCTTGAGGTAAAGGCAAGGAAATCTCTGGGAACATAGGCATGGGAGGCCTTGGAGGTAACTTTCCAGCATCTATTAATGATTCTCAGCTCTAACTGCATATTCATAAGCCCCTGGCAAAGTGTGTCCTCCCAATGACTGAATCATAATAGATATATCTAAATTCAAAGCCTTGAGATAAAAAACTATGGCCATACCAAGTGGCAGCCTAGCTGTAGCAAGGATTCTGTCCCAAGTTTTCTAGAATCTAGTGTTGAAGTTAGTCATGTCCTCCTGTGGTCCCCTTTGAATGGCAATTAACTGTTGTAATAGAGAAGACTTATCACCCTTCTCAGTAAATATTTCAAAGAACAGATCTCCAAGTTGGTCCCATGTAGATATTGTATTTGGAGTCAAAGACCAATACCATTCTAAAGCCTTCCCATTAAAAGAGGATGCTAATAACCTTATGGCCACATTTTGCTGTGTGACAACATGTATGACACAGACATCGGATACATCTTGAAGATGTTCCACAGGTGTTTTTGAGTCTTGCCCACTAAATTTGGGTAGAGCTTTTAAAGCATTACTAGTATAGGATCCCAAACGGCTGGTGGTGTTGGGAGGATTAAGGGACTACCAGTGTTCTAGCTTGCATAATTTCTTGGGGGAATAGGGGTTCCCATATTTAGTATTGGTGCAAACTGATTAGCTCTTCTCCTTGGACTTGTTACCAAAGGTGGAAAAAGAATACCTGGATTTGTAGTAGATTGTGATCTGGTAACTGGTCCATAGCTCTGACTCCTCATAGCTCTCTGGTTCATATGGTCTTGAAAGAAACTTCAAGACTGGTCCCATCAGGTGTGCCAAAAAGTGTTGATTTTTAAAATTGCGCTTGATTCTAATCAACAACAATGGGAAGTTTCAAGCTATGGGATATTGCGGCTTGAAACAACCTCCAGATTTTAGAGAAGATAGTCTCTTCTTTTATATCAAGTGTGGGGGAAAAGAGGATAGAAAATTAAACAAAAAATGCAAATGTAGGAAATGAAACCTAACTATGGTGATGTGCTTGAGTGTAATTTTGATCCTAATCTTGAGCATAATGAGACTATATGTAGAATTCATTTATATTTAAGTGCAAACAAGTGCATGATCAATGTAAAAGATTGAAATAATAGAAATAGAGGCTCACAATAGAGACTTCTTTTGCTGAGATACAGAAAATGTCAACAAAGGCATAGGGTTCAATCTTCTTATAAGAATATTCCAATCACATAAGAGGTGCAGAAACACGTACAGTTATGTAGAACTTTCGACTCAAGAAAATGAGACAAAAGTAAATGACATTCCTAATCACAACTCTAGAAAATCTATAGTATAGACTACTTTTGCAAATGACATAGATAATATCAACAAAGGCATAGAGTTCAATCTTCTTAATTCTTTCAGCCACATAAAAGGCATAGAAACATGCACAGTTACATCAACTTTACAACTCAAGAAAATGAGACAAAAGCAAAATGATGTTTCTTAGTCACAAACTCTTAAAAAGTCTAAACTTTAGAAAGTCTCCCCCTTCCTCCTCTTCTAATACTGATCCTCTTCTTTTATAGCCTCAGATGTCTCCTTCCATCATCCCTTTCCCACGTGATTCTACTCCCCTCTTAACTCACAGGGGACAAACAGACGGTGCTTTCAATGTTTGTCAACCCCAAAAATCTACCCAGTCAACTATTTCATCTACTGGAATTAACTCTAGCTAAGTTTCCCTCTAGATTGATCACACATTCCCAAAATTATGGCCCGATAATGAACTCTAACTAAGTTGGAAGTGCCTATACGGGACCCTCTGTTCTGTTGAAATGGAAAAGAACACTTAGTCAATTCCCTAAAGATCTTATTTCTTAAGAAATACCAGAGGATGACACTTGGCATTTTTTGCCTGATTTATCAAAGCCATGTGACACTTCCCACTTTCCCTATATCCTTTTGTAGAATTATTTGGGGCACATATTAGGCTCCTACGGATGGTGACACTTGGCAGCTTCCGTAGACCTTTGAAAAAAAACACTCGGGACTCACCACAATTTTTATTTGGCAATGAAGCTTAAAGATGATCTCTCAGAAGTTGACATGTGGTGGCCTCCACTGTTCTTGGGAAGATACGTGGCATCTTTCACTTCTCCTACTAGGGGTATGTGGCATCTTCCACTAATTTTGGGGATGGAGTAGAAAGGGGATCAGAAAGTGACAATTGGTGGCTTTGCTATTCTTGGGCACTTGAACAAAATGAAATGGCGCCTTTCTACCTTTTGAAAAGGTACTTGATCCCTTTGGTTTTTGGGGACACTCCCTTGAATTTCCTGATGAACCAAAATGGTTTAATGGTTCAACATTGCATGCCATTTACACGTTAATCAAGGTACTGAACCAAAAACATTGAACCAAAATTTTGAACCAAGGCATTGAACCCAGGCATTGAATTGACTATCTCTCAGATGCTGACACATGGTGACTTCCACTTTCTTCTAAAAAATTAGTCCAGGGCCCTCCACGATGCCACTTGGCACTTTCTGCTTCTTCCTGCTACTTAGCTTGTTGAAAACCTTTGTCAAAAAAAAAGAATGAAATGTGGGTGCTGATATGAGACGCAAATGCTGACACGTGATGCATTCTGTTGAGTTGCTATTGGATACGTGGCACGATCTGTGGCTCTCTTGAAAATTAGGAAGGGTGACTCGGATGACTCCTCTTGGCCAGAATTCATGCTTAGACTATGCCACTTGGTAGCTTCCACTGCCCTTCGACACTCAGATGAAAAATGAATTGAAAGAAACAAACCTGTGATCTATTTCAAAACTTCTACCGCCACGACCAAGGTATGCAGGAACAAAACTACAGTGCATGACTAAGAATCAGAATGCAACGTAGAGTAAAAAATTTTACTCTACACACACCAAATATCTTAACCTCTCACTTTTTAAGATTTCACAAACCTCTCACTTTGCTTCTCTTTCTCTTGAGTCTTTATCTCACTTTACAACTTCTTATTACAATCAATGCAAACTATGCAATAAATGCAACCCATATTGTCATTAAATCAACACAAATAAACTATTACCTATATCATGGGTTGTATATCTTCTTTATATGAACCCCTTCATTTCTTTTACCAACTATTTCTTTGGCTTATTTACCTCAAACTCTCTTTCTTGCTACCACCTGCAATCTTGATCATTGACCAATGCCAAAACTCACAATATTTATACCAATTTATTATCTTCCTAAAGATATTTCTGATTTGATACCAAGCTAATGAAGAGGGAGAGAGAGATAAATAATCACTTAACAATCTTCTTTCTTAAAGACTATCTCTTTGTAGCCCTTCACAATGACAAATCCTAATGTTTTTATAAATACAAAGGGGTTATAATCAATCTAAGGCCTGTTAAAGATACCCTTTATCATCTTTCTTATCTGTAAAATTTTTAAAACACCAAATCTTAAGGGAAGTACACCAACTTACTATTATACCTCATAATTAGGCCTCTTCTTGTAGCCCTCTTAAGACACCTTTTCAGATGGTTTGACCAATATAAAATGGTTAAGAACAAAAATATGACATTTTAAACACCCATTAATGGATTAAAACCCCATACCAAGTTTCATGAACCAAATATTAAAATAGATGCTTTAAATTTACTTGACCTTTTTCCAAATAGGCATCCATTAGGCCTCTTTGCCTTCAAAATTGAGTTTTTACTCCAAAATTATCCAAAAATGACAAAAATACATGGAAATGTTTTATTAAACTTAAGTAAATAAACAATAATCTACAATTAAAATTTTAGGGTATGAAACAAAGTACAACTACCCAAACTAAGAAATGGCCAAGACCCTAGACTAGGTTTCTTCACTAGGCTGAGGTATGAATTTGAAGATTGCAATAGTAAAACGTTGTTTCAAGGACTAAAAATTGTTTAAAGGGTCTATTAAACCAAAATACACATGTTTGGAATGGAAACACTCACAAATTAATGGCAAAAAGACTCAAACCTCAACATTTCTCTCTTGACTATTCACATAAAATACAAGGTATAGTATTGTGTTAAACTAGATTTAAGTTTGGATGAATTTTGATATTCAAAATGGTTTATTGAGAATTTAAAAATATTAACTCAATTTAATAATACAACCTTATAACACCCATTCAACCTTTAAAGTGCTTGAAAACAATAAATAAGACTCTTTAAGTCACTTGAAAATGGACTATCATACACATAATTTATTCTTGAGCCTATTTGTTTCTTCTTTGACCTATAAAAGTTGGTTTGTAATGGAAAATAGAGAAATAATATAATATGAATAATGTGATGTACTTAATAATATCAAATTTTTCATTCATAATGTGATTCAACAATTTTTCTCATTAATTAACTTGCTTATTCTACTCATGCATACCAAAAATTCTTGTCAAAAGCCTCCTTCATGCAATCTAAAACCCTTCTTATTTGTTTATTAGACATTTAAACTTATTAATACCTATAGTAATGATATATTCAAACCTTTTTATGCATTAAATTATCTTATAAAATCTCTAACTACCTCATGATGGCCTCCAACATAGGCTTTTGTATGCACATTATGCATTCTTGAATGCTACAAGAAGTTTAGACATAGGAAAATAAGACCACAAAGGTGAAAAAATTAAATATGATAATTAAATACATTTAATAAAACTATAATAACCAATAAAAGTCATTATAACCTAACAAAATCAAGCAAAAGACCTCAAAACCAAAGAAATACATTCAAAAATTTGAATTTGGCATTTTGGTGAGAAAATGCCTAAAAGGCTCAAATTAAAATTTCAAGACCAACTAAGACCTAGAATGGAATACTACATGATTTTAGAGACTAATCATATCCTCCTAAAGACTCAAAAATAATTAACCAAACCAAAATTTTGTATTTGGAGTGATGCTCCTGCATTAGGAACCCATACAAATTATAGTTGAAACTAACATAAATTTAATCCACATAAAGAATAATAATATCAAACCCTAGGTTATGGGATAAAATATGGAAAGGTTCAATAAGGTGATAGGTGAAAATTCATAATAAACTAAGGCTAAAGGTAGATCAAGTGAACATGAAACACTAAAATCTAAAAATTAGATTTGAAAGGTGAAAAATTAGACCCTAAGAGGTGAATGAAACAACAATCTAAGACTATTAAATTGAAAGGTTTGAATACAAAGGGGTTCACTAAAATGCTTAAAAAAAATTTGGTTTAATGATATTATTCTATGAAAGACCTATTAAAACTATATCATAATTAAGATATAGATAAATACAATAAAAATACTAATTAGATCTTCCCTAATGAAAAAAATAGAAATTGAAAGTATAATTGAGCTATGAACAAGCAAAGATAATGAAAGGAAACAAAAAGAGAGATAGAAGTGTCTAGAAAAAACACCTAGGTTCTAATAGTGTTTAGAAATTCTAAAATGAAGGTCCCAAAATTATGTAAACTAAAATACCATAAATCAGAGTGTTTTGTACAAGGGACTGGATCAGGGGACCTATGAATGTGGTTTATGAGATTTGTATAGATGAAAGTAGTAGTTTTCTCTCGAATGTGATAACATGAAAAAAATGTGACAATTTTGAATTTTAGTGTCTAAAAATTTATAATATTATTCATCATAATAATATTTGAAAGGTTATTCTATATAATTTGTAAATTGGTGTGAGCATATGTTGTGTAGGGAATGTATAAGGTCTATAATTTTATCTTTTCATTGTCTTATCCTTGATAGTCATACAACCTTTCTTCCTTGTCTACTAAGTTTTTGTTATTATAATAATGTTTGAAACTAGACTCAAAACATCTTAAAGTGGATTTAGATATTATTTATTATGTTACTATTACATGCTCAATTTTCACCCTTAAAGAGCGTTCTTTAGGCTCTCTCCAATTGATCCTATAAAATTGGGACAACCCTAGGTTGTGGGTTACCTATGTTAGGGTTGAACCTCTGGAGTAGGCCATCTTCCTATTTTATGCTCACCTAAGACTAAAACTAAGCCTAATGATTCACAATAAAAGGGTTATAAAGATAGTAAGGGCTCCTAAAAAAACTAGAAAGGTGATACACCAAAGTTAAGTGGACACTCACATAAGTTTAAACTCATACTAGATCAACAAAAGACAACTATGACTTAATCAATCTCATAATCTCACTAATTACATAAATATTTCATAGAAAAGGTCACAAATAGAACACTAGTCTAGACCTATAAATTAGCTTGAGAACATCTTCAAAGAAGCAAGTAGAAGGACAACAAACTATGAAGAATCTCCTTCATGAATTTACCATACATAAGCATATTAAACACTAATTTAAGATAATAGATAAGAAAAAGGTTGATCATATTACTTCAAAAGTTAGTTCTTATAATATTTTGATAGGGTTTTACCTTATCAAATGAGCACACTTTAACAAGAGTCTCGATGAGTATCCTTGTCTCAAAAATAAAATGTTAAAATTTCCAAAAGCTGAGAACCCCTACAACTGGAATGAGACTAGGATATATAGAAGAAGAGAAACCACCATGAAGAATGGGAGAGCACACTATAAAAAAAAGAACACCTATCCTGAGTTATTAAATGAACTTGAGCTACCACCTTTTGCTCCTTAGCCAATGGAATATTGCCACCCTTTTGATCAATTAGAATGTTTTATATAGATCATTAAGTGAGAAGATCCCAAAAGGCCCTGAAGATGCATTAAATTCTCCTATCCATAGTTCCCAATACGATATCTTTTCCTTGATACTTCACACTAACTCCTACTTGAAGATAAAACTTCATGATCATGAACCTGACTAAAACATGACTTTGTGCCTTTAGGTAGTTGCTTGTCAAAATATGGCCATGCTAAAGAATGAATATCTTTTTCATTAATTACACCTCTACTTTATCTTCATGCTTTGATCATAGGTCTATTTATAGGTGTAAAACCAATTTGAGATTATTTTTTTTCCTATAGTTTCCATATCAGTATAGACCTATAGGAAAAATATCACTTTTTATATTATAACAAGTCTAAAAGACCCATCCTTTCTTTGAAAGAACCCAAACCTATATGTGTATACATGAATCCTCCTAGAAATGTCAAATACCACTATAATAATAACTCTACCTAAGAAAAAAAATATGAACCAAAGGTCTATATTCTAACTTTAATGGTGATCTATACATGTTCCTTACATCCCATTACATTGCCTAGGTCATTCTATAACTTTTGAACTAGCTCACTCTAATGGCATCAAAATGCCCTAGATAACCCTATGTTTCATGGTAAAAAATAGCTTCCCAACCTTCATCGATAATCCTAGGACAGCCTTTAATCTAATTGGTTGTCAAAAACTGACTTGGCTCATTGACAAGTTGACTCAATTCACTTCATTAATTTTAATTTGTATGAAGGCCAGTAGATCATTGATCTCCTACCAATTGAATGTGCCTTTGAAACATGACACATATAAATTCACCTTTAAGATTCACTAACTCCTTGACTAGTGCTCACTGTTAGATCCAAATGTATAACATAGCGTGGACCATCAATCTACTGAGACCCACTATTTGAAAACCAATTATTAGTTCATAGTCTTAAAGTTGACATCCTCACTCCTGTCAAATGACACTCATATGATCAACATTAATGGTTTCATGAATGTTAAATTTAAGCTTATTAGGGTTATCTTCTTTTATCCTTAAATTTTATATTAACGTGAACATCTCACATTGTAGGTCCATTTTTAAAGGCTCTTAACTTAAAGATCAAAAGTTGTGGAAGCCTCAAACTTTTAGGAGATGTTCCTAAGCTCAAAAAGGATGAACCCATTTTATCCTTTTGTCCCATGAGCTTTCCAAGTGATGATATAAAAGGCCCAAACTGATGGATCCATAATTATTCCACGTGATATCCTAGCAACGGTCAAGATTTTTTAGCTAAGTATGGGAAACTTAGTGAAAACTATCTGAAGAGCAAATTTACACATGCAAAACTTCATTTTATCTTCAATATAGAACTTGGGATTTGGTTTATATGATCTTAGCACAAAAGTGAACAAACCCTTTTAACTATTTTCTATAACTCTTTGGCACATGCAATATTTAGCTTTAATAAACTACCTACTTGTGTTTTATGCATGCTTCATCAAATTGTGTAAGAATTTTTTGTGGGCCAAAAAATGGCCAACATCTTTGGTGACTCCTAGGGAAGAATAATTTCTATGATTTGAGAACCTAGACCATCTATTATCTAGTCCATTGGGTATGGAGTCATTAGCTTCTAAAACTGAGTTGAACCACTCTTTTTAAGCAACACAGATCAAAAGAAATAAAACACAACAAAATACCCACGGCACTTTGGAAAAGAAAATAACATAATAGAAAATAAAAGTGCACAAAGAACCTAGAGGAAATAAAAAGATACTTTAACATGTACAATATGTTATAATGGATGCAATGGTATTCAATAACATGGATTCAAATGGATTCCATTGATTGGGATGGGTATTACCTCTCCATCCAGTTGGACAAGATGAAAATAATTGTTCTCTTTGCATTCATGGATCAAATAAGGACCACTCTAAAATTTGTCAAACTTGGTATGGTTTCCTAGTTTGGTCTTATTTGAATCCCATTTGAGGACTATGTCCCTTTCTCAAAGCTCCTTATTGTATATCTTTCATCAAAAGCCTTCTTGACATGAGCTTGATATGATTCTAAATTTTTCATAGTAAGATCTCTGGTCTCTTTCAGTTCCATGAGTTTTACCATCCTCACATTCATGGGCTCATCATCCATTAACTCAAGTTGATGAGCTAACTCTAATGCAAGTATCTCAAGGGAGATAGGTAATTTGGATTCCATTCCATACACAAAAGCATATGGAGAATTACGAATGGAAGTTTTATGGGTCACCCTATCAACCCATAAGAATTTCTTTAGCTTGGTGTGCCATGTTCTCTGATTTTCTCCCATGGTCCTCTTGATGATCCTCAATAAATTCTTGTTTGTGGACTCTACCAGTCCATTTCCTTGAGGATAGTAATTAGAAGAAGTGTTTAGGTAGATTCCCAATTTGAGATCCCATTCACTTGTGTTCATACCAATGAATTTCCATCCATTATCAAAAACTATGGTGTTTTAGACACTAAACATGGTTATGAGGTTGTCATAGAAATCTAAAACTATAGCCTCACTAGCTTCTTTCAAAGTAATGGATTCTACCCACCTAGTGAAGTAGTTATTTGTAGTGACCACCCATTTATTCCCTACACTTGATGGTGGATTGATCATCCCTATGAAGTATAACCCCCATTACATGAAGGGTTGCTTCACTTGAATATGATTGAGTGGAAGGGTTGCTAGTTTTTGATTTCTTACAAAGAGGGCACACTTTTGGCATTTTATAATCCATGCATAAGCATATTTAAAATGTTTGGTCCAGTAATAACCAGCCCTTATTACCTTTTTTATAGTATTTCTAGGTGCAAAAATTGCCTCTTATAGGTCTATCATGGAACTGTTCCAAGAGTTTGGCTACCTAGTCATCATCTGTGCATCTAAGGAATACCCCATTGAGTTCCTTTCCAAAAATAACACCATCAATTAATGCATGTGTTATAGATTAAAGACTAAAATACCATATTTTATCTCTATCCAAACCTTGGGGGCATTCTCTTGTTATCAAGAAGTGAACCATATCTTGAAGCCAATTCTTCTGAGGTGGTAGTGCACTTACTTGTGAGTTATCTTGGGTCACCAAAATAGCTTCCTTATCTTCATGGAGGCCATTCACCATGTGATCACATAATCCCTTACCCATAACCATCTTGGTGACCTTGATTTTTACATCATAATACATGAATTTTGTGATCCATCCTGCTCTCTTCTCACTTAAATCTTTGCTGAAGAAATCCCTAACTCCAGGATAAGCCACCATAAGATGGATCTTGCTATTGGAGAGCATGAGTATAAATTTATTAAGGCTTCTCAAGGCTGTAAGAAATTTTTTCTCAATGAAAGTGCAGCTTACCTCATATCCTTATATCCCTTGACTGCAAAAGGTAATTGGTTGCACCATTGCTTCACTATTCTTCTACATCAACATAATTGATATGTTGTCAATGTTAGCAAAGGTGTACAAGATGAATTATTTGGATAAATCTAGAATTAAAAGTGAGGGTGCTTGGACAATGGCCTACTTAATGGCTATGAAATTTATCCTCCCTTCATCATACCAAGAAAACACTTGTCTCTTCTTCAACATGGTGGTGATAGGCTTGACTAGGTTTGCAAAACTAGGTATGAACCTTCTCAGAAAGTTGATCTTCCCAAAGAATCTCTGGATCCCCTTTCTATGCTTTGTAAATGATAAGGCTAAGATAAAAATTACTCTATTAGGGTTAATAGATAACCCCTATTTTAAAATAATATGCCCCAATAATTTACTTTTATTCATAGAGAACACACATTTTTAGGGGTTTAAAGAGATCTCATACTCTCTACATCTTTGGAAAACTAGCCTCAGATGGTCTATATACTCACTAACATTCTTGGATAAGACTGCAATGTCATCCAAGTGACTAAGACCATTTAATTTATCAATCCTTGGATATCCATATCCTTTCTCCTTTTAAAGGTTTCCCTAACATTGGATAATCTAAAGGCAATATTATGATAAGTGAAAGTCCCCCACTTGGTTGTGAATGTAGTCTTGTATTGGTCCTCTTCTCTCAAAATCACTTGGTTATACCCTGAGTATCCATCTAGGAGAGAGAAAAATTCTAAACTATAAACTAATTTTAGGAGTTTCTCCAAGGATGGTAGATGGTAATGGTCCTTCAAAGAGACCCTATTAAGATCTCTAAAGTCCACACATAGTCTGATCTCCCCACTTATTTTTGACAGGTACTAGATTAGATACCCATAAGGAGTGTTTAATAGGGAAGATGATCCTTGACTCCACAATACTGGTCAACTCTTTTCTTATGAGTTCTTCAATATTGGGATTAATGGGCCTCTACTTCTTCCTAACAGGCTTGGCATTAGACTCTAGATCTATTATGTGCTGGGATAGATTTGGATCAAATCCCTTTAAGTCACCATATGTTTAATAAAAAAAATGCATATTGTTTATAGAGATATATGAAATCATTCTTTTTAGATTTAGTGATTACCTTTCCAATCTTGAGAAGCTTGTCCTTAAAGATAATAACTCTTTCATAGTTATCCTCATTATTTGACATCACTAATTTATCCTTCCTCATTTGGTCCCCTTCATAAAAGAGGCCTTTTAGGGTGAATAAACCTTTAGGAAGCTCAATGGACCTTAATTGTACAATCTTATCCTCATATTGGTGTTGTAACTTTTCTTGATTGAGGGAGGAGAATTTTTCTTCTTATTGCAAGAAGCATGCAATCTATTTGTCATTTTCAAAAACCTACCAATGAGGATAATTATCTAGAATTGATGGTATTATTACCACTTTGACATGTGGATGAAACTTGGTTCCTTTTAGTCCATTGGGGATGTCAAAATGAGACCCCACAGCTACTAACCTATCAACATGTTGATTTTGGCCTCTCAGCACTGATTGGATGTTGAAAGCCTTAAAGTCTTTAATGAGATCCCACACTCTATGTTTGTAGGATCTCATTAAAGGGTTATTAGTGGAATTCTAACCTTTGACTTGGTACATAACCAATTCACTATCCCCACATACTTGCAATTGCTTGATCTTTCTCTTATTGGCCCATTGAAGGCCATGGATTAGACCCTCATATTTTGTTTCATTATAGGAGAAGCTGAATTGGAACCTATATGAAGAGAAGTATTTATTATTTGAAGGATAAATTAGCATGACACCTATACCTACCCTGTTCTTTTTCCTTGATTCATCAAATAACAACTTCCATAGACCAATAGGATCTTCTTGGGGCCTTATGAGGGATGGCATAGGATAGTCTTCTTCATGCAAATAGAAAACACCCAAGTCTTTTTATTTGACACCTTCTAAGGGGTCCACCAAATAGTTATCATTATAAAACTCATCCAATAACATGTTTGGCACCTCTTTTGAATGAGTGTTCAAATCCTACCCCATTGTAAATTCATCTTCATCAATGATGGTGCAATTGATGATGACACTACCTGGCCCATAGGGTTCTATATGGAATTGTGCAATGGGCTCAGCCTTGATTAACACCTCAGTCCCATACCTTGTCCTAAAGGCTATATAGGATAGTCTACTACAAGATATCCCCTATCTTTGTTGTGGAAAATTTAGATAAGCACAGTGAAAAATGAGGAGGTACATCTAAGACCAACACATCTTGGGCTACCGAGACACTAGGATAAGATTTCAAGGTCATATTAAGGTCCTTGATTATACTAGATGGTTTAAAATAATAACCATCAAGTTACAACATTCCTTTTGATTATGGCTCATATTTTAGACCAAGCTAATCAACTATGGACTTTGGCATCACTGAGGTACTAGCCCCATTATCTACTAAATAGTTATGTACCAAAGATTTACCAATGATTACTAAAATACAAAATGGAGGAGGCTTGATTGATTTACTTGATTGTCCTTCCTATAACTCTTTGGTTGCATTGGCAAGAACCTCATTCACCTTGCTTAAGGTTTATCTACAACATTTGTAATTTTAACCTTGGACAAACCCTTTGAAATAATGTCCACTTGGCCAAGAATGGATAGCATATCCCACATGGGTACACTCAAATTTGACTTCTTCATTTGTTCAACAATGTTGATGGGTGAACCACCAACCTTTCCTTGAGATTTGGGAGCCACCACTATTGTTTATTAAACTCATGATCCATAGGGAACAAAATGATTCCTTTTTCTCTAATCTTTTGGATGTAACACGACCTTTGGAGTGATAGTAGGTTCTCCAAACCTTGTCAGTGAAGGATTGATGGTGGGAATCTCTTTGACTACTTCTTGGTTACTATCCATATTCTTTCTTTTAAATATTATGTTTTTTATCACTAGACTATAGGCTTGGCTAGAACTAGCCTACATGGTAGTTGCATAACACTCTCCTTATTCATAGTTCATCATTATAGCATCCAACTAATTTGGTCCTTGATTAGACCCTTGAACTTTTGGAGGCTCCTCTGACCTGATCATCATAGGCACCTATACATTTTGGGCCATGAAATCTTGGTTGTACCCAAAGTTAGAAACTTTCTACCATTGATCATTGAAGGCTTGGTTAAGGTCAACATTTGGGACCATATGTTGACCAAAGTACTATTTCCAAGGTATGGTACCCTTTATTTATTAGGCTACATTATTTTTAACTGGGACCAAGGAGTTGTATGTACTATCAACATTAGGGTTGACGTTACCTTGCCTATTATAGCTATGTTTTCCTTGCCCTTGCCCCTAAAATATAGCCCTGGTAGTTTCCCTTATATGGAGGTCTATTTGCTTGAAAAACCTATTGTTAAGGCTGATATTAAATTTTATTTATCCTATTGAAGGCTTGTTTCCTTTTGACATTTACTAGCTCATTCCCCAAAGATTGAAACATGTTTTTGAGCTCTTGAAAGTTTTTTTGTTCTAGTGAATAACTAGATCCACTAGTAGAATATTTTTCTTACTTTGGTGTAGGGATTACAACAATTGTTATTGTATGGAGAATAACATCCAATGGAGGAATACACAGATGATATGGTTTGATCTTAAGAAATAAGGGCATCAGTGTTTTGAGGGTAAGTTTGCCAGCTTGAACTAGATAATTATCTACCTTTAAGGCCACCTCATATGCACTTGGAAGTATATTTCCTCCCATAGATTGGATCATTACTACTATGTCACTATTCAAATCCTTTAAATAATATGGGAAAGTGAAGTTAGGGGTTGGCCTAACTATGACTAGGATTCTATCCTAGGTTTTTTGGAACCTTCTGTTGAAGTCTATCATGAATTCATGAGGAGCTCTTCTAGTTATAGCTAGTTTTTCTACAAGTGATAAATGGTCACTTTTGTCCTCAAATATTTTCACAAGGCATCCCTTTATTTATCCCATGTCTGAATGGAATTTTTAGTAAGGCATATATACCAATCTAGGACCTTTCCTTTAAAATAAGTAGCTAGCAACCTAATAGTTATATTCTCCTTAATGACATTATGTATATTGTAAAAGTTTGATATGTATATGAGGTGTTTAGAGGGTGTTATAGCTTGAGCTCCAATGTAATAGGGAACACTTTTGAGGGCTAAAACTGGGATAGGATCATATCGAGTAAGGGATAGAGGGATTTGTCCATTAAAATCCACAAAATCTCTAGGAATTTCCATGGTTATGGAAGGGGTTAATAAGGGTCCTCTTAAAGGGATAGGCCTTGGAAATGCCCTAGGAGTAAAGTTTCCCTGATATGGATGAGTATTTGGAAACCTTAATCTCTTTGCTAAATTTAAAGTTAGTTCAACAAAATCAAAAGGAATACCTCTTAAATTTGACCTTGTTATCACCTTTGGCATGAGATGGAGTTATTGTTCTACACCAAAGAATTGATTCTTCCTTTCAAAGTTTTTAGACGTTATTATTTAGAGCTTAACCACTCTAAATTTGATCAAATCAACATCAAATTTGATCAATATTCTTTTTGAAATAAGTGTGTCCCATCATGCATGCCAAAAACTATTATAGGCTCAATTTTCACCCTTGGAGAGGGTTCTTTAGGATCTCTCCAATTGAGCCTATAAAATTGGGACAACCCTAGGCTATGGGTCACCTATGTTGGGGCTAAACCTCTGGAGTAGGTCAGATTCCTCTTTGATGCTCACCTAAGACTAAAACTAAGCCTAATGCTTCATGAGAAAAGGGTTAGAAATAGAGTAAGGGCTCCTAAGAAAACTAAAAGGGTGATATACCAAAGTCAAATGGACACTCACATAAGTTTTAGCCCACACTAGATCAAAAAAAGACAACTATGACTTATTGAATCTTATAATCTCACCAATTGCATAAATATTTCATAGAAGATGTCCCAAATAGAACACTAATCTAGACTTAAAAATTGGCTTGAGAACATCTTCAAAGAGGCAAGCAGAAGGATAACAAACTAGGAATAATCTCCTTCATGAATTTACCATACACAAGCATACTAAACACTAATTTAAGATAAGATATAGGAAAAAATTTGATCCTATTACTTCAAAAGGTAGTTCTTATAATATTTTGATAGGGTTTAACCTTATTGTAGAGTAAAAAATTACTCTACATTTCATCCTATTTTTTTAGTCATGTGCCATGAATTTTTTGTCTTTGCATAATTTGGTCCGAGATGGTAGAGTTTTGAAACAGAGCACGGGCTCTATTTTCCTTTTTGATTCATTTTTGTCTAAGTGTTGAAATCAAGTGGACGCTGACAAGTGTCATCGCCTGAGGCATACTTCCCAGTGGAAACTGCCAATGTCATCATCCAAGGCACCTTTTATATTTTCTATAAGTTGGTCAAAATGTGCCACGTGTCTCATAACAGCTCAGCAGAAAGCGCCAAGTGTCGTCATCCACAATTTCATATCGGCACCCGCATTTCATCTCTTTTTGGCAAAAGGTTTTTTATTTTAGGCTAAGTATCAGGATCAAGTAGAAAATGCCAAGTAGTAGTCGCAGAAGGTCTAAATGTTGCTTTTCTAAAAGTGACAAAAGTTGCCACGTACTCCAGCAAAAGAAATTAGAAGCCACCATGTGTCACGGTCTAAATTTATCTTCATCTTCGCTTCACTAATATAGCAAAGACTGTGGTGGGTCCCAAGTTTTGTGTCTAAAGTAAGTGGAAGCCACCAGGTGTCACTGATCGTGTAAATGAGAAATGAGACCCATTTGTTTCTATGGTATAAATAGAGTAAAGTAGAGACCACCAAGTGTCATCTTTCACAGGTTTTTAAAAAGGTAGCTAAAAGAAGTGGAGACCACCACGTAACCCTAGCTGAGTAAAGCAGAGATTGCCACATGTCTTTTGATGAAGCAGTGGATTTCACCACCTATTCCTATGTCCCTTTTAAGTTACTTAGGTAAGAAATGTTGGTCTTATTTTATTTTAAGCTATTGAAGTTTTGAGGAAGCAGATAGCGATAAGTTTCAAAGGTAGAATGATCCTGAGCAAAGACATAAAAGAGTATAAGTTATGCGAAAAGTGCCGCGTGTCTTTGATAGGTGCTACAAAAAATGACAAGTGTCATCCTCTAGTGTTTCTTTAAGGTTTTCAAGAAATTGGCTAAGTGTTACATAGCATTTAATAGAAGGGAACATCCTGCAATCTGTTAGAGCCAATGAACTACCAAAAGATAAAGCATTTTAGAATCTATAAGATATCTTCTGTTAGACACTTTCAGTTGGGGAAGATTTAATTTGGGCCATTAGATTGGGAACAAGAAGACAATCTAGAGTGAATCCAGGGCTATAAATAAGGGTGTAGAGATCACCAAAGAAGGGAGAATCAATTATCAGAGAGATTTTTTGAGAGAGAATTATTGTAAAGAGTCTAGACGTTCTAGAGCTGTGACTAGTAATATCATTTGATTTTGTCTCATTTTCTTGAGTTGAAAGGTTTATATAACTATACATGTTTCTATGCCTCTTATATGATTGGAAAATTCAAATAAGAAGATTGAACCCTATGCCTTTGTTGATATTTTTAGTGTCATTTGCAAAAGTAGTCTAGGTTGTAGACTTTCTAGAGCTATGATTAGGAATGTCATTTGCTTTTGTCTCATTTTCTTGAGTTAAAAAGTTTATATAACTGTATGTGTTTTTGCACCTCTTATATGACTAGAAAATTCAAATAAGAAAATTGAACCATATGCCTTTGTTGACATCTGTATCACAACAAAAGTAGTCTATACTGTGAGCCTCTATTTCTATTGTTTCCATATTTTACATTGATCATGCACTTGTTTGCTCTTAAATGTAAATGAATCCTACATATAGTCTCAATGTGCTTAGGATTAAGGTTGAATTACATTCAGGAGCATCACCATAGATTAGATTTCCTTTCTTGCATTTGTGTTTCTGATTTAAATTCTTATCCCTTTTCCCAGTATCTACTCAATTTAAAGAAGAACCAGCTTTTCAAAAATTTGGAAGTTGTTTCAAGACGCAAGTCCCATATCTTGAAACTTCCCATTGTTGGTGTTTATTACAAACTTTAATTTTAAATCATCAATAGTTTTTGGCACGCCCGGTGGGACCAATCTTGAAATCTCTTTCAAGATCGTATGAACCAAAGAGCTACGAGGAGTCATAGTTATGGACCCGTAACTAGATCACAATCTGCTACAAATTTAGGTTTTTTTTGCCACCTTTGGTAACAAGTCCAAGAAGAAGAGCTAACCAGTTTGTACCAATACCTAGAGCCAATATGGGAGCCCCTGTACCCCCAAGAAATTATGTAAGCTAGAACACTGGTAGTCCATTAGTCCTTCCAATACCACCAGACACTTGGGACCCTATCCTAGTGAATGCCCTAAAAGCTCTACCCAAATTCAGTGGGCAAGACTTTAAAACACCTAAGAACATCTGCATGATGTATCAGATGTCTGTGTTATACATGTTGTCACATAGCAAAATGTGGCCATAAGATTACTAGTAGCTTATTTTAAAGGGAAAGCTTTAGAATGGTATAGGTTCCTGACCCCAAATACCATTTCTACATGGGATGAGCTTGGAGATATTTTCTTTAAAAGATTCACAGAGAAGGGTGATAAGTCTCCTTTATTACAGCAATTGATTACCATTCAAAGGGGACCATAAGAGGCCATGGCTGACTTCAATTCTAGATTTCAAAAGACTTGGGACAAAATCCCTATTACAACTAGACCATTACCAGGTATGGACATAGTGTTTTATCTTAAGGCTTTGAATTCAGATATATCTATTATGATTCAGTCACTTGGACGACACACTTTGCCTGAGGCTTATGACTATGTGGTCAGAGCTGAGAATAATTTGATAGATGCTAGAAACTTACCTCCAAGGCCTCCCATGCCTATGTTCTCAAAAATATCCTTTCCATTACCTCAAGAAGCCCCTAAATTTGTAAGCCCACCTATGTCTATGTACACCTATCCTCAACCATCTACTAAATAAACTGTCCCCACTCAGTCATCTGAGCTAGATGATATTAAGAATATCCTAAGGATATTTTCTAATGAGCTAATCAATATAAAAAGATAGAAAAATATTTTACCTAAGCCTCCATATCAAGGCTATCAAGGAAACATATTTTCATCTCAGCCAAACCAATACCAGGGTCCTCCAAGACAAACTAACCATCAGCCAGCAAACCAATTGGTTGCAGTCCCCACACCTTCACAAGCTATTCCTCCTAATTCAAATAGGGAGATTATTCTAGGGAAAAATAACTATGTAGATAATACTAATGCCTAGTGTTTCCCTTGAAATAATGCTCATACACCTAGAGATTGTCCTATGGGTAATCTACAACAAAAGGTGGCAGAGCAAAGAAGAATGGATGGTCAGTTTGCAAGTTCCAGTGACAATCAAGATTACCAGTCTCCTGGTATATAGAATTCAGTCCTAATGGCTCAAATGTAGGGGGTGTCCTTGCAATAAGAGGAAGAAATAGCCCCAAAACATGCTTTTTTCTCATGGGTTGAAGATGAAGAATCAATTTTCTTGAACGAAGCATCTACCTCCAAAAAACTAGTAGTGCAATCTGATTATTACATCAGATCAAAGAGAAGGATGGTGGAATAGCCTGAGATTGTAAATAGTCAAGTCATGGATAATCCTCCATTTCAAGGACAAAGAAACGTGGCTGTCAGACAAGAAGTGCCTCAGCTAGTGCAAAATCAAGGGACTCCTGCCCAAATTCAGGAAAAAACAAGATATCTTTATTTTTAAAAGGCTCAGACTCTGGGACCAATAAATGTGGTGGATCAATTGAAGAAGACTCCAGCACAAGTATCAATATGGGATATATTGACTATTCCTGAATAGAAGACACTACTACAAGAAGCTCTACAAGGCCAAGCAGTGCCCAAAGGTATTGTTACCAAAGAAGGACCTGCTGGAAAAGAAAAACTCAAAGATACAGTCCATTTGCAGACAATAGCCCTAGTGAATAATACAATGGAGGTAAGCAAATCTAAACTGGACCTCTTTTATTTAACTTTGATAGTGGGTAAGAAACTACTACATAATGCAATGATTGATTCAGGGGCTAGTACTATAGTAATGCCCAAACAGATAGCTGATGCTTTAGAAATTAAGTATGAACCACTCACTAAAGGAGTCATACAGCTAGATGGCAAAGTAGTACAAACCATAGGGAGAATCAGACAACTCCAATTACAATTATATGCTTGTCCCAATATAATTGCAAATCAAGATGTAGTAGTGATAGATATGTGAGGGGAATCTAGAACCACAAACTTGGCTCTGATTCTAACTTGTCAAGATCCTACTCCTCAATAAGAGTACATATGATTACCTTGTATAAGCAACTAATGATGGAATTAAACCAGAATTAACAAGTAACTAAAATTCACAAATGACACAGAATATGAGAGACAATACACAATCTTGTATTAATACTCATGCCAGAAGGAAATAGAATGAAGATGCCACACTCTTCCACACCTCTCAGATGTACATATCTCTTTCCCTCAAGAGTTCACTCTCCTACCAAAAATGGTCCCAACACACAACTCAAACACATAGTTGGTGTTCACCTCCAACCAGTCAGTAATAACACTGCCAGTACACAAGTACTCAAAGTAATTCAAGTAGATCTCCCATGAACTTGCAACAACTTGTAACTTAAATGATCTTACTTACCATGTAGAACTTCTCCCTGATCTTGCAATAACCTACAGATCACCTATTCTTACAATTGGAAGGATCCACCTTGCCTTTTTCTATTGCTCTTAATACAATACATGCCAATGAGTCTATAAATAGATCCCATACTAAACAATAACTTAGACTTCTAATTTACAATAATTAGACACACAACTCAAGACTCAAAATAGTCTTTACATGTAAACAATCGATTCAACAAACTAACTTTTCATGCAACAAACAGTTCTAAAATTGCACAAGCGACCGACATCGATCCCTGTCTACCTAGAGGTGACCAACGTCAGCCGACTCCTGACCAATGTCAGTTGCCTTTTTGTCCACCACTGACCAATGTCGATTATCTTGATTGACGTCGGTGATTGTGACACTCAACAACTCCTCCATGTCTGCATACATTGAAGCTTTTAGCTCCACAACCTAACAATCTCCCACTTGGAGATAAATAGCTGCACCTGTACCTATACCTGTACATCATCTATTTTGTTTCTTGGCTTTGTATCCCTCTTCAAGATCACTCTTGAAGACCAACCACCACAAATCTTGTGGTGCACCTCCTATCATCCAAATCACATGCCACATCCGCATCTACAAACCCATGTAGAAAAGAACTTGACCCTGCATAGCATGTGCACCTACTGCTGGTCCCTCTCAAATACCTAAGAATCCATTAAACTGCCCTCTAATGCTTCTTTCTCAGATTGGATCCAAACTTGCTGACAACTCCCACTGCTTGGGAAATCTTAGGTTTAGTACACATGTACTCAACCTCATCATGTGAATCAGGACACTATTCATAGAACTGTCTAACCATCGGCGTGCTAACCAGTTTCACACAATCATCTAGAGACAAAATCAACCTGTGACCTTCCATGTCTCTAGAACACACTCATGCCAAAGAATCTTGCTACTCCTAGATTCCTCATGACACATTTTTGAACTAACTTTACCTTTAGTTCAGCAACTCCCTACATATGTGACTCTGCAATAAGCACAACATACAGTAACAAGATAATGTAGCTAATATTATCCAACTTGGTAAAGAAAATACAATGGCTAAACCTCAATTGTCCTACAGCTTACTCAAGACCATATACCCTAGCCTTTCATCTCACGTGTCCATTCCTGCTCTTCTTTATCCTAAAAATCCATTCGTCTCTCAGTGCTTTCTTCCATCTAGAAACTCTACCAAAAAACTCATGTTTGGTTCTACTCTAAGGAATCACATTCCTCATCCATGCCAAGCTCCCACTATTTCTTGGATTCTACCTGCTCTACTTCTTTAATAACTTCCTAGTTCTTGACCATCAATGAGCAACAAGTAGTGTAAATAAGGGAAATGATGAATTTGAGGCTTACTTACCCTTTTAGTCCTCTATATTGGCACTTGAGACTCCTTGACAGCTTGCTGTCCACCCAAAATCTGTCTCAGTGACCGATGTTAGTCAATCTCAGTCTGCACCCGACCGACATCGGTTCCATGTGACTGCCTCATCACCGACATCAGTTCCCTCTGACTGATGCTGGTGTTTATTTATTTGGAGTCACCGACATCAGGTTGCACATAGTTGATGTCGGTCCCTGTTTGGATGTCGACATCAATTTTTTAACCAATGTCAGTCTCTATGTTTTACTTATGAGTGATGACTTCTACCCATGAGCTCATTTTGGATCAAACCCTTGTCCATATCAACCTTGATCTGCTTAAAATTCTTTAGCCCCTTACGTTGATCTCTGTCTATCATCTTCTCCTTAAAAACCAATGCTTTCCTATTCTTGTCATGAACATCAGATTTCTCAAGAAACGTCACTTTCTTCTTTTGTTTACAGAAATCTTGATCCATGCTTTTCAAATCTGAAAGCATACCCTTTGACTCAAGAACATGCATCCCCTTCATATTCATGTGACCAAGCCTATTAAGCCACATCTTTGAATCTACAACTGAAGTAGATAAACCAGAAGGAGAATCAGTAATACAAGTAGATAGATAAAGTGTACCTACTTTCTTACCTCTTGCTACAACAAGTGCACCCTTAGAAAATTTCCAAGAGTCCACTGTGAGAGTTACTGTACAACCCTTATCATCCAACTTTCCAATAGAAATCAAATTCCACTTCAGGACTGGGACATGCATGACCTCCTTCAACACCCATGTGTTTCCCATCTACAATTTTAGCTTCACTTTCCCTTTGCCAACCATTTGACAAGGCTTACCATCCCCTAAATAAATTTCTCCAAAGTCTCCCTGGACATATTCATGAAAAAATTCCCTATTTGGGGATGCAAGGAAAGAGGCACCAAAATCTAAAACCTAAGATTCTACTTTATCCAAGGAACATACCAGAGCATCGTGTGCAACAAACTCTACAACATCTGCTTCTTCATGTCCTTCATGTTGATCTTCAACCAACTAACAATCTCTCTTTACATGCCCTTACTTTCCACATTTCCAGTAGGTTATTCTGCCATACCTAGACTTGGAACTCCTGCCTATCTTTGACCTTTATCTCTCATGCTTGATCTTCTCTCTTTACCTTCCCCTGCTTTCAACACTCAAAGCATTCCCTGATGATTCACTTATGCTTTTCCTGTGAATTTATTCATTCAAGATTACACTCACAACATCATCCACTTTTAAGATTTTTGAGGTAGACACAGTATTACTAACTACCATTACCAAACTCTCCCAAATTTTAGGTAATGAGCACAAGATTAAGAGAGCCTTAATCTCATCATCAAAAACAATATTGACTGAATTTAACTAGTTTACTAAACCAAGGAAATCACTAAGATGACTATGTACAGATCCACCTTCCAACATTTGCAAATTAAATAATTGCTTCATAAGAAATACCTTATTCGAAGCTGAGGGTTTTTCATATAAATTTGCCAAAGATTCCATCAACTCTACCATTGTCTTAGCTTGTGATGAGTTGGAAATCACAGACGATGCAAGACTCAACCTTATAGATCTCAGAGCCTTTTGATCAAGAACATTCCATTCTTCATCCTTCATATTTGTGGGCTTGCATGCAACCCCACCCAATGGTAAGTACAAATCTTTTTGATACAGATAATCTTCTATCTACATCCTTCATAATTGATAGTTCTTGACATTAAACTTCTCCATTTGTAGCTTACTTTCTTCTACCATTGACATACTCCCACTCAAACAAAAACCCCTGTGAGTGACTTGTAATCAACAAACACTAACCAGATCTGATACAACCTGTTAGTAACCCAACCAAAAGCTCTGATACCACTTGTGAGGGGAATCTAGAACTAAAAACCTGGCTCTGATTCCAACTTTTTAGGATCCTACTCCTCAATAAGAGTACATATGATTACCTTGTATAAGCAACTAATCACAAAATTAAACCAAAATTAACAAGTAACTAGAATTCACAAATGACACAGAATATGAGAGACAATACACAATCTTGTATTAATACTCATGCCAAAAGGAAATACAATGAAGATGCCACACTCTTCCACACCTCTCAGATGTACATATCTCTTTCCCTCAAGAGTTCACTCTCCTACCAAAAATGGTCCCACCACACAAATCAAACATAGAGTTGGTGTTCACCTCCAACCAGTCAGTAATAACACTGCCAGTACACAAGTACTCAAAGTACTTCAAGTATATCTCTCATGAACTTGCAACAACCTGCAACTCAAATGATCTTACTTACCATGTAGATCTTTTCCCTGATCTTGCAACAACCTGCAGATCACCTATTCTTACAATTGGAAGGATCTACCTTGCCTTCTTCTATTGCTCTTAATACAATACATGCCAATGAGTCTATAAATAGATCCCATACTAAACAATAGCTTAGACTTATAATTTACAATAATTAGACATGTAGCTCAAGACTCAAAATAGTCTTTACATGCAAACAATCGGTTCAACAAACTAATTATTCATGCAACGAATAGTTCTAGAACCACATAGGCGATCAACGTCGGTCCCTGTCTGCCTAGAGGTGACCGACATCGGCTGACTCCTGACCAATGTCGGTTGCCTTCCTGTCCACCACTGACCGACATCAATTATCCTAACTGATGCTGGTGACTGTGACACTCAACAACTCCTCCATGTCTGCATACAGTGAAGCTTTTAGCTTTACAACCTAACAAGATATACCTCCTATTTTTGGCTTATGTTTATCAAGAGACTTTATAGCCAAAATAGGGGGATATATGTCCCTTGATTGGTCTCATCTCATCTTAAGAACCAAATATGGTTCAAAGATGAAGATATTGTCTAAACCATTGTATAAAGATCACATCACTAATGATCCCACTACAAAGTTAGAGGTAACCCATGCTATGATGAATAAAGAAGAAAGGGTTTTTGTTGAAGAGATAGGGGAATGGACTGAATATAATCATGAAGAAGAAAATGATCATTTATTAACTATGATGCAAAGTGACCCATATGGAAATTATGACTCTATTGGTCTGGGCACTTACATTATACTTGATGAAGATCATAGAATTCCAAATGTTCTAGAGGAAGAAAATTCAAAAGATACCTTTTCTATCAATCCGTGGGCCTCTTATGAATTATAGATTCCTAGTGAGAAATCACAAGCGCATACCTTAACCTCTGACGAAGAAGAAATAATTTTTTATTTTCTTCTTACCTTGCAAGATGATGAAGAAGAATATGGACATTTCCTGAATCATGATTTGAATGATTTGTTTGAAATCATTGGATTAGGTTATACCATTTTTCAAGATAGTAGTGAGCCAATTATAGAGGAACAAAACAACATTAAGCCTCAATTACATGCGCAAAATTATTGAAAAATTTTAGAATTATCCTTTCAAAATATTGGTAATTTTGAAGGAGTTAAGTCAATAAATGATATATGTCAAAAGGCTTCTATTGGAGGCAAGCTTGACTCAGACTCACTTAAATGCAGGCAAATCAATGTAGCATACACAGAAATCAAGTCATCAGAGCTATATCCAATTTGACCACTTGTATGGAAACATAAGCTGGCTTGTCATGAAAGAGACTTTAGAAATTCTTTTGATCCAGGAGGGAGATAAAGATACTATGTATTATAGTTAGGTAGTTTCCCCTTTCCATATTGCTTTGTTTCCTTGCTTTGTTTTCCCATTTTTTTTTGTTTTCCTACTTTTCTTTTAAATAAGTGTTCTTCAAACACGTAGTCGACAGCTCAAAATTTTCAAATTTTCAAAAATTCTCCAATACATTGAATGTCTCCCAAATCTTTAGAAATCCCTAAGGTACCTTGCACTGCCACTTGCATAACGTGCATATCCCGTTGTTCCATAAAGATTGAGTAGGATCTGCTAATAGTTATCCAAGTTTAATGCCATTTTGAGACTTAGTAGGTCAATAAATACCTCTTAAAAAGGTTTAAAGTTTACAAGTTCTCAAACATTCTTAAATCTATGCAAAAAATATCCTACTACTTGCATTTTTTGTGCTTAGTAAACTTGCTTCAGCAAAAGTGTCTCTATTTTGCAAAATGTCATACAAGTTACCATAGAGAAGATACAAAGATGGAGGGGACACAATCTTCACAACAAGGAGCTAGGATGTATGAATCCCTTGACAAGTTTCTTGAAAGTAAATCATATGCTTTAGCTCTCCCACAACCATTGAAGGCTTATCCAAGGACCAAGTTTCCTAAAGCTGGTCTAGCAAGTGATTCAATAAAAATAAAAGATTATGCAGACGACATCATGGATCCAATTCTTTAGAGAGCCAGTAGTAAAAATATTAGAAAAGGAGCACATAAAAGGTGTCTACAGAGGGCTAGAATAGGGCAATATGAAATATTCACCATGAGGATATGGACCTCATAATTAGCTTAGTTCATTGTCCCAATTGTGCATTCATGCCCTGACCTAGTCAAATTATGTGCAGACTTTCTCCATGCACCTTCAAGCACCATTTAATGTGGCCCATTCACAGTGCAAATCACACTGCAAGCTATCAGGGATATGTTAGCCCTACATCATGATATTACAACTACATTTCCCACTATTGCTAAGATGCAAAGAATGTGGGAAAATATCAACACTCAAATAAGGTTCTTGAGATCTGAGTTACAAATAGGTGATGATGACACTACAGTACCCACACTCCCTACACCAAGAGCTCAATTCACATAGGCTAGACAAGACACATACTCTATGATGACTCTCATCTTTGGCATGAAAGATGACATGGCAGTATATGCAGAACAAATGGCTATCCTTTTCAGGTTGAAGACTGTTGACAAAACTCAGGAGTATCGGCTTGACTTTTCTGAACAAATTACTTTCTCGATGGTAGAAAAATTGGCCCATTTTAGATCAAATGGAGTGTTCAAGTATTCTTCCTATTTTTTCCACCTCATGCTTTTTCAAAACTCTAAACTCTTTGCCAAACATATGTATCTTAATATGTATGACCCAGATTTTGATCTCCAAAGGACCATTCTTGTGTCTGCATGGACACACATTTTGTCAAAGACTAGTGACCCATATGAGTTCTAGGAATTATTTTTCACTCCTAATTTTTACCACCTCAGTCTCAAACCAATTATGAATGGATTATTCACTAGTGTTTCAAATCTTCTGGCTAGTTACCCAATTCCTTGCGATTTTTATTTTGGATCCCACCATATCATTATAAGAGTCCATGGTTTTCATGGCGAACCAATATTGCTACCTAAGATCTTGACTCTTAGGTTAGCATTACTAGAGGTCACTAGATAGGTATCCACAATTGACAATGAATTTGGCTCTAGGAAGAGGAAAATAAAAATGTATAATCTACCATGGATGACAACTAGCATGGTTTTGGAAACCAGAGATGCTGAAGCTGTTTTGCTCAAAAAGCTAGCCTTTTTGGGTTTCCTTCTAGTAGAAGACAAATGGGTTTATGACCCAAATGATTTCATAGCCTCCTAGATAATAACTAACAGAGTTGCAATCAGAATTGCACATGAAGGCTGCCCTTTTTGGGAAACTAGGAAAAATCTTAGGGAAGACACTCCTAGATTTTATGTTGAATTAACAGACTTGCCACTTCCACAAAATAGGCCATGGGAGACATTCTATGTTAAGCAGAGAGAGTATGATCCTAAAGTCAGAATGACATTTGGCTTAAGAATAACATTAAATAATAAAGATTGGGATACTGAGAAGATAGAGGCCTATTGGAAATATAGGCAAGAAATTTGTCAAACAACCCATTCTTTAGAGAACATAGACATAGATGAAAGATGGGAAGAACTATGTGATGAGTGTCATCTCTCCCTTGCATCTAGCCCAGAGACAAGTAATTTATCAGGTGAAGAGTAGGAAGCTAGGGCTAGGTTAAGCTAGGAATCACAAGGCTCAGAGCAAACTGTAGCTACAACAACTGTATCAGTTTGGCCTCAATCCCTCAACAACATAGAAATGTAGAAAAGTGTGGTGCCTTCAACATCACAAGCTTCCCCATCAACCTCAATTATAGATATTCCTAGTTCCCCAAAAGCATCATTGAAAGGAGTAAAAATGCAGCCAGAAGAAGAGACACCCAAGAAACAAAAGAGGGTGCAGTTTTAATTAGCTTTAGAGGAGGAGACAAACACCTCACAGTGCCAATTATAGGTTACTGTAATTGCTCCTCACGTAAGTACTATTCCTCCCTCTCCTTCTCAATATATTTCTTCCCTTATCACTTTTACCATTCCCATTTCCCACTTCATCCCATCAGTGCCACCTCAAGCCTTAACATTACCTCATTTCTCCCCTTTTGTTCCCAAGAAACTTTCCCCTCAGATTACACATAGCCAATAATTAGCTATTCAATATGGTCTACCATAGGGACATCCTTTTGTGGATGGGCACATTGCCTCTCCTTCCACCTTCCAAACCCAAGTAGATGTTGTTAGGAAGGCAAGGGAAGCCTGAAGAGATAAAAATAATATTAAGGAGGATAAAGCTTTGGCTACACCCCATTTGCAGTCATAAATTGACCCCATCCAACAAC
Source organism: Torreya grandis (assembly GCA_037957365.1). Taxonomy (NCBI): domain Eukaryota; kingdom Viridiplantae; phylum Streptophyta; class Pinopsida; order Cupressales; family Taxaceae; genus Torreya; species Torreya grandis. The sequence continues at coordinate 3,788,016 of JARHVA010000149.1, forward strand.
AATTGACGGTGACTCATTTGTCACCAAATGTAATAAATCCAATGGAGCAGATGCAGCTAGAAGATTACACAATGAATGTAGTGGCCATCGATATGTCACTCTTCAAGCCATAGGACAAAGTTGAGCTACTGACTGAATCCACTTTTATAGTTATTAAAGACTACTTGAAGATTTCAAGGAGGCTACAGAAGCTGGAAGCTAAGCTAGCCAAGGAAAAGGAAAACCATAATAGTTTGACCTCAAAAATCAATAGAAAAAATAATGAGGTAGAGAATTTGAATAAATAGTTGCAAAATACTATTTCTCTTCAGACTCACCGGGTACTTCAGGCCCAAAATGATTCTTTAAAGGTAGGGCTCACACAGGTAAAGGATGCGGTGACGACCCTAAGGCATGAAAAGGTAGCATTACAAGGACAATACAAGGAACACCTATTTAAATTTACCCAATTGTAACAAAATCTACTGGCCAAATAGAATAATGATGTAGTCATAATAGCCCAATTTCACTTAGAGCAATAGAGAGCAACACAATTGACACTAAAGCTGGCTGATAGGCCAAAGAGTGTCAGAGTATTAAGTCTGGTAAAGGAGCTATACAAATATATGTGGAAGAGAATATCTTTAGAGATTATTTAGCTTAGGCCATCTCTCACCTTCCTGCTAAATGCATAGAAATTGTGCAAAAAGGTGGAGAGTTCAGTTGTAAATAATCTGGCTACAGTCTCTAAGAGAGTAATGGACTCAAAAATGTTGCTGCAAAAGTTGTATGATGAAATGGATGCAACACTATTAGAAATAGGAATCAATGATAGAATGGTCACTAATAAGTGATTAAATGAGGTTCTCAATTTCAATTCAATAGCCACCAGTTGCAGAGAGCTTCTAGATGCCATGAAGGAAGGAATCAATGAAATGAAGCAGCATGTTGAAGATCTAGTACAACTAGGTTTTCCTTCTCCATTTCTTGATGATAACACCATGTTTATGGTAGAAGAAATTAAACCTTTGTTGTTGGCCAAATAGAAGGATCAAACAATTTTCCAAGATCTAAGGGATGATTCATCAGTCCCTGAAGTAGAAGCTGTCTTGGTTCCTATTTCCCAGCTTGAATTCAAATTGAAGGCTATGATTCAAGTTTTGCAACATTTTTCACATAAGGATATTATTAACCTTGGTTTAGCCTTTAATGAATTTCAAATTAAGCAAGGGTTATCTGATGAAGAGTGGTCCGCCTACCAGACATCATTGTTGAAGCTGTGATTTTGAAATTTTGATCTAGCAGGAGTTGTGGTTTCTTTTTGAGCAGGCCCAAAAGTCCTTGGGGTCACCAATAACTATAGAGTAAAAAATTACTCTACATTTCATCCTATTTTTTCAATTGCATTCCATGAATTTTTTATCTTCATATACTTTGGTCTGAGATGGTGGAGTTTTGAAACATAGCACGGGCTCTATTTTCCTTTTTGATTCATTTTTGTCTAAGTGTTGAAATCAAGCAGAGGCTAACAAGTGTCGTCACTCGAGGCATACTTCCTAGTGGAAACTACCAAGTGTCATCATCTGAGGCACCTTTTATATTTTCTATAAGTTGTTTAGAATGTGCCACATGTCTCATAATGGCTCAGCAGAAAGCACCAAGTGTCATCATCCAAAGTTTCATATCGACACCCACATTTCATCTCTTTTTGGTGAAAGGTTTTTTCTTTTAGGCTAAGTATCAGGATCAAGAGGAAAATGCCAAGTGGCAGTCATAGAAGGTCTCAATGTTGCTTTTCTAAAAGCGATGAAGCTACCACGTACTCTAGGAAAAGAAAGCAGAAGCCACCACGTGTCACGGTCTGAATTTATCTTCATCTTTGCTTCACTAATATAGTAAAGACTGTGGTGGGTCCCAAGTTTTGTGTTTGAAGCAAGCAAAAGCCACGAGGTGTCACTGACTATGTAAATGAGACCCATTTGTTTCTATGGTATAAATAGAGTAAAGTGGAGACTTCCAAGTGTCATCTTCTGTAGATTTTTTAAAAAGGTAGCTAAAAGAAGCAGAGACCACCATGTAACCCCAGTTGAGTAAAGTGGAGATTTCCACATGTCTTTTGATGAAGCAACGGAGTTTGTAACCTATTCCTATGTCTCTTTTCAAGTTACTTAGGTAAGAAATTTTGTTGGTCTTATTTTCTTTTAATCTGTTAAAGTTTTAAGGAAGCGAATAGCGATAAGTGTCAAAGGCAGAATGATCCTGAGCAAAGACGTAAAAGAGTATAAGTTACGTAGAAAGTGTTGCGTGTCTTCGATAGGTGCTACAAAAAATGACAATTTTCATCCTCTAGTGTTTCCTAAAGGTTTTCAAGAAATTGGCTAAGTGTTACATAGCATTTAATAGAAGGGATCGTCCTGTAATCTGTTAGAACCAATGAACTACAAGAAGACAAAGCATTTTAGAATCTATAAGATATCTTCTATTAGACACTTTCAGTTGGGGAAGATTTCATTTGGGCCATTAGATTGGGAACAATCAGATAATCCAGAGTGAATCCAAGGTTATAAATAAGGGTGTATAGATCACCAAAGAAGGGAGAATTAATTATCAGAGAGATTTTTTGAGAGAGAATTATTGTAAAGAGTCTAGACTTTCTAGAGCTATGACTAAGTAATATCATTTGCTTTTGTCTCATTTTCTTGGGTTGAAATGTTTATATAATTGTACATGTTTTTGCATCTCTTATATGAATAGAAAATTCAAATAAGAATATTGAACCCTATGCCTTTGTTGATATTTTCAGTGTCATTTGCAAAAGTAGTCTAGGCTATAGACTTTCTAGAGCTATGATTAGGAATGTCATTTGCTTTTGTCTCATTTTCTTAAGTCAAAAAGTTTATATAAATGTATGGGTTTTTGTGCCTCTTATATGACTAGAAAATTCAAATAAGAAAATTGAACCATATGCCTTTGTTGACATCTATATCACAGCAAAAGTAGTCTATACTGTGAGCCTCTGTTTCTATTGTCTCCATCTTTTACATTGATCATGCACTTGTTTGCTCTTAAATGTAAATTAATCCTACATATAGTCTCACTGTGCTCAGGATTAAGGTTTAATTACATTCAGGTGCATCGCCATAGATTAGATTTCATTTCTTGCATTTGTGTTTCTGATTTAAATTCCTATCCCTTTTCCCAGTATCTACTCAATTTAAAGAAGAACCAGCTTCTCAAAAATATGGAGGTTGTTACAAGATGCAAGTCCCATATCTTGAAACTTCCCATTGTTGGTGTTTATTACAAAGCACAATTTTAAATCATCAACACTTATCAAATGAGTAAAATTTTGAAAGAGTCTTGATTGGTACCCTTGTCTCAGAAATAAAATGCTAAAATTTCCTAAATTTGAGAATCCTACAAAGGGATTGAGACAAAGATATATATAAGAAGAGAGACCACCAATAATAATGGGCAAGCACACTATTATAAAAAAAACACCTATCTTTAGTCATTAAATGAACCTAAGCTTCCACCTTTTTCTCCTTAGCCAATGAAACATTGCCACCCTTTTATCAATCAAAATGTTGTATATGGATCATTGAGTGAGAAGGTCCCCAAAGGCCCTAAAGATGAATTAAATTCTCCTATCCATAGTTCCCAATACTATATCTTTTCCTTGATACTTCACACTAATTCCTGCTTGAAGATAAAACTTCATGATCATGGACTTGACTAAAACATGACTTGATGCCTTTAGGCAATTGCTTGTTGAGATAAGACAATGATAAAGAATGAAGATATTTTACATCAATTTAACCTCTGATTAATCTTTATTCTTGGATCATAGGTTTATCTATAAGTGGAAAACCAATTTGAGACTATTGATTTTCTTGTAGTTTCCATATCAGTATAGACCTATAGGAAATATTTCACTTTTTATATTATAATAGGTCTAAAAGACCCATAATTTCTCTATAAGAACCCAACCCCATATTTTCATACATGTATTCTCCTAAAAATGTCAAACACCACTGTAAGAAAAACTCTACTTAAGCAAAAAAGTATGAACTAGAAGTCCATATTCTAACTTTAATGGTGATCCATACATGTTCCTTGCATCCCACTGTATTACCTGGGCCATTCTATGGCCTTTGAACCAGATATAATGACATTATAAGACCCCATATAACCCTATTTTTCATGGTAAAAAATATATTCCCAACATTCATTGAGAATTGTGGGCCTTCCTTTAATCTAATTAGTTGTCAAAAACTGACTTGGCTCATTAACGAGTTGACTCAATTCACTCCATTGATTTCAATTTGTATGAAGGCACATGGATCATTGATATCATGCCAATTTAACATGCCTTTGAAACTTATCATTTATATATTTTCCTTTGAAATTCACTGACTCTTTGACTGACGTTCTCTCTTAGATCCAAATGTATGATGTAGCATAGACCATCGATATGCTAGGACCCATTATTTGAAAACCCATGGTTTGTTCATAGTCTCAAAGTTGATGTAATCTCTATTATTGAATGATTACATGACTATAATTTATGGTTTCATGACCATAAAATTTAATCTTAGTATATCTATCTTCTTTAGTCCTTGAATTTGACATTTGCATGAACATCTTGTTTCTATGCTAAATTGCTTTCTACATTCAAAGAAGAATTAAGAAACTAAAAGAAATGGTCAAGGGTTAGAAGATACCCAGATGTAGTCGTGCGCACCAAAATCAGACATTGGAAGGTACTCCTCTTTGGCTGAGGAGGAATGACACCTGCGAAGAAAAAGAGACTAAACACGAAAAATGTTAGATGAGGAGACGGTGGGCTGTCAAGCAAACACTTGATCCCTAAAGTACGAAGACTTCCTTAAGGGATATCAACCCACAGATTAAAAATAGAATATTTGACTGAAGTAGAAATAATGAGAGACAGAATGAAAGAAATAAAAGATGGAAAACAAAATGCGTACCTGATATGCAGCAAAATGCTCTGCATAGTCACCGGTGTCGGTCTCTGTGCTGGCATCGGTCAGGGAAGGGTGCCGACGTCGGTTAAAGTGCCGGCGTCGGTCAAGGTAGTAGTTTTGGATGAGGTCTGGTCAGGTTTGGATAGGGTCTTAGGATTTGCAGAAAGGTTAGATGTTTTTGTCTGAGGATTCGAGAAGCTGGTTTAGGAGTCAGAGGGATTTGTTTGAGGGTTTATACAGGGATCTGGACAGAGTTACAGTCTGTATTTTCTAGATAGGGTGGATAGAGGTGATACAGGTGGAAATAAAGTCAGGGTTATGGTCTAACTAAGTCAGGGTGGTAATGTCAATTAAAAATAGTAACCAAGAACAAAATGAAAACACAGAGAAAATACTTACCTGTTACACGCTAGTGGGAGACATGATCGTTGTTGTTGCTATGTTGAAGAAGTTTGATGTAGCAGATCGATGCAGATTTCTTGTACCAGAGAGAGATAGAACACGAGAGATGATGTAGATTGGTTGGATACAAGAATATTGGTTGATCGTTGCTTTTGATGCAAAAGTTTGCTGATGGTCCTGTCTGGTGTTTGGATCCCAGAAACATTTTGATGCCGTAGGTCCGATAACCGGTTGCCAAACTGATTGGCAACCGAATAATGAATAATAGATTGAGAAACAAATTAACAGACATATTTTGAGGTTGATCAATGCCGGTAGGACTGCCGACGTCAGCCGAAAAGGTGACCGACGTCGGCGACGTCGATCGAGTAGTGACCGGTGTCGGCAGATGCAGAATAGGGACAGAGGCTAATTCTAGCTTTCTGTTCATTTCGACATGCTACCAGGGGCAAGGCTTGTGGGAAAATGGTCAATAGGGGTTAAGGGGAGGATGACAAGGGTTAGATACAATTTTGGTGTCTACATTTGCCCCTTTTTGTCTTATTGGTTGTTCTAGATGAACTGCAAGACAAAAATAGGGGGTGGTTTCCCCAGGTGTGGGATAAGGTTGATTCTGTCTTATTGGTTGTTCGAATGAACTGCAAGATAAAAACAAGAGGATTGGTTGCCCCGATTATGGATGAGGTATTCCCCCTCAAAGCAGGAGTCGAAAGAAGGGAACCGAGAATTGGGTGCTGATTTGACAAAGAGAGGATGAAAAAGGTTGTGAGGGTGAATGCGGCAAAAGTCGAGATTGCATGTATACCACTTCACGAGATGGTTAGATCAAATTGTCGCAGGTCAAGGGTCAAGGAGTGCTAAGATTGAAATAACTGGGCCCCAACATTTAGTCATCTGCTGATCAGGTTATTCAATTGAAGCTGAAGCTCTAATGGGTCGCCGTGTTCCAGGTATCCCAGGCTCAGGAAGTGCTCCTAGAAACATGAAAAAGTCACAAGTAGTGCGGATCAACCAGCTTGCGATCCTATACTTGTGAGGGTCCAAAAATAGTCTATAGAAAATTCTGCTAACTAGTCATGAGGTAGCATACAGGCAAAAACAACCAAGGCAACAATGCTCTGGAAGTGGTCGAAGTCAGAGGAGATAGGCATGATCTCCAATGGTCATTGGTCGAGGTGGATAAATGGACAAAAGGATATGGTCGAGCTAACCTCAGAAGATGTTATGTGATCTGAGTGCTGCCTACATAGCCCCTGTGGAAGGGCCTCAGGCCAATGTAGTTCTCCCTAGAAGGGAGGAAGGGTCAAAGGGATGAAATTGGTCTTGGTCGAGGGCAAAGTCATGGTCAAAAGGAGGAAAGAAGGTTTGTCCATCAGAGAGATGAACAAATGAGGGTGGTCGAGCTAACCCCAGAAGATGTCATATCATCTGAGTGCTACCTACATAACCCCAGTCAGAGGGCCTCAGACCAATGTAGTTCGACAAGTTGAGAAGATTGGTCGATGGTCAAAATGATGAGGAGAAAAAGATGTTACAGCCTTTTCCAAATGGTGTATTCTGCAACATTGGTTGAGGGGTCTTTCATCCCTAGCAATTTTCCATATTCGTGATGGATGTATGCTAAAGATGAATTGAGGTCTATTTATGCGTCAACAACTATTGGTTTATGCTTAACATAAATTGTGTCTGGTCGATAGTTTCCATGTGTATTGGTGTCCATAGAAACTAGTGTGAATAGGCTATGGGAGTGGCCTGAAAAAGAGAGTTGAGTTGAGTTGATTAGGATGGACAAGTGATGAAGGTGAATGTGACCAAAGTGTAGATGAAGTGAAAGGCATATTGCGCTTTCATTAACAAGGACCAGAATGACAACATAGATAGGGGTTATTAGAACCAAGAGCCCCATTCATGCATGACGTCATTGACTAGATGTTGTGTTAGAATGGTAATCGAATCACTTTGACATTAAAGTGAGCTCGAAGTCCCTTGAGTAGGTGATAGGAGGAGGAAATAAGGTAACCCATTTTAAGAGCAAAGATAACTTTGCCCCTTTTCATAGGAGACCCTGAGACAACTATAAGTCAAGTCCATGACTCATATTTTTATTTTTTTAGGTGTAGACTGATCAATGCGGGAAGTCTGCATAGAGATGTCATTGTGCTTGGTGGTCAGTTGTGAAGCTGATCAATGCAGGAAGCTTCTAAGATAGTGATGTTTATTGCCAGATTAGTCATAGCCATCCTTCGAGGGAGTGGTCTAGAATTTTGTTTAATATAAGGGCTTTTGAATAGCTGTCCTTCGAGGGAGCAATCTATTAATTATAGCAATGATAGTATAGCTATCCTTCGAGGGAGCAGTCTGCCTTTTGATTTGATATTGATATGGTGACCGTGGATATTTTGACATCTTGATTTGTTTTTACATAAATATGAGTCATGGACAAGAGTATAGAAGGTTAAGGGCTCCCTTTTATTAGGACAAAGCATCCATACATCATAAAAGGGTTATAGAGGAATTGTTAAGAGGAATAGGGATGAAAGGAATTAGGACTAAGAGGATGAGGATTGCTCAAGGGACGAGCTCAAGTTAAGTGTCAAGTGGACAAGTACTCGACTAGCAATAGAACGGTCACATATGAAAGGCATAAAAAGGCTCAGGTTCTGATAAGTTCCTGGTCCATGTCTGATAAGGTTCGAGTCAATTAGGAGCAAATTTGCCCCATTTGGCTCTTTCCAGATTGGTCAAGTGTTGATTGATGAGTGGATGTGAAGTTGGTTGATATGGTCGCTGATTAGTCGAGACTGGTTGAATGGTTTGATAAAAAGGTTGGTTGAATGTTTGGTTGATTAATATTTTGTTGATTGGTCGAGACTGGTCGAATGTTTGATCGAAGGTAGGGTCGATGGACATTTGGTTGAGGTTTAGGATTAAAGGAGTGATTGATATTTGATTGAGACTGGGTTGAAAAATTGGTCGAGGTTTGGATGAAGGTTGAATTCCCCCAGTGGCTAGGGAGAATGTTTGATGGATTGGTTAAGGTCGGTTGGGGTTTAGTGGTCAGATGGACTATGTTGATGTTGAATAAGTGGGTTAAAGGTAGCAAAGGGACCATAGTCTGGCGTGGAGATCCTGATTTAGGTGATGAGGTTGGAGAAGCATGGGTCGGTGTTGATGATTTGTCGAAGAGGTGGTCAAGAGGATCCTTGATGAGAAGGGAATCCTTTTTCCGGTGTTGACGAGTGACAGCCTTGAGGGCACAACAATGCTCAGTGTTATGTATTGGAGAGTGATGATAGTGGTAGAATTTAGAGTTGTTGAACCAAGATGGCCTTGATCTGAGAGTTGATGAGTGGGGCGGTATTGAAGGTTTATTGATGATGTGGTCGAGAAGAAGGGTGTCATTCCCCAGACATTGGCGAATGGCAACCTTGAGGGCACAACAATGCTCGATGTCGTGCCCAGGCATGTGATGATACGCATAAATGCGAGTGTCATCGAACTAGGGTGGTTTTGGTCTGAGAGATTGATATGGTTTAAGAGGCGGGAGATAGATGCGAGAGGACTACAATAATTGCCGTAACAACAAGGCATAAGAACCTGCTAAAGGGTCAGGAAGTTTTGTTGCAGTGAGGGTTGATGACTTTGGTTTAGGAGGCATAAGATGCATTGGTCGATGAATTGGAAGAGATATAAGTCTGATGGGTTGATAGAGTAATGGAGGCGACTTGCCTCTGTGAAGTATGGGAGTAGGAAGAACTCCTATTAAAGTGGATGGATGCGGGCCTAAAATTGAAGGTAATGATGAAGGTGGGGGAAGAGGCCTCCGATGTGGTTTAGTAGCCTTCTTTGGTTTGGGTTGAGGGCCACCTTTGTGCAAGGTGAGGTTAGATGTGGGGCGAACAACAAGAGGTTTAATCTCTTTGGGCATGATGGACGCTTACGCGGGTTTGGACTTAGATGTGGACAGTTCTTCTCTCGATGGAGAAGGGATTGAAGATGTGGGCTCTTTAAGTGGAAAGAGCGTCGGAGTAGTCATGGCTTCTGTGTGTGGTTGAGGAGTCAAAAAGGTATGATCATCTATGGATGATAAGAAGGATGAAGGCGAGGCAGCTGGTGTTGATGTGGTCAAAGCATCCTCTAATATGAGAGAGGTCGATGGAGGACTAATAGGAGAAGAAGATTCTTCTACCTGTGGAAGACAAATGGGAGAAGATGGCTCTTCTACCTGTGAAAGACAAATGGGAGAAGATGGCTCTTCTACCTGTGATGGAGGTTGGTCAGGGACAAGAGGTGAAACCGTGTTGACTGTGTGTATATGATGGTCATGAGAGTCATTGGTCATGGTCTGAATGTTATTGTGGCTAGGAGGACGGTTAGGGAAGGGTTGTATGTACCATTGTTGGAATTGTTTTGTGATGCTTTGAGATGTTGAAGGTTGAGGTTGATTAGTTGTTGTCGAAGATGGTGATCTGATGACCAAAGTGTTGGCCACTCCTTTGGATTTGGAATTGGCAGAAGAAAAAGGTCTGGAAGAAGAATGGTCATTGGTTCTTGTGTTAGTACTACGCAATTTGACCTTATCTTCTTCGATGGCACGAACTTCAAGCTTTTGGGCCATGGTGAAAGCCTCGTCGAAAGTGAAAAATGTCTGAATCTGCAAGGTGGAGGAGATGTGGATGACACATGCTCGAGAAAAGAGCTCAATGAGCTCAGGTTGAGGCAAGGAGAAGGAGAGCTGGTTAATCAGGCCTCTCTAATAGGCGACAAAATCGACTATTGATTTGTCGTCAAATTGCCTAATGGAGTAGAGGTCTATGATCGAAACTTGTTTAGTGATATTGATTGAGAAATGGTCAAGGAATAATTGGGTGAGTTGAATGAATGAAAAGATATAATGTCTGGCAAGAGAGGTATACCAGTCAAGGGCAGGGCCAGAAAGAGACATAGGAAATGTGCGTAGAAGTAACGCATCATCGTGGGCGATAAGGTAATAGGCATGTCTAAATGCCTGTAAGTGTTGTTGTGGGTCTTCTTTGCTCTGAAAGCGAGTAAATTTAGGAAGTTCCCACTGGTTGGGATATGGCTTGATAGGGACAGAAGGATGAATGGGCTTGTTACAAATTTGCTCATACGAGAGAGCATTGTGTGAGCTGGAGATAGAGGTCTCGAGACTGGACATTTTATCCATCAGCATTTTGATGAGATTTACTGACGGATTGGTAGACGAGGCACCCCTAGGTTGTAAGGCACTTGAAAGAGGCTAGAGGAGGCATATGACGCAGTCAGTTGTACCAGTAAGGGCACAACGTACGGATGACTAGTCGCAGGGACAGAAGTAGAGGCCAAAGGTGGTTGGGTTATGAAGGTAGAAGGCATAAGCTAAGTAGATATCGCCAAAGGTGGTTGTGTGATGGAATTGACAAAGGGCAAAGTAGGCACTCCTGCATATATGGGCGCAAGAGTGTGTGGGGTCGAGACAATCAAGTTCTGGTATGATGTAGAACTTGTTTGAATTGCAGGTGGTTGAGGGGGTAATGGAACCCTGATGGAGGTCGATCTAAAAATAGATGGGGAGGCCAAACTTTGCGTATAGGCCATGGTTGGGTTAATAGTTGAGGCAAAAGGTTAGGTAGCAGACAGTGTCGATGTCACCGTCGCTTCGCTCGAAAGGTCTCGCGTTGGGTTTCTCGCGAGATAGTTTTGGAGGGCTGTGACATTGAGGTCCAAGAATCTTGAAAAATCTTGGTCCCCTTTTGGGACAATAGGCGACTGGGTTGGGGATGGTCGAGTAGGAGTTCTTTCAGTCTCCGAGTGGAACTCCATTATAGGGCTAGTTATGGACGGGGTAGACGGAAGCGGATGATGCCTTGCGTGATCGACTAGAGCCTTGGCTTGGCTACGAGTCAGAACCATTCAAGGCAAGAAAGGACATCCTCACAAGCTCAAACAAGCAGATAAGAATAGAAAAGATGAAGAACACAAGTAGATCCTAAAACCCTAGGAGTAAATTATTAGGATTATAGTGGCTTATGCCTTAGAATGTGTGTAGAGGAAGATTGGCTTTTGAGTCGGGTCCTAGAAGAAGTAGTCTATGGATGGTTTTGGGTTAGTTATGGTGCTCAAGAAGTCTATGTTAGGTTTCATACAAGGCCTGGTGCTAAGGAGCAAGCTCCCCTCACTTCACGAGTCCAGTGATAAACTGGGCCCGCTTAGCCAAAATATACTTCCCCTAGAGATTATACTCCGCTAGAGAACGGAGTGGGCTTTCCCCTTGGTGATGAAATCCAAGTAAGATCATCGGGATGGGTAAGGTATCCACTGGGTGATGAAATCCCAGTCGGGCCTTGTCTCAGGTAAGTTAAGATGTTTGTTTTGTGCAAGTGGTTTGGTCGTGTAACATCAAGTGGTCTAGATTAATTCAATATGTGGTTATTAATTACTATGTGTGGTCTAAGAAATACAAGCAAACAAAAATGAAAGTGTAATGTGTTTTAATGCCCCAAGTCGAAATGTTTGTTCGTATGAAGATGAATGGAGAAAGAGTCGAAGAATATGAGTTTTGACTAGTCTAGAAGTGCAAGAAAGAAAAGAAAAGTTCTTTTTATTCCTACTGATGATGTTGTTTAGGAGAGACGAAAGAGGCGAAAAGGGAGAAACCTAATGCACCTATATGAAAGAAAGAAAGAAAGAACCCAAGGAAGGCCCTAGGGTCCCACCGGACGTGCCAGAATGTTTCTATGCTAAATTGCTTTCTACATTCAAAGAAGAATTAAGAAACTAAAAGAAATGGTCAAGGGTTAGAAGATACCCGGATGTAGTCGTGCGCACCGAAATTAGACGTTGGAAGGTACTCCTCTTTGGCTGTGGAGGAATGACACCTGCGAAGAAAAAGAGACTAAACACGAAAAATGTTAGACGAGGAGATGGTGGGCTATCAAGCAAACGCTTGATCCCTGAAGTACGAAGACTTCCTTAAGGGATATCAACCCACTGATTAAAAATAGAATATTTGACTAAAGTAGAAATAATGAGAAACAATGAAAGAAATAAAAGACAGAAAACAAAATGCGTACCTGATATGCAGCAAAATGCTCTGCACAGTTTCTGGTGTCGGTCTCTGTGCCGGTGTCAATCAGGGAAGGGTGCCAACGTCAGTTAAAGTGCCGACGTCAGTTGGGGTAATGACCGGCGTCGGTCGAGGTAGCAGTTTTGGACGAGGTCTGGTCAGGTCTAGACAGGGTCTTAGGATTTGCAGAAAGGTCAGATGTTTTTGTCTGAGGATTTGAGAAGCCGGTTTAGGAGTCAGAGGGATTTGTTTGAGGGTTTGTACAGGGATCTGGACAGAGTTATAGTCTATATTTTCTAGACAGGGTGGATAGAGGTGATATGGGTGGAAATAAGGTCGGGGTTATGGTCTAACTAAGTCGGGGTGGTAATGTCAATTAAAAATAGTAACCAAGAACAAAATGAAAACACAGAGAAAATACTTACCTGTTACACGCTAGTGGGAGACATGATCGTTGTTGTTGCTGTGTTGAAGAAGTTTGATGTAGCAGATCGATGCAGAGTTCTTGTACCAGAGAGAGAGAACACGAGAGATGATGCAGATTGGTTGGATGCAAGAATATTGGTTGATCATTGCTTTTGATGTAGAAGTTCGTTGATGGTCCCGTCTGGTGTTTGGATCCCATAAACGTTTTGATGCCGCAGGTCCGATAACCGGTTGCCAAACTGATTGGAAACCGAATAAAGAATAACGGATTGAGAAATGAATTAATGGACGTAGTTTGAGGTTGACCGATGCCAACAAGACTACTGACATTGACCGAAAAGGTGACCGACGTCGACGACGTCGATCAAGTAGTGACCGGTGTCGGCAGATGCAGAATGGGGACAGAGGCTAATTCTAGCTTTCTGTTCATTTCGACATGCTGCCAGGGGCAAGGCTTGTGGGAAAATGGTCGACAGGGGTTAAGGGGAGGACGATAAGGGTTAGACACAATTATGGTGTCTACACATCTCACATTGCAGGTCCTTTTTCAAAGCCTCCTAACTTAAAGAGCAAAAGTACTATAAGCTTCAAAATTTTAGGAGATATTACTAAGGTCAAGAAGGAAAAAACTATTTTATATTCTAGTCCCATGAGCTTTCTAGGTAAATATATTGAAGTCCCAAGCTGATAGATCCATATTTATTCCATGTGACATCCTGATGATGGTCGAGTTTTTTTGGCTAAGTATGGGAAACTAAGTGAAAATAGATTGAAGAGATAAATTATCAAATTAATAAATTTATTTAAACATTGTATAATTACCTAGGATTTGGTTCATATGATCTTGGCACAAAAGTGAACAAACCCTTTTCACCATTTTCTCTGACTCTTTCGCACGTGTAAGATCTGGCTTCAGTAAATTGTCTACTTGTGTTTCTGCATAATTCATCAAACCATGCAAGAATTTTATATGTGGGAAAAAATTTCCAATATTTACATCACCTACAAAAAAGGTTCCATATCCTTTTTCAACTTAAAATCTTAAGAAACTCAAAACACTATATTTTAAGCCCTATCTAGGCCTAATTCTAGGTTTGTAGACATTAAATCACATATAAATATAGTTATAATAGTCTTAAAAACTTATAACCTATTTTATAATATTAAATACACCATATAACCTTTGTCTACAAATATTCAAAGGATTTGGATCAATAGTTTGGGAGATAAACAAGTTTCTAGACCTCAAACCCCATTTTTCCTTGACTACCTACAGGTCTATCCTACACAATCAATCACAATTTGACTTAAATAAATATAAAACTCATAAAAACACATAAATATTTTGATAATAACCTCAAGTAATATATATATATACATAGTTTTGGAAATTTTTTATGGTTCATTCTCTCAAATTCCCACTTTTAGTCTCTTAAGCCATGATTTAGGTTTTAGAGGTCTATAACCAACTTGAGAGCTGAAATTTAAAGAATTTTAGGACTAGAATTATTTTAAAGATATTATAATACATGAATAAATTTCCCTATATATATTACTCTTAAAATTGAAAAATTCACCTACAAAATCACCAGAATGATGAATTACTACCTTTCTAGACTACAAATTTTGTGTTTTGGATTGCAAAACCCTATTTTAGACCATATTATATAAAGAAACACCATGATCATACCAATTTTTTTAAAATAAAAATAAATATAATGAATACATACTATAATATAATATAATTTTTATACATATACATAACCAACTGTCTTCTTTATTCATATATCCTCAAATTACGCATAGACCTATAGTATATTATTTTAAACAACCCTCAATTAAGATTTTATTATTTTTATTATACATTATTAAGATTATAAATATATTTTTATACCTATATATACTTTAAATAATTTAATAAACTTGGTTTATTATCACTATAATTCATCAACCACCCCTAAGACTCATCACCGTGGTTTATTTGGTCTCTGTCTTATGTTGGATGAAGCTTTTCAAGGTAAGAAACATAGTTTATATTGATTATAATTATTTTAAAATCTAAATGAAATATTAATAACATCATTATACCCAATGTATCTCTAAATAATGATATTGATACTTTCAACTTATTAAAACCCCTCAAATAGGTCAAAACTAATTAAAAAATCTAAATTACTGGTTTTGGGAGGAAAATTTAAAAAAACTACAAAATGATCTCTAAAGCACACTTAAATCCTAGATAAGGATTATTATTGACTAAATAAGACCCATGAGACCCTATAAGACCACTAATTAATTCAATTAAATTATATATAATTATACGCCTACATCAATATGCTAGAACAATGCCTCTTTTAAATTAAATTTTAGCATTAGTCCCTATACTACCTCATCAAGGCATGCTATTTTTATAGTCTATAGGTTGATATGAGACCCACAAGATGCTAGATTTTCCAGACTTGTTTATTATATAATTGATTATTTTGTAATACTTTTTAGTTTCATTAAATTATTTTCAAAACTAAATAAAGAGTTAATTTCACACTGAATGGCATATTCACTTGGAATCATACAAAGCTTCAAAGCTTAATAAATCTTAATCATAGAAAATTATAGTGGGTGAAATGGAAATGAATATTAGTTTGAAAAAAGGACATGCATGGCACATAAGATAATTTGAAAAAATAGTACCAAATGCTTATATTAAATTTTAACAAAATTTGAGATCTAAGGTACCCTTTTACAATTTTTGCATATATATATATATATATATATATATATATATATATATATATATATATATATATATATATATATATATATATATATATATATATATGTAATTAATGTTAAATAACTTTTTGACTTCTTGTCTCTTAGTTTCCTCTACTATTCGGTTAGAGGTAAATTCTCAACATTAAAATTTCCATTTTTATATTTTTATTGACATGAATGGTTACATTATACACAAATATGCATTTATCGCATATTTAAAATATACAAAAAATACTTATGAAAATTATTTTCAATATCCTACTAACACTTTTAGGGACTTAAATATTTGTGTTGTCCTAACAAAAACATTGTTGATGAAGAGTGGTTGATTTAAAAATGGTTTTTTTACACTGTGGAGTTTCCTCAAAATTTGTCACATATGTGTTGTGAAGAATATTTGGTCATATTTTCACTTGAAGTTCCATTTAATAGTTTTCACTTCTTGAAAACTACTTAGCTTCCCTTCAGGTTTTAAACTAAATAACATAAAAACCTACCACCCTTTATGAGTTTTTAATAGGTTGGCATAGCCAAGAAGTTGCCATTTATGTGTTTTCAACCCTATTGACCCCACTCATAAAGAATTCTTGCACAAATAATTATTTAGAAATATAAAATTTATCAAAACTTTGGGAATCATAATGCCTTATTATGGTGGCAGTGGCATTGCATGTGTTATTACTAAAAGAGTTAGCTAGGTGGCCTGCATAGATATTGATGAAATGGCACAATAATTTGTTGTAGATGTTGTTGTGGTAGTTTTTGAGGTAGGATAATTATATTGATTTGGATGTGTAAGAGGGATTTTTTGTGGTTATTGCACTCAAGTAAACATTTTCTCAAAATTTCTTGATGATATCAATAGGGTAAATGTACTTGGGAATTTCTTAGATATGTTTTATAAAACTTAAAACATTGACCAAATATGCTTTGTATTTGTTATAATCCCTCAGTGCATCCTTTACCATCATGAATAGAATTAATAGGTATATAAGGCTTTGTATGATGCCTTGGACATCATCCTTACTCATAATAACAATGATTGGATAATAAGTTATAATGTTTGTCTAGATGGCATGCATGTTTTTCTCCATTCTCTCCACATAACACTACATTCAAACATTTACAAACATGATTCTTAGCATTTATGGATTGAATATTCTTATCCATATCATGAAATTATCCACATATGGTAGTGAATCTTGAAGATCATGATCAATTTTGGCTATTTTCACTTACCCTACCATTATTGCCTTCACTTTGTCAACCTTGGTAAGGTATTCATTGGTTTTTTTTAGGCATGCTAGGGACATGATTTCTATATGATAAAATGATGTGATATTTTTAATTTATTATGTTATAATAGCATCTATAACTTGTTCATACTCTTCAAAAAACTTTAATATGGTGTGGGATTCACTATGAAACAAACTTGTCATTTTATCTAATTTGTGTGTTGTAAAGCTACCAATCCTTCATAAGCTTGGTTATGAGGGCTAAAAAATGCAATGAATTAGATATTACCTACCAACATAAGGTTTATTGCACCACCATTAGATAGGTGGCATTGATTATATTTATAGCCTTGGTAAGGTGATCATGTATCTCATCATTTTCCTCTTTGAGCTGCTCATTCTATTTTTGGATATGGCTGACCATTTGATTAATGGATGTGTGGAAATAAATTTGACCTTTAATTTTATTAGCCATAGATAGATGCACAAAAAAATTTAGAGGTACAATCACTAAGATGGGGAGTGGGTGAATTAGTAATGTTAGATAATTCAATTCAATTCCCAACTCTTAAACATTCATCATACATCAATCTTGATCAAGAAATATAAATATGAAAGAACAAACATCTAAAGCATACATAAGAGCATACATCACATGAACACACCATATATGTGGGAAACCCTCTTGGGGAATAAAACCCACTAAACCCTAAAAAATGGACTATAGTCCTATAAAACAGTATCAAACATTTATATTAGCACTAATTGATCAAGGAACACCCGTCCCTTAGTTTAGTGGGACACCAATACCATTAGGATATATTGCCTTTGTCTAGCTGAGCACTCACAACAACTAGACCTTTAGCAAGTTTCACCTTACAAGGAGGAAACAACCCCCTAGGAAACCAATAACTCACTTAGCTACATAAATATATCACCTTGAACACTTATTTTTATCCTTAAACTGATGATGACCACCTTTGTCTTCACTCTTCACCTCCAATTTATCTCAAGCTACCTCTAAGGCTAATTTTCTCAAACTACCTCTTCTAGGCTCATTAGGTCCAATGACCTATGTATCCTCCTACATCAAATTGATTAGATAAACATGTCTAATATTTTTCAAACTTTTATGGTCATAACTGACCTCTACCTTAACTTTCAAAGGTTCTCTTCTTTGCTTGAATCCATACAAACACAACTAGCATAATTAGTCCA
Organism: Torreya grandis; assembly: GCA_037957365.1. Classification (NCBI taxonomy): domain Eukaryota; kingdom Viridiplantae; phylum Streptophyta; class Pinopsida; order Cupressales; family Taxaceae; genus Torreya; species Torreya grandis. The sequence goes on from JARHVA010000149.1 coordinate 3,806,105, forward strand.
ATTATGCCTTGTGTTTATACCATTATATTCCTTTAACCTATTTTAGTCAGCCAAGATGATTTACATATCTTAACCACCTTTAACCTAGGTCTATACACATGTTACATGTGAAAAACACACACTTCATAGGTTAGTCATTACTTCATTAGTCCTAAACCACCATTAGGTCTTTATACACACATGCTAATTGTGAGACTACTTGGACCATATTAATCTTTTAAAAATTATTAGAACACATAAAACCTATTTTTAATATCCCCTTTCTTACTCCCTTATGGTTCCATGCCACCTGGAACTCTTATTCACACCTTGAACCTACCAATTAGGTCTCCTTGCTCTTTAGGCTTTCATACTCAGAAAACATAGTCTTAAACTTCTAATGCTATATCTCAATTTTTTCACATAGACATATGAAAAATTCATATTTATAGGTCCTCCATGACCTAAAAAAAATCATTTAATTCATTTATCAACATCATATAGGATAAACAACTTCAAACCAACTCTCTGAAGATGACCACTCAAACTAGTCATATATAGTCAAAATATAACCAAGTTATTTTTAATGTCCATATCTGATCAAGGGAAAATATGATAAATAATACCTTATTATAAGACTTATATAACACCTCCATGCTCATTTTATTCTTTAATTTTTCTCAGAACACCTCCAACACACTTCTACAAAGTGGTCACTCAATCTGCCAAAACATAGTAAATTTTTAAGTAATTGCTCACACTGAATATGGATTGATCAAACCTCAAAAATATATAAAAATGGTCCTCATAGAGTATTAAAAAATCAATATTATATATTTAATTTAAACATCAAAATACTATCAACAACTCTTTAATTATCCTTCTTGAGTCACTTACAAAACATGTTTAAACACACAATCAACTTTGCAGCTCAATATCTTTGACTGTACAAACATTCAGATCTTATAATCAACTTATATGAATGAACCTTGGATTCCTTTAAAAAATTAATTTTTACCACAATAATAAATTCATCTTGGATAAAAATATATATCTAAAAATCTAAGCACTAGTTTTCCCTCATTAATTTGAATATTCAAATTCCAACAGTCACTGTTCAGGCACTAAACATCGAGCACCTTAACCTCATCTCATGTTCCCTAGATAAAATGAACAAATAAAAATAATCTATATTATTTTAATATATTGATATTTATCTTAAAAAACTCATTTTTTATTTTAGATCAGAGCTCCCATAATTATGCCACTTGGTAGCTCTGTGTGCCTTATGCACATTTGACTCTTTGACTTGACCTATACCATCAATATTTATCAATATAAACCTCCATGAACTATTGATATTATGATATATTAATGAGATAGATACACTTTTAATAAGATAATTTAATCTCAGGAACCTTTGATAATTTGACTTCATGCACATTGTTATATCAAGATCTGGATAAGAATTCTCACAGTTAGATCAACTAACTAGTGACCTCATATTTTAATGCAGTTAAACTTGATGGTCTCTAGCCCATCACAATCTATAATAAAAAATTTGAAGGTTTATAAATTGAGCTATAAAATAATTCAAGAGTCCAAATTTTTAGGGTACCTTCTTGACACTATAGAAAACATCTCCATGAAAAGATTAACCTTAGTTGACTTTTTGAGTACCTGAATTAAATGCACAAACTTGCTAGTTCATACATATCTGCATGACATGCAATGATGGTTTGGATTCTCTTAAGTTATAAGATGCATGTTTCTCTATCCAAATGATCAAATGATATACCAAAACTTTACCAAGCCATCTATGTATGCCTCAAAACTTCTTCTTTGTCCTTACAAACCTGTAAATGTTTCATATCTCTTTAATCTATCAATCTGATCATTGTATAATTAATGTATTAATATCTCATGCTCTATTTAACATCAATTAAAACCTAACATAAATGAACATACTCAATAATATCCCCCTTTGTCATTGATGGCAAAACACCATCAGAATGACTTCATATTCATTTGAACTTCTTCATTCTGATCTTTCTTCCCCTTTGACATTAATGACAAAGGTTCTCTTCCTCAACGTGTCAAAAAATATTTATTAAAATCATGTATGCATTCAAATACTATTAAGATGCTCAAGATACATAATTTCAATAAAATGAATCATTTGTTCCCCCTTTGATATGCACCAATATGAACTTAGACTTCTATGATCCTTAGACTTGACAAACTCCTCATAGAGCTTTATAAACTCCCCCTAACATTATACACATCTCTTCAAGTCTCTCAAACTATCTAATTTATCTCCTCATAACTCCATTCTATATCTAAAAACTATCATCTTCAATAAGTCTTCTCAATGAACTAGGTCTACTAATAACCCTTCAACATTGTCCATGCTTCAGTCAAAACTCTTATGGAACCATGACATACACAACTTATCATATACAAAACTTTGAGACCTTCATGATAACAACCAATATGACAACATATTATCCTCAAAATCCATATCAACCTTGTCTTCAGTATTCATTGTTTTATCAATCAAAATTATCAATTGACAAGATATTACCTTTAGGACCAAAGATCCTGAACACACCTTGAGCACATTTGAACAAGATCAACATACCTTTTTATGAAAAATAATATCTTGATAACTCACCATCCTTGATTAGACACTTGTAAACCTCCATTATTTTCTTGTAGACCTTCAGACCCAACATCTTCATTCTTCACCAATTGACCAACTAGACCATCCTTTAGATTTGATCAAAACTTTGAATTTAGGATCATTATTTCTAAAAATATCTTAGGATCACTATTTATAAAATTATCTTATCATGTCCTTCCATAGTAAAAAAACACATATTATTATGACTTATATTATCCTTAAACATCAACCAAGGCTCAACTAGAATCCACCATGCTTTTTATTGCTATCAAGTGTCTCCTTAAAGCCTAGATAGAGATACCCTTAACCCACAATGTCTGAGAATAATGTGAAACTAGGAGTTACCCACAAATACTCATATTCCTTCTCCTCCTTGGTCACCTAATACTGATAGTTATTCTTCTTATTAGGCTTGAGAGAAGCAACATGCTCATCCACTACAATATTCTCCCTTTTTAATAATGAATTGATAATACATGGAGATAACAAACATTCATGACATACCTTTTCATTTGAAGAAAGAACCTCATCATAAGGCATTGAAAAATGATGTTATTTTCATGAAACATGATAAAAAATAGTAGGATGTTCTCTTAGATCCATACATACTTTAGAACTGGTCTCAACTAGCACCTTGGTCTTATCCTTGAGCTCAACTTGAATTGAATTTTAATTCTCCTTTTCTATCTGGATAGATGATACATTTTCTTGGCATTCTTGAACCTTCTTCATATCTGATTCCTCTTTATCTTTAATATGCATTTTATTTTGATCTTTCATCTTAACTGAATTAGTTTTTTTGGTCTTTACTTCCTTAGGTTTCCATACCAAGGATTGACCTTTCTTGAAAACACTAGGATGTCCATGCACCTTATTATGACTTGAGATATTGATTATACAATATCTTTCAATATGAACAACTTGATGAAAATAGAAAAAAATAACATAATTCATATCTTCTTCTTGATGAATATTATGAATCTTAGCAAACATACCATCTTGTCTCTTAGGTTCATTATTCTCAAGCTTGACTGTTTTAAGTCTCCATACCTGGGTTAGTCTTTTCCCATGCATTCTAGGGAAGAATATAACACTAAGTCCCATGTCATGACAACTATGGTAAATAATATCTTTCATAAATTTTGCTTGGATATGGTAGTGATCTCTTTTTTACTAATTGTTTCTTCTTAAACAATCCTTTTCCCTATGAACAACAAGCTGACAAATGAAACAATGGCCCATAAAATATTTTGCATACCTTGAAGTATTTGGCTATTCGATTGGTTTATTTATTTTGAATTTGACTTGATTTAACTTGTATTTCATTTTATCATCCTCTTTGCCTTTTTTTGATCTCTTTTGTTTCTTCTTCAATCTTACCTATATTGATAACAAATTGCTCATACTCATCCTTCAATGAATTTTTCTTGGTAATCAATAGAACACTCTCATCCTCTTTAGCTCTCATACTTGATCTTGCAGCCTCTAAATAAATTTTGAGATATTGTATAGTATCCTTATCCTTTTTAGCTTCTTTAGCCATGTCATCCTTCATTCTACATGCTTGTTCTTCAATAATCTTTAAAGAATCAAGATTGGACTTCAACTCATCATGCTCACCTTGTTTTGAACTCAATTTGGCATTTATCTTTTCTAAATGAGTTTTTTGAAGTCTACATTCTTCCTCTTTTGAACTCAGATTAGTCTTTGTAACCCTTAATTTATCCTCAATGTCCTGCATGGTCATCTTGTCTTCTTTGACTATTTCACTTAATCTCTCAAACTTGGTTTAAAGATGACTTATCATTTCACTATGTTTCATGAACTATTCATTAATCTTTTCATGCCTCATCTCATGCTCATCATCCTTAGAATTAGAATTACTCTTCCCATTCTCAATATGACTAATATGTTCTTCAAGGATTTTGACCATTGATCTTAACTCAATATTTTCTTTCCTTAAATGCTTATCCATCTTTGTACCTTAGATCACATTTAAGTGGTTAAACTTACAATGAAGGTCCTACTCTGATACCAATTATTATAGGTACAATAATTGAGATTGGGAAATGAATCAGTGATGTTAGATAATTCAATTCAATTCCAAAATCTTAAACATTTAGCATTCATCAATATTGATCAAGCAGTATAAATATGAGAGCACATACATCCAAAGCATACATAAAAGAATATATCACATGAACACAACATATATGTGGGAATATTAAGGGATAAAACACACTAAACCTTGCAATATGGGATACATTCCTATAAAAAAAATCTAAAAGTTAGACCAAAACCAACTAATCAAGGAACACCAATCCCATAAGGAGCTACTGCTTCTATTTAGATGAGCACCAAAAACAACTAGAACTTTAACAAGTTTTACCTTGAAAGGAGGAACCAACCCCCTAGGCAACCAAAAACCCACTTACATACTTTAATATATCACTTTTAAAAAAAAATTATACTCTTAAATTGATGATCACCTTTGTCTTAACTCTTCATCTCCAATCTCTCTCAAGTTGCCTTTAGGGCTAACTTGCTCAAACTACCTCTTCTAGGCTCATTAGGTCCAATGCACTATGTATCCTCCTAAATAAACTTGATTAGATAAACATGTTTGATATTTCTCACACTCTGATGGTCCCAACCAACCTATATCTTCTCTTTCAAAGGTTTTCTTCTTTGCTTTAATCTGCACATACACAACTAGTATAATTAGTCCAATTATTCCTTGTATTTATACCACTATTTTCCTTTAAACCATATTAGAATATCAATATGAATTACATATTTGAAAAAAATTTAACATAGGTCTACACACACATTACATGTGATAACCACATGCTTCATAGGTCAGTCATTACTCCATTAGTCCCAAACCACCATTAGGTCTTGGTGAGACCTAAAACAATTAGGACTTCATACTCACATGCTACATGTGAGACTAATTTGACCACCTTCATATTTTAATAATGATTATAACACATAAAAAATATTTATAATATCTCCCTACTTACTCCCATATGGTTCCATGCCACTTGGAACACCAATTTACACCTTGAACCTACCAATTAGGTCTTCTTGCTCTTTAGGATTTCATATGTAGAAAACACATTCTTAAAATTATAAAGCTATATATAAAAAATTTCATAATCCATATGAAAAAATAATATTTATAGGTCCTTAATTACCTAAAAAATATCATTTAATTCATTTTTCAACATCACACAAGATAAACAACTTCAAACTAACTCTATGAAGATGACCACACAGACTGGTCATATACAGTCAAAATATACTCAAGCTAGTTTGAATCTCCATATCTAATTAGGGAAAAATATGATAAAAAATGCATTATTATAATATTAATATAATTATATAACATATCCATCCTCATTTTCTTCTTCAATCCTACTCAGAACACCTCTAACACACTTCTACAAAGTGGTCACTCAATCTGCAAAAACATAGCCAATTTCTAAGCAATTTTTCACATTGAATATTGATAGATCAAACTTAAATATGGTATTCATTGATTATAAAAAACTCTAAAATATTTATTTCATATTTAAACATCAAATTACTATCTACAACTCTTCAATTATCCTTCTCAGGTCACTTGTAGAACATGTTCAAGCACATAGTCAACTTTAAAGCTTAATATCTTTGACTGTACAAACATTCAAATCCTCTAATAAATTTATATGGATGTGTATTGTAATCCTTTAAAAATTTAATTTTTAATGAAATAATAAATTATTCTTGGTTCAAAATATATAGCTCAAAAACTAAGCATGAATTTCCTCTCATTAATTTGAATATTCAAATTCTAACTATGACTATTTAGACACTAAACATCAAACACCTTAACCTCATCTCATGCTCCTTGAAAACTATGGATAATTATGCATCATCGATCTCCTATAAGTATCTTTATCTTTACCTTTGAATCCTCATCATTGATTTTAGATCAGAGCTCCCATGATTTTAACACTTAGTAGCTCTATATGCCTTCTACACATTTGACTCTTTGACTCGACCGACACTATTGATCTCTATCTGTATGAACCCTCATGAACTTTTGATATTCTGATAAATTGATGAGATAGAAACACTTATCAAAATCATGTTTAATATTAATAACCTTTGGTAATTTGAATTCACACACACCATTGGATCAAGATCTGGATGATGAATGCTCATTATTAGATCAACTGACTAGTGACCTCAGAATTTAACACAGTTAAACTTGGCGGTCTCTATCCCATCATAGTTTGTAAGAGAAGCTTTGAAGGTTTATAATTTGAGATATAAACACTTAAATAGTTCAAATTTTAATGGTACCTTCTTGGTACTATAAACAACATCTCCATGAAAAGTTTTGACCTTAGTTGACTTTTTAAGTGACTGAATTAAATACACAAACTTATTGGTTCATACATATCTATATGACATACAATAATGGTATGAATTCTATTAAACTAGAATATGCATGTTTCTCTATCCAAGTGATAAAGTGTTATACCAAAACTTTACAAAAACATCTATTTATGCCTCACTACTTATTTATCTTGATATACCTACAAATGTGCCATATCTCTTTAATCCATCAATCTGATCACTTTGTCATTAATGCATTAGTATCTCATGCTCTCTTTGACATCAATGATAACCTAACATTAATTACCATGATAAATAACATCTAGGGTGACCTAATATGGTAATGGGTATACATATAGTTGTGTTCTTAAATATGAAGGTGTCATTGGTGCCTGGTATAACTATGACATATTCAACATGAAGGTTTTATACACTTGGTGATTGGGGCATGGATATCAAACCACTAAGACCCCATGTATCCTCTACACCTTTTGATCTTTCTTTTTATGAAATTACACTTCTTAAACCAAATATTAAACATATCCCTAAAGGTTTCACCTAGGATTTAACCATTTTTTCTTACTTTGCATCAACTCCTTACTTTTGATGCATTGGTTCTTGCAAACCTTGGCTTGATGTTAAATATGATTGGCCTAAGATTACTTATGTGGTATAGGAAAACTATTCATCATCCTCATTTTTATTTTTATTCTCTACTTCATTTTATTTTCTACTTTTTCCTTGTCCTTAGTGTCATTTTCACTTACGATTTTAGTTGTTGTTTGTTTCTTATCTATTACATTTTTATTCAGTTCTTCTTAATTGCATTGGTCCTCAAGCATTTTTTATTAAGCATCCTTGAAAACTTAGTTTGTCTCAAATTTATTTCAATCCTCCTCTTCTTTATAGGATTTATCCTTAACTATTTTCTTAGTGTCCTAATTTTGTTTCTTCAAAAATGCTTCCTTCTCTTTTTCATCTTTCTCCTCTATCATTTTGTCTAACTCTATGCACACATTATATTTTTTACGACTGACCAATCTTTTGCTATGTGATTTAAATTTTTAAGGTTATGGATTGTAATACCTAGGTTGTTAAAGGCTTTGAGGATAGAAAATTACTATAGAAAAATGCAATAAATATAGCCATTGATTTGTAATAGAATTGACCTAGTTTGAATTTTCTAAAACTAACAATAAATGATGTAAACAAGTATTTAGCTAAAAATTTACTAAGATGGGATATATGGAGACTGCAAACTAGGACATGAGATGATCTATGTGTCATGGATATGATCCATGTGTCAAAACCCTTCTTGGATAGTATAAACCTATTTTAAAGTGGTGCTAATGACACTAGTTTCCTTAATTTAGTGCTAGTGTCTTCTATGCAAAACTATTTTGAGCTTTTGGGTACACATGTGTCTGAGTCTACCACGCTTATTCCTATGCACATGAGTTTTGATTTCCTACAAGTGACATATTTTGATGAATTATGTATGCAAACCCTAAAAATCCATATTTTTATGGCATCCATTTAACATAATTATGAAAGCATGATGTTAATGGGGTAGGTTAGACATCCTCAAAACCCCATTATGATGGGAGTTGCCTACATACCAATACTTGGAGGATGGATCAAGCTCGATGTAGTTATCCCCACCTAAGTGCTGGTATAAGTGTAAGTGAAGCTTGTATGAATGCTAGTTTTAGTGCTTTGAGTGGATATTGAGACTATAAATCTAAGTATTCCAAGTTTGGGATGGTTATAAATGGTTGAATGTAAAATTAGGATAGAAAAAAGATTGATAACCTTGATTGTGAATAAATTATTCGAAGTTTACTTGTTTTATTTGCATCTGATTTCCGTATAGTGAATAATGGGCTAAAATTCATGAATATATATTATTATAGTGCTTATTTAGGTTTTGAAATAAGTCTAATATGTGATCAAGGAATCCAAGAAGGGAGATTAGATCAAGTGTTAGAATAAGTAATAAAACTTGAATAAAAACACACTAACATTTTAACACTTACTTGCCTAGATCAAAGAGGGAGCATAATAAATAAAACCAATTGAAAACACAACTAAAAATGTAAATAATGACAAATTCCTTACCTTACTTGAATGATCTAAATGATTCATTATGTGGATTTCTCGGTTTGTGCTCAAAGAGTCTTTGGCAATGGAGCTTGGTTATCTCCTTCACTCCTTGGCACCATTGTGGCTTATGCTTGATTGATGGCTTGGCTTATGATTTTGGCATTATGACACTATTGCTTTCAATCTTCCTAAAAAACCTACATTATAACTTTACTCTATCCAAGCTCTCTAAATGAAGAGGCAAATGCTTGTATTTATATGTTTATAAACTAACTCCAACTCAAGGTGAGTTAAAGTGTAGTTTAAACATGAAATAGGTTCAAAATTGATTTAAGTGAGTCAATTAACCCCATTAGAGTTAAAATGTGTCAATAAATAATGATTTTTAATGAATAGGCATGGGTGAGATATTTTTTAAAGGCTTGACAACTCATAAAAAGTAATCTTGAAAAGCTAGGACATTTCATATTTTTTAATTTCCTTTTTTAGTAATTCATTAATTACACATGGATAATTAAACTAGGCTTTTAATATGGTTTAGTTTGTTAATTAATTATGATTATCCATTTATCTCTTTCAAGTTTTGATTTTATGTGTGCACTTACCCCACTTAATAGGTCTATAGGCCAAATTGCATTTATGATGCCGTAGGATGCTTAGGGATGAATCTGTGAGAGGTTATTATTGCTTATGATAGGATACCCAAATTAGGGATGTCTCAACAATATTATAAGTTTTTATGAATAATTCCCAAGAATATTTGGGATTTTTAGTGATTCCTAGGCTTAAATTGCAAAGGTTGGTAATAATCAATCTAAAGTCCGATTGGAGGCCATTGGTGGCCAGTTTTAGCTATCTAAAATTTTCCCCTATTTGGGAAGGCATTATAAGCTATAAGCATAATAAAATATTCTCAAATAATGAAAATGAAATGTATGCTTATGAATTTAATGGTAATGGATGAACTATAGGTTCCCCCTCAAGGGAGCGATTGGCAAAAGGGTTAACAATTAGTCCCTCAAAAGGAGGAAATGATTAAACCAAAATGATGAAATGGAGTAGAAGGGATTAACTTTCCCATAAGCAGTTATAATCAATGGCATAGAGATCTACCCTAGTTAGGGTAAATAAATAAAATTATTTTCCCACATGTTATAATCATTTGCATAGGTGGGATTAAAATTTAATGATTTTCCCAAAGGTGGTTATAATCATTGAAAAAGGCTTAGGATAACAAGAAATTGATTTTCCCAAAGGTGGTTATAATCAGGAAAAGGGAAAACAATTATTTTCCTAAAGGTGGTTAGAATCATTATTAGGATAAAAACATGCCCTAGTTGGGTGAATAAAGATAATGGTTTACCCAAAGGTGGTTATAAGCATTATCATAATGAAAACATGTCCTAATTAGGCAGAATAAAGATAATGATTTTCCCAAAGGTGGTTATAATCATTAACCTTCAAATAGATGGAAACCCAATGATTTACCCAAAGGTAGTTAGAATCATTGGTAATGTAAGTGGGATAATATACAATGATTTTCCCAATGGTGGTTAGAATCATTGGTACACTGATAGTGGTAAACATGATGTGGAAGATGATGGAAAATTAGGATAAAGGATAAATATGAATTTGGGTAACCTATGAGTAGGGAGATGCTCATCTAAACTAGCAAAGAAGAAAATTATTTCATTGTTTAATTACTCTATGGAGGATATGATTTGGATTAGATTGGGTATGTTATTGGTGCCAAGAAGATATATCATTATTTCATGTCCATGTTGACTCCTAGAGCTAATTTTTGCTATAATACATGATGGTAGGCATCATGATAGAACACCATGATAGCTTGGCCAAAATATGCATAAGTACTAACACACAATCTAATACTCAATGGAAAATAATGCACTAATGATAAAGATCATAATGACAATGTTGACACATGAATATGGATGGATTCAAGAATAAGGTGTAAGGAATCACCCAATGAATGCACATATACTGAATCAAGGTACAACAAGAAGGCAAACAAATAGGTAGATAAACAAATAAAACACCAAAAAAAAGAATAAATAAACAAAACAAATAAAGAAAATAAGATAATGGTTAATTATAATGTTGGCACAAAAAAAGAATAGACAAGATGATGAAAATTACCCTGAGACAAGAAGAGACAGTGAAATAATTAAATAAAATGAGGGAATAGAAGAAAAGAAAGGGGGTGGCTGAGTTATCTCCACATGCACTAATCAAGTGGATGTTGCCTACATAGTTCCATGAATGTGATATCCAACAAAAATTTTAGGAAAAATTTAGTTCTCTTAAGAAATGGGATAGAAGAAAATGAGTGAGAAAGAAAACATGATCAATGTGATAAAATAATATGGGAATAGGATTGTAAAATGGTGAGAGCATGGGATAAAAGGACAACAAGGATGGGGAAACTAAATGACAAGTGGTTTCTTTTGATTTAGTGAGGATTCCTATAATACTTAAGGCAAAGAAATGGTCAATGTTTTTGTTTTTTTAAATTATTTTACAAATTTTTTTAGAATTTTCTATGTATCTTAACTTGATCGAGAATGACAAGACACTAAATAGTCCAAGGTCATAAAATAGAAAGAGCAGTCAAACTTATAAATTGATCACAAAATGGAAAGATCATTCAAACTTAACATTGCTCACAAAATAGCAAGAGCATGGCTTAAGGTGCACTTAAAATGGTGAGATCATAGTTTAGGGTGACTGAGCTGACCTTAACATAAATTGAGCACTACCTACATAGTCCCAAGATGGGACCTTAAGTCACTATAGCTCCACCTTATAGTAGAGGAATCTCATTAGTGTAATAGCTAATTCAAATAAAATAGGAAAAGTTGGCAAATGGCATAGTACAACATAGGAATGACAAGGTGGTACTTTAAGGCATGGTAAATAAGTGTTACCCATAGTTTGCGCATAGGTAATTATAACTAGGAAATAATGACATAGGTCAATGATACTAATTTGCCCATAGGCAGTTATAATTAGTAGTATGACCATGGGAGACTAATTTTCCCAAAGGTGGTTATAATTAGGCACACTTGGTATATAATGGAATAAGAAATTAAAGATGTAAATTCCAAAACCTCTATCATAGTGCTCCAAAAGATGGCCTCTATTTGGATTACTTGAAACAAATTCTAAAACTGATTTGAATCTTCATGTTGAAAGTGGTTGTGGAACCAATGGAATAGAACCAAGGTCAAAGGGATGGGTAGGGAGGATGAAAATAACTCGATTGATAGGAAAGGTATAATAAAATTAAATGGTGCAATGGTAAAGTGACAGAATTATATGGTACAAAAAAAGAAAATTGATATTATGGTATAACTGAAATGGGCCTCATAGATTAGTGTAGTGATCTTGTATGTTTTAGTTCCATAGTTTACAACAATGATGAAAGGACCTACCCATTTGGGTTTGAACTTACCTTTATGTTTCTTCTTAGTCATTGTATTCTTTTGGTTTTATTTAAGTACAAGATCACCAAGCTCAAATTTTCTATGTTTCACGTATCGATTATAGTGCCATAAATTTGGTTCTAGTATGCTTGAATATTATTTACTATGGCCAGGTTTTTCTCATCAAGTAACTGCAGCTCTTATAGGTGAGCTACTTGATAGTCTTCATCATCTAGGACATATGCTTAAAAAGATGCTCAAATAAGGTAACTCAACCTCAATGGAATAATGGCTTTAGTTTCATAAACAAGTGAGTATGGAATGGATCCTATTGGGGTATAGTGATTGGTATAGTATGCCCAAAGGGCACAAAATATTTGAATGTGCCAATCATAGTCCACATCATTGATAATATTTTTAAGGATGTTGATAATGGTTATGTTAGATGCTTTTGTCTGGGTATTACCTTATGGGTAATATGCCATGGAAAAATGTTTTTTAATATTGTACTCGACACATAGTGATTTGACATCCTTTTTTTAAATGATCTACCATTATTAGATATCATGTTGGAGGGGATACTATAGTAGCAAATGAAATGGTTAAATATGAATTTATAAATTTGCTTTCTAGTCATGTAAGTGAAGGGTATAACTTCAACCCACTTAGTGAAATATTTTGTGGTGATAACGATATGTTTATGGTCTTTGGATGAGGTGGGGTTTATTTTCCCAATGAGATCAAGGCCCTATGTAGTAAATGGCCATGGTGTAAGCATTGGTTTCAATGTCTTGGCTAGGGCATGAATCAGATTGGCATGCCATTGATATTTATCACACCTTTTAACATATATAGATGCATATGCATCCATCATTGTCCAATAGTACCTAGTACATAAGAGATTTTTAGATAGGATTTCCCCACTAGTATGGGCTTCAAATACTCTTTCATGAACTTCCCATAATGCTAAATTAGATTCTATTGAAGGTAAATAATGAAGCATAGTTCCATAAAAAATACAAAGGTATAGGGTTGGGTTGAGTAAGGTATAACATGTGGCATGGTGGAAAAAGGATTTGGATTGTTTACAAGATAGGTCTAGTGGCATTATTTGGTCATGAAGGTAGGTGTAAAGGTCTGAGTACCAAATAGAGATAAGACCAAAAATATCATAGATCATTGTAATAGTTGAAGGTTCATGAGCTAGTCCTAATATATTTTCAATGAAAAACTGATATTCTTTAGCCATGTCTATATGTTGAATCAATGATCCAATGGTATCAATGGCATCTACTATTCTATTATTGGCCCATGGTATATGTTCAAACTAGACATTGACAATCTACTATTTGAGAGTTTTGATCATGGTCTTTTATGGAACCAACTTGTCATCCTTGGTATGAAAATGATCTGTAACTTGATTGATGATTAACTAAGAATCACCATAAAACTTGAGATGTTGTAAACTCCTTTGTACTACCTATCATAGTCCTAAAATAAGTTTTTCATATTTAGCCATATTATTAGTATAAGGAAAGATGATCCAAAATGACTTGGGGATTAAATCCCCTTGTGGTGTAATAGACAAAAGGCCTTCCCCTAATCCATGTGTTGTGAATGACCCATTAAAATACATCTTCTAGTACTTCTCCTCAATAAGTGTTTTAATGATGGTCATAATGGATTCATCCAAGAATTGTAATGTTGTGTCTCTGTATCTATAAGGAGTGCTTCAGCAAGCTAACCTATAAGAACATATCTTGTGATGGCTTTCTAGTTGACATATTCTATCTCAAACTCACTGAGAGACATGATCCATTTGGCTATGTGGCCTTCTAAATATATTTTAGATATATATACTTGAGCAGATATACTTTAGAAATGACTATGGTCTTGTTGTTTAACATGTAATGTCATAGTTTGTAGGCTAAGAAGACTATAGCTAAATAAGATTTTTCAATGGGCATATAATTATATTCATACCCAACCAGTGTATGACTTATATAGTACATGACATTGTCTTTTCCATTATCATCATGTTAAGCTATAAGTTACCCCAAGGCTTGTTGGTTGTTGACATGTATAATAAGAATGACTTTCTTGGTATTGTTAGTAACAAAATAGGTGTATTTTCAAGATAGTCCTTCAAATGTTGAAAAGCTTTCTAGCATACATCATCCCAATGAAATTTTACCCATTTATTCAGTATATGTGTAAATGTGTGGCACTTGTTAGCTAACTGAGATATGAAGCATCTAATAGATTATATTTTTCCTTAAAAATTGTTGAACTAATTCAAATTGGCTAGTGGTGGCATCTCTATTATGGCTAGTACTTTGGCTGGATCGACTTCAATACCCATATGAGACATAATAAAACCAATAAATTTTATTTAAGTAACTCCAAAAATAGACTTCTTATGATTAAGCTTGACTTTGTATTCATGCAGTCACTCAAATATCCTTCTCAATGTTGCTAGATGATCAACCCTAGTCTTTGATTTACCTAGTATGTCATCAACATAGTCTTCAACAATGTCATGCATCATATCATGAAATATGATGGTCATGGCTCTTTGGTAAGTGGCCCCAACATTTTTGAGACCAAATGACATAACCTAATAATATAATGTTCCCCATAGAGTGGTGAATACTATTTTATGTTGATATTATGGTGTAATTTGGATCTGGTTGTAGATTGAGAATCCATCCATTAGTGAAAGCATTTCATAACTGGTAGTGGAATCGATAATCATGTCAATATTTGGTAGAGGAAAGTCATCCTTGACAGAGGCCTTATTTATGTCTAAAATTAGTGCATCTTCTAATTTATTATGGATTTTTATTGATGGTTACAATGTTTTAGATCCACTTTAAGTAGTCGATCAGTTGAATACATCTCATTTCTAAGATCTTTTCTAACTCTTTCTTCACTAATACAGCAATGTAAGAATGCATATTTCACAATTTTTTCTTCACTGGTTTGGCATCAAGATGTACCATAAGGTGGTGTACAACCAAGAAAAGGTCCAAACTAAGCATGTTTGAGTAGTACCATGCAAATATATCAATAAATTACCTCAAAAAATCTTTAAAGACTTCATGTTCCTCCTTAGTAAGGGGCATGCCTAATTTGATCTATTTTAGGTCATCTAGATTCCTAATGTTAACTTTTGTCATGTCCTCCACTAGAAGGGTTTAAAAATATTCATGAATGGTTGGAAAATATTTAAATTAGTAATGCAATAGTAGAGTCCTCTATTAGGACTGGCTCTTCAATTTCTCCTAGGCATGATGAATTAGAATCCCCTAATGGTTAGGATGTCCATGTGATAAATAAAGTTGGAAAATATTAGATGATTCAATCAAAATCTTATTTTTTTTCAAGACAAAACTTAGACCCATAGGAAATTTTATTATTGGTGGTCTCATGAGATATGTTTGAATAAGGTTAAACACCCCGATCTAATAGCACCTAAAATAGTTTTCACTACTAGACTAGCCTTTCTCTTTACCATTTCCCTAGTCCAAAAGTGCCTTAAAGAGGTTTTCACTTTGGGATCTCAATGTTTTATTTAATTATTTGTGGCTAAGAGTGTTCACCTATTATTCAAAAAAGGATATAGGATCTAATTCAATTGAGAACCCTTGTTTGTGGTCTCTCAAAGGAACATTGTCCTTAAGTCCTAGAAAATCACAAAAGGCCTCAACATTCTAAAATTCATCAACTGGCATCATTGATTTTTATTGGTCCTTGTCTATTAATTGAGGATAATATAATAGAAGTGGATTATGGAAAATAACTAGTTAAAGGGTATATATGGAATTAATGTCAAACAAATTGGTATTGACTAGGTCATCAAAAAGACTATGATTAGACTCTGCTTCATTATTTACACCATCATCACTAGCCATTAGTAATGGAACTCAAATATGATACGTGGGGTCACCCTTAGGTGGTTTAAATCTAAGACCATATGTTCATTTTTACTAAGTTGTATAAATTGTCTCAAGTAGACCCTGCTAATTGAGTCCAAGGTTTCCTCCTTCATAGGTGTGCCTCTCCATGATTTTATTTGATATGGGATATTTGGCATGGATATAACAGTTAGCTGATTTGTCATGACACAACCATGATTCATCATCTTCAAGTGGGTCTTTTTATTGGCTAGAGGTTGATATAAAAGTGATAGGTGATGGATTATGCAGATGGCCCTTTCGCTTTCTTTGTCATTACATGAGTGGTTTGGCTTTTGGTCTTCCAAAGGACGTGGGTTTCTATGGAAGCTTATCCATATAGAATGTATCATGTGTTAAATATTCTCCTAGGACATAGACAAGATAGTTTAATGATTAGATATTTTAGGAAAAGGCATTGGAAAAAGTGAATCAAGGGTATCAAGGTTAATGCAATTGGACTCTAGTGAATTAGCAAGTATTTCTTTCCCTTTGTCCTTCTTGACAACTAAATTTAGGCCAAAATGATAGTTATAGATTTGGTACTTAGACTCTAAATGCTTGTAATACTCATATGGTTTCAAATCCCCATGGAAGGTGACCTCCATACAAAAATGGGGGAACTTAATACACTAGTGCAATGTCAAAGGGATTGCATGAATCTCATGTATCTAAGGTCTACCCAAAAGCACATTATATGATAATTCAAGGTCTAACACATGGCATAGTGTATTATGGGTCAAGGGCCAAATAATAATTGGCAAGCTAATGGTGCCTTGTGATTCCCATTCTTCATTATCATAAGCTTTGATGGTGATCATTTTTGGATACAAATCAACTGCCACATACCCAAGAAGCTTTATGAGCTTTAGAGACATAATATTTAGGCCTGATTCATTATCTATGAGGACACATTTCACATTGTGTTGTATTATGAGAATTTAAATGTAAAATGGACTATTATGCATTGGGCCAAAGGATGACACATTGCTTTTGTTGAAGTTTAATTGTTGTCTTAGAGCTATATGTGCAACCAAAACTAGGAATTTGTCAGGAGATATGTCATTAGGAACTTGGGATTAGATAAGGAACTTGGTCAAGATGTTCTTGTGGATTGTATATTTATGAAACAAATCCAAAATGGATATTTGTGTAGGTGTCTTCTATAATTGTTCCACAATATCAAACATCTTTTATTGTACAGTGGTAAATGGCTTGTTTTTAACCATAATGGTTGGTTGGATGGGTGAATCCCAGATGGTTATGGGATTGGTATGGTAATATTCAACCATTGAGTTATGATTTCAAAATTGGGATCAGATACAAGACAATTGTTGATAATAAATGATGGTATAAAGGGGTCACATAGGATAAGTCTTGGTTGTCAGTGCACTTGTGCATAGTCACGGGTCAATGATGAGTTATTAGTAAGAGGCCCAAAAGTGGGGATCCATACTTGTTTGTATGTTTTTATACAATCCCAAGTCAAATAAGGATCATGGACATGGGTTAGTTGATTGGGAATGATTATAAATGGTCTTTTTTTATTGGTACTTGATCTTGGATTGATGGAGATGGTAGAAACTTAAACACCCACAATATGGCCTACAAACTTGTTGTAGTGATGTGCAACTGCATGGTAGGTATGTTGGTTTTTATCATCATTATGGCCTTTTTTCCATTCATTTTTTTGAAATTTTTGGTTATTATATTTATGGTATTAGTTCTATAGGTTCTACCTTGGCTGTTGATAATGTTGTTGTTGTTATCCTAACCATTGTTATTATTGGTTGTTATGTTGAGGAAAAGGGTTTTGATAAATATTGAGGTTTTTATTAGATGTGGAAGTTCCAAAATTCAATGTGATATATCCATTTTCCAACATATTCTCAATAAAATATTTAATTTTCACACAATTTATTTGCATGTACCAGTCTAGATATTCGATCCCCTCAAGATAGTGATTTGGAATAGGCCAGTTAATAATATTAGCTATGAAAAGCTTGAAAAAAATATATTAAATGTGTTATCTAGGGTCACTAAAGACATGATGAGTAGGAAAATTTCTCCTTGGAGGAGGGGTTTACAAAGGCAATGTTTGTTGTATTTGTTGTGCCAGTTTAAGCTATTATACCTACTATATTTAATGAATGGGTTATTGGTGAGGAGTAATTTACATATGTAACATTATCTAAGTAGATGATATTTGAAATATTTAGACATGTTGTAAATTAGTTACTCCATTCCCTATAACATTCTTGTTGTGATTGAACTGCTTGGGTTTGTCATAGTTACTAGCTTGAGCTAGTTACAATGCTTGCACTTGAACTTGGTTCTAATTTTGGCCATTATTTTGGTTTTGATTATAGCTCTAATAATATGAGGCAAGTTTAATAATCCCTTTGTTAATCAAGTTTATTTCAATAAAAAAAATATATAAATGATTTATTTAAAAGTGTGTACACATTGTAGCTTCAAATGGTAAGATATCTCACTGTGTAGATTTTTGGTAAACATAGTGGCTAGTTGCTTGTCTAGTAGACTATGGGTGAAGCAAATTTCAATGTCTCTCCATCACTATAGATAACCTATGAAGATTTCTCCAACATTCTATTTTTATTTCATCAAATCTACTAATGAAATATCATGTTTAATATTATAGGAGAAGTGTTACACAAACTTGTCTAAAAGATCATCAAAATCAGATACTGAGTTCATAGGTAATTTCAGGAACCACTCTAATGCTTGTCCTACTAGGCTCCTTGGAAATAATAGTAAGAGGTATATATTGGTGTAGGTAACTAGTTGAAAATCAATAAAGAATTCTATTAAGAGTGCCTTGGGGTCACCTTTCCCCTTATATTTGTTAAACTTCAGTGGCTGATACCCTGGAAGAAATGGTATTTACAAGTACTCCATATTTAAATGGTAAGAACACACATTGTCTAACTTGAAATTTTTGGTCTATTTCCCATCTTGGATTGTGGAAATTACATCCTTCATTTATTTTATCTCTTATGTGAGGAAACTAGTGGTAACATTGGCTTGAAGTGGAGTTTGGGTGGTCACAAGTGGAGTACTTTAACTTGGGTACAATGAAGGCATTTGTTGGGGAGTGTTGGTTTAGTTTGGACATGGACTAGGAATATGCATGCATGGATTTGTGTGTAATTACTGTAATTTCACATTCTATTTGTGATATTCTGGTTAGTATTAGGTATATGGGCCTGGCTTTGGGGAAATTATGGCTAAGATGGAGGGATATGGTTGTATTGTGCCTATTGAGGTTGAATAGGGACCTTTTACTAACTAGTCATACCTTATTTATTGAGGGGAAATTATGAACCAAGGCCCTATCATTGAACTTGTGGCACATTTGAAATAAAAGGAAATTATTTCCTAATTGGTACTTGTGGAACATTAGAACCTCTTAGTTACATGGATACTTGCTACGATGTGTATACATGTTGGAAATTTAGCATTTATCACTAGCCAATTCTTGTATATTATTAATTAGATAATGTTTGGTTTTATATTAGCATGTTGGTCTATAACTAAACAGGTAAGTTCATCACTACCTGGTAAGGTAGAACATTGGTTACCTCCTATTGAGGTGAAAATATGTTTTAACTCTACTACATGGGTATGTTGGATTATGTATGTTGTTGTGGAATGTTAGTCATCACCTATTGTGGTGGAATAAAATTCATCACTTTTTTTTTTATTCATGGCACTAGTCATTGCTTATCTAATTAATCCTTGATGTTGTGTGCTTGAATAAGCAGTTGGTTAAGGATTAGAGGTATTTGGTTGAGGTTGGGAGGTAGAAGTCTCTACCCCTAAATTTGTGAACCACTCATGGTGCTGACTAAAGGCACATTTTGTTTTGACTAATTTTTTATGCATTCAAACCACTTTATTTTGAATTGGATGGTACTTACGTATTTTCTACTATGTTTGGCTCACTATTTTGCATGGAAATAGAAGATACTTCTTTGATAGTTGGAGTATTGAGCATGTTTTATACCAAAGTAATTTATAAAAATGGGTCTATACCCTAATTATCTAAGACTATCAATTCCACTAAAACTCCTATTGAAGGAGCTAGCTCAATAAGAGGAGTACTTGACAAGGTCATATTTTTTAAGTTGCATGCTAGGTTTAGGTATGTCTGATATGATATTTACATTTGAATGAAATGATCCTCTAGGAGGCCCTTTCCTATGACAAGAATATGAGATTCTTGATATGACATTATAAAAATATCATGAGGGTTATAAAATAGACATATAAAACATTATGATTATAAGACCTGTTATGAGGCCCTCTTACTAGACTTGGTAAGTTTTCATGGGGAAAGTCTACTAGAAAATTATCCCCTACCTCTATGGCTGTAATTAAGACTTCATCCGTTTTTACAATCAAGTTATGATAAAATAATTATGGGTCATAAGTTTATGGCATTGTAATGTAGTAAGGTTAATGTTGGACTTGTTCTACAATCATAGGTACATTTCTAAATATTGGGCCATTTGTTCTTGGTCTTGCTCTGAGTATGGAGGTGTGTTGACTAAATAATGGGCTAAAGGATCTTGAATATATTCCCTTGATTGAGTGTTATAAGGTGGATATGGATCCATCTCATGAACTACATCTTCTCCATAAGGGTCTTGAACAAAGTCCTCTTGCATGACAAGATTTTCATATCCCAAATTGTATATGACACCACTACATGTATAGTGAGACATGGTCAAATATATGGTGAATGCTTCATGATAAAATTGAATAAAATTATTAAAATCTCTCGAAAAATAATGTATAAAAAGATAAAATGTTCAAACTAGGTCTAACTTGATCAAAGGGATGGAGCTATATCTCCAAAATAGATGAATGTTAAATGTCTCACATAAACAAGGTAAAGTGGATGAACTAAAAACAAAATTCTAAATTCTAAGGACAAAACATTCCAAATAGGTCTAATCTAGGAAAGAAAAGGTTGATATGTCTTTTGGCCAAACACAACGTCAAAATCTAGGCTCAAAAAAAGGTATGTGCTTGGACTTTTGGCCATATGTCGCATAAAAAACTAGACTTAAAATAAAGGGGTATTTAATATTTAAAACTTGGAACACGTTGGCCTAAAATAGTCACTTGATTCTAGATATGAACTTAGTCAAATTGATATGAAGCACAAATCAAAAGGCACTTAGGGATAGACATTTTTCTCCCAAATGATGTTACAAACAAACAATTTTCAAATTTGGGTAAAAAATTAATCTAAGTTATGCAACCACAAAGAGAAAGATGGATGTTGAAGCCCCAATTAGATAAGGCCTAAAAAGAAATCAATCAAT
This sequence comes from Torreya grandis, assembly GCA_037957365.1. Lineage (NCBI taxonomy): Eukaryota > Viridiplantae > Streptophyta > Pinopsida > Cupressales > Taxaceae > Torreya > Torreya grandis. The sequence continues at coordinate 3,828,009 of JARHVA010000149.1, forward strand.
GTTTGAATCCAAAATTGTCAAGAATATTTAAAAACTCAACTTTAAACAAATAATCTAGAAAAAATTAAATGACATAATAGCACTAGACAAATATCCTAAAGACACACATGGATTTAGTTTCAAATGTGAAACTTGGCCAAAAGACAAGACAATTCTATGACATAATTTAAATAACATAAAAACATTATCACTCTCAAAATATGAAAATAATGGTTTTTTTAAAATAATCTTAAGTAATAAACTTTATATGATTTGGGAAACATAACATTACCCATTTCAACTGACACACGCAATGTTTTTGACACAAATCTCTAAGGAAAAAAACATAATATCAAACAGACAACATAATGCCTTCTCAAATAACATAGTAGTGTGGAATAAAAACTCATTTATGACATGGTAAGACAAATAAAGTTTAGACTAGAAAATGACTAATCAATAAAGGAAAAAGACCAAATACAATTAAATAAATCATCTCAATCCATAAACTAAAAAGGAATGGCTAAATGGGGTTGACTAAAACTATAGTTTTCAAACATCTAGATTGATCCCAAGTGTGATTATAACTAGAGAAACATCACATCAATTGAGTTTATATGATTAAATTACTATGCAAAGGTCTATTATTTTGTACAATGATTCCATCCATGGATTGCTTAGTAGAATCCCATGATTAACCAGACCTAACTTGGGCCTTCATTATAAAAGGAGAGGTTAATTTTTCAATCCCCTGGCTCTCATAGTATACGTACCCTAATTTGTATACCCCATCTTGGAATGGGGTTAAAACATTGTCAAGGGATGAAACTCAGGGTCAATGTTTCCCTAAAGAACTCATGAAGAAGCTATGAACTCCCTTTCACAAGATAAATTGTATGAAAATAAATGACTAAGTGAAAAGACTTTAAAAATTATTTTTAGATCACCCAAACCATACAGGTTTTGGGGAGAGCCTAGACAACATTATTTTTATGCTTTGGACTAGGCATAAATTGAAAGTGAAAAGGCACTTTTAATCACCTAAGTTCCCTATATAAGATGAGGTGGAGAGCATACATGCACTCTTAATTTTGCACAAATAAATAAACAAGCAATAAACACCTTCAAAATTTGAAATCTAAGTGAATGTTTATCTCATGCACTAAATGAAATGTTTGATTAAGTTCCTAGGCCCCTTTTATTATTTGAAAAACTTGTAATAATTGGCACAAAACAACTTAAGAAAAAACATCTATGTTCATTTCAAACACTAAAACAAACTATTCAAGATTTAAACATGATTTTTAGGCACCAAAATGAAGTGTTCAAGACTTGGCTAATTCTAGGTTCCTTTTAAGCACTAAAATCAAATGTTCAAGACTTAGAAATTATTAGTTCCTTTTAAGCACTAAAATCAAATGTTCAAGATTTAGGAATTCATTTTAGGCACCAAAATGAAGTGTTCAAGGCTTAACTAATTCTAAGTTCCTTTTAAGCACTAAAATCAAATGTTCAAGATTTATCAATTCATTTTAAGCACCAAAAATGAAGTGTTCAAGAGTTAGCTAAGTTAATTTTAAACACCCAAAATGAAATGCTCATGATTTTAAACTTACAAATTCATGTTCTATTCTTACCTTAGACTACAAGATTTATAGAGTTTCCTCCTACTTTGAATCACAATCATGGATGAGCAAACAAGTTTTGGAAACAACTGATACCGATCAATAAGGACCAAGATCAATTGCATATGAACCTGAAGGAAAAACAAAAATGATTCCAAAAATTTTAGTTAGCCAAATTAGTACAAAAAATTCTCAAAACCTATAATAAGGTGATTAAAACAAGATTTTACAAATCAATAAAACTAAGAAGTAGAAATTAGATGCTTTAAAAATATTCAAAATCCCATTTCAAGATTTTGTGAAGCTTTTATGCAACTTGAAGGTAAATTGATAACATATTCTAAAAATTTAGGAGAAAAAACGTGGTTTTAAAAAAAATCATAAAAAATGGAGTCTGTATGACCCCAAACAAAGCTCCAAAATATGAATTATTATCTTATTATTTTAGGTCATGGGTTATCAGGCAAAGCAGTGGCCTACAATGAGTCTAGGCCATAGGTTTTATAGTCCAAGCCATGACTTTTCACATAAAAATCTTAGAATGAAATTTTGAATACTATTTAATGAAAATGAGTTCAATTAAGACCAAATAATGGTACATAATATTCTTACAATTCTTTGGAAGGATTCATGAGGTGCATGTGTCCCATCAGGCATGCCATTTACGATCAAAAAATCCATGAAGGGAGGTTAGATCAAGTTTTAGAATAAGTAAAAAAATTTGAATAAAAACATACTAACATTCTAACACTTACCTAGATCAGAGAGGGAGAATAATGAACAAAACCAATTGAAAATACTACTAAAAATGCAAAGAATGACAAATTCCTTACCTTCCTTGAATTCTCCAAATGATTTTTTGTATGGCTTGCTCGGCTTGTGCTCAAAGAGTCTTTGGTAATGGATCTTGGCTATCTCCTTCTCTCCTTGGCACCATTGTGGATTGTGGATTATGCTCTTTTTATGTCTCATCCTATGATTTTGGCATTATAACACTATTAATTTCAATCTTGATATAAAACTTGATTAAAACTTTACTCTATCCAAGATCTCCAAATGAAGAGGCAAATGCTTGTATTTATAGGTTTGGAAACTAATCCTAATTCAAGGTGAGTTAAAGTGTATTTTAAATTTTATATGGGTTCAAACCCAACTTAGGTGAGTCAATTAACCCTAATAGAGGATAAAGATATAAATAAATAATTATTTTCAATGAATAAGCATGAGTGAGATATTTTGAGATATTTTTCAAAGGCTTGACAATTCACAAAGGGTAATCATGAAAAGCCATGATATTTCATATTTTTGAATTTATTTTTTTAATAATTCATTACTTCATATGAATAATTAAACTAGGATTTTAATTTGATATATCTTGTTAATTAATTTTGATTAGCCATTTAGCTATTTCAATCTTTGATTTTATGTGTGCACTTACCCCACTTAATAGGTCTATAGGCCAAGTTGCATGTTGTGATGTCGTAGGATGCTTAGGGATGAATCTATGAGAGATTATTATTTTTTATGGTAGGATACCCTAATTATGGATGTCTCAATGAGATTTAGAGCTTTGATAAATAATTCATAAGAAAATTTGGGATGTTCAATGATTTCTAGGCTTAATTTACAAAGGTTGCTAGGAATTAGTTTGAAGTCTGATCAAAGGCTATTGGTGGCTAGTTTTAGGTGTCTAAATAATCTAACCCTAGGTTTTTTTTATTTGAAAATATATTAATTTGTGTAAAAAGGTGAGAAAAGGACAATAGCACCATTGGTGCTAATGTCTAAATTATGGCACTAGTGCCCAAGTGGTAGAACTTAAGGCACTAGGGGCCAGGATTTTAAAGTGGATTTATGACTATTTTAGGGATGTCTAGGGACACATGCATCCAACATGAAGGTTGGATAAGTGTCTAAATAGGCCTTCAAATAGGTCTAGGGCTAAGTTGCAGATAAGTGGTCTCAAATAACACTCTTAAAATTCAAGTGTCATTTTTAGATGATTATGTTCCCCCACCACCCCCTTTATGCTATAAATGCAAGAAATAAAAAATACTAGGATAAATGAAAAATAAGTGTACATAGACTTAGCTAAGAGGCAAATCCTGTGAATTTGGATCTAAGTATGTAAAGTATGCTCTATTGCATATCCTATAGATGAAACATGCATAGATAAATTTTTACTTACGATATATAAAAATCGAAGAAAAAGCTAAGTAAAGAGATAAGAGAGAATAAAGGAATAAATACACCTCACTATGTATGCAAACCAATGCATAAACCTAGTGATAACCTATGTGTGTGTAGATAGTGATCAATTAGTGAATAAATTGGAATGAGTTGATGGCTTGCTCAATACCCATGTGTGGGTCGCTCAAAAACTCAATCTAGTTTTGATTTCATCATTTCCCACCCATATTTTGTGGATCATGACATGTGAATATCTTAGATTAGATTGATGGTGTTTTCAACCCTCTCATGTAGGTGGTTCAAGAACTCAAGTAGACTATGAATCCATCATTGCCTACCCATTTGTAGTAAATGCATCTATAAATAGAGTGTTTATTATAAATGAAGATGTGTAATTTTAATTAAAACTTTATATGTCAAATTTATGGCCACTTGTGAACTCTAGAATGTAAAATGGCTTTGGGCCACTTGGGAATATTAGGTGGCTCTGGGCCATTTGGGAATGCCAACCACTATAGATGGATTAAGGAATAAATCTAGTGTTTAACTTGAAACATGGTGTTTGGTATGTAAAATTTAGAGAATGACATGTGTTTTTTCACTCCATCTAATCAACTAGTGCATAAGTGAACATATATAAACAATGTGCCACACATATGCCCCCAAATATGATATCTGAGTTTATAGATTTTGAATTGAGTTGTAATAATATGTATCTAAGTATATGAAATTGAAATGGGAATGATCATGCTATGCATAATGCACCCAATATGAGCAAAATGGTATGAATCTATGCTAAATAGAGCCAAAATTGGTAATCTATAACTTAACCTATGTAAAACTGGAGTATAGCTACTATACTTTTCTGGCCAATATATAATTTATTGAAATTTAGGCTACTGGATAGAAGTGACATATCTTATACAGTAGTGTTGGTGGTTATATCATCCTAATTTGGGTAGTAATGTCTAACTATTTTGATTTCTATGTGACTAAAACTAATGTCTATATCATTGTTTCCCACTATATTTTCTTGAAATTGTTTTTTGTATTTTGTGCCTATGTGCTAAAAGATATACTCTGAGTGCATTCATATAGCCTAATATATGTGACAAACTTATGTGAATTCCCCCTCTTTTGAGGAGAGTTGTTGAACCTATGCAAGAACTCCCCTTAAAAGAAAAATCTCTACAAAATATGTGTTAGCCAGAGCATTTATGATATTTGTGTAATAAACCAATATAATGTGCATATATGACATCAAAATATAAGATAATATAAGTATAAGTTTGTAATATATGATGTATTTTAAATCTAACATTCACAAGGTAGTCAAGATAGATATAATAATATGTATGAATAATAAATATGATTAATAATTAAGTAGCTACCTAGGGGCATGGGCCATGATGCCCATCATGACACCTAAGTAGGAAGGGGAGGTGCATGAGGTCCCTTATGGAATATAAAAATAGATTGTACAATAATCAAGAGAAAGGTGTCATAGCTATGGAACATACAAGAAAGCATACATACAACACACATGAGGCACACAATGTAGGCCAAGGGGCCATAATACAAGGGACATGGGAACATGTCATTAAATATAAAAAAGTAAGATATATAAGGACATGCTAAAATTCACACATATTTGAAAAAAACAAGTTGGATTAGAGCCACAAGGAAGGACATGTTCAAATGTCTGTATACACAATCAAGAAGGTACACACAAAGACATGGACACATGTACAAAGCATACATATAATGAAAATAAGTGGTGTAGAACCATATATTAAAGTCATATTAAAATGGCCTTGAGTAAAATAAGCATAGAGACACAATCAAATCTAAATGAGGAAAGCTATAAATGAGAGTATGCATGAACATGTGGACCAAATCTATATAAGATCAAAATGTACATAGCTGAGTCTAAAGTATTAGTAGTCGATAATGAATTTGAATAGTGTAGGATGATCAATATCAAGATATAACAATGCTAAATCTATGATATATAATTTAAAAATATATAAATTGAGAATAAAAAATGTGTATAGGATGCCTCCAAATGAGTTAATGTATCAAATGAAGAATCTTTGTATATGCCCCCTATGATAAAATAGAAAAGCCAATGCATATGATCTAAAAGATGAATTGATATCAAAGCATAATGTAATAAATTAACATAGATCAATATACATAACATAGGAGTTTACTATGGGAAAACCTCAAAGAGGTAAAAAACCCACAAATGATGATTATTCAAATAATTGAGAAATTTAACTCTATACCCAATACAATTCTTCAACCTCTCACTTCTTCTCAGACAAACTTTCACAAAACTCTTTGAGATTGAATATGATTAATATTTCATATTCATGGTTTGGTTTCAAAACAGGGGTAAAACCTTATTTATAATTAAAAACCAAAGGAGGTGACCATTGTAAAAATAATGGGTCCATCCATCCCAATAAAACAATTTAATTAAAATTTGGTAATAATTAAATAATTATAACTCTATTATTTATTATCACAAGTTTTAGCCTCAAGGTAATAAATTAGTTATTATTATTTATTTAATTAATACCAAGGATAAGGGTCAATTAATTCCACTTAGAATTAAATTTTCTAACACTCATTGTAGATACTAGAAAACTACACACAATGGTTCTAGTTGTCGAGCTAACCCATTAGACCCCCTCAAGACTATCCCACAACCTTTAATCAAGTTAGCTGACTAGATAAACTATCCTACATACCCTTGACCAAACTTAACTTTCACCCTCAACTACCGATGGTCACCCTAACCACTGATGGTTAGGCCTCACCATCGACCGTCAGGGTTTCACTACCTAAACACTTAAACTCCAACTCAATTACAACTTGATTTTTTATTTTTAGTTTTTTATTCCACATGTGTATCAATGCATGTTATCATTACAAATAGAAAACCACTTTGAATTTTTTTTTAATTGATTGTTTTACCTCCCCTTTCTTCCTATAAAAAGAAAGGAGGAGGTGAAATGGATCTAGATCAACAATCATCATCAAAATGATTAGAAATCACATCAAAACTTCTTAGGCAAGAGATCAGAGCTTATTGTATAGGTATTATTCTATATTCTAACATCCCAACTCTAGGACTTCTTCAAGCCATCAACTATCAACTAAAATCTAAGTATATTATTCTTGTTTTAAGTTTTAGTTATTTAGTTCCAATAGTTATAAAATTCTATATATTGTCTCTTCCACTAGAACACCCTCTAACCATTTTAAACCACCTAAGTACCAAAAATTTACCCTTGATACCTTTGAGGCTCTCTCTTTCCTTCATGACCATTAACTAACCTCCAACAACCTACAAAATCTTTTTGTAACCAACCCATAACCTATTCTGGCTAGAACCAATAACCTATCCAAACCCACAGTAAATATTGATGATCACCCTAACCATTGAAGATCACCTTAACCATTGACGGTTACCCTAACCAATGATGATCACTATGTAGAGAACTTATACGCAAAACAACAAGCTCGTACCACCTCTTAACCTCAATGAAAACCCTATTTTATTAACCTTGTCACTACACAGACCCAATAATAACAACTTGACCATACCTGAACCTACTTTTGATAGTTTAGAATTTATATTTAATGTTATTTTGTTAACATAAGCATTTATTTTGAAAAGTATTTATTTCCTTTGCTTAAGTACTTTAATTTATGTTATGAAACCTCTTTTATCAGCAACTTTATTAGCATTAACTTATCTTAAGAGGTGGATTGATAGCCTCTAAGGAAGTCATGTACTTCTTGGATCTATCTTGTTAGGTAATCCACCCTTCTACCTAACTAATCAACCATTTTCTAGTGCCTTTCTTATCTTCAAGTCATTCTCACCAAGCCAAATAGGAGTATATATAACTATCTAGATCATGGAACACAAACCAAATTTAGGTTCTACTAACCTTAACCTTATTTCAAGTTTTACTCTTTCTTCTTGAGAAATAAATCAAAATTTTAGTGAAACATTTTGGCATGCCCAATGGAACCTAGTTGCATTTAGGTGTTTTTCTTGTTTTATGTTCATTTAAATCAAATCAATCTTTTTTGAGGTTTAAAACTAACATTTCATACATTATTTTCTTGCATAATTATCTCACATAGCTTAATTAATCAAGTAAACCAACCATATCCTCACTTATTTGCACACATAAACCAAACCACTTACACCAAACCAAATATCATAACACTTAACATAAGGCCTAACTAGGGTTTCATCTCCTAGTGGTAACCTTCAGCCATTTTCTATCCCACTTGGATGCCATTACCAAGGGGATACATCAAAACTCATCTCTCTAGTTGAGTATAATCTTTGGCAATCAATATATCTTGGCTAAGCACTTGACACCCTTATTGCTATGGTGTGTGAAGTGAAGGGGTAAACCCCAATATCAAGTCATGTACTAATTTCCAACATAGATTCCTTTGAGAGCCTAAACTACCTGAAAAAAAAATCATAGGCTTATTTTTTAGTACCCACTCTATAAGCCAAGTTGAGTCACATAATTCTAATTTAAGGTATAACCCACAAGAGAGACAAAAAGAACCTTAGGATTTAAATGTGCTTTAGTGTGTTTTTTTATCTTCTTTGACTTTTTTATTATCTTCTCTTTGTTTGAATTGTGGGGAATCTAACCCCCTTATAAAAAACCTTCTACCATCTTGCCTTCACCCACCTCATCTTCATTACCTTATTCAATGGGGAGCACTCCTATATTTTCTCCTAGAGATCTTAACTTTGTTAAAATCTTAGAAGACAAACCTCTTGTCTTAGAGTGTTACCTTTCATCAAGAGCCACTTGTGCTCTTGGCCTCACTTATAACCAACCCAAACTTACCTATAATCAACTCTAAAATAAACCCAACCTCACCTATAATCAACCCAACCTCACCTACAATAAACACAACCTCACCTATAACCAACCCAACCTCACCTACAATCAACCCTATAATCAACCCAACCTCACCTATAACCAACCTAGCCTTGCTTAAAATCAATCCAACCTCATCTAAAACCAACCAATAAAATCTCAACAACCATTTAATCATCATCATAACCAACCAACAACCTTTCAACACCTATTTGACCATTGTCATAACCCACCTCAACCTCAACTATCTTAACCTCAACAATATTTGGGATACATATATCAACCATCATATCAACTACCTAAACCTTATCAAAATTTTGATTATCTACCCCAACCATCATATCAATTATCTTAATCCCCTTTGTGGTAACCCTATTTATCTGAAAACCAAGACATGGTTTATCCCCTCAACCATCAACCAAATTTTTTAAACCAACCTACCTTACCTTATCAAATCCAACTAATAACTATCAACCCACCTTATCAACCTTACCCAACCTCTCAAATATATCTACCTTATTAACTACCATGTCTCAAACCAACCTAACTTATCAGCCAAACCTTAACCAATAAATAACCCAAATATTAACCAATAACCAAACCAAACCTTAAATTTTTGACTACCAACTTTAACCAATAACCAAACCAAACCTTAAATTTTTTTCTACCAACTTTAATCAATAACTAAACCGAACCTTAAACTTTTACCTACCAACTTTAACCAATAACCAAATCAAACCTTAACCTTTTTCCTACCAACTTTAACCAATAACCAAACCTTAACCTTTTGCCTATCAACTTTAACCAATGACCAAACCAATCTGTGGTACTTATGCCTCAACCTACACCTATCCTAACACCAAACCAATATTAAACTTAACTAAACCTTGACCTTGACCAACCTTTTATCAATAACCCAGACCAACCTAAATCATAAGAAATCACCATTAAGCCTAAAATCTAATTCAAAGACTAACTATAATCAGCTAACCAACCTTACTTATTTATTTGTCAACCATCCATGGAAGGAGAAAACTAGGGGAGTTATCCCTCTAAGATGCTTTATCCATTTATCAACTCAAAACCTTGCCTTAATAAAATGAATGAACCAACCCTTAGTATTTTCTTGCCTTAACCTACACCTAACCTTGACCTTAATCCAACCTTTAACCTAACCCAAGTAAACCTTCAACTTCAACCATTCTACTTAGGCCTCTTTTGGTCTTTAAGCCTCATAACCCTGCCTTTTCACCCAATCAACCTAGCAACCTAAATCTACCTAACCAAACCAAAAACCAATCAACATTAAAATACAACTAATGCCTAATATCTATCACCTAATCAACCTTATCTTTGACCATTCTCAATCCACATTCTCTTTTCCATGTCTAATCTAGTGTTGAAAATTAATTGGGGGACATTTTCACTCTTGATTGGCTCAAACCATTGACATGTAAGTGTGGATCTAGGGCATATCAAAACATAAGCCCCTTAATTCTTTATATTCACATTCCATTCTTTTGTTAAACTAAGTTCTTAGTCATCTTGTGTTTAGCTTAAGCTCATCCCTTGTTTTTAACAACCTTCATCTCCTTATTTTAATGACAACTGATTAAAATAGGATCATGTTATTATATGTCACAACCTCAGCCTAATTCTAAGGATGGGTACCATGTATCTACCTATGGCATTATTTTCATGGTACTTTTTGACCTATTTAAGATAGATCCCCATGGTTGTTGTCACTTAAACTTATTTTATGCATCATAAACCTTATTGTGCTATGGTATTTCCTTCATAAAGGAAAACTTTCAAGATTATATAGACTTGTCCATGTTTAAACCAACATAAAATTAATTTAGGATACCAAATATCACTTGGGTTAAATCTCTAGCATGTAGATTTCTCCTCTGAAGGATAGATACTGAAAACTACCAAACATTGCTTAAAAATGTAGATTGATCCCTTAAAAGATAACTATCACACATAAAAAATCCAAAGATTAGACCACTCCCTTAAAGGATGGATAAACCAAACATTTGTCAAGAAAGTAATCATCCAGAACCTTCTTGCATCAATCAGCTTCCCAAAACCATCAACTTAAAATAATCAACAAACCTCAAGTGAAAAGTAAAAAACAACATAATCCCAAAGAAATATTCTATCAAATTTCACATAACATTCATAAACTTCTCAAATCGATTAGTCTACACCAAACTTAGAACATGGACTCATCTATAATGGTTCTTAGGCTACCTACAAAAGGGGCAAGCCATCCCCATGAGAAGGTTACACTACTATCCATTCATCTACTTCATCCATCTCTCCTTTTACACTCTAAAAATCAAGGAATTTTGAGCTTACTTGGCACTACATGATCAAGATACTTATTTTAACTAACAAACTAACACCAATGCAACACATTAAAGGGGCTTATGTTCTTAAGCCCACCCATCTTGACATTTTTATCTTTTCTAACTAGAGAATTTCAACCTCCTTCTACTTTCATGACCACTTGAGAAGACGTGTGTCTTCCATATTTGAGTCATTAAAACCCCACACACATAGTTTACACCCTTCCATCGAATCAGGCAACTTATGTGAACACCAACCAATCAACCTACCAACCTATTTCATGTAAATTTTCACTTAAGTTATAAAGAAAGAGAGAAAATAAACTCAATATGAGTATGGATCAAAAACCTATTTATTTGTATGTGCATTGAATCAAAATATTATGAATAACTCCTCTTTGGCTTGGGAGGATGACTTGTAGATAATAAAGCACTCAAACAAATGGTTGACTAGTTAGGTAGGAAGGTAGATTGCCTAGCAAGCTAGATCTAAGAAGTACACAACTTCCTTAGAGGCTGTTAATCCACCTTTTAAGACAAGTTAATGTTGATAGAATAAGGTTTCATAAAATAAATAAAAATACTTAATTTAGGTTAAATAAATACTTATATTAACAAGATAACATTAAGATGAATGCCAAACTATCAAAATATAGTTTAGGTATGGTCAAGTTATTATTTTTGGTCTGTATTGTGATAGAAGTCAAGAAAATAGGGTTTTGGTTAAGGTTGAGGAGTGGTTTTTGCTTTCTAATTTTTAGCATATAATTTTACATAGTGACCATCAGTGGTTAGGGTGATCATCAATAGTTAGGATTAAAGGTGAAGGTGACCATCAATGATCAGGATGACCATCGATGGTTATAGTGGTTTTTCACAACTTATTGATTCTAGATAGAATAGGTTATGGGTTGGTTATAAAAATGTTATGTAGGTTGTTGGAGGTTGGTTAATGGTTATGAGGGCTAGAGAGAACCTCAAAGGTATGAAGGGTAAAGGTTTGGTACTTAAGTGGTTGATAATGGTCAAGGGGTGCTCATTAGATATGGGGTGTTTAGATTTGAAACACTATTAAAACTAAATAATTGAAACTTAAAACAAGAACAATATACTTAGCTTGTGGTTGATAATTAATAGCTTTGAAAAGTTATGGAGCTAGCTGAAGATGATTATTGATGAAGAGATAAATGCATAATAAGTTGATGATGACTGATGACTTGCTCCTAATGATATGTGCCCCTCTTTTCTCTCCCCCTAGTTATCCTCCTCTCTTCTCTCTATATAGGAAAAGAAGAGAGGCTCAACAAGATGTTAAATAAGATGTTTAAAAGCTAGTCTAAAATTAGCTTGATCATGCATAAATTTGCGTATGGATATGGATAAGATATTTATAAAAAATCAAGGTAGAGTGATGTGTAGGTTGAATGTTCAGGTGGTACACCTTGACTGTCGATGTTTGGGATTTTCCAAGGGTGACCATTGATGGTTACTCTGACCATAAATAGTTAGGTCCTAAAAGAAAAAGGGGTTGAAGGCTAGGTTAAGCTAGTTTGTAAAACTGACTATGGATGAGCTTGGTTAGGATAAATTGGTATAGATTGGTCCCAAGAGGGTCCTAGGTAATTTAGGGAGTTTTTTGACATTTAGAATCATAGTGTGCATATTTATAGTATCTACATTTTGCCCCATTTTATTGTGAAAATTATGTGAATGAGCTATAAAATAAAAATGGAGTATGGGTTAAAGGTTTGGTTACCCTGAGAATAAGAGGAGGTGTTCCCCCTCAAAGTAGAAGTTAATGAGGTGAAACTAAAATTGGATCAAGGTTTGATAAATAGTATATGGTGAGTCACTAGGTGGTGACATGAGGTTGGGAATTTGAAACGTAAACATACACACAAAATGTCACTAAGTGCAATTAGTCAAGATCATGCAAAGACTAAATTTGTCAATGTTGGTAAAAATAAGGGTTAGTGCTAAGAAGGACAAGTGACAAGTGAACTGCATGACTATCTATAGGCATGGCAATTAATAATACTCATAAATGTAAGTCTCTTAAGTGATTTATATGTTTTTGGTGGGTATTTAAGGCAAGAAGTGCTCCCAGGGAAAACACAAATGGTTTAAGTGTCATGGGTATTCGAGGTAGGGAGTTCTCCTAGAAAGACATAAGTGGGTTTGATATGCATGAGCTAGCACAAAGTTAAAAAGGGTCAACATGGTAATGTTGTCATTGTGGTAAAAAAAACCTAGGAAAAAATCATCACAAATATGTGTACTAGTTGGGCTGAAATGGACTAATGGCAAGGTGACAAGGTGGTCGGGGTGAGTGGAAAATATAACTCCATGGGTGGGTGATGGTAGTGGAGAAGGGTGATCTCCAATGGTTAGTATAAATAATGGTACAAAAAAGGAAGGTTGGGTTATAGAGAAATGAAATCTCTAGTTGTTAGTTTGTGGGGAAAGGTAATCTCTAATGGTTGGTGGTGTTAAAATTAATTGCCCAATTTGAGGTACCACTTAGTTTGGTAAAAAGGTTCCCCATTTCTTAGTGAAAGGGTGAAAAGTGGGTAGTTTGGGGCGTTAATCACTCAAGAGGGGAAGATAAACATTTTTACAAGTGGTTATAAAAGTAAAAGTAGGCTAAATACTCTAATTTGCAAAGACCATAATGGCAAGATGGATAGGCTTATGAATATAAGCCCCTTTCATGAATTACATTGGTGTTAGTTCATTGGTTAAAATAAGTGTCTTGATCATGTAGTGTCAAGTAAGCTCAAAATCCATTTTTTATAATGTAAAAGGGGAAATGGGACCTTCTTATGAGACTAACATGCCTCTTTTGTAAGTTTCCAAGGAGTTAGTGTAAATAAGTCTATGTCATATAAAGTGTAGACTAATCGATGTGGGAAGTCTACTTATGAGAGATGATTTTTGGCTTTCCAAGATTATTGATTTTATCAAAGCTAATTTTGGCTTTCAAAATTCTTTTATTTTTGCTTGTGGGTCTTTTACTTATTTTGATTTTTCTTGGAGGGTTTGGGAAGTTGATTGATGTAGGAAGCTTCCAAAAAATTGCTATCTTTGACAAATGCTTTACTCAGTCATCCTTCAAGGGAGTGGTCTAATTTTATGTGCTTAGTTAAAATTCTTTTTTATAGCTATCCTTCAAGGGATCAGTCTACCTTACATTTTATAATTTTGAATAAGTTTTCAATCACTATCCATCAAGGGAATAGTTTGTGAATGCTAAAGATGACCCATGATTCATTTTTGACTTTGATATTATTTTTTTTTCTTTTATTTGATTTTGCTTGACATATAATTGCTTATAGATTCTCAAGGGGTTACCTTTATGAAGTTAAAACTAAGAGCACAAGAAGGTTTAATAGGTGAAAAGAGGTTTAGGTGACAATGACCATGGAAATATATCCTAAAGAGGGATGGAAAGTACCATGATAATCATGCCATGGGTAGAGCCATGGTACCCATAGTTCAAGATTAGGCAATGATTATGATAGATAATCACATGATTCAATTGTAATTGATTGCCCTTAAAAAATAGGATGATGAATGTGGTTTAAAATCAAGGTATTAACTTAAGTTAAGCATAAGGTGACCAAAAACTTGGTTTAATAAAAAAACATGATGTGAACACAAAACATTTAGGGGTTTAAGTTATGATATGTCCTAGATCCATGCTTGCATAAATGATTGACATCAATCAGGAGGGTAGATGTCCCCTAGTTACTTTCTAAAACTTGATGAGACATGGAAAAGATTTAAGTTGATAAAAAAAGGTGAGGTTGGTTAGGTGATAGTTTGGTGGAGAAGGGTAATCTCTAATAGTTTATTGGGTGGTGGAGAAGGGTAATATCCAATTGTTGGGAGAAAAAGTGACTCTCAAATAGGTTGGGTGGTGTCCAAATGGGTTTCCACAATTTAGTATACTGATTGGTGTATGCTGGATAAGGTATTATCTAAAGGTTGGGGAGAAGGTGACTCCAAAATATGTTGGATGGTGTCCAAATGGGTTTCCCTAATTTGGTATACCACTTGGATTAGGTCAAGTTGATGGGGAAGGTATTCTCTAAAGGTTGGGGAGAAGGTGACTCCCAAATAGCTTTGGTTGGTTAAAGGAGAAAGGTAATCTCCAATAGTTCAAGGTTGGTTGGTTGATAGGTTGAGGCAAAAAATTCCAAGGGTTAGTTTGGTTAATTGTTAAGGTATGGTTTGGGTTGATAAATGGTCAAATCCATATGGAGGGAAAGTTCCATTATTTTTTTCTTTCTATGGATGGTGGAAGATGGGAAATTGATCCCAAGGTGAGATGTTGTTTAATAAGAGAGTTAGGAGGGGTGAAGATGACTTCATCTACTCCCAAAAGAGGGTATTGGTTGTTAGTGGTTAGTAGGTCATGTTTGTAGGTTGTGGTTTAGATGGGATCACCGTTATGGTGTTATGGCAAGGAAAACATTGTTGGGTTAGATTTGGATAGGTTTAAGGTCCATAAATGATGTTGGGAACTTCATCCTAAAATAGAGGTGGAGTGGATAATAGTGTTGAATTGTTCCAATGAGGGAGATTAGGTGAGGTGTGGATATCTTGGATAAAATGGTAACCAATATTTAAGAAATCTTGAATGTAGGGTTGATGTTGATTTGTGTTGATAGATAAATTACTTATGGTTGGAGTAAAATTTGGGTTGATCGTAGTTAATTAATTTGGTTTAGAGGTTAGTTTGATTAGTTGAGAGAGGTAATATAGGTGGTTAGTATGACTTTTTGGTTGGATTTTATTGTTTATTTAGATTGTTTGGTAAGGTAAGGTGACAAATATTTGACCCTATTCAAAAGGTAATTAAACCAAAGACAACGTCATTAGGTAGATGAAAACTAGTAGATTATAGAGAAATTTAATAGATTTGATTTTAATTGAAGTTGGGTTGGATTTAGTTATAGGCAAGGTGTTTTGAGTTTGGGTTATCTCCATTAAAAGGGGAAGTGGAAGAGGTGGGTTGGTTTCTTTAATGATAGTTGAGAAGGCTCTTCTTGGTCAATAAGTGGGGTGGTTTAAGGTTGATTTTTTCTTAGTGATGATTTGAAAAAGGTGCACTTGGTTAACAAGTGGATTGGTTGGGGTTTTAATTATGGTTTCGCTAGTTATATATGCACTAAGGACCAAATCTAATGAAGGGACTTCATTGTGTTGAGGGCTTTGCGTATGGGATTGCACAATAATGGGTGAAAAAAGAGGTTAAATGATTGATTGTTTGAAGACATCCACAGCTAGGTTGGGCAAACATGGAGAATATCCTTTAGAACCTCCTTTTGATCTATAAAGTTTTATATGATTATCTTAAAATACCCACATCTATCTACCACATGTCCATTTTTACAATGACACGTACAAAACTCATTCTCTATGAACCAAATGGGTTTTGGAAGAGATTCAATGATGGGTTTGCTTTGAGGGAGTATAATGACAGAATCTCTTAAAATTTTGTCAAGAATAAATGTATATGATTCCCATAGTGGGGTATACTTCTTAGGAAGAGGGTGCACCAATTGATCTTGAGGTTGTGAGCTAATTAGTTGGTTTGGTAAAGTTAGTTGGTTGAATATGTTTGGTTAATTTGATAAGTTTGAGTGATTTGATGGGTTGGGTATGACTAATAAGGTTGGTAGGTTGGAAAATTTGGTTGATAGTTATTAGTTTGATTTGGTAAGGTTGGTTTGTTTAAGAAGATTGGTTGGTTCAAAAATTTTGGTTAGCTAGATAAGGTAGATAAGGTAGGTTTGTTTGAGAGGTTGGGTAAGGTTGAGGTATTTGATAGATTTGACATATTTGATATGGTGGGTACGTTTGATATGGTTGGATGGTTTAAAAATTTTGGTTGGTTCAATATGGTAGGTTGATAGTTATGGGTTAGATTTGATGGGTTTGATAAGATTGGGAAGGTGGATAAAGTAGGTTGGATTGATAGGTTTAATAACATCGATAAGGGTGATAAGATTGATTTGTTAGAAAATTTTGTTTCATAGTTTTTGGTTGGATGATTATTGGTTTGATTTGATGAGGTTGATAAAGTAGGTTGATAGTGGTTGGGTTGATAGTGGTTGGTGGTATGACTAGGGGGATAGACCAAGTCTTAGTTTTGAGATAAATAAGCTTGCCACAAAGGGGGTATAGTTGATTGATATGATGGTTGAGGAAGGTAATAAATTTTTTATGTGGTTGAGGTAATTGATATGATGGTTGGGATGGGTAACCCAAATATTGGTGAGGTTGAGATAATTGAGGTGGGTTATAACAAGGGTCTAATAAGGGTTGAAAGGTTATTTATTGGTTGAGGTGATAATCAAGTAGTTTTTGAAGGGTTTTAAATTGGTTGTAGTTGAGGTTGAATTGATTTCTAACAAGGTTGGGTTGGTTATAAGTGAGGTTAGGTTGGTTGTAGGTGAGGTTAGGTTTATTTTAGGCATGGTTGGGTTGATTGTAGGTAAGGTTGGGTTGGTTTTAGATAGGTTTGAGGGTATAAGTGGATCTTGATGAAAGTTAATACTTTAAGGCAAGAGGGTTATCTTCTAGGAGTCTAACAAAGTTAGGATCTCCTAAAGAGAATATAGATGGGCTCCTCATTGAACAAGGTAATGGAGATGAGATAGGTGAAGGTAAGATGGTATAAGGTTTACTAAAAAGAGTTAGATTCTTCACAAATAAAAAAAGATGAATCAATAAAATGATCAAATAAATCTAACACATGCTAGAGTACGTTAAATCTATTGGTTAATTTCAATCTCACTTTTGGCTTATGCTTTAAGTTATAAGAAAGTATGATAAAAGTTGGCTTGTAGATTAGGTACTATAGAAGTAGTATATGGTTGGTTTCAAGTTGCTTAAGTGCTCAAAATAATCTATATTATAATCCATATGTGTCTTAGTATTGGGGCCTAATCCCTCACTTCACACACTGCAATGATAAAGTTATCAGGTGTTTAGCGAATATATATTGATATCCAGAGTTTATACTCAACTAGAGAGTTGATTTGGTTCTTCTCTTGGTAATAACCTCCAAGTGAGATTATTGAGAAAGGGTAAGGTTACCATTAGGTGATGAAATCCCTATTGGGCCTTGTCTCAAATTTTTTTAATGTTTGATTGATGAAAGTGGTTTGGATAGTGTGTGCAACAAATGTGGTGCTAGATAAGATTATTGTGATTTAATTCAAATTAAACTAATGTTAAAATAAAGAAATGGATGTAGTTGATTTTAATCCTAAAATAAATTTTGATTTCAATTATGAGCATAGATAGAGAGAGGAGCATACAAATGCAAATAAAATGTGAGTAAATAATCTAGGTCCCATTGGGCATGCCAGAATGTTTCATGTAAATTTTCACTTAAGTTCTAGAGAAAGAGAGAAAAGAAACATGATATGGGTATGGTTGAAAAACCTATTTTTTTGTGTGCACATTGAATCAAAAGACTATGAGTAAATCCTCTTTGGTTTGGGAGGATGACTTTTAGATAAGAAATCACTAAAAAAAATGGTTGATTAGTTAAGCAGGAAGGTGCATTGCCTAACAAGCTAGATCTAGGAAATACATGACTTCTTTGGAAGCTGTC
Organism: Torreya grandis; assembly: GCA_037957365.1. Taxonomy (NCBI): domain Eukaryota; kingdom Viridiplantae; phylum Streptophyta; class Pinopsida; order Cupressales; family Taxaceae; genus Torreya; species Torreya grandis. The sequence goes on from JARHVA010000149.1 coordinate 3,846,718, forward strand.
AATCCAACTTTTAAGATAAGTTAATGATGATAGAAGAATGTTACATAACATAAAAGAAAGTTCTTAATTTATATTAAATAAATACTATTCAAAATAAATGCTTAGATTAACAAGATAACATTAAGGTGAATGCCAAACTATCAAAATATAGTTTAGGTATGGTCAAGTTGTTGTTTCTAGTCTGTATTGTGATAGAAGTTAAGAAAATATGATTTTGGTTGAGGTTGAAGAGTGGTTTTAACTTTATAATTTTTAGTGTTTGGTTTTACATAGTGACCATCAGTGATAAGGATGATCATCGATGGTCAGGATAACCATCAATGGTTACTGTGGTTTTTTCACAGCTTATTGATTCTGTATAGAATAGGTTATGGGTTGGTTATAAATTTTGTAGGTTATTAGAGTTTGGTTAATGGTTGTGAGGCCTAGAGAGAGCCTCAAAGGTATGAAGGGTAAATTTTTGGTACTCAGGTGGTTGAGAATGGTCAAGGGATGCTTGGTAGAGATGGGGTGTTTGGAGTTGCAAAACTATTAAAACTAAATAACTAAAACTTAAAATAAGAAAAATATACTTATCTTGTGGTTAATAATTGATAGCTTGGAGAAGTTCTGAAGCTAGTTGAAGATGATTACTAATGAAGAGATGCTTGCATAACAATTTGACGATGAATGATGACTTATTCTTGATGATTCATGCCCCCCTTTTCTCTCCCCCTAGTTCTCCTCCTCTCTTCTCTTTATATAGGAAAAGAGGAGAGGCTCAACAAGATGTTAAATAAGAGGTTCAAGATCTACTCTAAAATTAATTTGATCATGCGTGAATTCACATATAGATATGGACAAGCTAATTATAAAAAATCAAGGTAGAGTGATGTGTATGTTGAATGTTCAAGTGGTATACCTTAACCATCGATGGTTAGCGTTTCCCAAGGGTGACTATCAATGGTTAATCTAAACATCAATGGTTAGGTCCCAAAGGAAAAAGGGGCTGAAGGGTAGGTTGAGATAGTTTGTAAAACTGACCATGAATGAGCTTGGTTAGGCTAGATTGGTGTAGATTGGTCTCAAGAGGGTCCTAGATAGTCCAGGGGGTTTTTTAACATTAAAAATCATAGTGTGCATATTTTTGGTGTCTACACAACCAACCAAACATGTACCCATTGGAAAGAAGTTTATTTTATACTAACCAACCAAAACATTTAACCTTAGCTTGGTAATCTTGACCCACCTTTCAAAAATGTTTTGACCCAACTTTTCCTTGGTCATTTTGATCCCATCATTTACCTTGCCATTTTTGACAAACTTGCACTACTTTTGTGCACCAACCAATTAAGTGCTTTAGATCATGACCCTTTGAAATCCTAACACCTAAAACTCTTTTTAGGATCACATCCTACCTTGGATACCTAAGAATACATCAAATTTACCTAGGATACTTGAGTTTATAGGAGTAACCCATATCAACTATACCTAATGTTGTGGCCTGGTTACCTTGTCACTTTTCCTCCTAGTACCAACCTTATTTTAATACATTACCCCAAACCTCAAAACATTATATATTATGATTTTATACCACTGATAATCATAACCAACCATATTGCCTCATCATGGGTCCTTCTAGCCTCACTAACACATGTTTTTTGATGACTTTATTTTGGTCATTTTCACCACATTGACTAAATTACTAAGTTGAATATTTTGAACTTACGCTACTTTGCACACACCCAACCAATTTATGTCTTCACATGAGCACTTCATACTTTAGATACCCATAAAAACACTGACCTTATCTAGAAAACTTGAGTTTACTAGTGTAACCCAATCATCACATATGATCACATGGTCCACTTGTCACTTGTCTTAGTACTAACCTAGTTTTTACCAACCATGGAAACCTAGTCAATGTATGATCTTAGATATCATAGTTCATCATAATTTTTGCATGTGTTTTCACTTAAGTTCCTAACCTATCACCCATTTCATTACCAACATACCTATTTATCAAATCTACACCTGATTTTATTTCACCTCATCAATTCTCAATTTAAGGGGGAACACCTCCTTCCATTCTTAGGGCAACCTAATATATGACCTACAATCCATTTTTATTTTATAGCTTATTGATAAAAACTACATAACAAAAAGAGTCAAAATGTAGACACTAGAAAACCACACATAATGGTTTTAGTTGTTGAACTAACCCCTTAGACCCCCTTAAGACTATCCCATAATATTTTTACCACAAAATTTAGTAAAGTTAGATGACTAGCTAAACTGACTAACTAAACTAACCTTGACTAAACTTTACCTTCACCCTTGACCACCAATGGTCACCCTAATTTCAAAAAATCACCCTGACTACTAATGATCACCTTGACTATTGACAGTGACCATTGACGATTAGGTTTTCACCACCTAAACACTTAAAATCTAACTTAACTACAATTTGATTTTTTATTTTTAGTTGTATATTTTGTGTACAGATCAATGCATGTTGGAGCTAAAAATAAACAATCACTTTGAACCTTTTGTTAAATTTATTATTTTACCTCATCTTTCTTCTTATAAAAATAAAGGAGGAGGTGAAAGGGATCTAGATCAATAATGATCATTAAAACTTCTTGGTCAAGAGATCAAAGCTTCTTGTGTAGGTATTCTTCTACCTTCCTGCATCCTAACCCCAATACTTCTTCAAGACATCAACTATCAACTACAAGCTAAGTATATTTTTCATGTTTTAAGTTTTAATTATTTAGTTCCAATAGTTTTGAAACTATATATATTACCTCTTCTACCAGAACACTCTCTGACCATTCTCAACCATATGAGTACCAAACCTTTATCCTTGATACCTCTAAGGCTCTCTCTTTCCCTCATGACTATTAACCAACCTCTAACAACTTATAGAATCTTTTTGTAACCAACCCATAACCTATTCCATCTAGAACCAATAACGTATCCAAACCCATAGTAACCATTGATGGTCATCTTAACTATCAATAGTTATCTTAACCAATGGCAGTCACCCTAACTATCGACAGTCACTGTATAGATCACTTATACCCAAAAAAATAAGCTCATACCACCTCTCAACCTCCACCAAAACCCTATTTTTCTGACCTTTATCACCACACAGACCCAAGAACAATAACTTGACCACACTTGAACCTAATTTTAACAATTTAGCATTTATCTTTAATGTTATTTTGTTAACATAAGAATTATTTTGAAAATTATTTATTTTCTTTTCGTAAGTACTTTTATTTATGTTATGTAACCTCTTTTATCAACAACTTTGTCATCATTAACTTGTCTTAAAAAGTGAATTAATAGCCTCCAAAGAAGTCATGTACTTCTTGGATCTAGCATGCTAGGCAATACACCCTTCTACCCAACTAATTAACCATTTTCTAGTATCTTTCTTATCTATAGGTCATTTCTCCCAAGCCAAAGAGGAGTATCTACAATCATCTAGATCACAGAGCACAAACCAAATCTAATTTCTACTAATCTTACCCTTCTTTCAAGTTTTACTATTTCTTTTTGAGAAATAATTTTTTTTAATGAAACACTCATCCTTAATGCTATGTGGGGATAAATGTCACAGTCACCTCAAAAATATGAATTATTATATGTACATAATTGAAGGATTTAAAAACCTTCATCATGCTCAAAATCACTTTTTGAAATAAAATGAATTATAATCCATAAACTACTTGAGAGTAAGTTTAGGTTAGCATGATTATGAGACTACATCTTGAATTTTCTCCTGAATAATAATCTAAGTATATTTGGATCCTTTTATAATATAAGGACCTCCATTACAAAGTATGTTTTTTTGTATTGGATACAAAATTAAAACTTCTACATAAATTTCATAATAATATAACTTTCACATGAAGTTTACAATACTTTACAATTGAGAATAAGTATAAAAAAGAAGAAAAAACACATGAACGTTAGAAAGTGGCATTTTCAAGCACACTCCCCCTCAATAGAAACTTTGAGAGGCCTAAAATTACATGAAACTAAAAAAACTTAGTAGCATCAAGTGGTTTTATGAAGATATCTTTCACTTGTTAATCTGTAGGATTAAAATTTAGATTAATATCACCATTGAGGACTTTATCTTGGATAAAATGCACATGAAATTAAACATGATTAAATTATTGGTGTTGCATACCTACACAAAACTTAAACACATATCAAAAAATAGATTTATAATATCATAATATGATTAGCATCAAAATAACCATATACCTAAAAATATGACATATGTTTTTTTATGGTAAAACACTTTTAAAATAATCAAGTCATATTTTAGGCAAATAATTTCACTATTTTATTTACAAAGTTAGTAAAAAATACATAAATTATTATATGCAATTCATTATTAGATATATCTAATATTGACAAGATGAGCATCCCTAACTGTCATGCGATGTGCATACAATAATTTACTAATAATATGATACTAAGTTTAAACATTAGCTATCCTATTAGCAAAAAAAATCATTTTATCATTTGAGTTTTATCAAAACTTTGTAAGTTTAATATGCTTCAAAAAAATATTGAGATATAACCTATCATAGATTAAATATGGATAATTTTAACAAAAAATGCCATCATCCAATCAAATAGATATGAGACTAAAATAAATAAGTTTAGATATGTATGCATAAAATGATTATTAAAGTAAATGATGAAGAACTAATAATAAAAACTCTATTTACATATTTCATTTCATAACATAGCTTATTATCAAATGAACCATATAATAATTTACCATAAACAATCAAATGTGAGTATCTAAACATATCAGCATAAAATTGCTCCAATAATAAAATGAAAGACTTAAACTACAAAATATCCAAACTTAATGAGCATGATATTTTTATCAAATGCAATAACCAAACATGATCATTTTGTCAAATTAAGCATGATGTTATGCATATAATGTATTTTCATGCTAACTCATAAAAATTTAAAATAAACATAATATCTATATTTTTTTTTACTTTCTTATCAAAGACAATTTTATCTATTACAATATAATTGTAATAAACATTTTTTAAGATTAAAACTAAATCATTTTAATAAAAAAACAAATGTAGTTGAGACACTATCAATATAGTTAGTATCTCTAAATTAACAAAAAAATTATTTTATCAAAACAAATGAAATGTTATGATCATACATGTATTTTTTATGTAGAAAAATAAAAATATAAAGCAAGGATTTTATTCAGAATATGCATAGTAATATTAATGGCTTTGTCCCATAAAATATTAAGAATATTTATACATTAAAATATTATTCTAGCTATTTATATGATGGTGCAATTTTTTCTTTCAACAATATTATTTTGCTAAGGGGAATAGGGAGTTATTAATTCCATTTAAATACCATAAACAATGCAGAAAGAATTAAACTTTTTATTGAAATATTCACTACCATTATCAGTTCTTAATCTCTTACTAGAAAAAATAGATGTATTTTCAATCCTAACTTAAAATTCTTTAAATTTAGACAACACGTCAAATTTTTTTAATGAAAAAAGATTAGATTATTCTAGTGTAATTATCAATAAAAATAATTGAACATACATAACTATTAAGAGATAAAACTTCAAGAGGTCTTAAAATATCACTATGAATCAATTCTAAAAGATGAGTAGAATTCGCATCATGATTCTTTTGAAAGGGGTTAGTATGTTGCTTGCCACATAAACAATCATCACAACTATCATGATGAGAGGGGATAGAAGGAAGTCCAACAATAATATTATTTGTATACATATCATGTAAACTTCTAAAATTAACATGTTTAAATTGTTCATGCCATAATTGAGATTCATTCTTATTATGCAATGAAAGAAAACATGTAGAAGGAGAGAAAATATATAAACCATTCTTTTGAAAACTTACAACAATCAAGGAACCAAATTGATTTCTAATAGACCAAATATCTTTAAACAATGTTACAATGAAATTATTATTTACAAGTTGAGAAAAAGATAACAATTTGGTTTTAAACTCTGGTACATAAAAACATTATTTATAGTAACAACATTTGAAAACTTTGCTTTTCCATATTTATTTGATTTTAAAAAGAATTATATCCTAAGTAAATTATTTTAGATATATATCTATAATAACATAGAATATTAGATAAACAAGTCATATGGTGTGATGCACCACTATCTAAAATCTACTCATTTTCATTTGAAGCAAATAAAAATACATATAAAGTAATAACATTTTGATCTTGATTGTTATTTTAATTAGAGTTTTGATTCTTCTATTTATTTTGATTAAATTTTTTTCTTTTATTATTTTTAGAAGGTTGATTGTTAATTATATCCTTATTTTTATAAAAGGTTTCTTTTTATGATCAAATTTACCACATAGATTGTAATTTTTATTAAACTTAGGTGTATGATTTTTATTACCAGATTTCTTGTTCCCATTTAAGCCAAAATTAAGGTTAGATTTATGGTTCTTATTATTATTATAAATAGTATTTAAGGTGATAAGTGTCTGAGTGACATTCTCTTTAGAATCAAAATTGGTCATAATTTGCTCTTATTGATTCAAGAGAGTAGACAAGATGGTAAGGTCAAGGATATCTTACTTAATTTGATACTTAGAATTCAAAATTGAAATAAAATTTCTAAACTTTTCATGAATATTTAAGTGATTGATAAAATAAAATAATTGATCTTGAATCAAATTACAATTACATCCATCTAACCAAGCTTTAATATTTTCAATTTTAGCAAGAAAATTCATAACTTTCTCATCACTTTTCATATATGTAGTTAATGATTCAAGGATTAACTTAATAATATTTGAGAGATAAGTTCCCTCATGAATAGATTCAAATAGTTTTCAAACATTTCTAGGAGACTCCTTATTACCAATATGGAGAAGGAATTCATCTTTAACACTATACAAGATAATGGACATAACTTGCTATGATTTTTATTGAAACACATTGGTAAGCTCAAAGATCACATATTGTTTAGAAGGGGATTTTTAAGTCCCAATAAAAATACTCCATAACTTATGAACCATAAATTTAGTTTTAACACGATTGTTTTATTTATTATAGTTATTTCCATTAAGTATTTGAGATTTATCTAAGGAAAAATGAGGTGAAACCATAATTTTTCTTTAAACAAGACAATAAAGAAATGCTTAACATGAAAAATTTTAGTGTGAATTTTAACTTAATTTGATTGTACAATAAATTTAAAAGTGTAAACACATAACTATTGTTTAATTTAATGTTATACAAAATAAAAAGTTGTGAAAGATTACGACAAAATAGGGTGTCGCAAGTGTTGCAAAAATACATTAATATAAGAACAATTTTAATAAAATAACCTTTTTAAAGATTTTTTATACTTTTTTAAAAATAAAGTAAATCATAATACTACATTTAATTACATAATTTAGATGTCAGATTATGTAAAAACTTGATTGAGAATTGCACAAAAATAGGTGTTGAAAGAGTCACACTCAAAATGACCACCTAGACACTATTATTTAAAAATAATAATAGTATAAGATTTCAAAAAAAAAATGAACCACTTAAATATGTTTGGAAGGTTACAAAACATAGAGATTGATTGTTTACATGACTATGTTTGACACAATATTTACTAGGTCAAAATTAGAAACAAATTTGATAGGTCAACTAGGATTTTAGACACATGAAACGTTGACATGAAAAAAAATGGAATTAAATTTAAATTAAATTTAAAAAATTGAGTTGACTAAGTCAAAAAATATTGAAATTAGGGATTTTTCAACTTGGGTCTTCTTTAATTTTAAGTTATAGCAAAAAAGCCTTTTACCAACTCTACTTCTAAACCAAACAAGAACATATACGCATAAATTTATTTTTAAGGATAATACATATGATTTTTATTTTTAAAAAAACATTAATATATATTAAAATATTTTAACCCTATATGTAAAATTCAATTTTTAATTTTTTACTTTTTGGGTAAAGTTAATTACTTAACATGGGCCCAGGGTTGAATGTAAGGAAATTTTAGATAATCAATTAAATAAGTATTTAATAAATACTTTAAAATATATATATACATACCTTCAAAACATTCTAGGTTGAATCATGGCATCGAGGTTCAAGTTTTAAATTCTACAGAAGCTTCCACAAGCCACTGAAAAGCATGAAACTTGGGGAACCTTCTTGATTTATCTTTTTAATGCCAGAGATAGCTTCAAAATTAAATTTTAACCTAAAACAATTTATTTTATCCCCACAGTGGTACTATAGTACCCCAAGAGGCTCAAGTAAAATTACAGAGGCTTGGAATCGCCTTCTTAGTTCCTAAAACTTTGCACGAAGCCTTCAATCCTCAAAACTAAGTAGATAGAATCTTCATAACTAAAATTGCATACCAAAAAATTGTTTTTTTAATTTTTCCAACACTATAGGGACATAAAAATAGAAAAACAACACTAAAGAGATAGTAGTGATGCTTCCAAAAGCTACAAGAGGGAAAATCAAACCATGTAAAGCTCTAACCTACCTTGAAATGGCCAAACTAGGCTTTGGAATAACTAAAACTAGGTTTTTGTAGGAAAAATAATCTTTTACTGATTTCTAGTTCACACAAACCAAAAAATAACATGAAGATTAAATAAATATAATAAAATATTCACCAATTTGACTAGAATTTCTTGGAGTAGGATCTTCCAATATATCAATAGCCTTGCTAATCATTCAAACTCCCTCAAGATCTGATTCCATGATAAAATATAAAAGCCAATGCATAAGATTTATAAGAATAATTTATAGAAAAGTGTAGACAATATAAAATTTCACATAATGGTTTTAGATGTCAAAACACCCTTAGTATACTATGGGACACCCTAAGAACCATCCCCCAACCCTTTGACCACAAACCTGAGTGTAGTTAGCTAACTAGTTAAACTGCCTCACTAACCCACCTTAACCAAACTTGATCTTTAACCCTCAAACACTGACTATCACCCTAACCATTGATAATTAGGCCTGATAATTGATGGTCAAGTTCCCACCACTTAAACAATCAAAATCTCATCAACTCCAACATGCTTTATTATATTTAGCTCATCTAATTTGTGTATGAGCCAATGCATGTGAAAGCTAAATTTGAACTACTTATTGAGACTCTTGTTAACCTATTATTGCACTTATCCTTCCTCCTTATAAAAATAAAAGAGGAGAAATTGAAGGAGATATATATCTATAATTAATTATCCATCCACATCCAGAGCTAGAGCCTCTTACATCAATGCTCCCTTTTGCAGGTGTTCTTCTAGTGAACCAATGAACTAACAAGTGTGATAGAGATCTGAAGTCTTGCCACTCATCAACCAATAATCAAGCATCGATACTCTATCAAAAAATTTATAAGCTTCACCTATATATCCTTCAACCATATTTAGATCAACAAATAATAAGCTAAGTATCTATTTTTAGCAAATTAATTACTTTGTTTCTCTCTCACAATCAACCCAACCCAAACACATCTTTCAAAATTTCAATATGTAACCTTGTCAAATCAAACTTCTTGAACACACCTAGAACCCACAATAACTACCAATGATATACCTGATCATTGATAGTCTGCTCCAATCATTGATGATTACCCTAACCACTAACAATTACCCTAACTGTCGATGGTCACTGTCAGACAAATAAATTACAAGTTTTCACACACCAAACCTCAACCAAATCCCAATCTCAGACTTTTTTCCTTACCATAGAACCCTACCCTATTTTTTAGATCATACCTAATTTATTTAACATTAATATCAATCTATTTATTGCTATAATTAGTCAAATTCACCTATCCATTTATCAAACACTTCTTGCATTTCATTTTGGTATCTTTTATGATATATGAAAGTATTTTATCTTTCTCTTTTAGAAATTGATTGTTTAAAAGTGTGGATTGATATCCTCCAATAAATCTCATGCTTCTTAGATCTAGCTTGCTAGGCAATCCACCCTACTATCTAACTAATCATCCATTTTATTTATTGCTTTCTTATTTACATGTCATTCCTCCCAAGACAAATAGGATTATCTACAACCATCTAGATCAAACGTATGCATAACATATTATTTCTTTTTACCATACTATTCTCAAGTTTCTTTTCTCTTCCTTCCAAAAAATATAAGCAAAATTTCTTTAAAACATTCTAGCATGCCCGATAGGACCCTTGAGTCTTTTTTAGGTTCATAGTTGCATCTAAGTGCATATTCTTCTTGTTTTCTACTCATACAATAAAATCAATTTTTTTTTAAGGCTTAAAATTGACTTTATACACTATTTTCTTTCTTATTTTAGCTCATATAACTTAATTAAATCAAAATAATTCAATCATAGTTTCACTCTTATCACACACACAAGACCAAACCACTTACATCTAATCAACTATCAAACATTGGCATAAGGCATGACTGTGATTTCACTACCTAATGGTAACCTTTTGTGACCATACTAATTGGATTTCATAACCAAAGGGAGAACTAATTTATCTCTTTAATTGAGTATAAACTTTAGCAATCAGTATATCTTGGCTAAGCACCCAACACCCTAATCACTGAAATGTGTGAAGTGAGGGGGTAGGCTCTACTATCAAGCCACGTACTGATTCCAATATAGATACCTTTGATAGCTTGAAACTAACCATATAATTTTTTTCTAGTACCTATTCCACAAGCCAACTTTGAGTCACACAATTCTTAAATCTTAAGGCAAAACCTTAGGAATTAACATAATTTAGTGAGTCTTTTTTTTCTTTGAATTTTTCTTCTCTTCTCTTTGTTTGTGTTGTGAGATTGCCTGTATCTTCCTCATTTTTTCATCTGCATGGTTTTGACTAGGAAACAACTAAGAAACCAAGCCAACAAGGACCCACCTCTTAATCATCCATCTTCCTCTTCTCCCTCATCCATGGAGTAGATCTCAGATGTAAAGAGTTCACCTCATCCTTTTGGGAGTCCTACCATCCCATGAATAATTTCCCAAGGTGATGCAAAATTCACCACCTTTTTGGATAACAACTCCATAGCCTTCCGATATTAACTTAACACCATATCTCACCATACCCCTACTTTGGTTCTACCTATTTACCTTCCTTACAACATGTCATTCCACCTTATGGGTGATAATTCTATTGCCACCATCTCCACTCAACCTCTAGTCACCTAAGCATCATCTTCTACCCACAATCCTACTGATACCACCATCCAAAACTAACCCACTCAACCAAGCAACACCCAAGTAACTTCTTCCCCAACTAATAACCCTCTTATTATAGTAAAAACCTAACCTTTGGTCTCCAACACTTCCCTTAACTTAAGATTACCCTCTGTTAGTGTCACTACCATTCCCCTTATTCCCAGCCTACCTACCTCTACTCTATTTTAGAGCTTGGTGGTTCCCATAACTTCTACCCTTCCACCCACCAGTACTAAAGAAACCACCTACCCTCTATCTACTAACACATCTATATTGCATACCCAACCTACCTTAGTGCCTCAATAAGTGCCCATTATATAATACCTAAGCTATGCCCCTAACCCATAAGGGTATGTACCTCTACCTTCCACCCAATGGCATATCTCTATGTATTCATATGTGGCATCATCCAAACCACCCATGTCCACATACCAACATGTGGTAGCCTCTTCACCCCCCACCAATTATATATATGTCACACCTACCCAAACCCAACATAATCTACCTTAAAACTATGGGAGTGTATAACCCCAAACTGACAATGTCAAAATGTTAATGGACAAAATGACTACTCTGGATTCATCCATTTTTGGTTTTCATAATATTTTGTCATATGACCAAATTTGTAATGAACCAATTCACCCATCTATCCTCAATCAACCATACCTTCCTCAATGGGAACTTCAATTTTTTTTGAAGTTTTAGAGTAAGAAGGACCCTCAACAACACCTAAGAGAATTTAGGCATTTATGTTATATGATTTCCTATGATGATGCTATCCGTCTTCATACCTTCCCCATGTCTCTATTAGGTCTGACACTAGATTGGTACAATGCTATTGCAAATCACACCCTCTTTTATTTTACCTAACTAGACCCAATTTTCTTAGATAAATTTTATATAAACATCTCTAATAAAGTCTCCATCACTAACCTATATTCCATTCAATAATTTGATGATGAATCCATTGCTAACTTCGTGGCCCATTAGAGTAGCCTGATAAACCAACTCTCCTTATCTCTACCCCAACCCAAGCTGATTGAACCCTTTTCCTAGTCTTATGCCAAACACATCTCCTCTACTCTATGAGTTTAGAGCTTCATGACCTTTGATGAGGCTTTCACCATGGTATAAAAACTAGAGAATAGAGATATTGATGAAGGGAAACTAAAATTGAGAAATGATAACTCTACCTTTAAATCAAATGAGACTTCTTCCTCTAAACCTAATAACCAAACCAACACTAACTCTAAAAACAAGGGAACCATGAATGTTGTTATTATTAATACCACCCCTCAAACCATTGTTAATCAATCTAACTCTTCTAATTCCTCCAATCAAAACACCATGAACCCAAACTATAACACCTAGAATTAATTTACTCCACTTAGAGAGTCATATGCTTTAGTCTTGGATAAGTTGTTAAAATCCAATATTATATAACTTCCCCCCATCAAACCTTTTCATCAATTCATTTATCTCATCTTGTAATAGGTTAATATAAGGAGAATGAATTGTGAACCTTCCATTGATTCATTGGACATGATGTTGTAGGTGTAATACCTTCATGAACATTGTCCAAAATCTCATTGACAAGGAGAACTTATGTTGGATAACCCCAATGCACCCCCAAACTAATCACATGACATCTTCAAACAACCATTTCCCAACCACACTCCTTTTACCAACAGTGAGAACAAAGTATAATATTCTCATGCTCATGAGGTCCATATGGTCAATATGGTTCTTGGTGCACTCACTACTGAGAAAACCATCAACTATATCACCTCTTCCCCAACTTCACTTATTGAGGTATAGGATTCACCAACCTCATTTTTAATATGCACATTAGAGGGAAAAACCATTCCCACTTCATCATTTTCCTCAATCATACAACAATCCACTCTTCCTTTATCGATCACTCCTAGGGAAGAAACCAATTTACCTACACCTCCCGTTGAGGAGTTACCTTCCCAGATATTAGAACCTCTTAATAAAGAAAAATATGAGGTAATCATTCCTCTCCCTCAACCCTTGGGTCTATCCTTTGAATCCACTATTTGTCTATAAGCCTTTCTCTAGACTGGTTTAAAAATCATAACTCATATCTAACCGTAACCTGGATTGAGCCATCTTTTAACAACTTGGACTCTCGTATAGAACCAAGTAAGAGATTTATTTGTTATAAAAACCTACCATTTCCATTATAAAATCCATTATCACCACAACTCAACTTTCATACACCTCTACCCATCAAACTATGGCAACACCATCAAAACTAAACTCACCCAAAATCACCAAATCATCCCTACCATCCCAACTAGACCCACAAAGAACCTTGACATATTAACTACTCATAAAATTACTCACCCATCAATAAAATTGGATTTAAGAACACCAAATTTGTCAAATAAACATCAAGCTAAGCCAACCAAGAAGGTAAAACCCCCTAAAAACCCAAAACCCTACCTCCCCTCTCACATTTAACCTTTATTTTGGGACCTCACCCCTCTACCCTAATTGGTAAACCAACCATCCCAATCAAAACCCAACCACCACTTTTGGTTACACCATCACTCTTACTTTTTTCCACACCTATTTTCACTGAGTCACCCATGAACATACCCCCTATCTCCCTACTAGCTATAAATAAACTACTTATCTCTCAAACATCTACCCCAAAACCTTCTAACTCCAAACTCTTAACCTTTCTACCAAAACCAAAACTATCTACCAAAAATGATCATTTACCCAAAACCTCTACCACCAATCCCACTCCTAAAAGGGCTTCCACCTCAACAACCAAACCTAATATATCTATGCCTTTGCCATCATTACTTGAGTCTTACTCAAACATCCTACATAGGCTAATGTAAGCATCTTGCTTAACCTTGCCACCCATCAGATCATTTGACCCACATAGTCCTAAACCATCTTGGTATAATGACAAACTAATATGCTCATACCCTAGGACACCTAAGCATGACATGGATAAATTTAAGGCTCTCTAAGAATTATCCCATCAGCTATATCATAAGGGTGATTTATTATTATATGAGCCACTTGTGAACCCAACATCGATCCAAGAACCAATAGACATAGACTGACACCTACCTACTCCTCTACTTTCACCTCAGAGTGAAGAGGAACTACAGCAATAATCCATCCCAACTCCTCCCCTAATCCATACCATCCATGTGGTCACATGATCACAATCCTAACCAAAATATAAGGGAAAGGCAAAAATCTCCATTCGATGGACATATCACTCTTCCAACACCCAAACACCTAGCCAACACCAAAAATCTTTACCTTAAATGAAACCCAAAGTGTCCATCTTAGGACCCTCTCACTTTAATCCATCTGAATTCATCCAATGAGTAGTTTTGAAATAACTTCACCAAACACCGATAAAGATGAGTTTGTATGAATTAATCAATACCTCACCCCATTATTGCCAAGAAATGATAGAGGCTCTACCATCCATAGAGGTTAGGTTGGAAGACCCTCAACCTTTAGTAGCATTTGTTAGATCTCTTCACATTTCTAGCCTTATTACCTTCAAAGATTTGAAAACACCTTCCATCCATCTAGATGACCTAGATCCTCCTCTATTCATTATTGTCTATATCAACCAAACCAACATGAAGAGGCTTATGATTGACAAAGGATATAGTATCAAAATCATCTCATCCCACCCCTACAACAAGCTCAAATTACCTATGAAAATTATGTTAGAAACATCGATGATGTTCTAATCATTCAATGATACCATGGCCATGACTTTAAGAACTGTTGTCTTTCATATTCACCTAGGACCTTGCACACTTCTTGAGCTCTTCTATGTATTATAAGGAGAGTTTCAATAAAATGTCCTACTAGGATACCCCTAGATTCATTCCATGGGTTGTGTGCCATCTACTCTACACTGGTGAATCAAATTTGAGCATGAAGGTCAAGTTGTTACTATATAAGCTGACCTAAGCCCTTTCACTTCCTGTACCATGACATACCAACCCAATGACACTGTCCTTCCCCCATATAAAAAGCCTTCATTATTTAAAGATGAAACCCCATCTTCTTCTACCAACTAAGTATCGACCAGTTCTTTTATCCCTTCCACAAAAATCCCCATAATAGATTCTTTAGAATCAACCTCCTAGCATCTTTCATTGGGGGAGTATCACCTTTTAACACTAGACACCTTTCCTACTCCTCAAGAGTATGGTAATCTTGACCAACAACCCAATTATGACCCAAATATTGGAACCATTATTCCTTTTATACCCTTGACTTGTCAAACTAATTTCATTTATAGGGGACTTGATAAACCCTTTGACACTTTGACTTCCTCTTTTTCACCTCAACCATTCACCTCCAACTTCTTCTATCTAGACAAACCAAAGTTTACCTAGACATACCTCTATAGGTATGATTGGAAAGGATTTGGTCGAGGTCAATATGAACATGCGTTGTATGAGTTGATTCTGATCAAAACCCAAAATTCTCATGAAAATCATGGCTTCTATTTCATGCCACCTAAACAACAAACCAACCTACCTTTCACTACTAGCATTGATAAGGAAATCCCATCCTCACCATCCACTTCACCATCAATATATGAGGATTTTGACATCATTACCCCTAACATTTTTGTCATCAACATGATCAGACTCAAACCCTTAACTTATCAAAAGGATAGGGTGACCATAACCATTCTTCTATCCCATCCTGAGATGATAAGATATGACTCTCCTACCATTAATACTATTAAGTGTTAGGATGATGATTCTATTCTCACATATCTTAGTGTACTAGATTTTAATATCCAAAAAATTCTTTATCCTAAGACTTCAACCATGTTGAACTAATCTATCATGGATATCAACTTGGGAACTTCAGATAACTCATGCATTATCAAAATTGGCTAATCCCTAAATTTTGAGGACCTTCAAGACTTCGCCTCCTTCTTGTAAGACCATAACATAGCATTTTCTTGGTCTTATAATGACATGTTAGGAATCAATTCCTTCATCGGTACCCATAACATAGTTACCAACTGTGATGCCAAGCTCATTAAGCAAAAACTTTGATGAATGTACTCTCATATAGCCCTTCTCATCAAATAAGAGCTTCAATGTCTCTTATCCATCAATTTAATTCAAGATCATTGACTATCACCAATGGGTCTCTAATTTCGTACCTATCACCAAAGCCAAAGGGGTACTTCACATTTGTGTGAACTTTCATGGCCGTAACCTTTCTTGCCTAAAAGATGACTTTCTTCTACCAAGCATTGACTAGTTAGTTGATCTTAAAGTCAGCCATGAGATGTTATCTCTTATGGATGGATTCTTAGGTTATAATCAAATCCTAATTACCCTCAAATATCAACACAATTTTTTTCATCACCCAATGGGAAACTTTTTGCTATAGGGTTATGCCTTTTGGATTAAAGAACACTGGTGCAACCTACCAATGCACTATGACCTACATATTCCATGACCCTATCCACACAATTATAGAAAACTATGTTGATGACCTTATTAAGAAATCCAAATATTGTTAAGACCATTTGATCATCCTTAATATTATCTTTGAATGACTCATTCATTATCATGTCCACCTTAACCCTAAAAAGTGCATTTTTTAGGGTCTTATCAGGAAAGATCCTTGGCTTCATCATATCCCTTCGATGAATCAAATTTGATCTATCCAAAATCAAAGCCATCCTCAACATGCCTCCTCTTACCCACCTCAAGAAACTCTAAAACTTACAAGGGAAGCTCCAATCCATTCATCACTTTATCTCTTAGTTCTTGGACTGGTGCCACCCCTTTCATCACCTTTTAAAGAAGGATGTATCTTTTAAGTGGAATAACTACTATAAATAGGCCTTTGATTTGATTAAAAACCACCCTTTGTCTCCACCTATCCTCATTCCTCCCAAGGAAGATCAACTTTTTTACCTTTATATCTTTGCCACCAACCACTCTTTAGGGACAATGCTAGCTCATCAAAATAAACAACATAAAGAGCAAGACATCTACTACATTAGATACATGCTTATAAAGTACAAGACTTAGTGTACCCATACTGAGAAACTTTGCCTAGATTTGGTCTTTATGGCCACCAAAATTTACCACTACCTTCTAAATTACAAGACCTATGTCATAACAAGTACCAACCCACTTAAGTATATGTACTCCA
Source organism: Torreya grandis (assembly GCA_037957365.1). NCBI lineage: Eukaryota > Viridiplantae > Streptophyta > Pinopsida > Cupressales > Taxaceae > Torreya > Torreya grandis. The sequence goes on from JARHVA010000149.1 coordinate 3,864,197, forward strand.
AGCCATACCAAAAATAATGTATGGCCAAGTAACTCATGATATTGGATGAGATTGACCTTGAGTTTATTTAGTAACATTTAATTAAAGGGAAAGTAATTGCTGACCAATTGGCTAAAGTACCATTAGCAAAAGATCAACCTCTTCCTCTTGAGTTCCTCAATGAATCCATCATAACCCTCTCTCAAGTAGACCTCACCTATTAAGTGACAATATTTTTCAATGGATAAATATGTTAACATGGTAGGGGATCTAACATCATCCTTCTCCCGCTTCATGTTCAACCTCTTCCTTTATCTTTCAATCTAGATTTAAAATGTACCAACAATATGACTAAGTACAAAGCCCTAGTGATAGGCCTCTAGATTATGTTAGCTTCAGGAGTCAAAATGATCAACATATTTGGTGAATCCCAACTTGTGGTCGATTAAATTAATGGATATTATCAATGCAAGAATGATGTTTTTTAATAATATAGAAAATTAGTTGACATACTCTTAACATCATTTGAGTACTACCTTATACAAACCACTCTATAATATATGAACGAGTTTTCCAATACGATGACTTCCCTCATTCTCAAATCCTATCTACACTTCCTAATTCTAAACTATATATCATCATCCGTAGACTTACCTAGCCCTCTTATGTCAAAATAGACTTTCCTACCATCTTTAATGCGAAGGAGACTAGACTTGATCTTTGGTATCAACAGAGCTTTGACTATCTCAACCTTGCCATCATTCTTTTTGATCTCTCTAGAAATGCTTGAAGAGTGTTTATCTAGAGTAATTTATGTTATACCATACTAGGAGGAATTATATATAAATGTGAATTTGATGGTATCCTATTATGTTGCCTACTTAGTCATGAAGCCTCTCATACTATCAAATAAACACATGCTGGGATTTTGGGAGACACTTTAATGGTCTATCCATCACTAAATACATCCTTCACCTTGGCTATTACTAGCCTACCCTTAACCAAGATTGTTGTTATTATATGAAAAAGTTTGTCAAATGTTAATAACATTCTAATTTACATCATGCACCTAGCCATAGTCTTTGCATATCCACAAAAATTTGGCCCTTCTCACAATAGGTTCTAGACCTTATTAGTGAAATTAACCTCCATTCTTCATATAACCATCATTATATCACCACTACAATTGAATAGGTAGAGGCTATTCCTCTTATTTCAACCAAAGATGAAAATATTATTGACTTTATCAACTATCACATCATCTATCATTTCGGTGTTCCTCACAAAATCATCATCGACAATAAAAAATATTTCAAAAAAAAACAAGTCCAAGGTATTTATGACACATTCAATATAAATTTAAATTTATCATTGCCTTATTATCCTCAAGAAAATGGGAAGGTAGAAGCCTCTAACAAAACTCTCAATAACATGCTAACTAAAATGGTCAATGTATCTAGTCAGGACTGACATTTACACATACCCTTCACCTTATGGGCATATCATACTAGAATTCATACCCCTATGAGTGTTTACCCTTTCTCTCTTATGTTTAGAGTATAGGTTGTCTTACCTCTCAAAGTCTAAATTCCTTCTCTTCACATATCCATACAAGATATCATTTTTGAAGATGATTACCATTAATAATATTTATCCTAGCTTGAGTTACTTGATGAGCATCATTTATCCACTCTTACCCATATTCATGTCTATCAAAAGTTAATTAAACATGCTTATGATAAGCACCTTAATGTGAGAGAATTCAATATCAGAGATCTCATTTTAAATTAAAACTAACATGTCACCAATATGGAGAAAAGAAAATAGGGTAAATTTGCTTTCAATTGGCTTGGAATTTATATCATAACACAAAATTATATATCAAGAGCTTACCTATTATCCTCTCTTGAGGGAAACCTAGAGCTTGAGCCCTTCAATGCTTCACATCTATGTCCTTTCTTTTGTGAAAAAACATCAAACTCACCTTTAGTCTAACCTAAGCTAATCCCTTGATTTCAAACCACATTCATCTCCCTATTTTAGGGTCAACCAATTAAAATTAAATCATGTGATTACCCATCATAATCATAGCCTAATATTTAACAATAGGTACCATAGCTCTACCCATGGCATGATTATTATGGTACTTTTTTACCCTATTATAGGATGGATTCCCATGGTCATTGTCACTGAAACCCTTTACACTTGATCAATATTCTTATGATTTTAGTTTTGCCTTCATAAAGGTGAAACTTTAATCCTATATAAGTAGGTCTATATCAATGGAAAAAAAGTAAATTCATAACCAAAAACAATCACGGGTCATTCCTAGAATTCACAGATTGTTCCCTTAAGGGACACCTGTCAAAAAAATATCAAAATTGCTCAAAGTAAGGTAGATTGCTCCTTTGAAGGATAACTACCAAAAGTATTAAACAAAGCACACAAACTTAGACCACTCCTTTGAAGGATGGTTAAGTACAACATTTGTTAAAGCATAATAATTTCTTGGAAGCTTCTCACATTGATCAGCTTCCCTAACCCTCTCAAACAAAAATAAAATAACAAAAGACCCATTATCAAGCATAAAAAATGCAAAATAATTTTGAAAGCTACAATCAAATCTAATGAGTATAATTCTCACATCGATCAATATGCACCTTATATGATATAGACTTGTTTATATTAACTCTTTGATAACCTCCAGAAGAGGCATGCTAGTCTCACAAGAAGGTTCCATTTTCATCCATATCCCCTTTTTATGCACCATAAGCAAGGGATTTTGAGCTTACTTGAGATTATGTGATCAAGACACATTTTTAACCAAATAATGAATGCTAATGCAAAGCATTCAAAGGGATTATGTTCCTTAAGCTAATCTAACTTCAGTTTCTATTAGTCCTTGTTAAAGGATAAGCATTGTTCCCTCTTCTTATCCTCTCATACTAGTTGATATAGTCACTTAGACATTTGTCCCTTGATTATCTTCTGTTTCTCACATTTGGTTTTTTTATTTAACTTACTTTATGTGCTTCACTTTAAATAAAATGACCATAATCATAACCACATCACATAACAAGCTCATCACAATCATCATCAAAATCCATACCCTCAACATTATATTAACATCATAACATCCATGAACAATGTGTAATAAACCATTTTCACCAAATGTCCAAATATAAATGAGGAAGCATATACTCATCAAATTTTAGTGTAAACATCATCATCATATCAATGTCATAAACATGATCATCTCAAACATGAAATTAAATCATCACATCCACACATAACATCATCAAGAACCATAATCTTAAATTTCATAAACATCATCCCAGTCATCAACAACATCACATTCTCATCATAATCACATGAGATAACATCAAATACATAACCAAACATTATCATAAACATGAATAAAAAGACATATCATCACATGCCTAGCTAGGTGAGTCCACATTCACATCATCATGAACATAACCATAATCAATATAACATCATCAATAATCAACATGAACATCATAGCCATGAACCATAAGCCATAAAACATTTGTCTCATAAATAAACATCATCATTATAACAATATAAATATCTCTCTCAAAATATACATCTTGTTGCATCAACTTATAGGGTGGTATAAAAAATCATATACATAATAAGTATAATGTCTCCTAAACAAACTAAGAACTTGAGGTACCATTGCCTCCTAGTGCACCACTACCTCCTAAAGCCTACCTTCTTACACTTGTCTATCCACCTGTGAAAGCACCCCACAGACCTAGTGCTACAATGCCTACACCTCCTACCATCAAAACTTTATACTCACCCTATTGAGTCTCATTAGGGTAATGCCTAAAGACTATGGCCTCATAATACCATAGCCCCTCCATAATCACTACATATCTCGACATTGTGATAGTCCCTACTATTCCCCTGCTACTAGTACTCCACTTCCTACTTGCTAGAAAGAATCTCTATCTTACATCACCAAGGATAGTGTAGCTCTAGCGTGATCCCTTTCACTTGTGACAATGGCCAACTAACCTTGTACCACCACCAAGGATGCCTGTAATGATTCCATGGAAGCCTATGCCATGGCTAGTGCCACTAATGCTTGATCCCTCTGAGAAGTCACTACTTATATATATGGGGTAACCCCCTGTACTTGAGCCTAATAATCACCATCATCACCCCCAAAATTAGCTATTGTATAGAGTCCCTGGTAATATGTAGGGTAGGCTTATGATTAATAAAAATTTAAACTAGTTATGGCTCAGGTAGTAGGAACTCTACATCCTCCTACCTATATCTTGGGAACAGACCTAAAAGATCTTGAACTAGGCCAAAATATCACCACACCCTATCAAAAGGAATGACCTCTATCTCACCATCCCTCATACCATAGATCCATTAATAGCTCTATAATAATAGTGTCTTTTTCTTATAGTGTGCCCACTCTAAAAACCTAACATATGGTCTCCAAATCACATCTTTGATGACCAAGGCATCTAGTAAACCTCTAAACTAGTCAATATCATTAACCCCTCCACCTAGTCTTGAGAGGGAAAAATTAGATCTCCACCACATAAATCCAACTTAGAATTCCATCTAAGCATACCCTTCCCACAGTAGCCCCATCAGCCTCAGTACCTAGATGTGGTCATAGGCCTAGTAGTGGAGAACAAATCCATCACTGATCTTGTATCTCCTATGAGCTTGGAATCCCCACATCTCCATATAAATTTGAACTAGAAACATAGGTACCCACCCAAGCATTATGTGGCCCAAAAACATCTCAAATAACACCCCCAATAATAAATAAGAGAACCTCCCATTGCTTGAATCTAGTATAGTATAACATGAGACTGATATCATCATCATCAACCACCTATCACCTTTAGCCCTCTACTATAGTGGAGTATAGCTTAAGCCTACTGCATGCCACCTCATAAATTCAAGGTCATCTTCATACAAAATCTCCAAAAATCATCCCATTCCTCCCTCTCAATATGGTAAATTATCTCACCCCATATGGGTAGCCATGTAATCCTATAGATATCCTTAGGTAAGATGGTCATCTCACCTATAGTAGCATGAAGGTGTTAGTGGTAGCATCCCATCTCTTGATGAGTACCACTATCATCACCACATCTTATGGCACATGCTAATAATGCATCATACCACCAAAGCCCACCTCTTCTATATGGGCCCAATCTATTATGATCATCCCTTGATGAATCTCATCAACTATTTAGGGTACCTAGTCTTACATCTAGATCCTCTCTCTTACTTGAAAATTTTGATGATAGAATACTTGTCCACTGACATAATGTGCCTATGAACTATACCTCTTTTCCTAATTCACCTATACCTAGTGACACCATTTTTTCATCGTACCCTATATTACCCTTTACCCGATAACATAACAACTACCTTTCACATCCAACCTTTAACCATTACCTATTAACCTACAATGTTATCTTTGACCTTAACCTTCACCATTAACCTTTAACTACTACTTATAAAAAAAAACCCTTTGACATCACTTTTAACCAAACATTCATAACACTACCTAACCTAAACCCTAACTCATTCAAAATCCTTAAACATTCACCAAATTTTTAAAAACTTATCCAAATTTTAATGATCACCAATGATCATGGTGATCACTGATGATTAGGATACTAACCATATATATTCACTATATAGTGACCTAAGACATTCCCTTATCGATTGCCAACCATCAATCATGACCAGTAATGGTTAGATATGACTGCCAATGGTCATTGCAATGTGACTATCACTGATCCATCAAACCCTACCCTTCTTAAACACCCACCCAAAGACCATACTCAATCAAAAATACTTTTACCTATACATATTCTACCCTACCCTAACTACCCTACCCTTTCTAATTTCAAAATCAACCTCAAATTTAACCATAACTATCCAAAACCTAAACCTAGGTTAACCACTACCCACAAAACAAATAATAAATGCACAACTAGATACCATATATGATTTCATTTAACAAAATCAATCTACTCTACCAATTCAACATGGTACCTACCTCATTCCTCAAACATAATCGAGGAGGAACTATGGGACACATGACTTGGCTATGTGCCCTACCTCACCCATGTTGTATCTTTATCAGTCTAACCTTTGGTCCACTCAATCAAATTGACAGTCTAACTCAACCACTTAAACACTAGTAATATCATCAATGTTTTTCTTACAAAACACTAAATTCCAAAGTCAATTTTATCAAATGAGAAAATAAGACCCATGATAACACTTTGTATCTATGCCCTTTTAAGATTGACACTTAATTATCGATGATTAGGGTGACCACTAATAGTTGACTCTGAGGGTCAACCCTGACCATCGATGATCAGTCTTTTAGGTTCTCTCCTCCAAACAACAAATTTTTATACAAGTTTTTTCACCCAAAACCAAATCAAGTTCCAACCATATGAGATTGCTTTTTCTGACAAACATAGCTAAACCAATGTCAACCTTGCCACTAGCCATTTTTTTCCCCAAACTTTTACCTATTTTGTGATGACCTTTCCTTGGTCCTTTTGACCACACCAACTACATTTCCAAGTTGAAAATTTTTAACTTGCACTACCTTATGCATACCTAACCAACTTATGTCTTAATGAGAGTAATTCCTACCTCAGATACCCATGAATAAATTGATCTTGTCTAGGATCTTGTGTTTATGAGTGTAGCCTAACCATCACATATGGTCATGTGTTACACTTATCACTTGTACTTCTAGTACCAACCTCATTTTTACCAACCATGGTAACCTAGTCAATACACAATCTTGACTATCACACTTAGTTGCACTTTATACACATGTTCATGCTTCAATTCCCAACCCATCAACTAATAACTCAATACCAACTTAACCACTTATCAAACACACACCCGATTATGTTTCACCTCATCAAATCCCAATTTGAGGGGTAACACCTCCTCCTATGCTTGTGATGACCAAATATTCAACCCACAATCTTTTTTTATTTTGAAGCTTGCTAATACAAATTATATAACAAAAAGGGGCAAAATTTAGACACTAGAAAACTACACATAATGGTTCTATATGTTGAAACACCCTTAGACTACCACAATATCCCCTAGGGACCATCCCCTAACCCTTTGACCATAAACCTAAGTCTAGTTAGCTGACTAACTAAATTGGTTCACTAACCCACCTTGACCAAACTTAACCTTTGACCTTCGACCACTGATGATCACTCTAACCATTGATGGTTAGGCTTGACACTAATGGTTAGGTTCCCACCATCTAAATATTCAAACTTCAATCAACTCTATCTTATTTTTTTATATATATCTCATCTAATTTGTGTACGAGTCAATGCAAGCAAAAGGTAAATTTGAACTACTTGTTGATAATATTTTAAACCTATTATTTTACTTCTCCTTCCTTCCTATAAAAAAAGGAGAAGGTGAAGGAGATCCAAATCTATAATCAACCAACCATCTGCATCCAGAGTTAGAGCCTCTTGCATCAACACTCCCTTTTGTAGGTGTTCTTTCAATGAACCAACGAACTAGTAAGTATGATAGAGATTCGAAGTGTTACCACTCATCGACCAATATCCAAACATCATTAATCTATTAAAATTACTCCAATATTCACCAAAATATACTTAACCATTTTCAAATCAACAACCAACAAGCTAAGTATCTATTTTTAGAAAATTAATTACTTTGTTTCTGTCTCACAATCAACCCAGTCCAAACCCATCTCTTAGAATTCCATTTTATAACCTCATTAAATAAGACTTATTAAACACACCTAGAACCCATATTAACCATCATTATTCCCCTTGACCACCGATGGTCTATCCCAACCATCGATGGTCACCCTAACCACTGATGGTCACCCTAGATACTAATGATCACTATTAGATAAATAAATAACAAGTTGTTTTTACCCATCATACCTCAACCAAATCCAAATCTCAAACCTTATACTTGACCACATAACCCTGACCTATTTTATATATCATACTTGATTTATTTTTCATTATTATCAATCAATTTATTTCTATAATTAGTCAAATTTATCTATCCATTTGTCAAGCACTTGTATTTCATTTGAGTATCTTCTATGATATATGAAAGTAATTTATCTTTTTCTTATAGAAATTGATTTTTAAAAAGTGTGGATTGATATCCTCCAAAGAATATCATGCTTCTTGGATTTAGCTTGCTATGAAATCTACCCTACTATCTAACTAATCAACCATTTGCTTCAATGATTTCTTATCTACAGGTCATTCCTCCCAAGCTAAAGAGGAGTATCTACAACCGTCTGGATCAAACATGCATGCATAATGTAATAAATGAACACAGATCAATGTACACAACACATGAATTTACCATGGGAAAACTTCATGGATGTAAAACCGCACCAATGATTATTATTCAAATAATTGAGAAACTTAACTCTGTACCTAATAAAATTCTTCAACCTCTCACTTCTTCTCAAACAAAAATTCACAAAACTATTTGAGATTAAATATGATTAATATTTCATATTCATGGGTTAGTTTCACAATAGGGGTAAAACCTTATTTATAATTAAAAACCAAGGGAGGTGCCGGTTGTAAAAGTAATGGATTCATCCATCCTAATAAAACAATTTAATTAAAATTTGGTAATAATTAAATAATTATAAATATATTATTTATTATCATAAGGTTTTCACCTCATGGTAATAAATAATATTTTATTATTTATTTAATTAATACCAAGGCTAATTGTCAATTAACCCCACTTAGAATTAAATGTTCTAACACCTTGTGTGTAGATAGTCACAAATCTAGATATGTGTAGTGGACTTAAGTCCTATAGTAATCTGCATACATTCGACAAGAATAAGTGAAGCATGGATGTATGATAAAAATTAAATATACTAAGATATCAAGCATATGTAGTGCCTGAAAAACATAAGAAATGTAAACATGGATATGCATACAATCTACAATTTGTATTTTATGAGTAAATATTTGAATGTTTTTGGCATATTCTATTATTTTTATATTTTCTAGATATAAGCTATGTACAAGAAAAATTAAAAAGGTTTTATATATAAAATATCCATAGATGCATGATGTTTAATGGATTTTTGATTGAATTTCCATCAATTAAAGCTAGATTATATACTTTGGGGTTAATTTTTTCTATGAAGAAGTATGGGCCAAGGTAATTTAGTTTGAATTTTCCCTTTTTCTCTTCTTTGGCATTGACATTTTTAATATTTTATTTTAAAATCAAATCATTGTCTTTGAATTTTTTACTTTGAACATAACTAGTGTAGCCCACTGGATTCATTTATGATATTCTCTGAGATGTTATGCAATTTGAATGTATGTGTCATCTAACAATTCTAATTCATGGAGACATCTTTCTCTGTATTGATCATCTATAATAAGCCCTTTTAAATATACCCATAAGGATGGGATTTCTAATTCTAGTGGGATAAATACTTATGTGCCATATACTAGTGAATAAGGAGTAGCTCCTATCGATGTGTAAATACTGGTATGGTAGGCTTATAGTGCATAGATGAGCTAATTTTTCCAATCATCGACAAATTTGGTAACTATTTTGATAAGGATACCATTATTTGTCTTGTTTATAGTTTTTGCTTGACCATTACCCTATGGGTAGTATAGATTAGAGAATTTGTACAAGATCTTATATTTAGTAAAAAAAATCTTCACTATTTTATTCTTAAAATAATTTCCATTGTCTGTAATGATGGATACTGGGAGATTAAAATGGGAAATAATGTTGGTCATGAGAAAATGATATATATCTTCTCCCTTTATGGATTGTAATGAAATGTCCTCCACCCATTTTTTAAAGTATTATGTAGATATTATAATGAATTTGTGACCTCCTATAAATTCTAGATTTACCTTACCAATTAGATCAAATCCCCATAACATGAACAACCATGGGGATACTATGGGTTATAACTATTGTGCAGGGACATGGTGTAAGTTACCATGGCATTGAAATTTATCACATAACTTGGCATATTATTTACATTCTTGTTCCATTGTTGGCCAATATTAACCTTGTCTAAGTAATTTTTGTGACATTGCTTTACCACTACAATGACCACTACATTCACTATCATGCACCTATCTAATGGTTAACGTAGCCTCCTCAACTATCATACATTATAGTAAGTGTCCCTCAAAATATTTCTTGAATAAGTCCCTACTAATAACAATATATAGTAGTGAATTTCATTATAGTTTGTGATTATCATTCCTTATGAAAGTGTTAGTGTAATAGATTTTTGTAGAAAATTATATATATCTGAAAACCATTTAGACACCATTGTACTATGCATGGTAATTAAAAATTTTAGAGTTATGAGGTTGGCATACAACACTAATAGAGATTATAATAAATTAATATTGAAGATAGCTTGGTATTCATTTATGTCAATGGGGATCAATGATGTTTCACTATCCATTACATTGGCATGATAATGTATTTACATGGAATGTTTTCAATAGAGAAGTTTCCCAACTAATATTATAGAAACTGAACCATATTCTTGTAGGTAATGAGGCATTATTCTTTGGTTTCATAGACATATGTAACTTAATTTAAAATTAATTATGAATCCTCATAAACTTTAATTGATTTAATTTGGAGAGCCTAAACTAATTGAAGGCCTAGGATAAGGGTCTCATATTCTATTATATTATTTTTACATGAAAAACTAAGTTAGTAAACAAGGGGTATTGTGTGCCAAAGTGGGTCAATTAAAAAAATTACTACCCTGGCACATAATGCACATCTAAAACTATCAAATAACATTGTCTATGTGTTAGGAATGGTATTATACACCATGAAGTCATCATAAAAATCATCATTGATTATATTTGTATCTAATAATGTGAATGCTACCAATTGTTCTACAATTATCTATCCCTTTACTATTCTTTGTAACATAATATTGAAGTCAAAATCTATGAGAAACATGAGCCATTTATAATACAGACTGAGAGATATGGTTTTGACATAATAAAATTTAAAGGATCAACTTTTGTAATAACTTGTGTTTCATTGTTAATCATATAGTGTTAGAGATGTTGAGTCGCGAATAAAAGTGCCAAATAAATTTTTTCTATTTTTGGATAATTTCATTCATAGTCAATAAGTTACAAATGATGTAGTTTTTGATATTTTTGAGCAAAAAATATCAAAAATCTTGTACCCTAAGGGAGGCCCCTTAATTTTTGGGGGTAAAAATATTTAAAGTGACCAAAGAAACCTTTTTCCATACCCAGCATAAATTAGAGATTTGGTTTCAATTTGAAACTTTCAAAGTTACAAAGTGCACCCAAACTTTTGCTTCCTAATTTTCCAATACTTAGCAAAAATTGAAGATTTGATTGCATTTTTCAACTTTGAAAAGTTATAATGTGCATCCAAACTTATGATTACCACTAACCCAATGCCCAATGGAAACCAAAACTCTATTTAAACTTTGCAACTTTATAAGTTGCAAAATGTAAGCAAAACCCCACTTTTTGTTGTTCACTACACTTGTAAAAACCAAAACTCTGGTTACACTTTACAACTTGTAAAGTTAAAAAGTGTAACTCAAGTTCCATTTTCTACCCTTTCTCCCTACCTGTGGAAACTAGAACTTCGATTGCACTTTGTAACCTATAAATTTGAAAAGTACAACTCAAGTTACACTCCCTGATTCCTCCACCAAACCACTTGATAAAAAGTAGAGATCAAAATGCAAAATGCAATTTTACAACTTACAAAATTGCACTATGACTCCAAAAACATGCTTCTCCCACCATGTTCCCAACCATTACCCTGATTAACATTAATTTCAAGGTTTTATTAATAAATTAGGTTTTTGGGTTATTATTAACATTTTCAAATTGATATAGAGCTCTACATGCCAAGAGACCTAAAAACCAAGATGCCAAGTGATGCCAAACAATGCCACATCTTCCATTGCCATCACCTACATGAATAAAATGATATTCCTCCATTTTTCCTACATTTTCATCAAATTAATGCTATTTATTTTCAACAAAACATAGTTTTTATTTGAATTTACATCAGTATTTTAGATATGAATTTAGGGTTTTTTATTAATTTTATCTTTTTCTCACATTTTTTCAAGTTTTCTCCTATTATAATCTTGTTAAAAAGATCATCAAATCATTTACCATTCATAGTAAAAGTCTAGGGTTTGTAAAAACTATTTAAATAGAGAATATTCCACATAAATTCCAACAGAAACCCCTCTTGATTTTACAAGATCAAGCTCCACGAAGATCCTAGTTTCTAAAACACATAGAAGCCCTGATGGAAATTTTCATTGCTCTAACAACTCTAAATCCCAATCATAAATATGACTTTATTCATCAAACCAAATACCCCACTAGAACTTTCATCAAAATTTGTAAGTGAAAATTAAAAGTCAAAACCCCACTATATATTTTAGCTATAATTACACATTATATCTCCACTGTAATTTTCACTTGCAATTACAAACCAAAACCCCACCAAACTTTTTACCTATAATTACAAGTCAAAACTCTACCAAATCTGTAGTTGGTTCTCTCAAGCCTTTTGTCCTAGATCACATTCTGAAAAGGAAATGAAGTTTAATTAAAAGGGACCTGGTGTCCTATTGATCTTGGATTCTAATACAAATGATATCATTGACACAGATCTAGGTCATATACACCTACCATATTTTTGGAACATAATAAATGATGAATTTAAGAATTATTACATTCAAAGCATTTACAATAGAGGTTTACCCTAGGCATCAATTTTACCACTATCAGTATAGATCCTTGAGATTATTCTCATAATGTCAAAACATTATGATGCTAAGAAAATGGAGGTGGTGAGTGACAAGGGAGAGAATATTCTTAACCTAGACCCTAATTTAATAGATATTGTGTTCATAATTATGGAATATGAAAGCTATCTAGATATAACCCCTGACTCTTCTAAGAAGTTTTATCAAGATAATAATACTACTTATCTATGAGTTCTAAATAAACAATGGCTAAAAACCTCTAGACCTACATCCATGAGAATTTTGAAAACCATAGCTAGGATAGACTTCAAAGATGAATTAGGTGACATTATCATACTCTTGCATAGAGTTACAAGGAACCCAAATGCCAATAATTATTAGGATTGGATGTACTAGTATATCTAGGTGATCCACCAAAAAAAATAGTATATCCACTAGGCCTAGTTGATTTTTGAATCCATCCATAAATATTTGATAGAAGTATAGACTATAGGCATGTTTTATATGACCTCATATTTGGCCTATTTATTACCAAAGGGTATGGCATTCCCAATATTAAACACAGTACTTGATCAGTCAACAAGGTCTTTAACTACTATCTTGACATCATTCTTAAGACAAGAAAACATCATTTTATGAGGGTTAATGATGATTTCATATACTGTATCATAATTATATTTGATAAGGAGCTAGAAATGATAAGATTTTTTGATGCTAAAACATCTAAAATCAAAAATTAGGGATCATATTTCATTAGTTCCCAACATATTCATAGATTAGAGTGGGAGGTTTTAGTGGGTGTCCTTACACCTTTATTAGCTATGTTAGTGACAAATGGGCCCTGATGAAACTTGTGAGACAACTTCCATAAACCCACAAGTTCTTGTCAACCAAGCATAAGGTAGGGATCCATTTCCCTATCAATATAGGAAGATAAACATGCCCTTCCCTATTAAAAGCCAAAAGTGATAATGTTGAGATGACACAAATGACCTTAACAGCTCTCAATGCAAGGCCATTCTATGATGTGACTAGCCATATTACCATTATAGTGGGTGTTACCACATGTTCCATCATTATTTTTTATGAATACTATTGAAAATATATTAAAGGTGAAGAGAAAGTAATATTGAGAGATTATTCCATAATGACTATAAAACAAATCAAAACCTATAACATAGAACCACTTCCTAAGGATTTAAAATATGATGAGTCACTAGTTGATAGGGTATATTATGATAATAAAATATATCTCCAACCTCTTCCATTGGTCAGGTGGTCTATTTTTGAATCCTTCTCATTGATGGATAAGATCACCTAGGTGATAACTAGCTAACGAGCAAAGGGATCAAGATAACCAAAGAGACCTTCAGTATTAGTGACAAGTTGAGAGTAGTAAAGGAAAAGGGTGTGGTAATATTAGTAGAGGGTCCCAATAGTGGAACCCATATAAACCAGACAGATAGGCCAATTTTATCACACAAGTGAAAGCAAAAGCAAAAATTAAAAAGGAGACCTTTCAGTAGCCAAGAGACAATAACATAGCTAATAGATTAATGAATGTCATCTTCTACAAAAGACATAACTATATTCAGATAGCACAAATAGTTCCCCTTCTATCTCCACTATTTAACTAAGCACATTACTCCTTCCTCATGTCTCCACTACCCAATCAACTCAAATAGTTACCCCTCCTATTTATACCACCCACATGTGCAAGTAACTCCCTTGGCAATAATCCAATTGACATAGTTGGACACTCATAATCCACTTTCACCTCCCTCTTTTGCAATCGCTTCCACCTTATCCCTAATATCTACTACCACTCCATTGATAACTAATACCACCCAAAAATACATGGGTATGGATTCAATCATTCTAACTACAATCCCACTAGCCATCCTAAACATTGGGGTAGTTACTGACTCATTTTCATCTCCCATCACACTCCTTATTTAATCTACCCTAAGTGTTCCCACCACATTGATTGATTCATTTTCTGACTTGGATTCTACCCTTCCATAAGTTCACCTTTTCCAACTACCCATGCCTACCCTTACACTCATGCCACTCCCAATTTCCACACCCCTGATAAGCACATCTACATTTTCTTCATCCATTAAAGTACCCATTGATTCCATTCCCATAGTAACCCAAGCCCCCACCAATGAAGTGGAGATAGAAGTACCCACTAATACAATTGTGGCTGCTCAACCCACAAATGGTAAAGAGATAGATAAATCATTAGCCAAGGATTTAATGATAACATTAGTGATAGATACATCACTTGTCATAGTAACCACCAGTGTAATAAATTTATCTATAGATAGATAGGTAGATAGGTGATAGTACTAGATGCACAAGTTTCCATTCTAGGTTGGCTAACATAATCAATGTTGAAGAAGTAAAAATAAGTGGTATCTCCCAACACACTATACTTTGGTCTATTAGAGGCATACAAAAGGTCAAAGGTATGCCCTATGACCATCTCTAGAATATCATATGATGCATCAAGTGAAAGATATGTGGTAATCCCCCCACTAGATAAACAAAAGGAAGATCTAGTGGTGGGGGATTATTAAATAGCTAAAGTACACCTGGGTCATCCAACTAGAGAAGGGCTAAAACATGATGTTTATTCAAGAATTATCTCTCTTTCTGAGAATATGTATAGTGATAAGGTCACTAAAAATTAATTAAATAATAAATTTGAGTAATTGAAAATAACCCTAAAGAAGTTCATCAAGCCAGTATCCCAACCAACTCAATTTATTTCCCAATTCTCTAACAAAAAAACATTTGAAGTAATGATAGAGATTGGTACCATGGGAAGGGCCATAAAAGACTAGGCTAATGAACTCATGACAAAAGGAAACAAAGTGATAAAGATAGAAATTGACTATTATAAGACTCTAAAGGAAGATTGGGCATCTCTAAAAATAGAGATAAGCAATTATGGGAAAGATATTGAAAGACTAAACCCATTCCTTCCAAAATTATAGGTTGTTGACCTAATTAAGGATGACACCCTCATATCAAAGAAGATATTTAAGATTTATATAGAGCATGAGGATGTGTAAATGGAAACCCATTTTTTAATCAGGATACTCACTGGAAGTATAAATAAGGCCAAAAGTACATGTGATAAGGCCATAGATACAATCTATGACATTGAAGATTTGCTTAGTAAATTGTCATGTGAAGTAATATATCATCAAGATCAAACCATTTTGGTTCAACAAGTTTAAGATAAATTCAAAGGTATAGTCAAGTGAGAATCACCATGGGATATAACATTCAACTTGAGTTCCATCCACTGATTCATCAGGTATCACAATACACTAGATCAGATGGGAAAAGATACTCAAGTCTATAGAGATGCATCTAGGGAAATATTTGAAGTAATGGAAAAATGTGAGATCAACAACCTATACACCCTTAGTATTAATTAAGAATGACTTCAAGAGATCTTTAGTAGCTTTGATGCTTACATTGAGAAGATACAAGCAAAAAAAGATAAGGAATCTTTAGAGGTTATGGTTGTGGACTAATTCTTTCAAATTAATTATAAAAATAGATTCTATAAATTACATTTCTTTGTTGTAAGAAATATTTTAAAACTATAGGTTACAAATTATAAGTATCATTTTGACAGCTCTTTCTGAGAAAGATCCACTTGTAATTTTCAAGTATCTTTTTGACAGGCTTAAAGTTCTAAAAGTGAAACTTGTAAATTGCATTTTTACATTTGACAAAGTTTGAATTGCTTAAGCTTGAAAAAAATCATGTTGTAATTTACACTTTCCTTTTTATCAAGTTGAATGAATTAAAAAGTTGTAAAAGTCTTCATGTCAAATTAAAAATTAGGTTTTGCAAGTTAGAACCTAAAATATCTAAAAAAATTCAACGTTTATCAAGAAATGATTCATTTTGGTGACTCATTCCTTGGGGAAGATTAAAAAAACACAACTCAATGAAGAAAGGGTTCAATTAAATATTTTAATGGATTTCTCAACTTCTCCATCACTTGTTGAAATGCCTAGCAGTTGCATGCTTATTTTCCATCTATCTACTCCACTAGGGATGCCATTTCAAGCTAAATACGAGGATGTTTGCATGAAGTTTCCTGGAATTTTATTGCTCTTTAATTGGGTGTAAGGTTTTTTTAACTTCCTCTCTTTCAAGACAATGTTTTTTTATAAATAGGGTACCCTAGTGTAGCCCAGTTATCTTTTTGCTATTAGAAAAATTATTCTACATTTTGAAGAATTGATCTATATGTTGTAACCTAGAGAAAGTGAATAAACTAAAGTTTTGCCTTCCTTATCGATGTTATCTTATTGTATGTACGTCTCTATATTTTTTTTTTGAATGCTCTAAGTATTGTTTCAATCATATAGATTCATCTATGCTATTTATTCTATCCTTTTGAAAGCTTGTTGAGGAAAAATAAAGAACTTTGTTCCTTATATGATAAGTGCCCAATATTACATTTAGTTTCATACTTATATAAGTTTGTGATTCAATAAATTTTAGTATATTTATTATTATACTATGTTCATATAAATAAAGCATTAATTTACACTATAATCACTTGGTACAATCATAATTTTTCAATTTCATTCTAAAACTCTTTTCCTCAAAATTCAACCCCTAGTTAAGAGCAAGATCATTAAAAAGTAGTATTTTGATGTGAATTGGTAAATATTATCAGTTACACTAAACCTAGTGAAAGTAATTTGGCCTTATTCAGAGGTTATCCTCAATTCACCAAGGTCTCATAGCTTGGAGGTGATCCCATTGAGTCATTAGATTTCCCATAGTTTGTAACTCACACTATACAACATAATACCACATAAAGATGGGTGTAAAATCTAATTGATAACAATAGTAAATAACTCACTCTTTATGTCAATCATCATGTTGTGCCAAGAGTGCATCAAGTGCATGATCTATTGTTGAAATGTAAATGAGAAGTGGCTTGTTATGTGTTAGTGGTACTAGTATCGATGGGTTCAACAAGTACTATTTAAGTGTGTCCAAGATTTCTTGACATATGACATCCCATTCAGATTTTATATCCTTCTTAAGTAATCTAGTGAATGATTGAGTCTTATATACTAGTTGTGCCACAAAGCGATATATTGTCTGAATCTTTCCCTGTAAGGAACAAAGTTGATTTAAGTTGGTAGGAGGAGGCATGTCCATTATAGGTTTAAATTTATTTGGTTTAACCTTGATATTGTATTATGATATTACGAATCCCAAGATTTTATCAAATGAAACCCCAAATATGAATTTCTTGGGATTTAATCATACATTGTGTTTTATTAATCTTTTGAAAATCTACATTAAATATATTTCATGGTAATGTCGGTATTTTGATTTTACAAGAAAGTCACCAACATAATATTCAACTATATTATGAATGAGATCATGAAAGTTATGGGTCATTATTTATTGTTATGTTACTCCTAGATTTTTTATCCAAAAGGCATGACTATATAGAAGAAAGTGCCCCATGGTGTGGTAAAATAATTTTTTTCTCAGTCTTCTTCAATGATCTTGATTTGATTATAACTAGCAAAAACATCAATAAAAGAGAACATTTCATAGCCTGTTGTGGAGTCCACTATCATATCAATGCTGGGTAGAGGAAAATCATCCTTAGGACATGTTTTTTTTAAGTCTCTAGAATCACAACAACATTATATTTTTCCATTAGCTTTAATATCTAGGATAATGTTAGCATCTCATTGGGGATGAGCAACTAGTTGAATAAAATTGACATCAAGGAGTCATTAGATCTCATCTTTGACTAAAATAGAAACCTTGGGGTGCATTTTTTTGAATTTTTTGTTTAATAAAATTTACATCAAGGCCCAAGAAAAAATTTAGGGAATTCCTTTAAAATCTAATGAATATCTATATTTTCTTCTTTACATAAGGAAAAAACCAATAATATGATGAGAGGACTAGTATCGGTGTCATAATTGAACTCAACTATCTCTTTGTTAAGTAACTTAGATTTATCAATAGTCTACGATGTTGTAAGGATAATATCATTTGTGTCAAGTGAAATATCATCAGAACTATTTGAACATTCACCAAAATATGCCTAGGCATTTATGGAATGAGGAAACCTATTCTTATGATAGAAGGAAGGGAAATCCTCATATGCCCCTAAAATTTTTAAGAGAGCCTTGTTGTTAGCAAATTCATAAAAATTAGGTAAATCTAGAGAATTTTTATCATCAATAATATTAGGTTAAATAATTGAAAGTGTAAAAACATGATTTATTGTATTATCCACCCATGGAATGGATGGATAAAACATTATATATTGATAATCATGGTGAGGGGACTTGGCATTATATGTGATATCTTTATATCCAATTTCTTGTTTGCCTTGTTGATCATATGCCTCAATAGGATTAAGGATTCCCTCTTCATTTTTTATGAGGCCTTGTCCTATGTAACCAATTTTAAAAAAATATCTCAATTCAAAGGGAGAGTGAATCAATTATCATGTCCTCTAAAGGTGTCTAGGGGAGTCAAATGTGAAATCTACATATCATACTAAAGGGGTGTTGTAAAAAAATACATGCAAGGATTATAATTATGTGAAGGCTCTATATGCTGACAATATTTGAATGGTTATTGATCTATAGGGCATGTATATATATGACCTTTGTATCTAAACTTTAAACATACATGTAAAGTGGATGAAACTACATGCATATCATGAATCCAAGATCTTATAAGAAAGATATTGTAATTAAGATCATTAGCCATAGCTTGACATGTCATAGGTAGTGTTCTAGGTCCCAATGTAAGGTTTAGTATGAATTGACCCAAAAATTTGCATGGAATATTATCAAATCCTTAGATGTTCATATTAGAAGGATCCAAATCATTAGCATGTATATTAAGAAGCTGAAGAAAAGAGATATTAAAAAATTTCAACCTTGATCCATTATCAATAAAAATTCATTTGATACCCACATTATAATGTAGAGAGGTAGGTGTAGACCTATGATGTGTTAAGGTGAGAGTTTTTATTTTTTAAATGAAATATACTCTTCAGTCCATTTCATAGTATTAATTAATGAACCAACATAAGCTAGTTATACTATGTGAGGCATCTTAGTATCATAGGGTGCTACATACAAAATATCTTTGTATCTATCATAATGTTGTAAGAGTTCTAAAATGGAAATTGTAGCTAAATAAACACTACTTTGGTCAAAAAAAATATAACCATGGGTTTTTATAACCTACCATGCTTTGAGACCACATGTGGAAATCATATCATGGACTATAGTGTCTACTATGAGCATAGAGCTAATAGTAGAGGTGGGATAGTATTTAGATGTGTAGGGTTGAGAAGTAGGAGGGATAAGTGAGACCAATTATGTTCTCTTATGTCTAGTAGTGATAGGTAAGGAATAAAATTGAATCAAAGAGAAAAAAACATCTAAAGGAGACTTGCTAATTTTAGGTAATGTATGTGGTATATTATGTAATATATCCTCTATGTGTTTAAATATTTTCTTCTTAATTACATTCCAGCATCAGAGAAAAATAACATGCTAAATAAATAATGAAACATGAAATATAGTTCAATTGATATAATAATCATGTATAAATGTGTTTATGTCTTCTTAGAGTTCATTATGAATTAAAGGAAACAAACATGCAAATGAAAGCATTATACTTTGAATAAAAAAGTGATAAATTTCTTATATAATTATTATCATGATTATACCAAATAAAAATCAAAAGATATATAGACCTAAAATCTAAATATGGGTTATAGAATGTTGGAAACAGAAAACCCTAAAGGTGGTCTAGTGCTAGGGTTTGTGCAATGTTCAAAGTAAGGTTCACCAAATGATTTAAATTTTTAGATTTATTGAGTGTAAGCCCTAATTTTTTAAAGAGCATTAGTATAGTAAATTAGAGTATAAATATGCAATAAATATAACTAATAATTTTTAATAGAATTGACCTTGATTTAATTTATTACTTAGCTAAAATTAACTTAGACAAGAGATATAGAGGTTGTAAAATGGGACAAGAGCTGATCTAAGTGCCATGAATAGGATCCAAGTGTTAAAACCCTTCTTGAATAGTAGAACCCTATTTGGATAGTACCACCAATGGTGCTAGTGTCATTATCTTGGTGTTAATTTCCTCTATAAAGAACTATTTTGAGATTTTGGGTAAACCTATGTTTGAGTTTAAAAAGCATGTTCCTATGCACCTGAGTTCTGAATCCCTATATGTGACTAATTTTGAATGATTTTGTATGTAAAACCTAAATCTCCATGATTTTAGGGCATCTAATTAGCACAATTACAAAAGTGTGATGTTAGTGGGATAGGTTGGACATACTCAACACCCAATTGTGATTATAGTTGCATACATACCAATACTCTAAGGGGGGATTAAGATTGATGTAGTTATCCCCACCTAAATGCTAGTGCCAGTATAAGTGAAGCTAGTATGAATTCTATTTTGAGTGATTTGAGAGGATATTGAGACTAGAAATCTGAGTATTTTGAGCTTGGGATGGTTGTAGATGGTTATATGTAGAAGTAGGGAAAAATAAGGATTGATGATCTTGATTGTATACAAATTCTTCTAAGTTTGTTTGTGTTATTTGCATATGATTTCCATCTAGTGAATAATGTGTTAAAAGTCATGTGTGTGTGTGTGTGTGTGTGTGTGTGTGTGTGTGTGTGTGTGTGTGTATATATATATATAGAGAGAGAGAGAGATCTTGTGTGGGTCTTAAAATAGGTTTAAGACAAACTTAAGTGGTTTTCAATGTGAAAAGATATCCCTTGGTGTCCAAAAGTAGGAAAAGGACAATAGTGCCCAAACTAGAACATTATCACTATTAGTGTTAATGTCCAAATTATGGCACTAGTGTCTATGTGGCACAACTTGAGGCACCATGGGATAGGATACTAAAGTGAAGGTTTTGGATTGCTTTAGGGATGTATATGGATATGTGTGGCTCACACAAAGGTTGGATAAGTGTCTAAGTATGACTTAAGATAGGTCTAGGGCTAAGTTGTGGATAGGTGGTCTCAAGTAACACTCTTAGCACTCAAGTATTATTTTTAGATGATTGCATTATGCTTTGTGTCCATGATGGATATGGATGGGCTTAACCAAGAGGTTGACTAGCTTGTGTTTTTGGTTATCATTTATCCAAGAATGACTACCCAAAAACCATTGATTTCCCTAGAGGAGTCCACTATGAAATTATTGAGGAATATGGTGAGGCTAGTCTACATTTGGTGGGAAATATGAAGGAGTGGATTGTTGAGGTGAAAATGGAATGAATGGTGTATTGAAATGTGTGGAAGGTGTGGTCTAGGTCTTAGGCACAAAGGCCTTAAAATGTGAGTCTATTGGAACTAATCATAGCTTCTTGTCATCTTTGGTCCTCAATTAGTTTTCTTGGTTTATGATTCTTGTTGTTCCCCCTTAGATGTGATCATAGGTACTATAAATTTTTCCATTCACCCTCCAACATGTAGATGAGGATACACAACTACACATGCATGGTTTTCAAACCAGTGTCTTGAATAAACTTACTGATACATCACCCTCATCTTCATTGATTTATATGATGAGGGGCCCAACTGAGTCCTTTAAATTTCATTTGACCCCATATGGTTGTTCTTTAGTTGTGCTTGGATCTTATGTGGAAATGACCACTTATGCTTGATCTCTTAAACTCAATTCCTTCATTATAAATAAAGATTGTACCCTACACTAAGTTTTCTATTCTTCAATAATTGTGTCCACCATAATGGACTCTAGTGGAGGTGGGTTTCAAAAATGAGGATGGAATGAACTCTGATGTGAACCTAGACTATTTGAAATATATACTAATAGAACCATTATTTCTCATCTAATTTGTAAAATGGAACATTCTTGAAATCTTAGATCAACACCTTGTCTACGTCCTCTCATGTAACACCTAATGGGTCCAACCAAATTATACTATGATGGTGGGAATTTTAGGGTCATTAAACCATGTTTTATATTTTTGGGTCCTCTTTGGTAGTGGTGGAGTTAGATTCATAGTTGGTTCCTTGTGTCTTTTCAATGTCTATTCTGATCCCATCGAATAAAATTGTAATTATACTTATGAAAGTGGCTCTTGGATAGAATCAATGTAGTGGTTAGGCATTCCATGCAACCATGTTTCATTAGCAAATAAATTCTACATGCACTTATACCATGGTGATTAAAAATGGGAGAGGAAGTTTTAGAGACATTGGTAACTCATGAATGCACACCATGACATAGTTATGTAGCTTTATAACCACTATAATGGGTCCTATGTAATTGATTATGTCACATAGCTCATGTGGGTTAGTTATGATTAGGCCTCAAATGTACAATATCCAATTCATGAACTTATGTATCTATTGGTAGAGTTTTTTTTACGTCATGTCTATGTCAAAATTATGAATTCCATGGTGAAAAAAGGGTTTTTTTGGTTAGAAATTAACATCAATGTCAAATTATCCTTCAGGTGACTTCTAATGCATGAAAAGAGTAGAATCACCAAGAACTAGTATTGAAATGATTATGTTCCTTCAAAGATAAAAATTTTAGAATTTATTTTGATTTATGAGGCCAAAAACTTAGGCTATATAAATTTTTTATCTATCCACACCATTTAGAAAATAATGTAGATAACACCCTTAGTCACTTGTTTTCCCCTTTGGTGGTCTTCTAATATCTTCACATGATGAACTTGGCCTAAACTCACATAGGTGCTTATATTACCTAATCAATTAGAACACTACAATTTGATCTTGAATATCTCTCCTTTATTTATTGGAAAAATGTGGGGGGGGTTGACTTGTATGGATGTGTTTTATTCCCTCTCATAGGTAACCCTATGGCTTGTGTGACAATTTCAAAATTAATGTGGATTGTGACTTGTGGTGAGAGATGACTAGACCTTTAATTGTAGTAACTTTGTAAGGTCATCAATAGTTCATCATTTTGGATAGATGTTATGAGTTTGGATAATTACTTAGTGTCATAATATCACATGATGAAGGAGTGCCATAACTATTCTCCTTAATGTGGTGGTTGTGAAAACTAATATTTATTGGTGGCATCAATGAAGTCAAATGGTTCTTAATTATTTCATTGGGTTTGTTTCAATGATAACCCTATTCCCATCTTTTCATCAGAATAATTGAGAGTAACTATGATGAAATTGGTGGCCATTTTTCTCCTTTGTAAACTTACTTATTCCTTATTTTTTCACATTGATAAAGGCTTTTTTATAGTCTCATTCTCTTTCAAATAATTCTCGCTTGACACATAGTACACATTTAAAGTTCATGATGTGAGAAAAGTGTGATTTGATTCAAAAATTTTGCTCTTTTTATAAAATTTTACACTAACTTATGTAGATATATTGAGCTACTTTGTGTGCCAAATCATGTTCAAAAACCTAGTGATGTGCAGTACATGGCCTTCTTACTTCCAATGATTATTATTAATTACTTATGAAATTTAGTGGAAAACACACTAACTATGGATTTTAATGTGTTATATAAGTATAATAAAAATCAAAAACAAAAATTATTTCAAAAGAGAGTTTATAAAAAATATAAATATATATAGGAGAATTGTGTGCCTTGAAATCAACATTATTCATTCCATACTATTTACTTTATAGCTATATAATGCAAAAAATTGAAAAGTTGCTAAAGTTTATAAATGAGGATTAAAATTTCACTCCAAATGGATATTAAATATTTATACCTTATAAGTGTAAATCTATATAAAAAGGTGAAAAATATTTTAACTTTAGTTTACGATATCATTATTTTAATAATGCCACTTGTTGGGGTCATATTTTATATCTCTTTGATCCAAATTTGAAATTACAATAAGCATTGGAAAGGTTGTCAAGTGAAATAGTATATAAACCCTAAAAATATGCCTATGGAATCCATGTAGGGAACCAAAATAAAGTCTAGGGTATGAATACTACACTAGAAGGCTCTAAAATTTCAAAATATGAAAATGTATTAAAAGCTAAAAAACATTTTTTTAGAAGCTTTCAAAATTATACTCTAAATGACTATCCAAATAAATTGTTTCTCCTTAAGAATTAATGGGATTTATTAATTGTAGGTTTTGGACCAAATGTGTAAATGTTTGTTGAATCTAGTTCCCAATGAATAAATTCCATTGGTTTACCAACTAACTGCCTTTACCTCCTAATAATGCATGACCTACTAATGTTTCATTTCTTTGACAACTATATAAAAATATATTTAGTAATAACTAGTGTTACAAATTATGGATTTATATATATTATCTAAAAGTTCTCACCAAAGATTTATGTGTCCAAGAGTGGTGGAAATTATGATCAAAACAACTCTTCATTGAACACTAGATGCAACCTGAGGTTGGGTGGATAACTGAGCTCAAATATATTTTCTCCACTTTTTTGATGATCATGTATGGCCAATTTCACAAATTATGAGGTTACTATATGGAGATTATATCCACTCCTTCTGATGATGCCAATATTTTTTTCCCACTTGGATTTGATGGGGAACATGATGTGATCATGACATTTAATTTGAGTGAATTCGACACATTCATGTTCTTTTGTAGAATCATGAACTTATATTTTGTAGAATTTCATGAAATTTTTGTTTAATGTGTTGAATTGAATTAAAAAACCTATCTTCCTTATTTATTTATTTATGACCATGGGTTGATTCTTCCTCAAAAATAACATGAAATTATAAATTGATGGGGGATAATTGTTGAAATTTGATAAATACCCAACAAGGGCTATGTATCCTTATGGTAGATATGATGGACATGTTAGGAACCCCACAGAAGCACCATTGATTACCAAGCAACTTAATATGTGGAAATTAACTAGAATGCACAAGTAACTAGAATTTGGAAATAACATAGAATATGAGAGACAATACACAACCTTGTATTAATACTCATCCAGAAAAGAATTACAACAAAGAGACGCCACACTCTTCCACCTTACAGGTTCACCACACCAAGTGCTCAATCATTCACCTTCAAGAGCTCACTCTCTCAATTACGGTCCCAACACATAACTCAAACACAGAGTTGGTGTTCACCTCCAACCAGTCAGTATCACTACTTCCAGTACACAAGTGCTCCATGCACTCCATAAGTGCTCCACACACTCTAATTACACAAATGTACTTCAAGTAGATCTCCCCTGAACTTGCAACAACCTGCAACTTAAATGATCTTACTTTGGAAGGAACTACCTTGCCTTCCTCTTTTCTCTCCAACTGAGTACACACCATACTCCAAGTAGATCTTGCCTGATCCTACTCCCTATTGTGTTGCTGTCACCTTGATCCTACTGCCACCTGTAGATCAACCTGGTTCTGCACACCTGTAAACCTAGACCTCGCACACACATACACCTGTAGATCAATTATCTTACTTACCATGTAGATCTCCAAATGTGGCCTTGCACACTTGCTGACCAAGATCCTACATACATGAAGAATCCTTTTGATTCTCCAAACCAGCACCCACACTTGGCACTGTGGCACTAGGAGGAACACACCATGCTCTCTTCACACACAGAAGGAGCTAATATTTTCTCTCTTACTCTCTAGCACAAATTACAATACAGCCCATGAGTCTATTATATAGATCTCATGCAAATAATAATTAGACACCTAATTACAATAATTAGATCCACAGCTTCAAGTCTAAAATTGGCTCTTAACATGCAAACACTCAGTTCGTTAACAAACTATTCATGTAACTGATAGTTCTAGAACTGCACAGGCGACTGATGTCGGTCCCTATCTGCCTGGAGGTGACCGACATCGGTTGACTCCTACCGACGTCAGTTGCATTCCTATCCACCACTGGCCGACGTCGGTCAGCCTAACCGACGCCGGTGACTGTGACACCTCCTTCCCTATATGCATCGGTGAAGCTTTTAGCTCCACAACCTAACAATCTCCCACTTGAAGATAAATAGCTACATTGTACCTATACCTATACCCCATCTGATCTATTTCCTAGCTTGTATCCCTCTTCAAGATCAATCCTGAAGACCACCCACCACACAACCTATGGTGCACCTCCTTTCATCCAAGTAACCTGCCACATTCAAACCTACAAACCCATGTAGTGAAGTTCTAACCCTGCATAGCATGTATACCTGCTACTGGTCCCTCTCAAATACCTGAGAACCCACTTCCCTGAATTGGCTCCTAACTCTCTAACAGCTCCCACTGATGGGGAAAACTCAGGTCTATACCAGACCTCATGTGATTTCAGACACTGAACTATCCAGCCCTTAGTGTGCTCCAATTTTGCATCCTTCATATTGAACCTTGCCAACACCTGATTCACATCAGCTCCCACTAGAGACAAAATCAACCTGTGATCTTCCATGTCTCTCATGCCAAAGAATTTCACTGCTCCAAATTCCTCATGACATGCCACTGAACTAACCTTACCCTTAGCTCAGTAAAACCCTATATGTATGAACCTGCTAGCTAGCATACCATCCACATATAGTAACAGGATAATGTTGCAATCATCATCCACCTAGTAAGACAAATACAATGGTTACACTGACATTGACTAAAGCCTGCTTTGTCATCCACCTGTCAAAACCTGTACCACTATCCTGCAGCTTCTTCAAGACCATATGACCTGGCCTTCCATCTCATGTGTCCATTCTCTCTATTCTTTAACTAAGGTATCCATTTGTCTTTCAGTGCTTTCTTTCCACTGGCAACCCTACCAAATCTCTTGTTTGGTTCTGCATCCTGTTCATGCCATGCTCCCACTGTTTCCTAGATCTTCCCTGCTCTACAGTGAGCAACGAGTATAAATAAGAGGAATAATAAATTTGAGGCCTACTTACCCTTTCAGTCCTCCATATGGGCATTTGAGACTCCTTGACAGCTTGTTGTCCACCCAAAATCCATCTCAGTGACTGACCTCGATCACTACACAGTCTGCATCTAATCGACGTCGGTTCCATGTGACTTTCCAGGTCATCGATGCCGATTATCTTGTCAACATCAGTCTCCACCTACCCGACACTACCAACTTCTCTGGTCTGCACATGACTGATGTCGACACCTGTCTGTTCGACGTTGATTACCCTTGACCAACACTGGTACCTGTGTATGCCTGTGAGTGATGAATTTTTACCTGTGAGCTCCTTTGAATCAATCCCATGTCCAAACTGCCCTGCTCAGAGTTACTCAGCCCCATCCACTAATCTCTATCTATCATCTCCTCCAAGAACACCAAGGCTTTCTAGTTCTTAAGTTTATCAAATACATTAGTCTTCCTTTTCCTGTAATAAACACAATCCTTTCTTGTAGCATCCCACTGCTCACAGAAATATCGGTCTATGCTCTCTGAAGCTGAACTCTTACCATCTAACTTAAGAACATCCATTCCCTTCTCACTTATGTGACCAAACCTACAAAGCCACACCTGTGCAACAGAAGTGGAATCAGTAATACAAGCAAGTATATAAAGAGTACCTGCTTTCTTACCACCAACGAATTCAAGTGCATCTGTTGTGAGAGTTCTTGTGCATCTCTCATCACCCAACTTTCCTGAAGAAATTAGCTACATATTTAGAACTGGGACCTGCATGACATTCTTCAACACCCATGTGTTGGCCGCCTGCAATTTTAGCTTCACTTCCCCTTTGCCAATTCTTTGGCAAGGCACACCAGCTCCTAAATAAATCTTTCCAAAGTCTCTAAATACCTTAACATGGAAAAATACTCTATTTCGGACTGCATGGAAAGAGGCAACAAAATCTATAAACCAAGATTCTACTTTATCCAAGGAACATCTCAGAGCATCTTGTGCAACAACACCTGCAACATCTGCTTCTTCAATTCCTTCATGCTGATCTTCTACCAACCAATAATATTTCTTTACCTGCTCTTTCTTTCCATAAGACCGTAATTGACCATTCGTGCCTTTGAATTCCTCCATTCTTAGTGTATTTTCTTCTACCATTGCTATACTCCCACTCAATCAAAAACCCCTGAGAGTGACCTGTAACCAAACACAAAACTGCTCCCTGCAACCTTAGCTCTGATACCAACTGTTAGTGGTATCAAGCTATGAGCCAACAACCTTGCTTTGATACCAACTTTTAGGAACCCCACGGAAGCACCATTGATTACCAAGCAACTTAATATGTGGAAATTAACCAAAATGCACAAGTAACTAGAATTAAAAAATAACACAGAATATGAGAGACAATACACAACCTTGTATTAATACTCATCCAGAAAAGAATTACAACAAAGAGATGCCACACTCTTTCACCTTAAAAGTTTGCCACACCAAGTGTTCAATAATTCACCTTCAAGAGCTCACTCTCTCAATTACGGTCCCAACACACAACTCAAACATAGAGTTGGTGTTCACCTCCAACCAGTTAGTATCACTACTACCAGTACACAAGTGCTCCACACACTCCACAAGTGTTCCACGCACTCCAAGTACACAAACATACTTCAAGTAGATCTCCCCTGAACTTGCAACAACCTACAACTCAAATGATCTTACTTTGGAAGGAACTACCTTGCCTTCCTCTTTGCTCTCCAACCGAGTACACATCGTACTCCAAGTAGATCCTCCCTGATCCTGCTCTTTGTTGTGTTGCTGTCACCTTGATCCTACTGCCACTTGCAGATCAACCTAGTTCTGTACACCTGAAAACCTAGACCTCACACACACATACACCTGTAGATCAATGATCTTACTTACCATGTAGATCTCTAAATGTGGCCTTGCACACCTGCTGACCAAGATCCTACATACATGAAGAATCCTTATGATTCTCCAAACCAGCACCCACACTTGGCACTGTGGCACTAGGAGGAACACACCATGCTCTCTTCACACACAGAAGGAGCTAATATTTTCTCTCTTACTCTCTAGCAAAAATTACAATACAGCCCATGAGTCTATTATATAGATCTCATGCAAACAATAATTAGACACCTAATTACAATAATTAGATCTGCAGCTTCAAGTCTAAAATTGGCTCTTAACATGCAAACACTCAGTTTGTTAACAAACTGTTCGTGCAACCGACAGTTTCAAAACTACACAGGCGCTTGACATCGGTCCCTATCTACTTGGAGGTGATCGACGTTGGCTGACTCCTGCCAACGTCGGTTGCATTTCTGTCCACCACTGGTCGACATCGGTCGGCCTAACCGACGCCGATGACTGTGACACTCAACAACCTCTCAGCAACCTCCTTCCCTATTTGCATCAGTGAGGCTTTTAGCTCCACAACCTAACAAGACATATGGAAGAATCTCATCCCATGTGCATGGATGTTTTGAATGGTACATCTAAAGAATATGCTCTATCAAGTTTTTCAACACATTTATCTATGTTAGAATTACCCTCTATTTGGGATAATCTATTTATCCTAAGTTCTTTTTTTGTGTGTATAATTTTTATTTATGTGAATTATAAATTCACATAAATATAGATTATATGAGGTGTCATTCACCTCTTTGTTATCCTTTAATTTTTTGGAGTTACTTGCATAAGTAACCCCTTTCCCCACTTGGCACACACTTCCCTACACTCTCTAAGGGAATAAGCCATAAGTGGCACGCACAAAGGAGGATTATAAGGTAATCATGGGATTACTTATAACTCCCATTGTTTTCTTATTTATATATAAAATATCCTTCCTCTGCTTATAACTCACTATAAAATTGAATCTCTCTCTCTTCTTTCCAAATTGATCTTGCTTCTAAATTTTAACTGTGTAGATTTTGGTGATAAGCCTTCTTATAAGATCATGTGGATTTTTATCCAATATGTTTCAGTTCCCACATCAAAATTCTTGTATCATTTATGATTTGGACCTTGAGAGTTAATATTATTTCTTGATTTAATTAAATTTTACACTTTTCAATGTCATTGATAATCATTTTTTGTTTAATGCACTTTTATAGTTATAATTTTTTTGGAAAAACACTCACCAAAAAAAGAGAGGTCATTTTTTTCATTAGCATGGTATTTAATTGTTATCTTTTAATCATATCAAATCACAGTGCAAGTAATTTTTAATTTTTTAAGTCTTTTAATAACTTTTTTCTTAAAACATATTTAAGTGTGAGCTTTTTTTTTTTTCAAGCTCTTTGAGCGTTTGTTAATTTGCTTAGGGATATTTTTTGGGTGCATAATTTTTTTCCACAACCATTTTAATAGTAGCTATCATTACAAATTTTTATTGTATGCCTTGCAAGACATATTTTAGTTTAAAACTATTGTGTTTTTTATGCAATTCTTAAACCATTTAGGTTGTCACATTTATTGTAATTTAGCAAAGTCTATTTGTATTTGTCTTTCTTGTCCTTTCTCCATATATCCTCCATTCTAAGTGATATTTTTACCTATTCACTTTTTGATATTGTGTGATTTTTTGAATCACAATGACTCAATTGTTTCTTGAATTTAAACTCATGTCCACCAATTACCATTTATGCAAATCACATATGCAATACATATTCAATTGTAAACACTTGGTGTCCATAATAGATGGCAAGGACTTTGAACCTAATGAAAAGACTCACATTTACAACATTAAATAAAAATAACAAACAAAAAATGATGAGGCCTTAGGATTGATTGGCATAGCCATGACACCCAATTTGTATATGCACATTGATGGTTGTATTCTTGCATCTGCCACTTGGTATAAGCTTAAATTAGTTTATGATGTTGTGAATGAATCCAAAAAAGTTCAAATTTAAGATTAACTGTCTGATTTAAAGTATAATGACTTCAAAACTATGGATGATTTCTTGACTAAATTTCACTCTTTTCATTCTTAGCTAATTGGTTTAGACATTAAACTTTTATATTTGAATTTAATTCACATTATCATGAAAAAATGTTTGCCTAAAACTTTTCATAAGTTTATTACAAATGTTCACCTGCAACTAGCTTTTATTATTTTATCCACTTTGTTGACATTTGATTTATTTTTTAATTTATTTCATCAAGAATAACATAAGTTAATTCAATTTGGTAGTCTTATTATTAATGAACATGATTTTTTTTCTAAGCACCAACATAAGAATGGAAAATAACATGTTAAGTCCAATCATACACATGACAAAAAATATCAACAATCTAACTCAAAACCTAAGAATAAGTTTTAGTGTAATTATTGTGATAAAAATACACATGATTAAGATCACTATTTTAAAAATAAACATGATATTAAAAGTGGCAATTTTAAAATCAAAGACAATGCTAGCACTATTAACACTAAGACTCAAAACAAATAGAAGTCTAATACTAGAGCTGATTTTACTTGTGCTTTACATGCTTCTCATGTTGAATTGATTATTTATTCTAGTGTTAATCAACATATGACCTATAATTCAAATTTGTTTACTTCTATGGAAATAGATATTTTTAATAATCATTTAATTCTTTCAAATCATGCTTATTGTAACATTGAAGCCATAGAAACTCCTAAAATCCCAAATGGTGAATTGCATGATGTCTTGCTTGTTCCTAATTTAGAATTAAATTTAATTTTTGTTCTTTAATTATGAAAAAATGAATATAAAGTAGAATTATATAATGACACTTTCTATGTTAAATTTACCAATAAATAGTTGTAAGTAGTTGCTGCTACTTTTTAGACAATGATAACTTGTTCAATTTTACTGGATTTTCTTTTTCCTCCTCTACTCATAATTTGATTAATTTTGTTGATGATAACTTGTGGAATGAAATATTAGGACATATTAATTACCTAATTATTAAACTTATGCATAAACTCAATATGGTGCATGTTTTTCCTAAAATTCCTCCTAGTGATTCTGTTTGTAGTAGTTGTATGGCTGGTAAAATTCATAGAGAATCTTTTCCTAAGAATCAATATTGGCATGTTAATGAAAATATTAATTTATTTAATAGTTATCTCTTAGGCCATATTAAAATTCCTATTATTGGTGCAAAGTATTCTTTAAATTTTTTTGAAGATTTTAGTAGATGAGTTTGGATTTACTCCTTAAAAATTAAAGATCAAGTTTTAGACATTTTATTGAGTTTCATTCCATTATTGAAAAGCAATATAGTTATTATTTGTGCATATTAATAAATGATAATGACATGGAATATTTTAATAATGATTTTATTTCACATTTTAAGTAACATGGTATTAAACATAAGAAAACAATTTCTTACACACTTGATCAAAATGGTGTTATCGAATCTAAACATAGGAATATTACTAAAATGGTAAAGTGTATGTTATATGATAACAATATTCATTATAAATTTTAGGATGAAGATATATATTATGATGACTATCTTATTAATAATACTCCCACTAAATATATTTTAAATATTACCCTTAAATAAGCTTGGAGTGGTAGAAAACATAATCTAAAGCATTTATGTGTTTTTGGTTGTGATGCATTTATTCGTATTCTCATGGAAAAATGGAAGAAGTTATATTATAAAGTGAACACTTTTATCTTTATTGGTTATGATGAATCATCTAAATATTATCAAGTTTATGATCCTCAAACTAAAAAAATTAAGATTAAAAGTGATGTTAAAATTGTTTAAAATGGTGTACTTGATCATGCTTTCAATTTAGATTCTCTTGATATAATTTATTCTTCTTTTATTTTTAAATAAATTGATAATCATAATGATGTTGTTATTACTACAATTGATTTTATTTATTCTAGTCTTGTTCCACCAAAATTTATGCCTAAGTAGGCTAAGACTACTTTAAAAGCTTCTAGAATTGATGTATATCTTAATGATACTCATATAACTAGGCAAGAATTTTGTAATTATACTTTGATGTCTAAAATTATGAATAATAATGATCCCACTACCCTAAAACAAGTTCAAGGTCACCCTCATTGATAAAAAGTAATGCATTATGAATACAACTCTTTGATTTCCAATAACACTTGGGACTTAGTCCCTCTCCCTATATGGTATCATTAAGTAAGTTGTAAATGGTTGTTTAAAACTAAGTTTAATTCTAATAATCAATTTGAAAAACATAAAGCTAGAATAGTCACTAGATGTTTTTCTTAAATTGAAGGAATTGACTATAATGAAACTTTTGAACCTATAGCTAATATGCCCATAATTAAAGTTGTTTTAGAATTAACTACTCACATGCAACGGCCTCTTTATCAAATAGACGTTAAGAGTGATTTATTAAATGGTGACTTTCATGAAAAAATTTACATGTCTCAAACTCCTAGTTCTATTAATAAAGGCAATGAAAATATTATTTGTAAGCTGAACAAAGTCATCTATAGTTTAAAACAATCTCCTAGAGAATGGTACTTTAAAATCTATCAAATTTTCATAGCTCAAGGCTTTACTCGTAGCTCTAATGATCTTAATATTTATATCAAATACATACAAATGGTATAATTATAATTATTTTATATGTTTATGACTTAATCATAGCTGGTATTAATAGTTCAATGGTTTGTTGTACTAAAAATATTTTAAATAATACCTTTGAAATGACTGATTTGGTTTTCTTACATTAATTTTTAGGCATTAAAGTTTGGCAAAAAAAAGATAAAATTTATATTTCTCAATATAAATATGAATATGACTTGTTATTTATATTTAATATGATATATTTTAAACTTGTTTCTACCCTTGTGAACTTGGTGTTAAATTAATTAATGACATGGAATTTGAAAATGTTGATCCAATCTCTATAGATAATTAGTTGGTAGTTTGAATTATCTTACTCATAATCATTCCAATATTATTTTTTCTATTGGATTGGTTTTTTGTTTTATGTTTAAACCTTGAGATACTCATTTTAAATTTTTTAAAAGGATTCTTCATTATATTAAAGGAAATCAAAATTTTGGTATTGAGTATATCTCAAATAACAATTTTTCTTTGATAGTTTATTCTGATTTTGATTGGGCTAGTGATCCTAATTATTTTAGATCCACAAGTGGCTATAATTTCTCTTTGGGTTTTGGCACAATTTCATGGAATATTAAAAATTAGACTATTATATATTTATCTTCCATAGAATATGAGTATAAATCTTGTAATCATGATGCCAAGGAAGCTATTTGGGTTTGAAGACATCTTGTAGATTTGGGCCACCCTCAACCTTCGGATACTCTAATTTTTGGTGATAATAAAAGTTCCATTGCCTTAGAAAAAAATTTGGTCTTCCATGCAAGTTCCAAGCACATTTATATTCAACATCACTTTTAACATGAAATTCTTGAAGACAATCAAATTCTTCTCTCTTTCTGTCCTAATCAAGAATAAATGGTTGATATCTTCACTAAGCCATTCTGCAAAGAAAAGTTTGTATTCTTTTGTAATATGTTAGGATTTAATGAATTTATTACTAAGGGTAAGAGTTAGTAACATCTCATCTCTTTCTTTTTTGTTTGTAATACCCTAAATAAAGTTTAATGGGGAGCGTTAGAATTAACATTTATTTGGGATAATCTATATATCCCAAGTTCCTTTTTTGTGTGTGAAATTTTTATTTACTTGAATTATAAATTCATATAAATATGGATTCCATGAGGTTTCATTCAATTCTCCTTTAGTTTTTAAAATTTACATAAATAACCCCTTCCCCCACCTAGCACACAGTTCCATACACTCTATAAGGAATATGCCACAAGTGGCACACACAAAGGAGGTTTGTAAGGTAATCAAGTGATTCCTTGTAACTCCCATTCTTTTCTTCTTTATCTATAAAATATCCTTCCTCTCCTTATTTCCTCACTAGAAATTTTAATCTCTCTTTCTTTTTCTCAAATTACTCTTGCTTCTAAATTGTAATTATAGAGATTTTAGTGACAAGCCTTCTTATAAGATCATGCTGATTTTTATCCAATACGTTCAGTTTTTCACTTTAAAATTATTGACTCACTTATGGTTTACACCTTGAGAGGTGATAGTGTTTCTTGATTTAATTAAATTATTCACTTTTCAATGTCATTGATAAACATTTTTTTTATAATTCCTTTAATTTATACATCTATTTGGGGATATAATGTAGTGAATTTGTTTAATTTTGTGTCCATTAAAGACCATAGTGTTGACTAACATATCCTAAGAAACATGTTTTCCATGTTTGAAATGATGTTTTATGGTAGAAAAAATGAAACCATACATATTAAAATAATAGTTATATAATTTCCTCTATTAAAATCCCCTTTTTAGAGGGTACTATAAATCCCATCTTTGAGAACTTATGAACCACCATAAAAATACAATAATAAATATGACTTATTGTGGAAATACACAACATGAAATTGATTGAAATAAATTACTAAAGTTTTTATAGAATTTCAAGAAGAGCATATAAACCTTAATTATAATTAGATGGATTCAAGATTACATAGGCTACACAAGAATTTTTATATCTGGTGACATTATGAAAAAGGTTTGTCTATTAAAAACATTTTTTTTAAATTACAACTATTTTCTCCACTCCAAATTGACCTTCGCTCAGTTTTAGTGAGTCTCTTAAATCATTTTATAACACTCCCATGTAAAACACAAAGGTATCCCATATGCCATAAAACACCTCCTTTAGGTGATAGTCATGAGCATGTCCTCTAGTTATCAAAATATAACATATGTAAGATAAGTCATAATCTTGTTCACATAACTAAGGCCACTCTAATGTCTCATGTTTATAAGAGTAAAGAATCATTTTCAATACTACAATTAGAGGTCAAATAATTGACAAATTATTTAACACTTCCCTTGTTATATCAAATGTCAAAGTGTGACTTTTACAAATAGGGGGACATCTCTCATGAATATCATTCTACAACTTGCTTTGTGTTTGCATGAATTACAAAGACTTATGTAATGTATGTATGATGGTCTATTTATCTATAATATAATCTTTCCATTATTTTCATAGTTAGAAAATGACACACAACTCCTTGTCATATGTCAAATACATAAAAAATATGTCAAATAATGTCTCATTATGCTATGAAATTGGGTACACATGTTGGATGAATATCATGTTAATCACACAATATAAGGCAATTTTCATGATCTTAAATGGATATTATATATTTGATAAGATAAGGAATGGTATTGAATAAATTATCTAATTCATCCATGAAAGTATATAATGTTGTGCCTATGTCCATATGAATTTTGATTCTAATCCTCCTTTTGTTGATTATTTCATATGCCATGAAATTTTAGAGAACCCAAACACAAACCTATAATAGTCTTTGAGGCTAGCTAATCTATGATGACCCAAATCTTATATTATCACACATATACACCATCCTTGATTATATAACTTAGGTATTAGATAATTTACATGCTAAAGGAAAACTTATCTATGTTGGTGCAAATATTATGATAATGTAAGGTGTAAAGGTCATGTTTAACATATTACATGTGCTCCTTTCATGTCTTATTGAATACAAGAATGTCATCTAGGTAGTCAAATACAAAATAATATATGAATAGTTTTAAGACATGATTCATCATCCTCAATAATGTCATTAGTGAATTTTTTAGACTGAATAACATGACCAAACATTGAAACAAATCCTCTTTTTATTTGAAGTTAGTCTTACATATGTTAACTGTTTGATGGGAACTTGGTGATACCTTAGCTTCATATAAATCTAGGTGAAATTTTTAGCTCCCCTAAGTTAATATTAGAGGTCATCAATCTATTGAAATGGGTACCTGTTACTAACAATATTTTGTTTATGAATTAATATTCAATGTAGATTAACCACATTCTATCCTTATTTTGACCAAGTATGATCAAGATCCTACAAGGTAAGGCACTTTAAACAATGTGGCCTTTTTGAACTTATCCTTGAATATGAAACTTAATATTATCATTTACACACACTAAATTATTATACAATAATCTAATTAGAATTAAAATTATAGGGACCAAGTAAATCAATTCTTTACTTGATAGTGCAAAGTTACACCTATCAATGAGCTGAAGACATCTCTATATTTTGACAAAATTTGATCTATATACTATAATTTTATTGTTTGGCATACTATAGTGGCACATGTAGTTATTGTGATGTTTTAATTTTATTTAGGTTTGATCATGAGTATGATATATGTTTTGGTGTAAGAAATCACACACTCACATTACTTCACATTGATAAGCAAAACTGACTTAGTAAGCAAAAACTATGGTATATAATAGTGCTTAAGAACCAAAGCAATGATGAAAATAATAGGCATATCCTCTTAGATACCATGGGACCAAATTTTGTGATTTTTATAGTAGTAAATCATAAACACCAAGGGTGACATATCAAGAACATCTCATTCTTGAATGGTTTGATGGAACATGGCAAACAACACTATCAACTAACATATGATTTTATACTCTAATTAAACCATTCGAAAGAGAATGGTTGTGTGAAAGTTTTATTGTAAAACTTTACCTCATGAATAATTTAGTAGAGATAAAATTATTTTAACAATTATTATCTACAATGAAGTGCAAAACATTAAAATTTACCCGCATCCATGAGTGGAACATTCATTTGACATCATATTTTAGAGGAGGTGTAGTTCATGTAGTAGCAATAATGGAGTACGAATCCACATCCATGATTTATTCTACTTATCTATGCACATATGCAGTTTACATAGTATATTTCAAGGAATTTATTGTATTTGGCTGCCATGATTCTTCTAAAAGAGTTTTGTTATTGGTTTGATAGTTTTAGGGTTGTGTTACTTTTTCTTATGATTCTCTCACCACACGTTAGTGTCTTTCTGTGGGTTTTACTTCCATGTATGCCTCATGAATATCCTTTAAAATGGTGAATATTTTAATTATTTCTTGGTTTTACCCTTCATTATATTTTAATGTGACTTTTTTCTAGGTGAAAAATATTTTGTTCCTCTACATTTGAATTTTTACTCAATCTTGACTACATATCCATATGCTCCCCATAGTGTCTTCATGTTTGATAAATCCATCTATTATTAGATGTGATATCATAAACCACTAAAATATTTGAGGATTCCAAGTTCTAAGTATTATGTGTACAACATTTTACTAACATGGGACAAAAATTATTGTTAAAGTATTGCACTGTCTGGTCTCACCCTTAATGTAATTGGTGATTTTTTTGAACTAGTCATCATAATTATTTCTTAGAAAGAATTATTCTCTAATAAATTATACCAATCATCCCAAATTTTTTCTAATGATTCCTTGAGAGTTAAATCATTGACTTCTTCATGTTGAAGACAATAAAATTACCACCATTTTTTGACATGCAAAATAAGCTTTCAAGTTATTAATGAAATTATTCATACATAAATATTGTTTTAGCTAGTTCAACCATGTATGTATTTCATCAATATAAAATTTTCCTTTAACTCAAGGAATTCAAAAATTCACATGTACTTTGAAGGGTGTTAAACCTGTGAAAGGCTTACTTGATGATGGTGTGGGTAAAACCATAGGGAAGACTCATGAGATAAAATTTATTAACTGTACCATTATCCCCCTCCTCTACCTCTCAAGGGTTTCATCAAAACATTATTTAAAAGGATCTCCCTTTTCCTCCTTTATTATTTGATGTCATTTTGATGGAAAATGAAAATAGTTTGAAGGATAATGAGTATCGAGACTATGCTTCTTATATTTTGAAAGCCTACATTAGGACATTAAAGAGTTGAATGGACCTATCTGATACCACTGATCTTAATTACATGTGAAATTTGTGGAAAACACACTTACTATGAAGTTTAATGTGTTATACAAGCAAAAATAAAATTGACATAACCAAAATTATATAAAAAATAGTAATTTATTACAAATTAATGTGTATACATAAAGGAACATATCTATAGGAGAGATGCATGACTTGAACTCCACCTTATTCATTCCACTTTATAGTTATATAATGTAAAATATGAAATTTTACTAAAAATAGTAAATGAGTGGTTGAAAATGGGAAATGAAAGGTTTCCCCACATGGAGATTACATGTATCCACCTTATAAATACAGAAAACAAACAAAAATGTAAAAATATTCACATTTTTGTTAATGATTTTACTATTTTATTGTTGCAAATTTTTAGGGTCATATCTCCTAACTTGTTAACCAAAAATAAAAAATGTAATATGAATTGGATAGATCATCAAGAAAACTATTTTAGGTACAATTTAAACATAATTCAAAAAATAATGTAGGGAATATGAATAAATTTTAGGGTCCAAATTATGCATTGAAGGGATCAAAAAATTTAAACTATGAAAATGTAAATAATTTCAAAAAAAATTAGAGTTCTAATTCTAAGTGGCCATCTAGATCAATGATTGGTTCAACATAAGTAAATAATTTTAATGATTTATTGATCTCTCTATAATTATTGTGAATGCTCAGTATATTTCCATGAACAATGAATGTATTATTTATGAATTTTTAGATGATAAAATAACTAGAATGATTATGTATTTATAAATAATTAAATTAAAATTAGGATCTTGTTAACATTTAAAATTGTAACATAAACTAATCTAACCATTCACCTATTGTGAAGGTTAAAGTGAAATCATATAAATCTAATTGTAGGGACTTATGAATGTAAATAATTTCTATCACATGTAAAATGTGTTACAATGGTTAATAGAGTGTTTGAGACTTAACCAAATTTTAGGGATCAACAAGATTTCACATTGAATGATCAAATAAATTAATAAAAATGATAAATTTATAATGAATCTATCATAATTATCATGAAATATTTCAAGGTAGTATTTGTTTAGTAACAAATATCAAAGTTTCACCAGGTGTTATTAATCCTATCTGACAAAGAAAAAATATTGAAGTGGTAATATCTTCGAGGATTAAATACTTGCATATTTAATAAATGATCAATAGATATCCTTTTTATGAAATATGTCCTTATATTGATTCCTTATTAGTCTGCTCAAATAACAAGAATAAAGATAAGGAACAACACAACACAATGAGAATGAAATAAATGAAAGAAGAAATAAATCAGCTAATACTAATCTAAAAATAAAAGTAGGTTACATAAATAAAATAATTCTATCATTAATATAAAGAGATATAAAAAGAGGTAAAGAGAAATATACTAGAAAACGAAGACTATAGAAATAAAATTAATATAAAATTAGTAATTGAACTAGAGACAAAGTTAGTGAATATATAAAATAAAAGTGATATTAACTAAAAATAACTAGAGAATAAAATAAGGATTGAATTCAAGTTGTGATATAAAATTATAAATTTTATTGATAAATCATGAGTTTCATAACTAATTTACAACAATTATGAGAGTTAAAAAATTTAGATAATGAAAACTCATAATCTATCAGACAATATACAAAGTATTCTTCATTATTCAGATAAAATAAAAATATGATATGCACATGTGACTTTATTATTAAATAGTTATCAACATATTAAAAAGATTGGCCATCTTCAGATAATCAATTTATAAATAAAATAATCAACTTAGATATACTTTATTGTACTAAGCAAAATACTTCATCATAAAATCATATCTTGTTTAATATTCATAAAATTGATACTATATCTTGGATATTTATGATAAAAAAGAAAGCACATTTTTAAATTTAAAATTAAGAGATCTTGTACTTTTATGAGCTCCTCTTATTTGAATGATGTCTTTCAAGTTTTTTTAAGCCTTCACTTCAAAATTTAGTTATATTTTAAGTTATAACTAACTTGCTAGTTTATTTAAAATAAAGTTACTTTATTAAAAGTTAACCACTTTATATTAGGCCTTTAAATAATAAGTTCATAAAGTGAACATATTATGACTCAAGATCTTAATTAATTTAATATAAAAAAAAAATTATAATGGGTGGGGTCCCACTTATAACAACATGATGAATCATTAGTAAAAACTATCATACAAGTCAATTAAACATAAAGATTGGTGTTTAAATAATTAATCCACAAATTCCATTTTAATTTTTCAAACTTATTCTTCAAGAATTATAAAAACATAGTAAGCCAACATATCAATATTAAAAACAACCAATCTATAATAAATTTTCTAGAGAATTTCACTAAATTTTATCTAAAACTTAACTAGAAATCAAACAACAATTGATAACTATCATAATTATCACAATATAATAATAACAAAAATTATTATAAAAAGTTTACTGCAATAATATATCCAATACCAAATTAAAATTAATGCATTATTTAAAGTTAGTTTTTGTCAAACTAAAAATAGACCATCAGAGTCTAAAAATGTTTAAAACATCAACACCTAAATAAAAATAGTTTAATTTTCTCATCATCATAAACTAAATCAATTAGAGGTACCTCTTGCTCAATTTGATACTAATATATATCTATGGATATGCTATATTAAAGTATATGGGTTGATGAAGATGCCAACATGTGGTACACATCTCCCTTAGTTTTATGGGTCAAATATATTTGGTTAAATTA
This sequence comes from Torreya grandis, assembly GCA_037957365.1. Taxonomy (NCBI): domain Eukaryota; kingdom Viridiplantae; phylum Streptophyta; class Pinopsida; order Cupressales; family Taxaceae; genus Torreya; species Torreya grandis. The sequence continues at coordinate 3,906,632 of JARHVA010000149.1, forward strand.
ATAACTTGTGGAATTAATTGCATTGGGAAATGTATCAACCTACATTGAATTAGGTGTGTACCCATGCATTATTAGTAATAGAAGTCTATATAAAGGATATGTATATCATTATAAAGGATATTAATTAAGTTTCAAGTCTTATATTTGTTAGAAGGATATTAGAGGTGTCCCCCTTGAAGGAGAATTAATTCCTTATGGTCTTCCTCATATAATTACCCAATTCAAGCAATTCTTTTATGGTTAGAAAGATTACTTTGAGATATTTCTGAAAAAGTGGTCACATTAATGATTTTAAGATGTATTAAAGGAGAATTATGATTTGAAGCTAACTTTGAGACCTTATTTTAGATATTTTAATGAGCAACCCTAGAAAAAGTAAGTTAAGTGGCATTCTGTGCAATTTAAAGTAAAAATTCATATCTATAATTCTTTAACAAAATTTAAAAACCCCAATAATCAAAATATACCTTCAAAACATTTCACCCTTTTATTTCAAGCCAAACCAATATCTTTCATTATATATTTTAGACTTTCAAACTTTTAAATAGTTGAGCTTGCATGCCAACACACACAAAGAAAACTAATGTAGTCTGAAATATAACTTATTGAATATTATATAAAATATATTCTCCATGAAAATATTTCATTAAAAACCAATGAGTTCAAAGATTCAAATTTGAAGTTATATTCTTTGAGAAAAAAATAGTCAAAAAAACTATAACTAAAACTCTTATGTAAAAAATACCAACCCTATGAATCAATTTCTTAGCCAAAATGAAGTATCAAGAGCATATTGATAAAATTATGAATTGACCAAATAAAATACCACCATTATCAAAAAAATTCTTAGTTAATAAAAGTATAAAATAACTTGACTCTAATAATCTCAAACTTTATTAAAATCATCTGAAATATTTAGCACACAAAAAAACTACCTATTAACACTTATATGTTTTACCAAACATATTTATTATTTTCATAAATTATTTCACATATTAGCTAATTTTTCAATTTAATAAATTAATTATGTTCACATTTTTATCTATAACAACTTGAAAAAAAACCAAAACCCTTTTAAACTATGCTCACATTGGAGATAGAAACAACTAAAAACCTTTTTCAAACATGCACATAAAGTTCAATTGAAAATTTATATCAAAACCATTACATAAAAAGAATAAGGTTTAGTTAAATATTTATATCAAAACTATCATAGAACAAGAAACCAAATATGTGTGCAAGATTTTAATTGTATGATGTTTACATGCATGTGTATATAACAATGTATTCTTCATATACAATTAAGCTTTGAATACAAAAATAATCTCAAATATTCAATTTACAAAACCAACTAAAAAATTACCAAAGAACACCAAATAACCTTTAAAAAATAGAAAAATATTTGACTATGATGGTTGCACCCAAAATCCCATTAAGAATAAGATCCAAATTATACATGCAAAGGTTTTAACCTATATCATTTTTTGCATGCATGCAAATATATCCATTCATGTCTTCCATATACTAACTAAGTATCAAATACAAAAATATTTACCATTTTTGTCTGTATGCAAATAGAAAATAAAAAGGAATATATAAAAGTATTTCAAAAATACAAATAAATTTGACTAAAATAATTGCATCAAAAACCCATTACAAATAAGAGCAAAAAATGCATGCAGGTTTTAAACTATGAAACTTGCATCCACAAATTCATCAATGCTTTAAGATTTGAAGATCAAATTATAAAAGAAAAATTACCAGGATATAAATTAATATAAAGTGAAAAAATACCACATGTAGATATATATGTTTTCAAAAATATCTACCAACTTAAATTAGTAATACCCATATTTCTTTGAAGCTTCAACATTTGAAACCAACCACATTCCATTCAAAACTTCATCACTTGAAATTAGAACATAAAATTATTGTTTGAAAACCATAATGAGTTCATATTTGCATGTTTTATAAAATTTTGAGTGTGAAAATAATCTTGAAGACCTCAAAAAAGAACACATAATATATAAAGAAAGACATTTATGATCTTACAAGTCTACAAAATACATTAAAACTATATAAGATGTTGAAGTAAATATTATACAACTAAAAATGTCAAAATTTTCTCAAAGAAAAAATGGAAACATTTGGATTCCATACATAATATTTTAAATAAAAATTGAATTACCAAATGAAAATAAATGACCACTTACACCCCAATTCTCAAGCCACATTGATTGTGGCTTAGAGGTCAGGGGGTGAATTAAATGTTCGACACATATGTGATTTATTGAATGAATGGTGGTGACTATCATTTTAATAAAATATTTTATCAAGATATATTTTAAAGCTTAAAAAACTTCATGGAAATTTTATTTATGCCAATACTACTCTTTCCATCAATGTCAACTATATCTAATAATGCAGCGAACTAAAATTGCTATTCATTCTACCAAAAAGTCTATCACCACTAACTCATATTTCCAACTTAAGTAATTAAATTAACATAAAATATATATATTATTGAGACTCACTATTTTAACAATTCACAAAAATTTAATAAAATAATTTTAAGATAAAATACAAATATATTTAATAAGATTTTACTTAAACATTTTTCAATGGTTCCTAAAATATTCATGATGATTTCAATCACATCAAACTCCTTTCTCATACCACTCACTTTACAACTCTACTCATGCCAATAACTCAATCCCTCTATTCACTTTCTTCTTGCAAGTTCCTTCTTGGTTTTATCTCCTAGTAGCCCTGTTTATGGGTAAAACTCCTTGTTGGGAGCATCTGAAAAACCTTAACAAAAAAATAATTATAAATTAAAGGACCCATTTTTGCCATACATCTCTCACCTTAACCCTTTAGTACAATTCTCTAAGAAAACCTATACTTGCTTCTTTAAGATTTTCCTCAATTAGCCCTGTTGACCCAATTTTGCCCCTCAGGCAAAATCTCGACCACCTCCTACACCTGCTTCACAGGCCCAGTCATTTCAGGTTGCAAGGTCCACTTTCAGGTTCTTGACAGCGCCGTTGCAGAAAATAGGCAGCAAAGGACAGAGTCTTCAGACGTCCGCAAGAGAAGAAGGGGAAAAAATGGAATGTTCGACACTTAGCCAAAAAGAGGTAGAGAAAATGCAGAGGGCGGCAGAATCGCCGCCCACTACAAGGGCGGGTAAAATGAGCCCGTCTACGAAGAAAATGCAGAGGGCGGCGAATTCGCCGCCCATAACACAAAGAAAAGCAAAGACATCGGCTGACGTCGACAATACTGCCGTCGTCGGCACCTTACAGAGACCGACGTCGGCAGAACCGCCGACGTCGGCAGCACAAGGGCAGACCCACAAAACCAGAAAAACCCGCCCATGGTGGTGAAATGAAAAAACCTGCCCATGGCGGTGAAATGAAAAAGCCTGCCCATGGCGGCAAAATGGAAAACCCCGCCCCATGGCGGGGAAGGAGAAATTGCCGCGCAGAGTACAACTATACCGACGTCGGCAGTATAATTTAACCGACGTCGGCAGGATTGCCGCCGTCGGCAGCTTATCGGCTGACGTCGGCAGGTTTTCCTACATGAAGTTCATGCAAAGGGCGGCAAAATCGCCGCCCACTATAAGGGCGGCAAAACTCCCCTGCAGTGCACAAGAAAAAACCCGCCCAACCGCCAAAGGAGAAGACTAGCACGCAAAACGAGGCAACCAGCATGGTCTTGGCAAACTTGTGACATCATCAATAGTGTTTTTCACACTTTTCAATGAGACTTCTCTTGGCTCTTCTGCTATAAATACAAGGACTTAGTCATTTTCTAGGGATCTTCCTCACTTTTGTAAAGAGCATTGCTCTCCCAATTTCCCACCTGAATCAATAAAATATAGTTTTTACCTCTATTTGGATGGATCTATCAGTGTATGTATTGAATGTTAATCTGTGTCCAGTCATTGTCTCTTGATGCTCTCACAGGTTCAACACCAGCAAACCTGTGATCTACGAAGCGCCACTGTCTGCTGCTGCCAGGAGTAGAGTTCTGTTTCAGAGGTATTGAACAGGTGAGGTCACTTACAGTGTGTGTTTCTCAGCACCTTGGTGAGTCCCTGTTTCTTGTGCTTTTCATAAGAACCTCCCTGTCATCCCAGAGACCTAGTCTTTTCTGCCAGATCTGAGTGTATGTATGTTTTTGTCTGATTCTGAGAGTGGATCTGGAAGGTCACTCATGTTTTTGGTGTATCACCTCTTTTAGAGTAGGCTGTTTGTTTTCAAGCTTTTCTTTCTCTTTTCCCCCCCCAAGTGTATACCTATATACCTATATTTTTGCATTACCTGAAACAAACAAGATACATCAGAGGGAACTAGCCCATATCTAGAGACTCTCCTCTCCTGCTTCGCCGTCCCACAGGCGAGAGAGGGGTTTCCATGTTGCGGGGAGAGGGCAGGAATCCGTGTTCCTGCCGCTGGGTGCACTTTCCAGCGTCAACAGTTCTGGCACGCCCGGTGGGACCGCAATTTTATCAAGTATCTAACACAGTAGTATTTCAGGATTGATGTTGGTCCTGCTACAGTGATTTTCAAAGATTTCCAGCATCTGGCGACTCCACTGGTAAGAGCTCAGTTCTTTTTTTTAAGACCAGTTACTTAGCTTATATGCCAAAAGTTACCACCAGGTCAGCTTCAAGGAGGGTCCCCTTTGAGTTCGTTGAACTACCTTTAAACTCCGCTAAAAGACTCAGGTTTGGAAGAACTCACCCTTATCCACTGATAAATCCTCCTAGACCTGTTGCTAGGAACACCAACCCAGCTCAGCCACAAATACAACCTGTTCCAGCCATGGCCTTGCCTTTTGCAGCTTTTCGTGGTGAAAGCCCTTTAAACCTCCCACGCTATGATTCGATCCCTGGAACAGCTCTAAAAAATGTGCCCTTTTTTGATGGAGTGGGACCTATTACAGTTGTTGAGCATATAAAAAATATTGCCAACCTTTGCAATATTCATAATATAACAGAAGAAAATATTGCCATCAGACTGTTAGCCTTGTCTCTGAAGGGGAAAGCTCTCGACTGGTACGGCACATTGCCTGTGGATTCCATACATTCTTGGAATGAATTGGGCACTCGTTTAACTGATCGTTTTGGAGAAAAAAGTGATGGCCTCTCTCTTGCTGAGCAGCTGACAACTATAAAAAGAGCTCTGCATGAATATATGCAGGACTTCAATACGCGGTTCCAAAAGACTTGGGATAGAATTCCCATCCTGGTAAGGCCGACCCCCAGCTACGCTTTCTTATACTATCTAAAAGCATTAAATAGTGACATTGCTATGATGATTCAATCTATGGGGGGACACATACTGCCAGCTGCGTATGACATAGCCATTGCGGCCGAAAATTGCTTGATTCAAGCTGGGAAAATCGCCCCTAGACCTCACATGCCACTTTTCCCAGAACCGCTGCCCCCAATTCAAGCAGTCTCTCCTACAATTGCCCCCCTACCTGTCATCAAAAAGCGAACTGTTGTTCCATCCAATGAATTAAGTGAAGTTAAGGGCCTGTTGCAGAGCATGTCAAATGAACTTGTTGCCCTTAAAAGGCAGCAAGCTCAAAGCCACAAGCCAAACCAGAGTTATCAAAATTATGGCCATGCCCCTAGACCCCCCTTTCAAAATTATAACCAAGGTCAGGGGCAGCTCACTACAACTAGGCCTTATCAAAATTATAACCCTGGGCCTCCTTCGTCATCTAAAGCCATGGTACCTACACAGAACAATCTAGTGCAGGAGCAGCCAGGTTGTTCAAACATGGGACAAGGTCAAGAGCAAGCTGTCCACCCGAATGACATGATAAATTTTTGCCAAAATTCGGAAAATCAAGGTGCTGATTTTTCTCAATTTTTTGAGTTCCCAGCTCAAACCAGCACAAGCAACAATCAGACTCAGCCGGATTCTACCCTGATAAATCACGAAGAGGGCAAGCTCTGTGCAATTAATCATGGAGGCGCTGCAGGCAATCATGCTGATTGCGTTGCGGCCAATACGAGATTTAAAAGAAGAGCAGTTGGAGAAGTGCAGGCTTCCTCTCGGGCAGCAGCGAATCCTCCACCACACCCTTTTCAAAAGGCCCCAATTTCCGGTGAACCATCTGTACCCCCAGCTCCTCAGTCTAAAGCTCCAGCCGGGATCAGCCCAAAGGAAAATGTGAAAGGAGTCAGTCCCCAGGTTAATATAGTTGATCAAATGAAGAAATTGCATGTGAGCATTTCTCTATGGGATTCATTGTCTCTTCTGGGACAAAAGGAGGTATTGAAGAAAGAATTGCATGAGCTAGATCGCCAGGCCATCCCAACAGACACTAATAATGTCCTAATGATGAATGGGCAGCCTTCTGCTCCAGGTCAGGTAAGGAAGGAAGAAAAGACTCCCCCTTTTTATGTATCTTTGATCATTGGAGATTTCTTAGTACATAATTGCATAATTGATAGCGGGGCCAGCACTTCAGTAATGCCTAAATGCATTGCTGATAAGATGGGGTTAAAGTACGAAGCAATGAACAAAGGAGTCTTACAACTAGATGGGACACCCGCAAAGATAGTCGGAGTCCTGAAAGGATTGAGTTTAACATTGCATGCCTGCCCGACATTCTCAATCCCTCAAGATATAGTGGTAGCAGACGTTCCTCCATATTTTGCAATCTGTTTGTCTAGGGACTTTACGTCCAAGATAGGTGGTTACCTAGCTGCAAATTGGTCATACCTGGTTTTCAGAACCAAGTATGGGACCAAAGTGAAAATTGAATCCGAGCCACTCTATAAGGACCACCTAGAGTCCTATTCACCCAAGGCAGTGAATGTCAGTTATACTATCATTGATCCAGAAGACTCTCAAACAGACAAGTCCTCATCTTCTGCTCTTGAAGGAGTTGCAGATCTACTCTTGGATGAGTGGGGAAGCGATAACTTTGAACACGATCCTTATAAGTTTATTGAGGAGGCAGACCTTGGCGTCTATTGCTTGCATGAAGAGAGTGCCGTCATGCCCAATATAATGAAGGAAAACAAAGAAGATCTTGGCCTGTGGCAGCTATATTTTGACGGTTCCAGAAGCAAACTGGGCGCTGGTGGTGGGGTAATGTTAGTCTCCCCTTCTGAAGAAAGGTACTTTTCAGCCTTTCGTTTCCATTTCTCTTGCACATGTAACGTTGCCGAATATGAGTCTTTGATTCACGGACTTGAGTGGGCAAGAAAGAGAGGGATCCAAAAATTGCAAATCCTGGGGGACAGTGAACTAATAGTGAACCAAGTCAGAGGCCTGAACCTGACCAAGAACTCTTTACTGAAATCTTACAAGCACAGAGTCTGGGACTTGATGGAGGATTTCCTTGCTCTTAACATTACCTCTATCCCCAGGGAACAGAATAAGCAGGCTGACAGATTGGCAGCTGTTGGTGCCCAATTTGATGTTTCAAAAGAGATAAGCAGGGGTTGTAGTTCGCGCCATTTAAAAGTGGTGGTCCGGCCTTCAATTCCAGACAATGTTACAAACTGGCAGGTCTTCAAAAACGACCAACAAATAGCCTTTTTTCTAAAGGAAGAAGCTAAATTTGCGGTCCATAATCAGGGAAAATTGCAGCAGCAATATGGAAATCAAATTGTTCAATTGAAGAACAATAAACTCCCTAAGGGTCTGATCACACTTGAAAGTATTTTCAACGGAGAGGACCAATTAAGAGATGACAAAGCATGCATCACTACCAAAGAGGAGAATTATGAAAAAGTGGAAATCTTCAAGGATAAGTTGCTGGCGCTTGGTAAGGTCTGCACGTTTCAAGAAAGACAGGCTTTCATTCTGCTGTGCCAGGAGTTCACTGATATTTTTGCCTGGAATTATAGCGACTTTAAAGGCTTCGATCCAAGGCTCGCCCAACACACCATTGAATTAGATGAAGGTGCAAAACCTGTCACACAAAAGCAGAGACCTGTTAACCCGATGGTTGAGCTCCTTATGCAGAAAGAATTGGCCAAGTTGATTGAGTCCGACATTATATTTCCGATCAAACATTCCTCATGGTTGGCTAATTTGGTTCCAGTTAGAAAGAAAAATGGGGAGATCAGGCTGTGTGTCGACTTTAGGGACCTTAATAAAGTCTCTTTAAAAGATCATTATCCCCTTCCAAACATGGAGCAGATCCTTCAAAAGGTAATTGGCTCCGAACACTTCTCCCTCCTGGATGGCTATTCGGGATATAATCAGATTTTGGTGCGTGACTGTGACCAATACAAGACAGCGTTCACCACTAAATGGGGAACGTTCGCCTACCAGAAGATGCCTTTTGGGCTATCCAATGTTGGTGCTACTTTCCAGCGAGCCATGGACATGGCTTTCAGTGGTTTGATAAATAGAAACGTGCTGGTGTACCTCGATGATATAACGATTTTCTCCAAAGAGGCAGGACAACATATGAAGCACCTCAGGGAGATTTTTGAGAGGTGTAGGGAATTTGGCATCTCCCTAAATCCAAAGAAATGTGTATTTGCGGTTCATGAGGGGAAACTTCTTGGCCACATTGTGTCCAAGGAAGGTTTGTCTATTGACCCAGAGAGAGTCCGCTCCATTCTGGAGATGTCCCTACCGAAGCACAAGAAAGCCCTGCAGAGTTTCTTTGGCCGAATAAATTTCATTCGGAGGTTCATTTCAAACTTTGCTGAAATAGTTAAACCCCTAACCTCCTTGCTAAAGAAGGGTGAAGAATTCAAATGGACAATGCCAAGAAAGGATAGCTTTGAAGCTATCAAACAGGCTTTGACCCAGGCTCCCGCTCTGATCAGCCCCGACTTCAACAAAGACCTCAATCTCTATACCTTCAGTAACGGAGAAGTGATATCTGCCATGCTTACCCAAGCAAACAGTGATGACCTCGAGCAACCACTCTCTTTTTTCAGCCAAGGGTTAGAGGACTTCGAAACTAGGTACACCTATGTAGAGAAGCAAGTCTTGGCAGTAGTGCACAGCCTGAAGAAATTCAGATATATGTTGTCGAACAGCAGGATCCATCTCATGGTTCCACATCTTGGCGTCAAGGATTTCTTGACCAATCGAGACTTAAACGAGAAAAGAGCGGGATGGATCACCAAGGTAATGGAGTACGACATAGACATCAAAATCACCAAGTTGGTTAGAGGAAGGGGCCTGTGTGAACAGCTAGCCGCAGATTTGAAACAAAGGGGTGAAGACAGCTTGCTGATCCATGACGCAGCCACTGCAGAAGAACCAGCTGTCGTAAGAGATTGGACACTAGACATGAGGCATTTCCTTCTTACGGGCGAATGTCCACCGGGTCTCAATAGGGCCAGAAGAAGGTATTTTAAACTTCAGTCCCTTCCCTATGTTTTGATTGACAGAGTATTATTTAGGAAGGATCTCTCTGGGGTTCTCTTGAGATGCATTGACTCCAGTCAGGCTGACAAGGTATTGGCTGAGTTTCACAATGGGCCAGCAGGTGGCCATTTCGCCCCTAAGACCACAGCAGCAAAAATAATGAGAGCTGGCTATTTCTGGCCCACTCTCTTCAAGGATACCCATGCCTGGGTAAGGAAGTGTCAGAAGTGTGCACTCTTTGACGGAAAGCAGCGATTGGCTGCCATGCCCCTACAGCCCATTCAAGTTGAGCAACCATTCATGCAGTGGGGCCTGGATTTCATAGGGATGATCAACCCTCCCTCTAGCGCCGGACACAAGTGGGTCCTGACTGCTACGGATTATTTCACCAGGTGGGTGGAAGCCATTGCTTTGAAGGAAGCAAATGAGAGCGCAGTCTTGGATTTCTATGAGGACTTAGTGACACGTTTTGGGGTCCCAGCCACTATAATCTCAGATAATGCCTTGGCTTTTCTGGGAACCAAAACTAGTGAATGGGCACTAAGGTATGGTATATACCTCAGCACTTCGTCAAATTACTACCCGCAGGGGAATGGACTAGCTGAGTCTACTAACAAAAATTTGATCAAGATTATAAAGAGGACCATGGAAGAAAATCAGAAAACTTGGCATGCCAAGTTGAAAACAGCTCTATGGGCCGATCGAATCACTCCAAAAAGATCAATCGAAAATTCTCCATATACGCTTGTGTATGGAAGGGAAGCAAGGCTTCCTATCTCACTCGAATTGCCAGCGCTGGACCTCACACATCAGCTGCAGCTAGAAGAAGGAAGCAGCATGGAGGTCAGATTATGTGAACTAATGGAGCTCCAAGAGGTAAGGAACCAGGCCATGGTCTCTATGATCAGTCGCCAGCATCAGGTAAAAAAGCATTTCGACAAGAAGTCTTCGTCAAAGAGTTTCGTCGAAGGAGACATTGTCTTAAAATGGGACGAAGATAGAGCTAAGCCTGGAAAACATGCAAAATTTGATGCCCTCTGGAGCGGTCCTTACATAATTACTCAGTGCAAGCAGCATAATGCGTTCTAGCTCTCCAGGCTGGACGGCGAAGAATTGCGTATCCCAATCAACGGGATACACCTGAAGCATTGTCACTAAATTTTGGTTCCACTGTACATAGTTTCCCTTGTTTTCTTCCCTGTTTTCCCTAAGTGTAGTTTGCACAGTTAGTTGTTTTTAGTCTTGTGTGTTTCCCTTAGCAGTGGGGGTAATTTCTGTATTTTTGATTTTGGAATCTTCAAAGTTGTTGTGAACTCGCTTCAAAGTCACCATTCGACTCCGCACCCAATGGATATGTAAGGCAACTGGGTTCTAAGCATAGCAGGCACGCTTCCCCCGTGAGTCACCAATTTGTTGACCCAATTTTGCCCCTCAGGCAAAATCTTGACCACCTCCTACACCTGCTTCACAGGCCCAGTCATTTCAGGTTGCAAGGTCCACTTTTAGGTTCTTGACAGTGCCGTTGCAGAAAATAGGTAGCAAAGGACAGAGTCTTCAGACGTTCGCAAGAGAAGAAGGGGAAAAAATGGAATGTTCGACACTTAGCCAAAAAGAGGCAGAGAAAATGCAGAGGGTGGCAGAATCGCCGCCCACTACAAGGGCGGGTAAAATGAGCCCGTCTACGAAGAAAATGCAGAGGGTGGCGAATTCGCCGCCCACAACACAAAGAAAAGCAAAGACATCGGCCGACGTCGGCAATACTGCCATCGTCGGCACCTTACAGAGACCGACGTCGGCAGCACAAGGGCAGACCCACAAAACCAGAAAAACCCACCCATGGCGGTGAAATGAAAAAACCCGCCCATGGCGGTGAAATGAAAAAGCCCGCCCATGGCGGCAAAATGGAAAACCCCGCCCCATGGCGGGGAAGGAGAAATTGCCGCACAGAGTACAACTATACCGACGTCGGTAGTATAATTTAACCGACGTCGGCAGGATTGCCGCCGTCGGCAGCTTATCGGCCGACGTCGATAGGTTTTCCTACATGAAGTTCATGCAAAGGGCGGCAAAATCGCCACCCACTATAAGGGCGGCAAAACTCCCCTGCATTGCACAAGAAAAAACCCGCCCAGCCGCCAAAGGAGAAGACCAGCACGCAAAACGAGGCAACCAGCATGGTCTTGGCAGACTTGTGACGTCATCAATAGTGTTTTTCACACTTTTCAATGAAACTTCTCTTGGCTCTTCTGCTATAAATACAAGGACTTAGTCATTTTCTAGGGATCTTCCTCACTTTTATAAAGAGCATTGCTCTCCCAATTTCCCACCTGAATCAATAAAATACAGTTTTTACCTCTATTTGGATGGATCTATCAGTGTATGTATTGAATGTTAATCTGTGTCCAGTCATTGTCTCTTGATGCTCTCACAGGTTCAACACCAGCAAACCTGTGATCTACGAAGCGCCACTGTCTGCTGCTGCCAGGAGTAGAGTTCTGTTTCAGAGGTATTGAACAGGTGAGGTCACTTACAGTGTGTGTTTCTCAGCACCTTGGTGAGTCCATGTTTCTTGTGCTTTTCATAAGAACCTCCCTGTCATCCCAGAGACCTGGTCTTTTCTGCCAGATCTGAGTGTATGTATGTTTTTGTCTGATTCTGAGAGTGGATCTGGAAGGTCACTCATGTTTTTGGTGTATCACCTCTTTTAGAGTAGGCTGTTTGTTTTCAAGCTTTTCTTTCTCTTTCCCCCCCCCCCAAGTGTATACCTATATACCTATATTTTTGCATTACCTGAAACAAACAAGATACATCAGAGGGAACTAGCCCATATCTAGAGACTCTCCTCTCCTGCTTCGCCGTCCCACAGGCGAGAGAGGGGTTTCCATGTTGCGGGGAGAGGGCAGGAATCCGTGTTCCTGCCGCTGGGTGCACTTTCCAGCGTCAACAAGCCCTTTATATGAGTAAATGCCCTTAGACTAAACCATGTATGAACTTTCTTTTAAACCATTGAATTTTTTAGATACCCGTTTGGATCCTTTATCTGAATCAATCATTTTTTACCTCTTTCTTTGGATAAATTCACATTTCCTATATCACCCTTACTCCTTTAGCCCTTCCCTAGGCCTATCACTAGCATACAGTCTCATTTCCATATGAAATAGTGAGGGTAAAAACTTGAAACCATATTAATCTTTTATATGTTGATAAAATATTCATAGTAACCAAATTTTGGCCTTTTTGGCTAGTGGATACTCTTTCAAATGCTAAAACCTTAACCTATGGATTTTAGGTCCCTATACAAACTCGAGAGTAATTAAATTGGCATATCTTGATCCCCAAATAATTTTAAATCTAACCAATGGTTGGTAAATATTTTTATAGGAATTTATCAAATTTATCATTCATTAATCAAGTGCTCAAAATCTTCACTTCATACATAAATAAGGAAATCTCAGTCTTTGCACATTATGTGTTATTCATAGGAAATAGGGATTAAGCAGGGTTTAAGTTGTTTATCACCATCTAAAGACTTCATCTTTCATAAAATTGTTCTCTCTACCTTTAAATACCATATCAAACTTCTCTCAATCACTTTTGAATCCCAACAACATTCAATTCTACAAAACTCATTCCCCTTTGACTGTCTGCCCTTTTACAAATAGGTTATATAGGGTTTCAACAATATTTTAACCTTAAATATTCCATATTCAATAGTAAGGTGGTCAAAACCTTCCACAACTATAATAAACAATTGAAAATCTCTTTGGAACCAAGAACATGTTATAACAATACGACACAATATACCAAATCCTTGCCTTATGTGGACTGTTAGTGTCAGTGATTGATGCCAATGACCTACCTGACATAACAACTATTGTCAATGGATACTAAATAAGTTTGGTTCCTAATCTTCATGCAAGTCTCCACTCCTAATTTCTCCATAAAACTCAATACTAATAAATAAATACTCAAGTTGTCGATCTTAAATGACTATATATGTGCACATTTTTTTGATAGTCTTAACAAAAGTGACTGTTATTCCACTCTCTTAGAGTTACCCTATCTCAAACATGAGAATATAGCTTGTTCATAGGCAATATCAATAAAAAAAAATAAACATGCACTTACCACATTGATCAACCAAGTAAGCTTTGTTCTATTTCATTCATACCAATACCATACACACATCATTCTTATGCCATATCATAGTCTTTATTTCTTCAACTTCACTATTTTTACATGTCCATTATCTCTCACATTCAAATGGAATGAGAGTTCCCCCTCTCAATACTTGATTTCACACACTAACAAAACTCCTCTATATATCAAAAACTCCTAAAACAAGATTCTTAACTATTTTTTAAACAATATTTCCTATCAACCTCTTGAACCTACATGGGGTCATGGACTACATTTATTTTTATCTTAGGGCCTTTTAAGAGACCAATAAGGTCATTTACAACATTTTTTTTCAATTACTCATCTTTCATATTCACTTCGGTCCACTAAAACATTATGAAAATTTGAAATTCCCTTTTGGTAGGAAAACCCTTTTGAACTCAAATTCAAATTTGCTCCTACTTAAGACACCTTTGAGATAAACTATGAGCATTCTAAGATGACCCTGCATCATGTCTCATGGACATATGATGACTTAAATGGATATGACCATAGGGTTATTCAACACACCATAGATTTGGTGGAAGGGACCAAGCCAATCCAACAAAAATAAAGGCAGATAAACCTAAAGATCAAGTCCTTGATGGCCCAAGAGCTAAGGAAACTAATTAACTTAAAGATCATATACCTAATCAAGAATTTGACTTGGGTTTCCAATTTAGTTCCTATGTGGAAGAAAAGTAGAGAAATCTGACTATGTGTATATTTTTTTAATCTAAATAAGGTGGCCCTGAAAGACCATTACCCCCTCCCCTCTATGGAGTATATCCTCTAGATGATAGTCGATGTAGAGATGTTTTCCCTACTAGATGGATTCTCTAGGTATAATCAGGTATGGGTGAATGAATAAGACCAACACAAGACTACTTTTACCATAAAATAGGGAACCTCCATGTATGCAAAGATACCTTTTGGCCTTTCTAATGTTAGTGAAACATTCTAGTGAGTGATGGATATAGCCTTCAAGGGGTTGATTAATAATATCATCCTCATCTACATATATAACCTCACTATGTTTTTTGAGAAGAAATAAGATCACTTTAACCATCTAGAGAAGGTCTTCCAAAAATGCCAAGAACTTAGGGTATCTCTAAACCCCAAGAAATGTGTCTTTAGAGTCCATTAGGGCAAGATATTTGGATGTGTGATATCCATATATGGGATTGATATTGACCAAAGAAGATAAAATCCATCAAATACTTAAATTTTCTAGTAAACAAGAAAGGGGTCCAATCTTTCCTCAGGAAGATTAATTTCATCAGCAAGTTTATATCTGATTCTTCCAGATTAGTTAGACCAATCACCTTAATGTTGAAAAAGGACAAAAACTTTAAATGGACACATAAAGTAAGAGCATCATTCAAATAAATCAAAATTTAAATATCTATCTTACATAAGCTTGTTAATCCCAATTTTATAGGGCTTTCATTATGTACATATATGAGAGTGAGCATAGCCTCATAATTGCATTAACTCAAAATAAAGAAGAGGGAAGGAATGAACACCCAATCACATTCTATTCTAGAAAATTTCATGAGTGTGAATCCAAATAAAAATTCATTAAGAGACAAGCCTTTCCCATCATCAAGGTCCTTACGAAGTTTAGGCACCTTGTGGTAGGCAAAAAATAATGGTGTATGTAGTAGACTCTAGCATTTATGAGTACATCATGGAAGTATAAATTATAGAAAAAAGGGCTAATTAGATCACAAAGATCCTATAATATGATGTAAAATTTAGGTTGACAAAGGTAATCAAAGGGAGAGGAATCTATGAGTATCTAGCTCAATGTATAGACATCCTAAAAGAGGATCAAAACATGCCAGAAGCAGCCCTGGTGAGCCAATTCAAAGCTGACAAATCTTGGGTGAACAATAGAGTCTATTTTATACAACCAACTAGTATCCTAATGGGCTCCCCATGCATAAAAGGTGATTTTATAGGTTGTATGGGTCTAGCTACACACTAGTCCAAGGGGTCCTATTCAAGAGAAATTTTGATGGAGATCTCCTTTGATGCATTGATAAGCCCCAAGTGGAGAAAATTCTTCAAGATATGCACTTCACTCCACTAGGTGGCCACATCTAAGCTAAAACCACTATGATAAAAATCATGCACATAGGGTATTAATAGTTGAGATATTTGTAGACTACCACCAAGTAGTCAAGAAGTGCCAAAAATGCCAATTCTTTGTAGGAAAGAGGAAATTTTCCATCATGCCTCTAAACCTAATTATGACTGATGAACCCTTCACATAGTGGGGCCTAGACTTCATCAAGATGATTAATCTAATCTCCAGCACCAGCCACAAATGGATACTAATAGCCACTGACTAATTCACTAGATGGATTGAAGTAATCTCATTGAGGGAGGTGACCAAGAATGTGATCCTTGTCTTCTTATAAGAACTCATGGCAAGGTTTTCCCCCCTAAAATAATAATTTATGACAATTCAAAAGCCTTCTTTGGGTCTAAAATTTTTGAATTCATACTTCAAAATGGTATATTCCTAAAGGCTTCATCCAATTACTACACATAAGTGAATGGATTGTCATAATCTATTAGAAAAAATATGATTAGGATGATTACAAGGATGTGCAATGAAAAGTAGAGGGAATGACACTTACACATAAAGACGGCCTTATGGGTAGATCACATCACCCCTAAGTAGATTCTAAAAACTTCCCCATATGAAATTATATATAGGAAGGAAATAATTATGCCAGAATCATAAAAAACCATCACATTACATCTTTTGAAGGCTATCAAAATTAAATTAAATGGAGCAATGGAGGTTCATCTTGCTGAATTGCTTAGACTCTAGGAGGCAAGAGAATAGGCAAGTGATGCGAAGCTACTTCGACAATAAGTAATTAAGTAATGGTTCAACAAAACATCATTTAACCTAAGATTTAAACTAGGAGATTTAGTACTCAAATATAATCAGTAGGCTACAAAGCCAAGACAACATGTGAAGTTTGATTCTCTTTGGAGAGGACTTTTTTGCATCATCAATGATAGATGAGGAAATGCTTTTGAATTAGAAGATCAAGAGGGTAATGCATTAGATATCCATATCAATAGGATAGACTTGAAGCATTTGAACTAACTAGTTTGTTTACCCATTATACATAATTAGTTAGTTTCCCTTTTCTATTATGTGTTCCCTATTTTGTTGTTGTTTCCCTAATTTTTTTCCTTTCCCTTTATTGTTTCCTTTTTAAAATAAGTGCCATTGGTACAAGTGGTGGATTAAATCACTCCCTAGTCCTTCCAAATCTTCAAAAACATTCTCTAAAATATGGTTATCTACCTGCCTCACCTACCATTAATATAAGATGCTTCATTATGCATGAATTCTAATAACAATCATCATAAAATATCTTACAAATGGACCTTTGAGCATGTGTACCACTCTTATCATTTAATGGGGATGCTCAATTTTTGAATTTCTAATGATGATCCTACCTAATGACACCAATGCATAAATACCCCCTATCTCATTCAATCCAAACACATGACACTTTGAGATTTTAGAAAAACATTTAGTGATTGAGAAGAGTAGAGACAGAGTCTATAAATTGGACATAGTAGGCAAAGAGTCGTTAATCAATAGTTAAGATTTTTGGCACACAGAGTAAGTTTAGAAAAGATTTATCAGTAATGGAAGCTTCTATGTCTTCATCTAGGATTGGTATGCATCCTTTAAAATAAATAAAGTGTGGTTCAAGAAATAGGGAAGACCTTCCCCATAATATGTTATGAATAAATCCTATGCTTTAGTCCCTGCTCAAGCAAAGGAGAATGTTTCAAACACCAATAAGGTGACCAAGGGGCCTTGCAAGGACCAGACATTGGTGGACGAATTTGTGGACAAAATTTTTGACCTAAAGTTAACCCAAAATCTTGAGAATTTGAGATAAGGCACTCATGCTTGAATGCTCAATAGAATTAGTAGGAAGGAGTACAACTCTTTCAAAGGTAGAATTTGGGAGTGCACACTATCACAATATAAGGTGCCCTATATGCACCCATGCCCATAAATCATCACTCTCTGCATAAAAAGATATGATGTCGGCACTGGATTGATCATTGGTAATGCCCATTTAACGGTGAAAATTGGCATAGATGACATTAAAGAGATGCTTTAGCTCAATTATTATCCCAAGGCCATTATTTATAGCATCAAGATCTTTTAGAGTGTCTGGGATTCCCAGGTTGACTCAAAGGCTCATTTTCTCAAAGATCTCTTGAAGAGCAAGGTCATAGAGATGCCTCCTCTGCCCATGACTGTAACAACTTTCGCCATATAGATTTTAAGGGACACCTTGTCCATGATAGCCTTCATTTTGGGTATGGATGCTAATGACAATGTCAATGACTTTCAGTTAGGTGTGCTCTACCTCATGATCATGGTAGAGAAAGGTCAAGAGTTCAAGATGGATTTTTATAAAGCCATAACCTCAATCATGAGGGATGAACTAGAAATTTTCTTGGTAAGGGTACCTTTCAGTACCCATATTTCCTCATGCACCTCATTTTATACCATCACTCCCAGTTCTTTTCCTCACACCTATCACTTAGCACTTTCAACACAAAATTCCTCACACTATATGGACCCATGTCCTATTGATCATTGGAGACTACTATGAATTCTTAGAGGTACTTATGGCCCTAGTTCTCACATACCTCATCTAATAGGGTATCACTTCAAGAATGATGGATTGGCAAAAATCTTGGCTTATAGGTAGCAAAGTCTCAATTGACTGGTTCTAGGGAGCCCCCTTTTCATTTATTCAAGTACATAGATTTTAAGGAGAACCCTTCCAGCATACCTATAGGATGGCTGATAAAACCTTAGCCCTAAATTTGGCTCACTAAATTGATGTAGTGGACATCATCTATGGGGTAGAGAAGAAGAAAAAGGGTGTTTATGATGTCCCTTTCACAAGGGATGGCATCACATTGCTAAAAAATCACTAGGGATGCCTACTCATAGCCAATATCATATATCTCAACCTTGACATAATAAATGACAAATGGGATTATGATCTAATAGGATACATAGCCATCTTGAAGACCTTTAGCACTCCTAGGCATCAAGCTCAACCTTACCTAGAGTAGAGGAAGTCACCCACAACAAAAATTCCCAAAAATTATGTGGACCTAGTTCAAATATAATGAGACACCATTAAACCATGGGAGTCTTTCTATGTCAAGGTCCAATCATGTGACTTAATCAAGAAGTTATCAAAGGGGATGAAGAAGTAGATCAACCAACTAAACTAGAGTGAAGAAAAGATGGTTGCCTTCATGAAATGCAAGTATGAAATTAACAAGCCTTACAATGGTTTTGATGATGAATATTAGGATGATACCTTTGAAAATCTTTGGGATGAGTTTCACCCATAAGAGGTCAGCTCAAAAGAAGAATTCACACTTGAAATTGAGATAGGAGATGATGAAGAATAAGAAGACACTCCCAGGGAGGTGGCATGAAATGTACCTCTAGAGAAAGAAGTGGCAATAGAGGTCATGATGACCCAAGAGACTTTAACAGGTCCACCACCCCTATTCCCATATCCTACTCCCTTGAAGCAACAACAAAACCCCTCTAGGCACCTCGTACCTAGGTCATCCCAATTTAAGTAGATTGAGGCACCCATTTCTATCCCTCTATCAACACCCCTATAAAATAATATCCACCTTGTAGATCCCTTGCTTTTCACCTCTGATTCCTTTTCCACTTCCCCATCTCCTTCCAAAATTCCATTTTAGGTTGTGGCATCACTTACTACCTAGTCAAGAACTTTGACTCCTCTCATTACCATTTCATCTACCCTCATTGTCGTACTACAAGTTGTGGCACTATCCACTACTCATCATGATACCACCTTGGTTCTAGTCTTCTCCTCATCCACTCAACCTATAGCTGAGTTCACCCCTTTTCTTTTTGGAATGCCTATTTCTTCATGCATGCCTTTCCTCACCCCTCCACCTACATCATACTCATCTTCCCTCATAACACAATCACCATTCACCCCACCCCATGGGTTCCCACCTTTTTCCCCTTCAACCTTCACCATTTATTTTATCACTGCTATGGGAGTAAGGTTTACTAATTTTTAATAGTATATAGCTATTCCATTTGTGTTGTCATAGGGAATCCCCTTTGTAGGACAAATCATTCAAGCACTGAATCTATATCAGTAGCAGGTATATGTGGCAAGGGTAGCTTGAGAGGCCTAAATGAAACAAAAGAGGGGGAAGTGGGCCAAGTCCAACACCCAAACTCACATGTGGTCATTTTATGACCCTACACATTAATCCCTTATGGTCGATCATCTAACCCCTAAAGTAGTCAATCCTTAAGTACAAATAAAACTAGGGGACTACACCATTTAAGTTGTTGGTCTCAACCTCAGACAAGCCATACCCACTAATAGGGTCAAACTCATAGAGGAAACACAAAAATCTTTGACTATGGACTATATCAAGGCATCTCAATAGTTGGAAAAGACCAAGCTAGAGCTCACAAAGGTGAAGGCTAGGTTTGAATACCTCAATACATAGCTAAAGATAAGTATATTAACCTCAAAAAATTAATATTTGACCTCTAGGACAAGGAATTAGAAGTATAATATAGCCTATGAATAGTTACCAAAACCAACTATAGGAGAAGAAGAAAGAGTTGGCCAAAACTCACTAAAAACTCTCTAATTCAAATTGGTCATATCAATAATTATAGCACAAAGCATAATAAGACTCCTCAATCAAGGACCAAGAGATCGAGAAGCTAAATAAAGACCTCACCACTCACCCATAGGCCAAAAAAATCATTCCCATAGTTCATCATCTATATAAATCCTATTGGGAGAGGATCAAGGTCATGGTAACAAACTTGAAGATAGTGCTAACTTTCATCATAGATGTGCAGAAGTTGACCTCTTAGGTGAGCACATATATTGATCAAGTGATCATATTTATCTCCACTAAATTTCTAGACTCATAGAGCTTTGTTCAAAATCTCCATAGCACTTCTCTTGAAATGCTTCAATCAATAGGGGTAGCTAACAATAGGTAGAAAATGATGAAGGTCAATGAGTTCCTGGGCTACAATAAAGTAATGAATAAATTTAACGCATTCCTTAATTCCTTAGATCAAGTAATGTAAGAGAGGTGGGGACACATAAATAAATTAGTCCAGTTGGGACTCCCCTCCCCCTTCTTGGTGGATAATAGCATCCTCCCCAAGGACCAAATCAAGGCACTATTTGAGCAAAACTACAATGACCAGACCATTTTTATGACTCTTAGTTAGGTGCCCAATGTCTCCAAGGTGGATAATTTTTCATCCACTTGCATAGCTATAATTTTGGATGTTGGAAATTTTCAAAAGCTTTGGGGAACATCTGATTCAAGGATATAATAGATCTGAACAGAGCCTTTAAGGTTCTTAACAAGAAGACCCAGCCAAAAGAGGAAGAATGGGCACCCTTGTAGGCATCCCTTTAAGGATTGTAGTTATATGTACCTTCCTCTTATTTTTTTATTTTTTCTTTGACTAGTTCAAGTACCAAATTTTTGGGTTCTCCTGCCCATAGGTGAACACCCCTATGAGTCATCAAGGACTATGGATCAAAAATACATGGTTTTTATTTTTTGGAGTAGTTCACCCCTAAATTTGGGCTTATTCAATAGTTATCATTTCCTTAACACCTTTTTAAATCTCCCATTTTGGCCCCTTCTTCCTTCAAACCCTCCTTTTTGAATTTTACCTAAGTACCAGCCTCCATCCACTTCTTCCACATGGTATCCTGATGTTCATCTAGCTTGAGGAGACTTTCATCTCACTCTGATGGAGTGTTAACTCGACATGTGGTAGCCCCACACTCAACCTCACTTAAAAATACATCATCCCCTCTAGAGAATCCCCAACTTGATACATGTCATCCCCATGCTTACCTAAGATTAATGTTGGTCTGTTAGAACTTAAGGTAGTGCCATTGGATGAGAGTGTTTGATCCTCCTTTTAAGCAAAGATTTTAAAACACTTTAAGCTTAGATTAAATTATAACCCATTGATTTTGAGGAGGAACCAAGTCCTCAGAATGTGACATAGGTGGGATGGCCCTAAAGTATACACATCACACCACTCTACTTCTCTTAAACACAAAAACCATAACAGATTGATTTAGTTGTGCCATATTTGGGATTTGGAGGCTAACTACACTCATGAGTTCAAGACCCTCATTTAAATTACAATGTCATCATTATGGGTGTAAGTCCTAAAATCTCCAAATATCACTCTCCTTAGATATCCTCTCACCTATTTATTTTGGGCTCATCCCTTTGGAAAAGGGTTGGTTATCATTTTTATCTTTTTTTGTTTTTACGATCAGTCATTATAATAGATTAGAGATAGTAGTAGTTAGCATTTTTATATTCTACAACCTTAGTAGGTGTACCTCATAGATGTGATTGGACACTTTTTATGCACCCCTTGCAGCCTTTGTATTCTATTCTCCATCTATAATGAATAATATGTGATGTTTTATGTTAGAGTGAAAAATTATCTCTGCCTATTGTTTCTCTTCTTCTGCTTCTATAGTTTCAATCTTTGTTTGCATAATAGACTATAGTTCATGTTTTATGCTCCCTTATGGTCTGTGATGCTTGAAGAACTAATCTATTTTATGTAATCATACGTTAATTTTTTAAATCTCTTGACGTATCACCCTAGGTTACATTTACTTTCATATTATTTGTTTTCCCTTCTTATATCCCTTTTCACCCCCCAAATTTGAATGAAGAGCTAGCTTCTAAAATCTTGGAGGTTGTTTTATAGACTGCATTTGATCTCACATCTATAAAGCTTCCCATAGATGGTTTTTTAACCTAAAATGAAAGTTTTAGGCATCAATAATTTATATATAAATAGCTTAAAGATTGAGTAACCACCTCATAACTATCGATAAATACCATTTTTTTAAGGTTTTATATTTCTTCCTTCATCTTTTAAAATTATTTCATAGAGTGAAAATATAGTAATTTCAAATTACAACTTTATGAAAAACTACCATGGAGAAATATAAAAAGAAGATAAATGGAAATCAACAAGAGATAAGAAATAGAAGGTTTATTTGATTAAGCTATTGGATAAATTGAATCAACCATATGTCCTTATTCCTCAATCTATGCTAATGTTAACTTGAATGCCCTAAATTTCAAAACTACCATGTTAATTCCTTATTATTTTTTAATGATCATATTTTATAGCATAATCAACCAAGTGATCACTATTACATTCATTTATTCATTTTTCTTGAAAATTTTAGGAAAATTTTTATTGTGTATCACTTATTTGGTTCATAGCCTCTCATTTGAAATTATCTACATTGAATAATTATTCCTTGATTATCTTTTGGAATTGTTCTTTGATTTTATTGACTAAAAATGGTTTAGTATCTCCATTTTTCATCAGTTCCCAATGAATATATGAAATATTATCATGAATCTCAATCATGAGTTCATCACAAAGCTTGTTATAATTTTTAAAATCTTCTGAGGCTTCTTCAAGAACATTAATTTTCCACTCAACACTTTGAAACCATACAAAGGACTTATTATCTTATGCTTTGTTAAATATTTACTCATATATGAGGATATTTCCATCAAAATGGACAATATCCTATAAATTTTTAACTACATTCTTCAACAATATAATTTATTTTGGAACTATTTTCCTTTCTTTTGAGAGCTTGATTTGATCTTCTTGTATAAATCAATATGCTCTCATTATCTCAAAAATGAATTTAAGGTTGTCAAAAACAAGTTTATCAACCATACTTTCCATTACTCTTCCATGGTTATTATATTTATGAATGTTAGCAACAACATTCTTGTAAATGTCCTCAATGGGAATAAATTATATCAAATAATTCATAAGAAAATTGTATTGTCGCGATGGTGTGTTTATATATGTTGAAAGTGCTCATAGCTAATTCTCAAATTTTTCTTGAGTTTGCTTTCCCAATTCTTTTCATTTTACTAGTTTTGTTTTAAATAATTTAAAATTATGAATGTCTCATTCATTAGTATATTCTCCAATATGTATTCTACTTGATTTTATGGGGGTCATATCTTCTTCATTTTTATCAGCTATGGGTTTGGAAATTTCAACAAAATGCACAACCAAAGGTTCAGATATCAATCTTGAAATTGTTTTTTCATTTTTATGCTATGTACTTTGCAAGAGATTGTTTATTACATGAAAATCAAAAGCAAAATATTTCATACCACTTTTATTCCATTTTATTTTCATATGATGGACCCAAGAGAAGGATCAACTTCCTAAATAAATTGCAATCTGGGTATCTTCAGCCTTGGATGTCCCAACTAGAGAAAGATATTATTGAGAAGCACTTAGGGGATCTCGTGAAAAATAAATTTGCTTTGGGGTGGTGAATAAGGACTAGGGGAGAAAGTAGAGGAAGAGGAGAAATATAAGGAGGATATGGAACACAAGGTGGATATGGAATGGAGACATGAAGAGATGGAGGAGGTTGAAAAGGTGCAATAGAAGAAATAATAGACACTTGTATAGGATCAAATGAAGATGCAAGAGGTGATTATATTAATCCAAAAAAATATAAAAGAGGCATTTACATCAGAGTAATAAAAGACATAAGACATGTTTATATTAGTCAAAAAGAAGACACAAGAGGTATTCATGAAAAACTTGATATAGAAGTAAGGAACTATTATGTCATGTTTTCAATTAATAAATAAGGATTTAATTATTTTGAGGATAGAACCTTACCTTAAAAAAATTTAGTAGTTGTAGGCCTCTTAATAACAAGATTCATAGGTCTTTAGCTAGTTAATTTACATAAGTTTGTTCTAGAAGCTTCATCTTATTTTGATCATCCTCGTTCCAAACCCTTTTTGTCATACTCAACTGAGAATTCTTTGTATAAACATTAGTACCAGATTATTGAGTAATATGTGTTATTTTATTTTGTTGTTGATCTTTATAAGAGTTGGCATATTTTGAAATTTTTGAAGCTATATACTCAACCAATTTCTTTCTAAACCAAGCTCTTAATCTTTCTAAAACAAATTTGGTGCACTTATTCAAATCATAAGATTCTTTCATTGACCAATCAATTATTGGAATAAGCACAAGATGTGATTTATCAAAAATGGGATCAATCATATCTGATCCACCATCAATAATCCCCAAAGTTACCCATTCTAATATGAATGTTTTCATTTTTTCCATTATCGTTCTTGACTAGACTATTTTTATAACTTCAAATTCATCTTCACAATCTTCCCAATAGTCTTAAAGTTTTGGGATATACAAGTAACTATGTCTAGGCTTGATATTTTTCTTCAAAAAATAATTATTTTAAAAGAGTAATCTCGTTGTATAAAATTTTATTTGGAAATCAATCATATATTTCTCAATGTTAGATGCATCTTGAGCCAATTTTCACATGTAAAAACTCAAAACAATAGGAAATGAAATTTATCCTACATGTTTCTTGTTGCACTTTTTGTGAACCTCAACTAATTACATAAAAAGATCAATAATAATGATCTTATCACTTGTGTATCTTGTCAATTTATTTGGAATATTCAGGAAACCTCCAACTCTGATATATGTGAATCTAGGAAATTAAATGAAATAACTTCCATACTTTTTAACTAAGGTAGAAGTGTAACTTGAGATATGTGTAGATGTGTTTCATTCTAGAGTCCACATAAAAAAACATAATGAAATCATTGTTCACTCTTATAAAATGTTTATTACCTTTCTCATGAGCAAGTTGTAGTAATTTATCATATATCAGCTTTTATGGGAATTATATTCCTTCCACATTTAATCATGTCCATTTTCTTAAATTAGTAATAAAATGTACCAAGTATGAGGTCATGTAAAATTATTGAGTTCACTTAGGCCCTATAAATTGGTCATGTATATTTTCATTGATTACTTCTCCCTAATAAATGAATTTTTTTCCCACATAAGCAATGTTTATGTAGAGACACATCCATTCAAAGAAAAACCTAGTGTCTAAATTACCCATAATTCTGTTTAATAGAGTTGTTATATCAGCTCATTCTTCTTATAATTCATGACTACCTATAACCTAAGGAAATTTTGATGATCTTTTAATTTTATTCTTGTTGCAAAAATAAGATAGGGGGACCAATTAAGGTCTACCTTTATCTCTGTGTTGCTAGGTTCAGACTATTAGAAATAAGATGACTAAGAGGGGGGTGAATCAGTCTTCAAAAAAATTCATTAAATTAAATTTAACCATGCATGAGTTATTATAATGACCACATACACCTTATCAATAATAAACATCAAATCATAAGAGCATGAAACACATGAACATAGCATATATGTGGGAAACCCTCTAGGGGTCAAAAACCTAGTTATGAAGTAAATGAACTATAGTCCTATAAGATAAACATCAATATTTAGTGAAGAAGTAAATTCACATGGAGCACCAACCCCAACTAGCTTAGCACCAACTCATCTAGGCTTTAGCAAGCACCCACATGCAAGGAGGTACCAACCCCCTAGATGACTCAGAACCTACTCAACCACCTAATTATTTTATCACCTTAAAAAACCCTTATTGATTTTACAATAGATGATGATCTACTCCTTCAGATATTTGCTCACTTCTATCCCTCTCAAATTGGCCTTCTGCTTTCTTCACTCAATTAACCATCTTCATGGCTTGATTAGGTCTTCTGACCTTGATCTTGATATGCAAAACCTCTGTTAAATATTCATAACATTTATCTTATGGTCCACATGACCTAATTATACTCACCAATGATCTATATGATTCTCTTATCCTCTTATTCTCTCCCACACTTAGCATCCTCAAAGCATACCAAATAGGCCTAAACTACCTTGCTTTTATATAAGTCACATGTTCATATTCTTCTTAGTTAACCATACACTCAAATCACTTAGGCCACCCATGAATAGGTCTTAGAATATTAAAATAACATGCTATTTTAGATTTGTTAGTGATGTCATGGTGATGGAATGGAGGTGTCCTGTTGAGTGGATGAAGTGCTTTGGTATCTTAAGTAATAATGACAACGTGTGTAATGTGCTTGTCCTAGTATGCTTTAAGTATGTTTGGTTGATCTTATATTTTGGCATGGTTAGAGATGTTTGGGGATGAGTATGGTGATTTTAACATGTGAAATGGGTCCTATAAAAATTCAAGAATCATTTTGGTACTTGTGTGCAAGATTTAAATTCACCTGATTCATCATTGTTCTCATCTAGACACTTTGGGTCTAGTGGTAAAAATTTTGAGTAGGCAATTTGGTGAAATCACCATAGCCACATGAGAATGAGTTAGGGTAAGTTGGTCATATGGTTGTGATAAAATTAGACCTTAATTTTTATGTGATAAATATTATTTCATGAACCTAAGTGCATCAAAATATATGCAAGTGCAAAGTTGGGCTCCTAGGCCTTTTGATAGTATTTTCCCATACTTAACCAAGTTTACATGAGGCAAGAAAGATCTGAGTAAGAAGTTTGATGGTAGAATATCTCACACATGTGGAAATTTTAAGATAATTTGATCATATGGGTTTGTTAATTTTGAGCCTAGTTTATTTTTTAAAAATTTTAGATCATGTGATGAAGCGCGTCAAAAGATATGCATGAGCAAATTTGGCCTTCCAAGAAGGTACAGGCATAGTTGGCTCTATGAAAAAAAATTTGAGTGAACATGTTTATGATGGAATATCTCACACATTTGTGGGTTATAGGAGAATATTTTTATATGGATGGATTCTAATATGTAAGGAGATCATATGGTCCAAATTCCAAATCATGCGTCTAAGCTCGTCAAAAGTTATTGAGGTCCAAAGTAGGCTTTCCAAACATATTACAGTTGGTCCCCATAGTCAATTTGCATGATGTTAAAGATTTGGACCTAGTGGAGATCAAATGGTTCATGGTTTTTCATAATTCCAAATCCAATTGTGCACATAGATTCAAATGGGTTAATGTAACTATTTATCAAACATAAAGATCATGTATCTTATAGAAGATTGATGGAGCATGTTTACTCCAAGATGTTAGGAAGAAGTGAGATGGAAAGAAATGAATGTTATTTAAAAACTAATAAAAGGTAAAAGATAAAGATAAAATGTGAGTGGGTTTTTGTATAGATTGATTAAATGGTGCACATTGCATAATAAAGACCGATTTGATCTGTAGAGATCGGTAATGCATATTGAGTCAACATTGTAAGGGTGTATGAGATGAGGTCAAAGTGACTAAGCTTTAAAATTTGAGAATTGGTGCATATGTGTTAAATATTTAAAAATATAAATAGTATCTATTCTATCTGAGTAGTGAGGACATGAAATGATTTCAAAGTTTCCAAGGTTTAACTGTGACCGTTGTCATTTAAATATTCAAATTTAACAAGGGAAACCATTGTCTGGTCTTTGGGCCATATCTTTCGATTTAGATAGAATTTTCTCATGCTGTAAAAATAAAAAAATTAAGATGAATCCATGATGAATATAATGAACCTGATTTTAATATCTTTATGTGTGTACATTCAAATATATTAAGGTCTAAAGTTGAGTATGCTCATACTTGTTCTGCAAGTGTCCCGAGAAGAGTAATTGAGCTTATGTAGATGTTTTTTCGATATATCTTGATGAATTATATATTAGGGAGTATTTTATAATCCATTAATATTATCTATGTGAATTATTAATGTTTTCCCAATCAATATTTAGTATGAATATTAATTATGAAGTTGATTGTGTTAATTGAATACATTGGCAGTTTGAGTGACCATGTTATAGGAGTGAGTTGAAGGTGTTCTAAGAAAAATTTATTAGTCTAATTAATATGGAGATGATATATACATCTCAAATACTTATGTTAATTATTTTATTATCACAATTGTCCCCTGATCAGATGTGGAGAGTCATAATAATTGATTGTATTTTAATTGTGTATGTCCAGTTTGAGTGGTCATATTGAGTAAGATAGTTTGAGATGTGTTGGTCTATGTTGGAGTGTCTAAGGCACATGGATATTTTTAATAGTTCTTGGAGGTTATATACATAATATTTTTTCATATGGTTATATGAGTGATTTGAGTGTTTTCTTCAAATATTTGAGACTATGTTTTCATTCATGGTGACTGTATACACAAAATGTTGATTGAACTTGCATAAAAGAGTGTAATGATGAATATAAGAATTTAAGGATGACTAATGGGTGATGTAGTGTGGAAATATACATTTAAAATTGGTCTTATGTTCTTTGTTTTTTTATGATGTGCTAAATGGGTGTATATGTCTCCATGAAACCTATAAGAGATACGAGGGCTTTATTAGAAGGTGTAGCTTCTTAAGGGTGACCCATAGATGTTATGCCCAACCTATGAATATTGTATTGAATTATATCTTCATATGATATATGTATTAATGGTTAAGGTATGCCTAATGGTTGACCAAGATGGTGATGATCATGAATGCTCTATAAATAGTGAAACCAAATGTGTTGGTTTCTAGACTTGTAAGATTTGGATAAGGGGGTCCAAATGTAGAGCCAAGTGAAGGTAAGAACATTTGAAAGAGAATGTACAAGTTAGTGAGTACCAATAGAGAGTGAAAAGAATTATGAATGATTGTTTGATTAATTTGGTGCATGAAGACATATAGGTCATTAGACCTTATGAGCCTAGAGGAGGTAGAATGAGCAAGTTGTTCAAGAGGTTGTTTGAGACTTTCTGAGATAGACTTGGTAGAGGGTTGAGAGAGGCTTTTGTGTGTAAATTATGGAGAGAAGGACTGGTAGAGTGACATATGTATGCTTTTTTGAGAAGATCAGTTTGAGGATTATTTATATGACATGTTGGTCATTATTATGTTGGCAGAATAGTGTTCTTTTTATTTTAGGGTGAATGAAGGTGAAGAGTGATAAGAAGAGGTCCATCATCAAATGTTGAAGACATAATTTCATAGTTGGATGTGTTCATAGGTATTTTTATGGTAGCTCATAATTTAATGTAGTTATAGCCTCCTTGAAAGGAGAAACTTTCTAAAATTTTGGTTGTTATTACAGCTCAACTAGACAGGTGTTATAGCACCTTATGGCATTGTAGTCTCACTATGGCATTGTATTCTCACTAAATAGGGATTATGGTTCCTTGATTAGTTTTAGCTAGTCTAAATTGGTTATTGTTATTATAGGATAGTAGTGTAATTTTAATTTATAGTGGGTTTTAATCCCCAATAGGGTTTACTTCATATATCATGTGTTATGTGATTGGTCTTGCATTGTCTCTCTTGTTAATTGTTATGAATGATGTGTATGGTTCATGAATGCTTATGGTAACTTATTAAGTATTTATAAAAATTATAATTGAGGTTAGATTATTTGGGTTCACTTATTCACCCCTCCTCTTAGTTATTGTACCTCTAACACAAGCCTTAATCATGAATCAATCAATACAATAGGTCTTCCATACATCAATTAGCCCTTACTCTTATTTTAGGCTTATGGAGACATAATAGGTATTATTAAAAACACATTACCCTTTGATACTTTTGAAGCATATCCAAACACCTCACACAATAGTAACACATCATATACCACTCCAATAGACCTTATCCAACTTTACATTAGGTCTAAAATATCTTTTAGGTCTAACTACCACTTGAACCCTTTATCAATTCATCACCTATAAAAGGCCTACATATATACAGAAACTCTATCTTGAATAAAATGAGGCATATACTTAGTTTTTCCAAACAACCATAGGAAAAAATCACATATTCAAAAACCTCATAACCTTAGGGTTATTAAAAACCTCATTTGATGCTTCAACTTGGGTAAAATAATCTCAAACACTTCTCTACAAGATGTTCACTCAGAACTGCCAACTAATTCTAAAACACAGTCAAGGAAATATTAACATATAACACATGATTGAATATATTCAAGGGATTTTAATGCATGAACAAGATATTATAACATCCTCATAATAACCTCAACTAATTATATCATGATCTCTAATGAAAATTATTGGTCTTACAAACCAATCTACTGACCTTCCCTCTCATAGACTATACTCATCCAAATAAGCCATTTTGGTTTCAATGATCCAACCTCTTATACTAAATTCCAAGCTTCTAAAAATAATGGATAGATCATTCAATACCTAAAAAATATCATCATGCATTTCAATGCATCATTCTTACATGAAAACACATCAGGAAACATCTTCTCACTTCTATCTAATTTCCTTATTATCTACACCACTAGGTCTGTTAGTGATTTGCCAACTTGGATCACCAATATTGCATACCTAAGATCATGAACCTATCCATAAATATTCATGAATAATAAATACAAGTCTCACACTTTGATCTTTATCTAATTAGAAAATTTGACTCATTCAACTCTATATGCTATAGAAAATTTCCAAAAGACAAGTACTTTTTATAGGGTCTACTTAGTCACTTGAGAAACCAATCACACCTATAGATGCTTGGGATACTTAAATTCAAACTCCAATAACTTATATGATCATATTATACCTTTCTAATGTCTTTATAATAGGATCTTTAATGTCAGGTCATTGTCAAGGTTTTATGAGGGTTTAGACTAACTTTTAGTCTTAACGATCATTTATAAAACTTAGCTCCTCTTTCTAGAAACCAATTCTTGGAAATTTGATCTAGAACCCTTCTTCATCTACCATGAATATCTTAGGATCTCATGTATATTTTTAATATGCCAATGAGCAATGAGAAAACCTTTTTGAGTAGACAACTCTTCATTTTGTGCACTTAGGAAACCTTGAAATACTTTTCAAGAATTTTCTTGTGAACCAAGATCTAAAATTTTATACGCATATTAAAAACAACTTGACTCACCTCTGTCAATGTCCACCTACTCACACATTTCATGGAAACTGATCATGTTACCTCATCTAACCACCATCTCTCTTCTTGCTTTCTAATCCTTGACTTGTAAGTCTTATTAGACCTTGAATCTAGCCTTCTATCCACCCTATAGACTTCACCTTAAAACTCTCCTATGTTTTAATGTCTCTTTTGTATGCTCAAGTAACCTCATACACTCAGTCTTATTTGAAGATTCAATAGAACTTATTTATATTTACTTAAATATCTTTGGATCTTGACTGAGATCTTCATAGCATCTTTAAAACTACATATATAGATATTTAGAGTTGACCTTCTACTTATTTTTTAGGGCCTCAACACCTCATCTATAAACTTAAACAATCTCTCTAATACTAAAACACTGTCAAGTGTTCTTCATAGAATTCTTATCTTTGTAGGTCATTCAAAGCATCTTCAAAATTTATTACATAGATCTTCAGAGCATATAGTTTCTTCCTCAGAGCTCACTTATTTCATCATGCCACCTAAAAATTCTAGCTCATAAGGTATAGATAAAGCATTAAAATAGTATTTACATTTTCGATACTGACTTTTACTCACATTTACTTCTTATCAATGATTTCATTCAAGATGACATTAGAACATTCTTCAAATAGTATTCTTTTATCATAGCAACAACACTCACTATGCTAATAATCATAACTCATCATAAACATAATTCAAGGCTTACTTGACCAAGCATATTCACAAGAACCTTTGACATCAATGATATTAGATTGACATCAATGAAAGAACAATGAATCTTCATAAGAAACTTTGACATCAATGACAACATTAAATATCAAAACTTAACACTCAATGACAATGCTCAAAAATATCTCCCTAATCAATGACAATGTTTAACAATCACCACCTTTGTCATTGATGACAAACCATACCTAAAAAACTCTATTAACCACTTCTTAATGGTAATTATCTATTAGACCTAGTTCTTAACTTTTCTTTCTCACCCTTTCTGATCTTGACCCTTTTCTCATCTTTTCTTATCTTTATCCCCCTTTGACATTAATGGCAAATGTCTTTAAAAATTATCATCTCTTTTAGAATGGACTCACATTACAAGCCCACTTCAACATAGATCAAGATCAATTAAAAAATTGAATAGATCCCCCTCAGACCAAACATCCACCATTTTTCTATTAGCAGTAGATATCAAAGAACATCTTCAACTACTAAAATCATTCTTTCTCCCTTTGATCTGATACAATCTCTCAAATACACTAGATGGCACACAATCTTCACAAACTATGAAAACCACTTATCATAACTATTTTCAAAAATTTCTTAATCGGGTCACTCTCCCAACTGATTCATCAAACGCTGAATAAACATAGTCTATAAAGCACCTCAAACACAATCTCTCCTTAACTCCATGCATATCAAAAATCAATCACTTTATTGATAAAGAAAATAGAACTACTAAGATCCCCCTTAGACCAAACATATCTTATTTCAAATAACTAGAAACTCATATCACTTACCTTACTTGATATGATAGAAGAAGATCAATCTCTTGACTACACATCAGATACCAATTGTATAAATAGGGACTCCCCCTTGGTCTTCATAGATCAGGTTCAACCATTCATACAAATAGATATCAATAAGCTTACCTCTTATATAGTAATTATCTATATATTTTGACTTCAACTAACTTCTACACTTTAAACAATAGAGCTATCAATACAGGAATGGATAATATCCATTTTCATATCCTTATAACATTTACAATTTGGAATCTCTTCAAAAGAAACCTTCTTTGACTACACCCTCATGCTTCTACTGATAGAATAATGTCTCCATGAAGATTAATTAATCCACCCCCTTTTCATAGGGCACTAAAATAATATGAACTTAGGAGATTCCCAGATCTCCATCTTTTCACAAGATTAATATTCTTCAACAATCTTCTAGACTTCATTGGCACCATAGGTTTGATCTCATCATCAACCTTGTCATCTTTCTTCTTTTCTTTGACTGCCTTATTAACACATGCAAATAACAAGTATTCTTGACATTCCTTACTTAATTTCTCACCTAAGGCATGATATATCTTAGTAAGTGATCCAATTGAGCTTTTAGATTGATCACGACTTGATTTTACTGCCTTTGGTTTGCATAAATCTATTTTCCTTCTTTTTTGCACTCTAAGAGCTTCAAACTTCCTATTTTGACTTGATGATCCTTTAGCTCTGTTAGGATAAAATATTTTAATGTTTCCTACATTATAACATCTATATTAGACCACCTTATACATAGCATTTAACTAATGATGACTATGATCTCCTTTTGACCATCTTCTTTTCTTTCTCTAGTTCCATGAGTACTCATTCTTGGAGGGTTTTCTACATTATCTTGCTCTATGACCAAATTAATTGCATTTAAAATAGTAACCATTAAAATAATTAGCATACCTTATATCATTGGGTTGTTTGATATATTTTTTTCATGTTGACCTTATTGTATTCAATAGTCTTCTTCTCAATTTGAGGTGCCTTCTTTTGGTCTTCTTTGAATCCAAGACCTATCTTTTCACTTGTAGACTTTTGAATGCTTAAAACATTATCTAAAGCCTTAGTTCTCTTTTCAAATTTCATAAATCTCTTAATCTTTCTATATGTTTGATCCAACTCAACTTTCATAGATTTTATTTCAATTTCATACCTTCTGCAATCTCCCTCTTTAGCCTTTAGGCTTGCTACCACAATCTCCATTTGGGTTTCAACTTGTTGTATGATCTCTTCATACTCCTTAGAAGTGTCTCTCAACCTTTCTTCAAAAAATCCAATCTAATACCCATAGTTTAGAACTAATGACTTCAGTTTCTTATTTTTATTCTTCACAAGAGTCAACTCTTCCAGGGCACTCATGATCTTAGCCTCAAGATCCACTTTAGCTTTCTCATTATCATAGTATATTTTTTCATCTAATTCTACATCAATCATAAGACCTTTATTATTTGAACAACCCTCATTTTCTAATTTTATGCCTATGAATAGAGTTTAATTATTTTCATGTTCAGATTCATTACTACCATCATCACTATCAGATGCGTTTGAATCACTTACATCTGATGAACTGTCTTCTTTGGAGTAGAAACTATTTATATTCTTCAGTGATCCTTTCCTTCCTTTATTCTTCTTGAAATATCTCTATTATTTTTATACTTATAGGCCTTTATATCATCTCTATGAGGTTCATTATTTTCTTCATTATGCTCAAATCTATCCTTGTTATGACACTTGGTTGCAAAGTGACCAATCTTACCACAGCTAAAATATTTGAAGGATAACTTACCCTTGTACTTATCTGAGCCAAACCTCAACTTCCTAGTGAACATAGCTATTAATTCATCATCATAAATATCTAAACATACCTCATATTTGACCTTCTTGGCCTTTGACTTCTTTTTAACTTTGAATGTTTCTTCCTTCTTCAGAGGTCTTCTTTAATTTGATCTCATTTCATATGCAATCAAGATGTCATGATGTCCATCCATCTTTAGCTTGTCCAAATCTTGTAGCTCTTCTACTTCAAAAACCTTGGATTAAAACTTAAGATTTAGTGATCTCAATACCTTTTGAACAATATTAGGCTATTTCACTTCTTCTCCCAATCCTCTTATGATATTGACAACTTCATCAACCCTTAACAGGTAAGATGTAATAGTTTCATCTTTAGACTTTTAAACTATCTTCTATGAGTCTACAACGTGTCCATATTTACCTTAGTGTATCCTTCATATATTTTATTCAATTTTTCCATATGTATTTAGCTAAAACACAATGAATTACTTTTACAAGCTCTACCTCCGATAGGCCACTAAGAATGGCATTCATTACCTTGAAGTTATTTTCACTAGCCTTCTTACATGTTGCATCTATTAGTGGAATTAGAGGTGAAATATAACCATCAATAACTAAATATAAAATATCATGTCCCTATTACATTAAATATATATTCATTATGATATTACAAAAGGTATAGTTAGATTCATTGAACAACATAGCCTTACTGGTAGAGAAACCCCCTTGAGTTTGTTGACTAGTCATCCTTGCTTTTTAGGATCTAATTTAGGATGTCAAGCATATTCCAAATGTCCTACTCTAATACCAATTAATGGAAAAAATATGACTGAGAGTGGTGGTGAATAAATCTTTAAATCCTTTCATTTAATTCTACTTAACCATGTATAAATCATTCAAATAAGAATGTACATCTTATTAAGCATAAACATCAAATCATAAGAGCATCAAACACATGAACACAGCATATACATGGAAAACCCTCCATGGGAATAAAACCCACTTGTGAATAAAATGGACTATAGTCCTATAAGACAAACATCAATCTTTATTGAAGCACCAACATCACATGGAGCACCAACCCCATCTATCTTAGCACCAACTCAACTAGGCTTTAGCAAGCACTTACTTGTAAGGAGGCACCAACCCCCTAGATGAGTCAACACCAAATCAACCACCTAATTATTTTATCACCTTCAAAAACCCTTATTTATTATATAATATATGATGATATACTCCTTCAGCTCTTTTCTCGCTTTTATTCCTCTCAAACTGGCCTTCTTCGCTCAATTAACCCTCGTCATGGTCTAATTAGGTATTCTAACCTTGATATTCATATGAATAACCTTTTTTAGATATACATAACATTTATATTGTGTTCCACATGACCTCATTTTCAAAAATTATCTATATCATTTGTGTATCCTCTTCTGCTCTCCCACACTTAGCATCCTCTAAGCATACCAAATAGGCCTAAACTTCCTTTATTTTATATAATCACTTGATCATATCCTTATTAGTTATCCATACACTAAAATCACTTAAGTCAAACATTTATATGTCTTATCATATTAAAATAACATTATTTAATCATGAATCAATCAATATA
This sequence comes from Torreya grandis, assembly GCA_037957365.1. Lineage (NCBI taxonomy): Eukaryota > Viridiplantae > Streptophyta > Pinopsida > Cupressales > Taxaceae > Torreya > Torreya grandis. The sequence goes on from JARHVA010000149.1 coordinate 3,943,114, forward strand.
ATATGTTGGCCATACATCAATTAGCCTTTACTCTTCTTTTAGGCTTATGGAGACCTAATAGGTCTTCTTAATAATGCATTACCATTTGATCTTTTTGAAGAATATCCAAACACCTCACATTGAAGGAAAATATCATACACCACTCCAATATACCTTATCCAACTTTACATTAGGTTCACAATAACTTTTAGGTCTAACTACCACTTGAACCCTTTATCAAATCATGGCATATAAAAGGCCTGTGTATATAAATAAAATCTATCTTGAATAAATGAGGCATATACTCAATTTTTTAAAACAACCATGGAAAAAAATTACATATTCAAAAACCCCAGGACCTTAGAGTCATCACAAAATTCTTTTGATGTTTAACTCAAGGAAAATAGGCTCAAACACTTCTCCATATGATGTTCACTCAGAATTACCAACTGAATCCAAAACACATTCAAGGAAACATGAACATCTGACTCATGATTAAATATATTCAAGGTATTTTAATGAATGAAAAATATTTTATAACATCCTCATATTAACCTCAACTAATCAGATCATGAGCTCTAATGAAAACTATTGGTCTTACAAACCAATCTGTTGACCTTCTCTCTAATAGACTCTACTTAGCCATATAAGCCATTTTGGCATTAATGATTCCACCTCTTATACTGACTTCCAAGATTTTTTAAAGAATGGATAGATCATTCAAGACCCAAATAGCATCATCATGCATTTAAATGCATCATTATTACATGAAAACACATTAGGAAGCATCTTCTCACTTTTGTTTGATTTCCTTACTATCTATACCACTAGATCTGTTAGTGACTGGCCAAATTGGATCACCAATATTGCACACCTAAGATATGAAAACTATACATAAATATTCATTAACAATAGCTATAAGTCCCACACTTTGATCTTCATTCACTTAAAAACTTTGACTCAGTTAACTATGTTTTCTATAATAAATTTCTAAAAGATAAGTACTTTTTGTAGGGTCTGCTTACTCACCTAAGAAACTAATCACACCTAGAGATGCCTAGGATATTTTAATTCAACGTCCAATCACTTATTTGGTCATATGATACCTTTTTGAGATATTTAAAATAAGGACATCAACATTGGATCTTTGTTAACGTTTTATGAGGGCTTAGACTAACTTTTAGTCTTAATGATCATTCATAAAACTTAGCTCCTCTTTCTAGAAACCAATTCTTGGAACTTTAAGCTATAACCCTTCCTCATATATAATGAATATCTTAGGATCTCATGTACATAATTCATATTCCAATGAGCATTGAGAAAACCTTCTCAAGTAGACAACTCTTCATTCTATGTACTCGAGAAACCTTGAAATACTTTTCAAGCATTTTCTTACAAACCAAGATCTAAAAATTCATAAACATACTAAAAATAACTTAACTCACCTTTTTAAATTTTCACCTACTCATCCATGTCATGGAAATTAATCATGTTACTTCATTTGACCACCATCTCTCTTCTTGTTTTCTAAGCCTTGACTTGAAAGCCTTATTAGGCCTTGAATCTGGCCTTCTAGCCACTCTTTAGTCTTCACCTTAAAAATCTCATGTGTTTTGATGTCTCTTGTGTATGCTCAAACAACCTCATACACTCACTCTTTTTTGAAGCTTAAACACAACTTGTTTGAATCTACTTATAGATATTCATAGCTCGACTAGGATCTTCATAACTTCTTTAGAGCTACATATACAAATATTTGGAGCTAACCTTATAATAATTTTTGAGGTCCTCAACACCTCATGTATAGCCTTAAACAATATATCTCATCCTCAAACATTATAATTTTTCTTCAGAGCATTCTTATCTTTGTAGCTCATTCAGAGCATCTTTAGAACTACTTACATAGATCTTCAGATCATATAGTTTCTTCTTCAAATCTCACTTATTTCATCATTCCACATTCAAATTCCATCTCACAAGGTTTAGACAAAACATTACAAGAGTTTTTACATTTGTTATACTAACATGTACTCATTCATGATACTTCTCAATTTTTCACTCAAGCTAATATTAGAACATTATTTAAACATTATTCTTTCATCATAGCAACAACACTCATTATGCTTATAATTAGAACTCATCATACACATACCTCAAGGCTTACTTGATCAAACATCTTCACAAGAACCTTTGACATTAATGATATTAGATTGACATCAATAAAATAACCATGTATCTTCATAAGAAACATTGACAACAATGATGATAATGAATATGAAAACTTAACACTCAATGATAATGCTCAACAATCTCTCCCTTAATTAATGACAATGTTCAACATGAACATTCACTCATCAGCACACATTAACACATACTCAGACTTGACATAATTAATAGAATTTTATTGCATTTAACTCAAAACATTATAGTGAAAAAAAATAACACTCTAAAAAATACTCACACATGCCTCTATATACTTATTTCAATACATGAAAGAGTTATAGACTCTCATACAGTCCCTCTTAGACTAATATAACCCTCTGTTTTGCTCTTGGAGAGTTCTGCTTCTTCACAACTCATTCCTCTCTCCCTAAAAACTCCCTTTATTTTAAAAAGGTATCCTTATTAACATCCCTATATCTATGGAGTGTCTCTTAAAATTAGATTAATTCTACATAACTTACCATAGTTAAGTAGCCTTCAGTTTTCAAGATCAACACCTAACTATAAGTAACTGTTAATAATTTTTAGGTAATATTTCAAGCTAAAAAATAGTTATAAAAATTATTGTAACTTCATCGATGTTAATAAAATTGAAATTAAATTTTAAAAATATCATTGTAACTACATTTTATATCAACCCACAAAATTTGGTAACCTAATTCTTATGGTAGTTCTTCCATAAGGTAATGAAGCATCAAACTAGACATATGCATTTTCTAGCTAAATGATAGTTATAAAAATTGTCATAATATTTATTCCACTTATCCAATTGAGCTAAAATCTGTGAATAAACTTATAGGATACATTTTATTTCACCTATCCAAAATTTGGGACCAAATTCCTACCGTAGCGCTTCCGCAAAGTAATGAACATCTACATACTAGACAAATTCATTCTCTAACTGGATAATAGTTATAAAAAATATCATAAATTTTACACCACTTATCCAATTGAACTAAAATTTGTAACACACCTTTTATACTAAATTTTATAAAACTTCTCAAAATTTGGTATCCTAATTATTATATTAGGTCTTTCGAGGTCAATAACCATATACCAAGTGTTGTGACTAAATTAGGTGGTATGCTTCTGTGGTGACCTCAAATGATATAAAAAAGAATTTAGAGGTTTTAAGTTTCAAGTTATAGGATCCCACCAAGTTTCATCATCAAATTTTTACCACATGTTACCATGATTAAATAAACCTCATGTCAAGTGTAATAGTTTTTACATTTCCATAATAGCTCTAAATGGTCTTAAACCTCATACAGATGTTGTAGGTTTCATATTATATGACCTCAAAAAATTTCATCATTTTAATCTTATCATAGTTGATTAAAATTTTCTAATAATTATATGTGACTTAACAGTCCCCATAGACTAACAAAAATAGTCAAAATATCTTTGTGCTTTCCACACTCTATTTCTAGTTGATGTAAGATTGCATGAACCCTTGGATGTTCCTACATTAGACACCCAAGGTTTATAATATGTGAGATCCTGATCACATAAATGAAATAAGTGACAAAACCAATATTTTGACCATGAAGTATAATGACCATGGTGTTCCTTTCCAACACACCAAATACTTCAATTATTTTTCATTTTTATCTTCCTTTTCTAGTTCCTTATTGGGTTCATTTCCTTTCTTATCTTCTTACCTCTACTCTTTATTTCCTTCTTTTTATTATCTCTCCTCACTCCTTTGTTTGTGGGTTTAGACACAGCATAGTCTGTCCTCCTGAAACAAAGGCTCATTCTTTCCACTACATCTTTTGGGTTGAAACCCATCTTCAACCAACCACCTCCACCAGTATGCTCCTTATTTAATATTAAACTCTCTTGTGGGCTTAAACCCATTATAGACTATCAATCTCCTCCTAAAGCCTTCCTGGCATTGGATAATCAGTATCCAACCTGATGTTGGATCCATCTTATTTGTTTTCATCTCCTCTTTTCTCATGGATTCCATATTCATCTTTGTTAATATCACCATAAAATATTCAACATACATTTTGGCATCCAAATGATAACACATAGCCTCTAGTATCACCTCAAGGATAGTCCTCACTTCCTTATCTCTCATTGTCTACATTGTTATGCCAAGCAACCTCTTCATATATATTGTAACATCCTCTTCTTCACCACATACTCTGGATAATATGAAAATTAATTTCTTTTATCCACATTATGTGAACTCAATAAACTCACTCTCTTCACCTTCGAAGGACTCTTTGAATTCCTCTATTATCTCTATTTCTACACCTACACACTAGTTATAGTCATAAATCAGTTTATAAACTTTAAACTCAACAATCCCCATCATTACTTCCTCTATATTCTCATTATAATATTTATTATCCTTAACCATGGGCTTCTCAAAACCTTTCTCAATCTATCATTGTTATTGTGATATCTCCTCTTCACTTCTCATCTTCTTATTATCATCTATAGGTTTATTTCTTTCACTTTCCTTCATCTCCTCCATGTCATGTGTAAAGGATCTTGCACTCTCCTTATATATATGAGAACAATATATGTCTTGACTCACAATATTCTCTTATCCAACATTTATATGGGTTGATCCCACATATGCAACACCATTTTCATCATTCAATCTTTTTAGTATAAGTTTGTCTACCATCTCTATCTCCATCTCATTTTCTATACCTCCACATTGAATAAACATATTAAGTGATTCAAGAGTTCCCACAAACATCTCATCATATTAAGGGAATCAATATTTATAAAAAACATATCATCAACCACTTAATGATGCCTCATGGATATGTTGTTCAACCCTTCTTCACACTGTAGGGACATACTATCCAAGTCTTATCTGATTCTCAAAATCTTCTCACAAATTTATTCTTTGTGATGGACTCCCATACGTCCATTTTTAACAACCTCCATGATTGTTTTTTCATCATTCTTATTGGTTTTTTATTTTCTTCTAAATGGATGTTCTACAACCATAGTCTGTTCATGTGCATTGACTTACACTTCTTCCACCTCTATTATTTCCTTTGTGTAAACTTGCAAGTCCTCTTGGATGTTATGTTCATTCACCTATATTGTTTCCTTCACATAAACATGTAGCTTTCCTTGGGTGTCCTCAACCCTTCCACCCTCAAAAATATAACTAAAAAATGCATTTCCTTCATTCACCAAGGATGTTTCTATTTTTTTCCATTCATGGGATACTGAAAACTCCTTCCCATCATCAAATAATGAGTCTCCTTCTTTCGATTCAACACATATCACCTTCATATCCTCTTTTATGTGAATTTATTACTTTTTAGTATTCTCATATCTATCATTCACTATGTTGTTCTAAAAATTAGAATTGAGATCTATATATATAATCATGATCTCCTTGTTGTCTTCTAAGATACTTCTCTTTTTGGTACACATATGCATCTCCAGGCTACTTCTCAAAGTAGTATTTGGATACTCACATGAAAACCTCACATTCTTATTACCTCTATTATAAATATTCTTCTTATTATCTTTCTAAAACCTCATCATATGAATCTTCTTCAACCACTCTTTTTCTAATTTTAAGTGTACACAACAAGACCTAACAACTTGTAAACCATATGTTCATATCCACTCACCTTCTTCTTACCTTTCCCTTGTCTCCTCTTTTATAGGTCTTTCCAATACACAGTTACACTTATGCATAGTTCTTACTTGAAACCTTTACCCTCATGTGGTCTACAATAATCTCATTTTAAAAATAAACTTCTAGATCCATTATTTAGTTTAATATCTTATAATGGATTTATTTACCACATAACAAAACATCACAACTAGACTTACCTCTTTCTTTCACCATGACCTCTACTAGTCTTTTCCTTCTACTAGAATATTTTCCTCCACTTACTTGGCCTATTTTAAAAGCATTCAATCTCAATTTTAGGGACATAAACCTCACCATTATCTCTTCACCATCATATTCACTCTTTTTTTAGTTATATCCATCATATCTAGTCTTGCCTCGAATCTTTTCAACATCTCTATCAATTCTTCTATCTTTGGTGTTCTTCTTCCTTTGTGTGTCATATCTCAACTCTAACAACAATATTCTCTTTCACAAACTATAATATAATAAAAATATATCATCTTAAAATCCATCTCAACTTATATGATTTCTATCATACCTACAACAAATTCCTGCAAACTTCTTTTTAACAACTTGCAGCACACTTAGCATACTTCTCTTTCATAGCCTTCAAAAAAATCATACCAAGAGTTTCATGCACTCAACTTACAATGAAAAAACTTTGATATGATGCTAATTGATGAAAACACATATGGGGACCAATTAAGGTCTACCTATATCTTTGTGTTTCTAGGATTGGACATTCACTCATGGTCACACATTAACACATACTCAGACTTGACACACTTAACATATTTTCATTACATTAAACTGAAAACATTATAATGGAAATAAAATCACACTCTCAAATACACTCATACATGCCTATAAAATATTATTTCAATACATTAAAGAGATAGAGACTCTCATATAGTCCCTCTTGGATTGATACAACTTTGTATTCTACTCCTGGAGAGTTTTTCTCCTTCATAGCTCATTCCTCTCTCCCCCAAAACTCCCTTTATTTCAAACTTGTATCCCTCTTAACATCCCTAGATTAATTTAGTGTCTATTAAAACCCCTTGACCTTCAAATAATTTCCTTGTTGTCACTCAAATTTTCACCCTTAGAGAGGTAGTTCAAGCCTACTCCAATTATGTGAAATAATGGGATTACCCCTAGACCTATGGGTTGTCTATAGTGGGGGTAAACCTCTAGTTTATAGGGATAGCTCCCTATATTTATATTTATAATTATTTTAGTAATTAGTTGGTGTATAAAAAGGGATAAAAAACTATCTAATTGAAATAAAACTAGAATAAAGTGGTGAGACACCAAAATATTTGATCTAATTCTATCCTACACTTATACTTAAAAGAAAGAAAACTACGATCTGGTCTATGCTTCAAGAGGGATATTCTAACATAAGTATTCCAACCTAGAGACTATGTAATTATAGAAGATAAGGTGAGATCTTCAAAGGAATGATAATCCACTACTGAAACTTCAAAACACTTAGCTACAATACCACACTTTAATGTACTTTAAGTGACCTATAACAAGATAATGTATCCATACCTAGGTGTACACAAGTAGGAAAAGATGTAAGGACAAGTAATTTTATCACTAGAACCTATCAAAAACTCATTAAACATACTAAAATATGAAATTGGAAAGCTTGAATTAGTTTAAATTCATTTATTAAGGCAAAATATGAGTAACAAAAATAGCATGGCTTTGCCTACCTATATTGTGGATCCTTTATAATTCCAACACTAGGAATACTTATAACACTAATGTGTGTGTGTGTGTGTGTGAGAGAGAGAGAGAGAGAGAGAGAGAAATCCTATGCCAATAATGGAATATTTGGGGGTTATAATAATGGAGAAAGATTTATTAGCTTCATAAGAGTTAGGAGGAAAGATTTGAAGTTTTTAATAGGTGTTACTTGATCTCCAAGACTTTTTCAAATTTCCTTCAAGTCAGAAAGAGTCAATCCTTGAGAAGCTCATAATCCTTCTTTAAAATTGATCTAATCCTTTATAATAATATTATTTTTCATCCTTGAAATTGAATGATTATCCATGTACCATGTTGGAGTGACACCTCACCAAGGTGTGTGCATAATTATCAGCCCTTAAAATGGGCTTTCTTGGAAGAGGGAGTTATCTTAACTCATGAGGTGTCATTTGTCTTCCTGGGAAGTGAAGAGATCATTTGATTATTGTTATTGATATTTTAAATGACCACTTTGATCTTGAAATATTATATTACCACCTATTCATGGCTATGAAAGTTCTAATTGACACCTTGAAATTATTTCTATACTTCTCAAGGAGTGACTTCAACATTGGTTGTTTAGTACTAATTAGCAGCTAGGCCTAGTTACACATGTTACTTTATTTTAATTGAGATAAAAATTAAATATATCCATGGAAAAATGATTAATAGCATGCTATCAGACCAAACAAGCACTTCATCATATGAACAAGGTATTCAAGGTATCATAAACTTGTTGTTCTTCATAATCTAGGTAGCTCATTCCTAGTACACATCAAACTATATTTTTTTTGTAGACCTGTAGGAATATTTTCATGAGAATATGAAAGGACTTTGTGACCTAGTAAGTTATAAAACATAGCATGGTGCCTCCTACAATGATATTCAAACATTCATCCATGTTTGTACCCCTAAATCTCATCAAAACTAGAAAAAAGGAGAGTATTTAATATGTCCATATAGGTGACATCAACATCCAATTTCATGGTAAGGAGAATCAAAGAGATTTTAACAATTTTAAAATGTTTCTAGATCCAAAATTATTCATGTGGATCCATTATAAGGCAAGTCTCCCATACCGAGTTTACCCAAGGGTTTTAGTAGGGTTTAAGATCTGTTTGGCATCTTAATAATCATTCATAAAGCACTAGCCACCAATTGGCCTCATTCCACTTGTATAACCTTCTTGATTGACCCACCCACCTATTCCAACTAGCTCAACTTCTCATATAAAGTGTTAGATATGGTGTGAACATGTGAAACTACTCCTCAAGTGGCAGACTTAGCTTTCTTGAACTCAAGAGAGGTCTAATTTAGGTTTCAGGCCTAAAACTCAATCCCATTACTCAGATAAATTCAAACACATTAAAAAAAATCCTAGTGATTATACATGATTTGGTAATTATTATTACTCCATTATATGTATTTGGTGCATTGGTCAAGGGTTTTAGGTTTAAGGTCTAACATCTCCTTGTTAGCCCTCAAGGGAATTTGGATTGAAAATATAGAATTTTTACAACTTTAAAGTGTATTGAGACCTTAGTTTTGCTTATGTATCACCTCAATCACCCTCCATGGGGTTTTTCATGCTTATCTTGTGTTTTGGGTTCAAACATATCTTTTGGTCTCAAGACTGACCCTTGCCAATGGAATGAGCAAGGTCTGAGATAAAATAGTGAGTATACATGTTGCTTGTATGGATTTGAGGTGACTATGAATATTTTGTTCCACTCTAACCATTTTTTTTATCCATTCACAATTTTAATAATGCCTATGAGGGCCTCAAAACATGAATTTCTCTCATGACTAGATAATCTAGGCTAGTGATCTGTAACTAGGTAACTATATTTTATGATGGGGTCCTTGAATCTATGTGATAGTCTCATCTTAGCACTTTGAGAACTGTAGATGATCATTATGTCTTTTGGATATTCTTACCCATTCTATATTCAAACATCATAACTTCTACATGGCTTATAATGCATGATATCCTTCTTAAAACCTCCAAATTGAGCTTACAACTCTGAGTGTCTTGATTAATAAAATAGTGGCACTTAATCCATGGCACCAACACCTCTTTATCAATGAATGGTCTTTCATACACCTTATCATTTATGAACTTAAAGATATACAATGTCTAGTAGTGTGTTTATCCAATATCTTACATGTATCATTCACAGGTGTCTCAAAAGGGCTAGCTATAAGTGCACTCTCCCCTTGACCACTAAGTCATTTAGAAAACTATCATCATGAGACCTTATTAAAACCTTATAATGGTTATGTGGGAGGTTCATTCATGTTTCAAGACCCTAGATAATCTGACAATGCTCATTGGTCACATTGACAACTACCACCTAATGAGACAAATCTATAAAATGAAGAAACATGGAGGTCTCTTGCATTTATACTCACCATATGAGTTAATTTTATGGCACTATAATACCTCTCAGACCCTATTTAAGCTTCTACAACATTTCTTCTATAACAATGAGTTGATATTTTTAATAAGACTACTAAGAAATCAAGGTGATAGGGTTAAGATCCTTTTCCAGGCACTTTATTTTCTTAGCATTTGTTCATAAATAACATGATCCTAACCCAAATACCAATGCCATGAATCTCAATCCCATTAGGGTCCCCATACCTGTTGAAGATCTCAGGATCAATCTCTCTATATTCTACATGGAACATACATTTAGATATTACCCTTATAAGGATGCCAAGGTACCCGATGAAGTAGAACCTACATATTTCACCATTTTTGGACCTATGAAAACTCTTTGAACATTTAAAATTCCTAAAGAAGGTGGAGATTCACTTCTCATATGTTCACTTGTGATCAAAAATGCCCATTTTAGCTTGATTTCTCCTCCCTTGAGCATTGAACCTGTAAGGTTTGACTAAGATTTGACTTTCTCTAACATTATGAATGTTATCAAACATATTTACATGCTTTACCAATATCACTTATATGTACCATACTTCCTATTCATCTTGGAAATAGCTCTAGAATCCTTAAGAAGTAGTTTTCAAGTGTAGATAAGTTTAGTAAAACTAGATGACCTTATGGAGTGGACATTTTAGTTAACCAAGACCCTAAAATACCTCATATGAAATTTTTTTCACCTATTTTAATAACCATGTAAGAAATAGGATTTGAAAATACCCTCATTAACTATAATAGAACCCTTAACATCCCCAAATAACTTAATTTTTGCTAAGAAACCTTAATTTATTTGAGGTGATTAAAAATGGGTTTGAACTCATTATTTAGTAATGTAATGGCAAGGGTAATCTATGTTAACCATAAACACTTATAGGAAAATAAACACGAAACAAACATGAACTCGTCGAGGTCAAAATGATGTCACATTTTGATAACATTCTTGGTGACTTTCTAGGGCAGCCTGCCTGCTAGGCTATGAGACTAGAAGTCTTTCCTTAACGATTGGGAGATGGAGTCATGGTAGATAATCTTTGAAACTAAACTAGATAAATATAAAATACAACCTAAACACAAAACACCACACCAAAAAATAAACCATCTAAAACATATGGGAAAACACACCAAACAAGAAGGAAAAAAGCAAATGTGCATAACACACACCACACACCTACTTATGTGCATGACTAACCTTCATATCATCAATAATATTGATTCAAATGGATCCCATTTATAGGGATAGCTAACTCCTCCCCATCCATTCTTTCCAATTGGAAGGAATTATTGTGCTTGTATTTGATGATAATGTAGGGCCTACTCTACAAAGTGTCAAACTTGGTGTGTCTGTTGAGATTTGTTCTATCCTCATCCCACTTCAATACTATATCACCCTCCTGGAAGAATATTGGATTTTAGTTATTATCAAAGGAATTATTCATTAACACATAATGATGCTCCATGGATTTGTGAGCATTGTCCCTAGTCTCTTGCAACTCTATAAATTCTATCAACCTTACCTCTATTGGAGTGTTTTCAAACAATTCCAACTAATGTGCCAGCTTTAAGGTAGGTATCTCTTGGGATATGTATAGTCTACATTCCCTTCCATAAATAAGAACAAAATTAAATTTACCAATGGACCTTTTAGGTATGATCTTATCTACCCATAGGGTTGTCCTCAACTTAGTATGCCAAATTCTTTGGTTGTTCTCTAAAGTCCTCTTGATGATCCTAATTAGGTTCTTATTAGTAAACTTGGCTAACCCCTTACCTTTAGGGTAATATTTGGATGATGTACTCAGATATATACCATTTTTATTTTCCCAATCAATTATCTTAGCACCCATAAAAGCAAGTGCATTGTCTGAAATGATGGTAGAGGGAGTTTCAAACCTTGTAGCAATACCTTCATAGAAATCCAAAATGGAACTCTCATTAGCCTCCTTCAATGCAATTACCTCAAAATATCTTGTAAATTAATTAGTTTCTTTAAGGATACACTTGTTGTTATCACTTGATGGAGGATTAATCATGCCAATGAATTCTAGACCCCATTACATGAAGGGTTGATCCACTTGAAAGGGTCTCAATGGGAGAGCTGCAAGTTTTTGTTTGCCTACAAAGAAAGAACATTTAGTAAACTTTATTACCCAAGCATAGAAATATTTTAAGAGGCTATTCCAATATCATCATGCCCTCATGATCTTTGCAATTATGGTCCTTGGAAAGAAATGACCCCATGTTGTTCCATTATGAAAAGTTTTAATTAATACACCAAATTGATCACTTTTAATACATCTTAGCAATACACCATTTTTATCTCTTCTAAAAATCAGTTGCTTTAAGGATCCACTTATGGTTATCACTTGATGGAGGATTAATCATGCCAATGAAGTATAGACCCCATTACATGAAGGGTTGATCCACTTGAATGGGTCTCAATAGGAGAGCTACAAGTTTTTGTTTGCCTACAAAGAAAGAACATTTAGTAAACTTTATTACCCAAGAATATCAATATTTGAATAGGTTATGCCAATAGCATCATACCCTCATGATATTTGAAATTATGGTCCTTGGAAAGAAATGACCCCATGTTTCTCTATTATGAAAAATATTAATTAATACACCAAATTGATGAGTTTTAATACATCTTAGCAATACACCATCCAAAAGATACTAAGGAATATTTTTCAATCTAAAATACCTTGTTTTGGACTTGCTCAAGCCATTAGGACACTCACTATTTTGGAAGAATATAATGATGTCTTGTGTCCAACTTTTATAGGGGTGTAAGATCAATCGATTGAAGACAGTCTTAATTAGCCAAAAATTCATCCTTTAGTTCATGGAGATATTAATAAAAGTTGTCACATAAACCCTTACCCCTTACCAACTTGGTCACCTTAATGTCAACATCATACTCCATCACCTTTTTAATCCACCCTACCCTCTTTTCATTGAGGTATTTACTCAAGAGGAACTCTTTAGTGTTAGGATGAGAGATCATGAGGTGAATTTTATTATTTGAAACCATCTGTATGAACTTATTTAGACCTATTACAATAGAAAGTACTTTTTTCTCCACAAATGTGTGTTTGGATTCACAATCCTCCAAACCTTGATAAAAGAATGCAATAGGTTGTTCAACACCCTCATCATTATTTTGCATAAGCATAGCTGAAATGGTGTCAAGGTTATCAAATTTATATAACATGAATTACTTAGAAAAATAAGGGTCTAAAAGAGTAAGAGCTTGGGCAATTACTTTCTTAATGGCCTCAAAACTATTTTTACCTTCCCTAGTCCAAGGAAAAACCTAATTCTTCTTGAGAATGGTTGTGATAGGCTTCACCAAAGATGTAAAACCAGGTATGAATTCTATCACAAAGTTTATCTTACACAAAAATCTTTTGATTCATTTTTTGTGCAAGGGAAATTATAGGCCTAGAATATCCTCTACCCTCTCAGGGTTAATAGTTATGCCATCCTTAGTAACAATATATCCTAGAATCTTCCCTTCATAGATAGCAAAAATTCACGTATTTGGGTTAAGAGATACCCCATATTGTCTACATTTCTAAAACACCTACCTAACATGTTTCATGTGGTCATTTGCATCCTTTAAGAACATGGTTATATCATCAAGGTATAATAGCAACATCTCATTGATTAGGCCTTTAAAATCCATGTCTATTTCCCTCTAAAAAGTGGCACTAGCATTTGACAAACCAAAGGAAATTTATCTATAATTAAAGGTCCCCCATTTAATAGAAAAGGTTATCTTGAACTTATCATCCTCATTCACCAAAATTTGATTATAACTAGAATACCCATCAAGGAGTGAAAAGTATTGGGAAACAAAAATAACTTAAAAGATCTACTCCATAAGGGGGTAAGGGATAATGATCTTTGAGTGACAACCTATTTAGGTCCCTAAAGTCCATATAAAGTTTGATTTCCCCACTCTTATTTCTAAAATGCACAAAGTTTATCAACCCAATTTGAGTGTTTGATAGGGAAAACTATCTTAGACTCAATTAGTTTGGTGAGTTCTATTCTCATGAGTTGCTCAACTTTAGGGTTAATAGGCCTTTGATTTCACCTAAATAGTTTAGATCCAAGCTATAATTAAATATTATGGTGTGTTAGGATAGGTTCAAACCCCTTTATATCCCTATACTCCCAAGAAAATATATCATGGAATTCTCTACACAACTTAATGAATGCTTGTTGTTGAGATGGAGAGCATACCTTGCCTAGTTTAAGGAGTTTGTCCTTGAAGACTAAGACCCTTTCATAGTTCTTCTAATTTGTAGACATGTTTACCTTCTATTTATTATTTTATTCATCCTCATTGAAGATTCCCTATATATTGAATGTTGTATAATAGTTTGGTTTATATTCATCAAATATGGAATCAGGCAATTATCTTGTTGTCTAAGTCAATTCTAGACTCAGTATAACTAGGCACAACCATAGTATGTTCCCATAGCACTAAAAATTTATTACTCTAATGCAATGTCATTAATTCACATAAGGTGTAAGATTTGTGCACTTATCCAAATCACAATATATAAATAATTGGGGCCTACATTAGGCTAGTTATGCCATGATGCAATTCATCACATATAAGATTTAGTCATTTAAGATAAGGATTTTAGTGGATTTAATGGTGCAAGATATTTTTGGGTTAAGTCTAATGGTATATAGGCTTAAGACTATTTGGGGACTTAGTTATGGTCATAATGGCACAATCCTTTATAAATTTAAGTCTAGTGATGTATAGGCACTAGATGGGTCTAGGGGATGCTTTAACTTGAGGGCTCATTCTGAGCTCATGCATCTATCAAACTAGGAACACATGCATAAGGGATCTATATACTTAGGCTATTTCATAGAGTATGTTGACATCATATTTTATATAGGTACACCATTAATGACATAAACCAAAAGTTTTCAAATAAAATTATCAACATAACTTAAGTGAATGCACAACATTATATTCATAATTTAAAAAATAATGTAAAGACACATATACCGTATAAGATCATCTCTACCATAACCATTCCTTGAGATTGATAAAATCTTAGTTATATAATAGAGTTTGTAGTTCTAAAAAATAGAGTCCATGCTTAGCTAAACTACTTAATGGCCCAGAGGCTCATAGGTGATCTTGGGCACTATAATTTTGAGCATCAAAATCATCCATGTTATTCTTAATACAAATGGTGGTTTTAATGGTGTAGTTTTATTTATACATAGCCAATTATATAGAGCTTCACTTCCTAAATTTTTGTCTCTTTGCTCAATAGCTTGAACTTAGTGTTATAGCATATAGGAGAATCTCCTTGCTAGGGTAGAGAATGCATGTCAAGTGTTGGTTGGATCATTTTTTTATCATTCCACCAACTCCATCACCTTACATCCTTTGTACTATGATCACCATGTATAGCCACTCTTGAAGATTCCCTAATAACCTAGGTGCTAGTTAACCACCTTTTAGATGGCACAAGATGTGCATTTATTCCTCTAACTAGTGCAAAAGATACCAAAATATAAATCATGCCAAATGATTGCCTTGTGCTAAGATGTCTATCGAGTTGGTGTGGATACATACTTAGTTTAAATAGGGGCCCAACATTATCCCATACAAAATTACTATTCCTCCTTTAGATTAGGCTACCAAAGCCTTTAATGTGCTCTCCTTAAGTTCAGTGTTGAAGTCCTCAAATCCCTTGATAGTGAGCTTGATTTATTTAGTGGTGTTGTCTATCTATGTGAAGTAGCATTAATCATGATCACATTAGTTCTATATAACTCATTTATAAAGGCCTCTATCCTTTCCTTAGCCTTTTTAAATCCTCTATCTAAGATTGTTCTTTGATCATAGGCCTTAGTATATAAGGTGTGAAAGAGTTCTTATAGGTTCTAAACCTAGTCCATTATTTGTGTGCTCAGCACATTGATCCTACCCATTATTTGTGTGCACTCTACCCTGCTCACATAGTACACCTACACCATTAGCTCTTCTTTCTCCCCATTTACCTACTTAAGGTGCACATCTATGACTAATTCTTGGTTATAAAAGTTAAGGAATATGGAATTGGATACATATGTGCCTTATTGCAGCTTTACAAAGAGGTCCTCTACTTTTTGATCTTGGTAGTTGGATCTTTATACAACATAATGCATGGATCTTCTTCTTCCTGCACTGGCTCTGCTTTCAACCTCAAGAACATATATTCCACTAACACATATACTTTTTCAAACTTTAAGAGGTTAAATGTATCAACACTGACCAAAAGGGATGGTTCAATTTTCTTTATGTGCTCGTATAGTTGTTGTAGTTTGAACTTCATGGCCTACACATCTTCTTCAACCTCTTTGGTGATTTTTTTTCATTTCTTTTCCCTAAAATCATTGATGATGTTCTTTCACATGACTTCACTAGCCATCAAGATGAGTGCATTTTCCAACCTAACTAGGTTTATGGCACATGTATTTATGATAAGGGAGTCATGCCCTTCTTCAAGTTTATCCACGCCCAATATGGCCTTTTGCGGTACTTAAAAGTGCGGCTCATCCATGTAGCTATCAAAAAAATAAAATTTGTTTGTGCATCCTATATATGGAAAATTAAGGGGACATGTATTCAAACATTTAAAAATATTCATCTATCCTCCCCTTTTTGCCTTATCTTCAAGGCTCAACTCTACACCTTACATTTTTATGATGGTCAACTTCATTTGCTCTTCTTCCTCTTCATAGGTGTTATCACTTTCTTTAGTGATTCCCTTAGAGGTTTCTTCTTCATTTTTATGAAGGGTTTCTTTTTTATAATTTTCCCCTTTATCCACTTCTTCTTCTTGGGGTTTATTAGCACTAACCT
Organism: Torreya grandis; assembly: GCA_037957365.1. Taxonomy (NCBI): domain Eukaryota; kingdom Viridiplantae; phylum Streptophyta; class Pinopsida; order Cupressales; family Taxaceae; genus Torreya; species Torreya grandis. The sequence goes on from JARHVA010000149.1 coordinate 3,960,031, forward strand.
CCAAGTGTACTCCTTTGGTCTCAATTTTGCCTTCTTCCTGCTTCTGTTGGGCCTTCATGGCACTCTTTGTTTGATATTTTTTCAAGGAACCAACATCACCTAACTTTTATTTGGGTGCCCATTCACTACTTGGGCATGCTTATTATGTATCTTAATCTACTTTGTTGGCATGGGATTTGGGCACATTTTTTGTTACTTTCTTAGTTGGTTCCATGCTTGCAGGAACCTCCTTTTTATTCTCTTTATTTTCCTTATTTTTCTTGGCCTTCTCTTCTGCAACCTCATTTTCCTTGGCCATTTTTTCCTTATCCTTGATGGTGATGAAGACCCAATGATTGTCTTCATCACCATCAAACATTATGATCTCCTCCATGACTATTAATATCAAAATTGACCCCCATCTAAATGTCTCTTATTCCTTATGACACTTAAGCACATTCTTCACCATTTATTTAGTAATTAATTCAGCAATGTTTAATTTGACCCCTTGTACCATGTGGTGGGCAATGCACAAGTAGGCCTTGTTGATTTCCATCCATCTTCCATGAGGGCAAAGCTTGGAACTGTCAAGGCATGCCATGGCCCTCATGCTAAGGTCATTTATGTCTTTTATTGTGAATATAAACCATACCTTATAATAACCAAGGAGTTTCATAACCCTTTCTACTTCTACATCATCTACCATCATTATATGGATGGTTTTACCTAAGTTTATAAGCTCAATGATTTTGCCAATTAGGTGCATTGATTTCTACATGCACCACCCTAAAAAATAGAAATGGTCCCCATGGATGTGCAAGAGGAGAAACTATATGATTTCCTTTGGCTTTTAAAAACATGGTAACTCATAAAGATGGGTTGTGTTAGTGGTCATAAGCTTGTCTTGAATGGAGACATTGAATAATGCTACACCCACCTCTATCTTTGCTCCCATGTTAACCACCCAATCTTGGTTGATCTCTTGTACATTTCTTATCATGTGGTGGTTTTATTACTTTAGCCTATAGGTGTGCATAAAGGACACCTAAGTCTCCCCTATCAAGACCTTTGGGGGAAATTGTATTTCCCTATATGACATTTTGGTGAGTGCCTTGGGGTTAACCTTAGCGATGCTAACCACTTCCATTAGTTTCACCTTATTATTTACAATGGTTATATCCTATATCATTCACACCCTTTTATCATCCTTTTGCACCTACAATGAACCATAACTCATTCATTTCTTCCCCATTCAAAACCAACTAGTGTTGAAGAGCAATCTATTGATATTTTTAAAGCTTATAATATTTCTTGGAGCTTCCTCTTAGTTGATAGATCTACAACTATGACCTCATATCTCTAGCTTCATTATTCATTAATGGTGGCCTCAATGTCATTATAACTTTCTCTTATTTGGTTTTAAGTTAATTCCTTCTCTAGATTCCTTTATTCCAATCTCAAACAAGATACAATCTCACTCCCTATTTACTCATTCTCATTTGATGGCTATGGATGCTTAGGTCTCTTTATGGTATAGTTTTCTCTCTTTAAATCTAGTTTGTTTTTGGTTCTACATTAAAATTTACATAAAACTTATAACCTAATACAATCAATCATTCACTCCTTTATGCCTTATTTTTAACTACAATCATAATTATAGGTGAGTAATAGCATGGTAGTGCATGGATTTATCAAACTCTATCGACATATTTGTATTTAATGCAAATATTTGTACCTCCATCATCACCATATTAACTTCTCTAAATGGTATTTTTTGGTAAAGTGACAAGTGTTTTCAAATAGTCACTTCCCACATACCATTGGGTGGATGCTAGATTATCTGGATGATCTTCCTCTTGTGCCTAGTTCACCTTGGCATAACCTTCACAGTTATTATGGTAAATTGGGAATAGTGTTTCACATGCACACAATTTTTCCTCCTTAGTTCCATCTCCTCTTTTCCTATTGTGCTTCTTTTCAAATGTGCTTTCACTCCTTGATCAATTTCTTATGCTCTCTTCTCTAACCTTGGCATGTCCTACCCCATACAAATTATAGCATTGGTCTTTCAATGCTTCTCTCTCCTTTATTGATCTCTTGTACATGATCATGTTTTTCAACTTATTTATATCTCTTGTGCATGATCATTCAATGTCCCTCATTTTGTCACTTGGTACTCATATTTTTCCAAGTCTGGAAAATTATATGCACTTAAAAACTTAGGTGTCTAGCCTTAGGCACTTAGAAGGCATTCATGTCGAATCAATAAATTGAATTTATGCATGGAAGCACCATAATAGTTTTTTTGTGGGCCTAAAATCACCTCATTTACTCACTCATCACTAAAAACACCATAAATCATAACGAAATGTTTGGATTGTGCTAAATTTTATTCTGGGCAACACAATACAACTAAATTATGATCAGGAAGTCGGTGTCTGATGGCACAAATGCCATCTTATTGCCTCTCAAGCTTCATTTAGTTGCCATTGAAATGCCTAGGGATCATTTCACCTAACAATGTGTAAAACTTGCATGTGCCTATCTCTAATATTCTATTGATGAAATAAGGGCCCATCCACCTAATTTGTAACTTGCCTAGGTGCTTGAGGTACTTAAAGGCATAGAGTAAGACCTGTGTTCCTTCAATAAGTACCTTATATTTTATATGCTTATCATGCCAAAACTTATATCACACCCTCTCTATGTACTAGTACTACCTTGCTTGGGTGTGCACCTCATCCAAGTGCTCTATGTCTTCTAGTTGTATACTCAAATATTATTATTCATCTAAAAGACCAATATGCATAATGCACAATGAGGTCACCATGAACTCCAATGGTAAAATTACATCTCTGCTAAACACTAGATGAAATGGTGTAGCCATGTTTAGGTATTTATATGTTATTTAATAGGCTCATAATACTAATGACACTCGATCATCCCAATATTTGTGACCAATATCACATATCTTTGTGAGGCACATTCCCAATATCTTATTAGAAGCCTTAGTTTTTTCATTTTCTTGGGGATGATAAGGGGTTATCTTATGGTATGTTACCATATACTTAGTTAGTATGATCTATGTAATTTCATTAATGAAGTGTGAGCCTATGTTACTAGTCAAAATGAGTGGGCACCCATAGTGACTTATGATGTTCTCCCATATAAACCTCATGATGGTGGTAGTTGTGTAATTTTTGGTTAGCACTACCTTGACCCACTTGGTGAAATAATCAATGGTCACTAGAATATATCTTGTGCCTATGTGCCTTACTAAAAGAGTGATCAACCCAACAAAATCAATGGCCCATTTTTCAAATGGTGCTTGGGTAAGAATGGGGATGAGAGGCATCTCATCTTGGTGGTTGATCTTCCTTTCATACTAGCATATGTCACATGCATTGGCATATGTTAGGTTGTGGAGCTAAAAGCTTCACTGATGCAGACATGGAGAAGGCCATTGGAGGGGTTGTTGAAGGTTGCTCAGTGTCAGAGCAACCGGCGTCAATCTGATCAGCCGACGTCAGTAGGATAGTGAAGAGAAGCAACCGATGTCGATCAAGAATCAGCCAACATCGGTCACCTCCAGGCAGACAGGGACCGATGTTGGTCGCCTATGTGGTTCAACTGCGAGCTTATTACAGGCAGTTAGCTAATGAACCAAGTGTTTGCATGATTAGATCTATTTTTAGACTGAGAGCTGCGGATCTAATTATTGTAATTAGATGTCTAATTATTTTTTGGATGAGATCTGTATAATAGACTCATGGTTGTATTGTAAAAGTGTTCTAGTTTGAGTTGAGCAAAGTTAGCTCCTTCTGTGTGTGAGGTGAGCAAGGGTGTTCCTCCTAGTTCCATAGCAGTACCAAGGTGGGTGTTGGTTTTGGAGAGTCAGCAAGATTCTTCAGGTGTGTAGGGTCTTGGTCACAGGTGCATGGCCTATATACGATATTTACATGGTAAGTAAGATTGTTTATTTATAGGTGTATGTGTGTGCAAGGTCAAGGTTCACAGGTGTGCAGAACTGGGTTGATTTGTAGGTGTGCAAGATCAGATAGGACAGCAACACAATAGGGAGCAGAATCAGGCAGGATCTACTTGGAGTACAGGTGTGTACTCGGATAGAGCAAAGAGGAAGGCAAGGGAGTTCCTTCCATAAGTATGGTCTATTGAATTGCAGGTTATTGCATGTTCATGGGAGATCTACTTGAAGTACATTGAGTACTTGTGGAGTGCGTGGAGCACTTGTGGTGTGCATGGAGCACTGGAGGTGAACACCAACTCTATGTTTGAGTTGTGTGTTGGGACCTAAGAGAGAGAGCTTTGAGGAGAGAATTACTGTTCACTTGAGGTGTGGGAAGCCTCTGAAGAGGTGGTGGAGAAGAAGTGGCATCTTCTTTATTGTATTCTTTTCTGTATAAGTATTAATACAAGTTGTGTATTGTCTCTCATATCACGTGTTATTCTGAATTCTAGTTACTTGTTGATTCTGGTTATTTTCGCATATTAAGTTGCTTGGTTTGGTAATCAACTGTATGCTTCTTGGTGTTCACATATCCTGACAAGTGGTATCAGAGCAAGGTTGTTGGCTCACAGCTTGATACCACTGACAAGTGGTATCAGAGCTAAGGTTGCAGGAAGCAGGGTTTTGTGTTTGGTTATAGGTCACTCTCAGGGGTTTCTAATTGAGTGGGAGTAGAGCAATGGCAGATCAAAGTAAGCTAAGAATGGAGGAGTTGAAAAGCATAGATGGTCACTTACGGTCCCATGGAAAGAAAGAGCAGGTAAAAGATTATTGTTGGTTGGTAGCAGATCAGCATGAAGAAACTGAAGATGTAGATGTTGCAGGTGTTATTGCACAGGATGCTTTTTGAGGTTTCTTGGATAAAGTTGAATCTTGGATAAAAGATTCAGTTGCCTCTTTCCATGCAGCCCCAGGTAGAGGAGCTGGTGAGCCTTGCCAAAGAATTGGCAAAGGGGAAGTGAAGCTGAAATTGCAAGCGGCCAACACACAGGTGTTGATGAAGGTCATGCAGGTCCCAGGTTTGGAGATATGGCTAATTTCTTCAGAAAGATTGGGTGATGAGAGATGCACAAGAACTCTCACAGTGGATGCACTTGAATTAGCTGGTGGTAAGAAAATAGGTACTCTTTATCTACTTGTTTATATTACTGATTCTTCTTTTATTGTGGAGACGTGGCTTCGTAGGCTTGGTCACATGAGTAAGAAGGAGATGCATGTTCTTAAGCGGAAGACAGATATATTTGACAGGCTTAAAAACTGGAAAGCCTTGGTGTACTTGGAGGAGATGGCAGACAGAGACCAGTGGATGGTGTTGGATACTTCTGAGCAGGGCAGTTTGGACATGGGGATTGATTCAAAGGAGCTCACGGGTAAAAAGTCATCACTCACAGGTGAACACAGATATCGATGTCGGTTAGGAGGAACTGGCATCGAACAGATAGGTGCCGATGTCGGTCATGTGTAGACCGAAGCTGGTGATGTCAGGCAGGGTAAGACCGACGTCGATCAGGAGGACCATTGTCGGCAGTAGGTAAGACTAACATCAGTTAGGAGGACCGACATCAGCAATAAGGACACCGATGTCGGTAGGGTCGGTAGTCAGGGACAGATGCATGGGAATCGATGTTGGTTGGATGCAGACTGTGGGGTGGCCGAGGTCGGTCACTGTAACAGATTTTGGGTGGATAGCATGCTATCAAGGAGTTTCAAACACCCATACAGAGGACTGAAGACGTAAGTAAGCCTCAAATTCATTGTTCTTCTTCTTTATACTTGTTGTTGTTTGTAGAGCAGGAAGGATCCAGGAAACAGGTGGGAGCATGGCAGGGATATGATGCAAAACCAAATAGGAGTTTTGGTAGGGTTGCCAGCCAGTATGAAAGCATAGAGATGAATGGATTCCTTAGTTGAAGAATAGAGTGAATGGATACATGAGACAGAAGACCAAGTTATATGGTCTTGAGGAGCTGCAGGACAGTGGTACAGGTTTTGACAGGTGGAGGATGAAGCATGGCTTTAGTCAATGTTAGGGTAACTACTGTGGTTTGTCTTACCAGGTGGATGATGATTGCAACATTGTTATGTTGCTGTATGTGGATGGTATGTTTTGCTAGCAGGATTGTACATACAGGGTTTTGCTGAGCTAAGGGTAAGGTTAGTTCAGTGGCATGTCATGAGGAGTTTGGAGTAGCAAAATTCTTTGACATGGGAGACATGGAGATCACAGGTTGATTTTGTCTCCAGTGGGCGCTGATGTGAATCAGGTGTTGGCAAGGTTCAGGATGCAGAGCCAGAGCACACTAAGGGCTGGACAGGTACAGTGTCCCAAATCACATGAGGTCTGGTATAGACCTGAGTATTCCCATGTAGTGTGAGCTGTCAGAGAGTTAGGAGCCAATTCATGGAAGTGGGTTCTCAAGTACTTGAGAGGGACCAGCATCAGGTATACATGCAGGGTCAGGACTTCACTACATGTGTTTGTAGGTTTGGATGTGGCAGGGTACTCAGATGATAGGTGATACACCACGGGATGTGTGGTGGGTTATCTTCAGGATTGAGCTTGAAGAGGGATACAAATTAGGAAATAGATTAGACAGAGTACAGGTACAGGTACAATGCAACTATTTATCTCCAAGTGGGAGATTTTTAGGTTGTGGAGCTAAAAGCTTCACTGATGCAGACATGGAGAAGGCCATTGGAGGGGTTGCTGAAGGTTACTGAGTGTCAGAGCAACCGACGTCGGTCTGATCAGCTGACGTCGATAGGATAGTGAAGAGAAGCAACCGATGTCGATTAAGAATTGGCCGACGTCGGTCACCTCCAGGCAGACAAGGACCGACTTCGGTCACCTGTGTGGTTCAACTATGAGCTTATTACAGGCAGTTAGCTAACGAACCAAGTGTTTGCATGATTAGAGCTATTTTTAGACTGAGAGTTGTGGATCTAATTATTGTTTGGATGAGATCTATATAATAGACTCATGGTTGTATTGGAAAAGTGTTCTAGTTTGAGTTGAGCAAAGTTAGCTCCTTTTTTGTGTGAGGTGAGCAAGGGTGTTCCTCCTAGTTCCACAGTAGTACCAAGGTAGGTGCTGGTTTTGGAGAGTCAGTAAGATTCTTCAGGTGTGTAGGATCTTGGTCACAGGTGCATGGCCTAAATAGGAGATCTACATGGTAAGTAAGATCATTGATTTTTAGGTGTATGTGTGTGCAAGGTCAAGGTTCACAGGTGTGTAGAATTGGGTTGATTTGCAGGTGTGCAAGATCAGATAGGATAGCAACACAATAGGGAGCAGAATCAGGCAGGATCTACTTGGAGTATAGGTGTGTACTCGGATAGAGAAAAGAGGAAGGCAAGGGAGTTCCTTCCATAAGTATGTTCTATTGAATTACAGGTTATTGCATGTTCATGGGAGATCTACTTGAAGTACATTGAGTACTTGTGGAGTGCGTGGAGCACTTATGGTGTGTGTGGAGCACTGGAGGTGAACACCAACTCTGTGTTTGAGTTGTGTGTTGGGACCTAAGAGAGAGAGCTTTGAGGAGAGAATTACTGTTCACTTGAGGTGTGGGAAGCCTCTGAAGAGGTGGTGGAGAAGAAGTGGCATCTTCTTTATTGTATTCTTTTCTGTATAAGTATTAATACAAGTTGTGTATTGTCTCTCATATCATGTGTTATTCTGAATTCTAGTTACTTGTTGATTCTAGTTATTTCCACATATTAAGTTGCTTGGTTTGGTAATCAATTGTATGCTTCTTGGTGTTCACGTATCCTAACAAGTGGTATCAGAGCAAGGTTGTTGGCTCATAGCTTGATACCACTGACAGCATACTCTTTTGCATCTTAAAACATACTTGACCACCACAAGCCTAAGTATATCACCTTGCATTTTGTAGCATCTCTAGCGTAATGACCTCATACTATTACCTCGTGCACATCTTGTAAGACAAATTCCCTTTCATATTCCAAAACACATCAGTGTAGGAATTCATCTTGACACAAATTTTATAGTTCCTCGTTAATGAGCTAAAAGGGGGTAGCATGAACTATGAGCTATTTCTTCTCTTTGGTTGTCATAGTCTAGGGTGTAGATCTAAACATTAGAAAAGTGTTTATCTTTTCCAAGTCCTTAGGGATGTTTTGGATCCTATAGAGCTCAAAGTCTAGCATGTCATCCTTAATAAGTTTTTTTTCATCACCAGAGTCGATATGGGATAAACAGTATAGGTTGGAGTTCTATTTTCTAGGCTTCGTGATAACTAAAAACTATATTTATTGAAATATATCTATCCATCTAAAGAATTACCCATAGAGAATGATCTTATTTAGGATGTACTTAAGTGCCTCATGGTTAATGAAGAAGATGAATGGGGTTTATAACAAGTATTCCTTAAATTTCTATAGGGCATAGACCATGGCAAGTGCCTCACACTTGGTTGTTGTATAGTTTTAATATGTTAGGGTTAGTTTCATACTTGAAAAGGAGATAGAGTGATCCATATTACCTTCATTGGGTTGTGCCAAAATGGCACCAATTATATAGATATATTCATCAATATAGACATACAATGGAGTCATCTGGTTGGGAAATTGTAGTATTCGCACACTAGCTAATTTGAACTTTAGAGTTTTAAAGGCATCCTCTTATGTTGTACCCCAATAGCATGGGCCATCTTTGCACAAGAGTTCCTCTAATGGGACTTCACATATAAAAAACTTAGGGAAGTATGAAAGTTGAGAATTCACATCAGGAAATATTGATCTTAATCTACATTCTATGTATTCCTAACTTCTTGTGCCCTCTCCATGTATGGTGTGACAATTTAAACCAACTTTTGCCTTACATGTTCTAAGAGAAAATTCTTAAATAGGGGAATAATTATTTCTATCTATAGGAGGCACATGATCTCTATTAGATATTGTATCTCAACCTCTTTTTTAGGTTGTCGAGCTAAAAGCTTCACTGATGCAGACATGGAGGAGGTTGCAGGAGAGTTGCAGAAGTGTCACGGAGACTGGCGCTTGGTTTGGCCAACTGACGTCGGCAGTATTGGACAAGAAGGCAACCGACGTCGGTCATGGATCAGCCGGCGTCGGTGACCCCCAGGTGGACAGGGACCGACGTCAGTCGCCTGTGTGGTTCGGACTGCGCTTATTATGGGCAGTTAGCTAACGAACCAAGTGTTTGCATGAAGAGAGCTATTTTTAGACTGAGAGCTGCAGATCTAATTATTGTAATTAGATGTCTAATTATTGTTTGGATGATATCTATATAATAGACTCATGGTTGTATTGAAAAGGTGTTCTAGTTTGAGTTGAGCAAAGTTTGTTCCTTCTGTGTGTGAGGTGAGCAAGGGTGTTCCTCCTAGTTCCACAGTACCAGGTGTAGGTGCTAGTTTTGGAGAGTCAGTAGGATTCTTCAGGTGTGTAGGATCTTGGTCACAGTTGCATGGCCTATATAGGAGATCTACATGGTAAGTAAGATCATTGATCTGTAGGTGTATGTGTGTGCAAGGTCAAGGTTCACAGGGGAGTAGAACCGTGTTTGATTTGCTAGTGTGCGTGGAGCACAGGAGGTGAACACCAACTCTGTATTTTGAGTTGGGTGTTGGGACCTGAGAGGGAGAGCTTTGGGGAGAAGAATTACTGTTCACTTGAGGTGTGGGAAACCTCTGTAAGGTGGTGGAGAAGAAGTGGCATCTTCTTTATTGTATTCTTTTCTGTATAAAGTGTTAATACAATTTGTGTATTGTCTCTCATATCATGTGTTATTCTGAATTCTAGTTACTTGGTGAATCTGGTTAATTTCCGCATATTAAGTTGCTTGGTTTGGTAATCATATTGTGCTCTTTTGGTAGAGCAAGATCCTGACAAGTGGTATCAGAGCTTTTGGTTGGGATACTAACAGATTGGTGTAGATCTGGGTAGTGTGTTTTGGTTACAGGGCACTCTCAGGGGTTTCTGATTGAGTGGGAGTAGAGCAACAGCAGATCAAAGTAAGCTAAGAATGGAAGAGTTGAAAAGCACAGATGGTTACTCACGGTCCTATGGAAAGAAAGAGCAGGGAAAAGATTATTGTTGGTTGGTAGCAGATCAGCATGAAGAAACTGAAGAAGCAGATGTTGCAGGTGTTATTGCACAGGATGTTCTTGGATGTTTCTTGGATAAAGTTGAATCTTGGATAAAAGATTCGGTTGCCTCTTTCCATGCAGTTCCAGGTAGAGGAGCTGGTGAGCCTTGCCAAAGAATTGGCAAAGGGGAAGTGAAGCTGAAATTGCAGGCGGCCAACACACAGGTGTTGATGAAGGTCATGCAGGGCCCAGGTTTGGAGATATGGCTAATTTCTTCAGAAAGATTGGGTGATGAGAGATGCACAAGAACTCTCACAGCGGATGCACTTGAATTAGCTGGTGGTAAGAAAATAGGTACCCTTTATCTACTTGTTTATATTACTGATTCTTCTTTTGTTGCGGAGACGTGGCTTCGTAGGCTTGGTCACATGAGCAGGAAGGAGATGCATGTTCTTAAGCGAAAGACAGATATATTTGATAGGCTTAAGAACTGGAAAGCCTTGGTGTTTATGGAGGAGATGGCGGACAGAACCCAGTGGATGGTGCTGGATACTTCTGAGCAGGGCAGTTTGGACATGGGTTTTGATTCAAAGGAGCTCGCGGGTAAAAAGTCATTACTCACAGGTGAACACAGATACCGATGTCAGTCAGGAGGAACCGGCATCGAACAGACAGGTGCCGATGTCGGTCATGTGCAGACCGAAGCCAGTGATGTCGGGCAGAGTAAGACCGACGTCGGTCATGTAACCGACGTCGGCAGTAGGTAAGACCGATGTCGGTCAGGAGGACCGACGTCGGCAGCAGGGACACCAGTGCTGGCAGGTTGGTAGTCAGGGACAGACGCATGGGAACCGACATCGGTCGGATGCAGACTGTGGGGTGACCGAGGTCGGTCACTGTAACAGATTTTGGGTGGACAGCACGCTATCAAGGAGTCTCAAACACCCATACGGAGGACTGAAGACGTAAGTAGGCCCTCAAATTCGTTGTTCCTCTTCTTTATACATGTTGTTGATTGTAGAGCAGGAAGGATCCAGGAAACAGGTGTGAGCTTGGCATGGATGAGGATGTGATTCCTTGGAGGAGAACCAAACAGGTGTGTTTTGGTAGGGTTGCCAGCTGGTATGAAAGCATAGAGACGAATGGATACCTTAGTAGAAGAATAGAGAGAACGGATACGTGAGACGGAAGATCAGGTATATGGTCTTGAGGAGCTGCAGGACAGTGGTACAGGTTTTGACAGGTGGAGGACGAAGCATGGCTTCAGTCAATGTCAGGGTAACTACTGTGGTTTTGTCTTACCAGGTGGATGATGAGTCATGACATCATTCTGTTACTGTATGTGGATAGTATGCTAGCTAGCAGGGGTGTACATACAGGGTTTCGCTGAGCTAAGGGTAAGATTAGTTCAGTGGCATGTCAGGAGGAGTTTGGAGCAGCGAAATTCTTTGACATGGGAGGCATGGAGATCACAAGGTTGATTTTGTCTCGAGTGGGAGCTGATGTGAATCAGGTGTTGGCGAGGTTCAGGATGCAGAGCCGGAGCACACTAAGGGCTGGATAGGTACAGTGTCCAAAATCACATGAGGTCTGGTACAGACCTGAGTATTCCCATGCAGTGGGAGCTGTCAGAGAGTTAGGAGCCAATTCAGGGAAGTGGGTTCTCAGGTATTTGAGAGGGACCAATAGTAGGTACACATGCAGGGTCAGGACTTCACTACATGTATTTGTAGGTTCGGATGTGGCAGGGTACTCGGATGACAGGAGGTACACCATGAGATGTGTGGTGGGTTGTCTTCAGGATTGATCTTGAAGAGGGATACAAACCAGGAAACAGATTAGATGGAGTACAGGTACAGGTACAGTGCAGCTATTTATCTCCAAGTGGGAGATTGTTAGGTTGTGGAGCTAAAAGCTTCACTGATGCAGACATGGAGGAGGTTGCAGGAGAGTTGCAGAAGTGTCACGGAGACTGGCGCTTGGTCTGGCCAACCGACGTCGGCAGTATTGGACAAGAAGGCAACCGATGTCGGTCATGGATCGGCCGGCGTCGGTGACCCCCAGGTGGACAGGGACCGACGTCGGTCGCCTGTGTGGTTCGGACTGCGCTTATTACGGGCAGTTAGCTAACGAACCAAGTGTTTGCATGAAGAGAGCTATTTTTAGACTGAGAGCTGCGGATCTAATTATTGTAATTAGATGTCTAATTATTGTTTGGATGAGATCTATATAATAGACTCATGGTTGTATTGAAAAGGTGTTCTAGTTTGAGTTGAGCAAAGTTTGTTCCTTCTGTGTGTGAGGTGAGCAAGGGTGTTCCTCCTAGTTCCACAGTACCAGGTGTAGGTGCTGGTTTTGGAGAGTCAGTAGGATTCTTCAGGTGTGTGCGTGGAGCACAGGAGGTGAACACCAACTCTATATTTTGAGTTGGGTGTTGGGACCTGAGAGGGAGAGCTTTGGGGAGAAGAATTACTGTTCACTTGAGGTGTGGGAAACCTCTATAAGGTGGTGGAGAAGAAGTGGCATCTTCTTTATTGTATTCTTTTCTGTATAAAGTGTTAATACAATTTGTGTATTGTCTCTCATATCATGTGTTATTCTGAATTCTAGTTACTTGGTGAATCTGGTTAATTTCCACATATTAAGTTGCTTGGTTTGGTAATCATATTGTGCTCTTTTGGTAGAGCAAGATCCTGACACTCTTAGCTATCTTGCTTCTTGTAGGATGTAGTAGCCTGTGCTTATAGGTCTCATTACAATTAGATCTCTCATTACAAGTTTTAGATCACACTCATAACCGACTAAAATACATCTTTATGATGAATAGGGTCTAGGTAGGGCATATCTTTAGGTTTAGGCCACATGATACACTCAATATGACTTTATTCCCCATATTCTAGGTGAATCTCAGGCATTGGTGTAATTTGTGGCTTAGTTGTGAATCCACTATGTGTAGTTGCATATACCTTGACTATCTCTATGTGGTTTAGTTACACCTTCAAAGTCTACTTATCTACTTTCAGCTCATTCCTAATCATTTTTACACTTTTTTCTAAGCTAGGCCTACTTTGGATCAATTTCTTGTATAAGTTGGGGTATTCCCTAACCTTATATGTTCCTCGATAATACCTATATGTTATTGTGTAGGGTTGTTTATACTGATAATGCTTTGTCAATCTACACTTGTAACATGAGCATGGTGGGAATCTTCCTCTACCACATCCTCCACCTTTCCCTCTGACACCTATTTGAATTCCATATCCTACATTTTATTAGGCATAGCCCTCATTTCCTTAGGTCATTTATCCTCTAGCTACTATGGTTGTTTGTTGTATGCCTCTTTCTATGTTATGGTGCATCTCATTAATTACTTGGTAGTCAGTTATGGTATGAGTGTAAGCATCACACAACCAACAATAGATGGTTGTGTTAACCTAAATAGTGTATTAAAATAAAGGGTAGTTGTGAACCTCATGATAAACCTCATAGATTAGAAGTAATGTGCACACATTATTTTGAGGGAAATTATTCCTATTATGTATTTTTATTTCAAATTTGGTGCACCATAGCCCACATTGAGCATATTATGATGAATGAGTGGTAAGTTTTTGGAGTTGGGAGGCCATGGATGTAATCTACACTTTCATAAATGGGTTGATCCTAGTATCGTCACTTCTAATTAACTCAACTATAATTGAAACTTCAAGCACTTCATGAGGGTCTATGAATGTCTTCATGGATAGTGCTCTTCTGAATAGCACTAACAACCCTCCAATGAGGCATTACACATGTTGTTAGGGGTGAATGTCATAAGGGAGATTGGAAAGGAGTGTCTTAAACCTTGCATTTTATATGTGCATGATTTTTTAGAGTCCTTGGTTAATCTCTTTGATCATAATGATGCTCTACTATTTAAACTCTAGTATGTCAAATTCCTTTAGTAATTCTTCCTTTAAGGTGTCATAGTTAATCATAGCATGGTTAGGGTCAAAATCTTTGTACCGGGTATGGGCATGATCTAGTAAAGCTATCATGAAATGGTTTACCTTGTACTTTGATTAGGTGATGCCCCAAGCATGCCATTATAGTTTACACAATAGTATATGTTCTATGGAATTCTCCACACCATGGTATTTTGGCAAGTACATGGCCATTTTTTAGTAATTTTTTTATGGGGGCATAGTTGGCATCTGAGGTTCTTGTCCTCCTTACATCTATCCAAGTGGTAGTCTTCTAATGCCTCCATACACTAGGTTAGGCATTGGTTTCATTATTACTATTGGTTTCATTGATGTCAAAGGCATTATACTACTCATTTGTGACATTAGGCCACTTTCTATGGGATGTCTCCCAATCTACATAGCTAACATTAGCTAAATTGGAATGCTTATGTTTTATTTCTATTTTGGTAAACTAGCACCCAATGGTCTAGAGGTATCTTCACTCAAATTCTCATAAATAATAACTTATTCAATTAAAAAATTATACTCCAAGTCTATAAAATGGTCAAAGTCTATATTGAGAATAGGGTTATTTATACTCTTCTTTATTTACATGGGGATATAGTGAATGAGATTGCACCATGGGTATGAAGGGGGTAGGCACTTTTGGTGCATCTTCAGTTACCAAATTCTTTAGGAACCCATTTCATTATAAACCCATCAACTATTGAGTTTGATCTATGACTTCATTGTTTCTCTCCTCCTTGCACTCATACAATTTAATAGATCTTTCCCCATGCCATTCCCACTTACTATAGGTTCTCTTGGCACTTCTAGGTTCCAAATCTTCCATCAGCCTATGCCTTCTCTTGTTATAAGTCTATCTCTTGAGCTCTTGGGTTCCAATCTACTCATCCCCTTCCATTGTGATTCACCTACACATTCCCTTCTTCCTCATTGTGATACTCATATATGAAAGGACTTTAGCCTTCCATTCTCACAATGTCAAGTCTGTAATCCACCATTAATTTCTTGAGTTCTGAACCAAGCTCTCTCACAAATGTGCCTTTAGGTTTGGAAAAAAAAGGATACTCTGCTTCCTTAGGGTAGGATTATGTGGAAACATCAAACTCAAGCATGTAACTATTTAGTGCTCCATACCACCATTTTTCTACTTCTCTATTCCACTTGGAATCTAGAGTCACAAGTCTCTCTAAGTATTCTTTCATCCACTCAAGGCATTATCCATAACTTTGTATTTTGTGTGTCACATATGTATCTAACCATCAATACACATGATTAAGTAGTTATTAAAATAATACCTCATATAGAGCATCATATAGGTTATTATGAACCCACTTTCTTGGCTTTTGTCCTTTATAGGTTGGATGCTTCAACACAAATCTATCTTCTACCTACTACATCTAGTGCATGATGTTTTTGAGGGAGAGTTGGAGAATTATTCTATTGTACCATTACAAAAACAAAATTCAAGATGGGTCCTAGCAATAGAACCAAAATGTTGTAGAATATTTGGGTTTCTATTCATCAAACATGGAATTAAGCACTTATTTGGTTGTCCAAGTCAGTTCTAGACTCATTACAACTAGGTGAAACCATAATATGTTCCCATAGTGCTCAAAATTTATCAATATTATATACTAGCATCAATTCAAATAAGGTGCAAGCCTTATGCACTCACCCAGAACATGGTAGAGAAAGAACTAGGGCCCACATTGGGCTAGTTGTGCCATGGTGCAATGCATCACATATAATACTTGGTCATTTGAGAGAATTATTTTGGTGGATTCACTAGTGTAGGCCATTTTTGGGCTAAGTATAATGGTCTATATGCAAAAGCTTATTTGGGGACTTAATTCTGGTCATAAGGGTGCACACCTTTATTAAGTTTAGTAGCATATAGGTGCTAGATGGGTCAGGAAGAGGCTTTAACTTGAGGAATCATTTTAAACTCATTTATCTATCAAAGGTAGGAACACATGTGCATGTTATATATACACTTAAGCTATTTTATAGAGTATTTTGATGTCACCTCTTACATAGGGATGTTATTAATGGCATAAACCAAAAGCTTACCAAAAAAATTCCCAACATAACTTAAGGGAAAGTGCAACATTTTATTTATAATTTAAACAACAATGTAAAGATACATAAACCATATAAAATCATGTCTACCATAACCATTCCTTATCATTCATAAAATCTTATTTATAGAACAGAGTCTATAGTTCTTAAAA
Organism: Torreya grandis; assembly: GCA_037957365.1. Taxonomy (NCBI): domain Eukaryota; kingdom Viridiplantae; phylum Streptophyta; class Pinopsida; order Cupressales; family Taxaceae; genus Torreya; species Torreya grandis. The sequence goes on from JARHVA010000149.1 coordinate 3,976,307, forward strand.
ATAGATCCTATGCTTAGCTAAATTACTTAACGTCTTAGAGGCTCATAAGCAATCTTTGGCACTAAAATTTTGAGCTTAAACAACATCCATGATATTATTAATAAAAATGAAGGTTTTAATGGTGTATTTCCATTTCTCCAAATCCAATTCTACATAAATTTACTACCTAAATTCACATCTCTTTACTCACTAGCTTGAGCTCAGTTTTATAGCATATAGGAGCATCTCCTTGTCAAGGTAGAGAGCGCATGTCAGGTGCTAAATTGAAGAAATTTTTATCATTACAATGGCTCCATCACCTTATATCCTTTGTATTATGGTATCCACATGTAGCCACTCTTGAAGATTCCCAGAGAACTTGGGCACCAGTTAACCCCCTGCTAGCTGGCATAAGATGTGCATCAATTCCTCTAGCTGGTACAAAATATACCAAAATAACAATCTTTCCAAGTGATTACCTCACATTGAGATGTCTATCAATTTAGAGTGGATCCATAGTCAAAATAGGGGATTTTTTAGAGTGGATTTTCTCAATTTTGATATAGATTTTTCAAATTTATTGAAGAGAACTCAGCCTCCTCTTAAAGGAATTATACAATATTTTGGTCACTATCAAACACCTACCAAAATAATTCATTTTCAAGAATGGAAGGCCTAATAATGAGATTGATATGTGACTATTTTCCTCCTTTCTTTATGTTAGTAGTTGTGTCAAAATATGCCTCTATTACATTCAACTTATTAGCATGTTTGTTTTGTTCTTTTAAGATTGGTTGTATGTTTAATGCACTAAAATCCTCAACTAAATCCCACACCCTATGCTTATAATACTTAAGTAAAAGGTTTTTGGTGGCACTCATATTCCTTATTTGGTGTATAAATAGCTCATTATCCCCATACAATTACAAATTCTTGATTCCCTTCTTTTTTTCCCGTTGAAGACCATGAACAAGGCCTTGTGACTAATCCCTTAGGTATATTTTTTAATCTCAATCGTACAATTTGATGGAGCTTTTTTATATTTCTTGAAGAGAACTCAGCCTCCTCTTACAATAATTATACAATATTTTGGTCACTATAAAACACCTACCAAAATAATTCATTTTCAAGAATGGAAGTCCTAATAATGAGATTGATATGTGACTATTTTCCTCCTTTCTTTATGTTAGTAGGTGTGTCAAACTGTACCTCTATTATAGTCAACTTATTAGCATGTTCGCTTTGTTCTTTTAGGATTGGTTGTATGTTTAATGCACTAAAATCCTCAACTAAATCCCATGCCCTATGCTTATAATACTTAAGTAAAAGGTTTTTGGTGGCACTCATATTCCTTATTTAGTGTACAATTATCTCACTATCCCTGTACACTTACAAATTATTGATTCCCTTCTTTTTTTCCCATTGAAGACCATGAACAAGGCCTTCATACTTAGCCACATTGTAGGTACAACTAAAATGGAATCTATATGTGTAGTAATAATAATTTTTAGATGGAGAAACCAATAAAACACTAGCTCCTGCATAGATCTTGTTTCTTAAACCATCAAATAACACATTCCAAATTCCATCACTCTTGTCCTCATCCTTGGTAAGTAAATGTATTGGTGTTCCTTCCTCATGTAGGCAATACACCCCCAAATAAATCTCTTCCATGAAATCATATGGATCATACTCATATGTTTCAACACCATATTCATCTAAGAAGAGATCAAAAATACCTTCAAGAGGGGAAGATTCTCCATCATATATGGCATGTTTTTCTTGCTCATTGATAGTGCAATTTAAATTAAAACTAGTTTCCACATATGGTTCAATGTGAAACTTGGATAATGGATATGTTCTTATTCTCAATTTAGCTCCATAACTCATTATAAAATCCAATAATGAATAATTAGTAGCAACATACCCTCCTATCTTGGAAGTTAAGTCTCTTGATAGGCAAATGGCAAAGTGTACAAGTAGATCTACCACCACTATGTCTTGTAGATTTCAAAAACTTAGGCAGTCAAGCAATAACATTTTCAATCCTTTGATTATCCATATATACTTATCTGATGTTCCATTAAGATAAAACACTCTTTTTCTATATGGTTTATACTTCAATCCCAACTTTTTTGCAACTAGTTTAGTCATGATTGAAGTGTTTGCCCAACTATCCACAATGCAATTATGGACCAACTTATCTCCCATAATGAGGGTAAAATAGAAAGGTGGGGGATTTTTAGAATTGGTGTAAGGTTAAACAATATTATTAGGTTCATTCATGAGGGGTACACTAGCATGATTTGTTGTTTGGGGTAAATATGGAGTTGGTACAGTTGTTCTTGGAGTAACTCCTTTTGACCGAGCATATGGAGCACCTCATAAAGGGGTATGATTTTTTTATGTTCTTCAAGGAGTCAATATTATTCAAATGGGAGATACTATCATTTGATTTAATCTTTTGAGTCAATTTATTACCTTTATATTGATGTAATGAAGGTTTGACCACCTTTCCCAAGTTCTAATTTTGAGGTGTAAGACTTGTAAAGGATGACATATTTTAATCCATACCTTGTTGCCTTCAAGGAGGTTTATTTAGAGGTATATCAACATCTTTATCATCTCCAAAATCTTTCCTATTTGACCTTATGTTGGTTATAACTAAGATTCTCTAATTTAGAAAAAATCTATCCTCCATTTGGTAATTCACAAAGCTTGCTCCTAAATTACTACACTCTCCACCTGGTTCTAGTTGCATGCAGTTATCATCTTCTGATGTCAAATAAGGTGTAGTCCTTTCTTGATCTACCAAGGCTTGAACTTCCCACTCATTAGCATTCATGTACTAACCTTGAGGCTACCCCTAATAATTTGGCCATTCTTCTTCTTGAACTAGGTTGTTATGGACTAGAACCATGGCTCTTGAGTTGGAAGCAAAATTTGGATTGTAGGCATTAGGTGACCTATTAAAATTAGGTTGACCTTGTCCCATCCTTTTATCATTATCTTAAGGTGAAAATCTATTTTACTATGGAGGGTAATAGTAGGAGTTTTGTTAATCTCCAATATGTTGATTTGATTACCTAATTGAATTTTGTAAGGCCTTTTAGTTTGCTTGAAAAACAATTAAATCATCTAATTTATTTAAATCAACTTTAGACTTGATATTTGGATTTGGAAATGGAGCAAGGTTTGGAGGGGTAGTAGGCATGTTAGGAAAGATAACCATTAATACATTTAGAGGGAATTTATCATCTTGGATCAAATTATTCTGAACTCTAATAGCCACATCATAGGTGTTAGGCAAGGTATACCCTCCCATGGATTGCAACATGATAGCTATATCAGTCCTAATAGCTCTGAGGTGGGTTGGGAATATAAAAATTATAGGGGGTCTCATGGGATGTAGAATATTATTCTTTATCCTTTATAACCTTTAATTTAAATTATTCATGGATTCCTTAGGTCCTCTTTGGATGACATTTAGCTAATGGATCAGTGATGTATGATCACTCTTATCTTCAAATCTTTAGTCAACAACTCCCCAAATTCATCCCACATAGTAATGCATTCTCCTGACAAGGTTCTATACCAATCATGGGATTTTCCCATAAGATACTTGGCAAGAAATCGTATTTCTATGTTAATATATGTGATATTATGGAAATTATAGAAGTTGGATATGTCTCTAATGTGTTTACTTGTGGTGATAGGACCTTCCCCATTGAAATTAGGAACACTCTTGGTGGCATTGGGAGGGATATCATCATATACAACAAGGTGTATAAGATTTTCAATATTTAAAGATGGGAAAGCATGTTGCCTAGTCACATTACATTAAATATATTCTTCACTCTATCACTCCTCTTGACTTTCAAAATCTTCCTACTCTTTAGACTATTCCTCAAGATTTTCAAGTGTCAAGAAAGGTTCAAGGTATTTAACTTCAAGAGGAAGCTTAGCATGAGGAAGTGGATTTGTATAATGATTACCTCTACTAGAAACTAATCTATTAATGATCATGAAGTATAAAAATGAGAAATTGGTTTACAACTAGATGTTTTAACTTTGGTGGAGTTACCAAATTCTAAGTAAGAAACACTTGTGTAGTTATGGTATTGTCAAAACCAGCATTCACCTTGACAAGAAGTGCTTTGAACAACTATCCCATCGAGCATAAAATAACTATTGTCACTAAATTTTTCACCCTTGGAGAGGTAGTTTGAGCCTACTCTAATTAAGTTAAATAATGGGATTACCCCTATACCTATGGGTTGTCTATAATAGGGGTAAACCTCTAGTTGAAAGGGTTATCTCCCTAAATTTATCTTGATTATCCTTTTAGTAATTAGTTGGTGTATGAAAATGGATAAGAAACTATATACTTTTAATAAAAATAGAACAAAGGGGTAATACACTATAATATTTGATCTAATACTATCCTACCCTTACACTTAAAATAAATAAAATTACAATTTGGTATATGCATCAAAAGGGAGATTCTAACATAAGTATTTTAACCAGAGACTATGTAAGTATAGATTATAATGTGAGAGATTAAAAGGAATGATAAGAAACTAATGAAACTCAAAAACACTTAGCTACAATACCATACTTCAATCTACTCCAAGTGACCTGCAAGAAGACAATGTATCCATACCTAGGTGTACATAAGTAGGACAAGATGTAGGGATAAGTAATTTTCTCATTGGCATGTATCAAAAACTCATTAAACACACTAAAATATGAACTTGGAAAGCTTGAACCAGTTTGAATTAATTTATTAAATCAAAATATGAGTAAAAAAAATATCAGGGCTTCACCTACCTCTATTGTGGATCCTTTACAATGCCAAAACTATGCATACTTATAAAACTAATGAGAGAGAGAGAGAGAGAAATCCCACACCAAAAATGAAATATTATGGGGTTACAAGAATGGATAAATATTTATTTTCTTCAAAATATTTATGAGGAAACATTTTAAGTCTTGAATAGGTGTTACTTGATCTCTATGTCTTTTGCAAACTACCTTCAAATCAAAAAGAATCAGTCCTTGAGGAGTTCATAAGCCTTCTTAAAAATTGATTTGATCTTTTATAGGAAACTTCTTTGTCTTCCTTGAAAGTGCATAAATATCCATGTACAATTTTTTAATGACACCTCAAAAATGTATAAGCATCATTATTTACCCTTAAAATAAGATTTCTTTGAAGAGGGAGTTAGCTTAACTCATGAGGTGCAGTCTATCTTCCTAGGTAGTGAAGAGATCATCTGATTATTGTTATGTATCTTGTAAGTGACCACTCTAAGCCTAAAATATTATATTTCCGCATATTTAGGTCTCTAAAATTTCCAATTTACACCTTACAATTCTTTCCATACTTCTCATGGAGTCACTTCAATGTTGGTTGTTTAGTACTAGTTTGAAGCTAGGCCTAGTTGCACATGTTAGTATGTTTGAATGGTCATGAAAACTAAATATATCAATATAAAAAGTCCTAATATCATTATATCATACCAAAAAATCACTTCATAATATTAATAATTCCTTCAAGGAATCATAAACCTATTGTTCTTGCTAATCTAGGTAGGGAGGTCTCTCATTCCTAGTACACCTCAAACTATCTTTTTTGTACAAACCTATAGGAATATTTTCATGAGAATATTAAAGGATTTTGTGACTTTATAAGTTATAAAACATCCCATGGTGCCTCATAAAATTATATTCAATCATTCATCCATGTTTTTACCCCTCAATATCATAAAAACTAGTAAAAGGGAGAGCATTTAATGTGTTTATACATGTGACATCAGCATCCAATTTTATGATAAGTAGCATCAAATATCTCTTTAAAATATTTAAATGTTTATATTTCCAAAATAATTAATTTGGATCCATTATAAGGCAAAATCTCCATATCAAGTTCACCCAAGTGTTTTAGTAGGTTTAAGACCTATTTGGAGTATTAATGATCATTCATAAATCACCAACCACAAATTGGCCTCATTCCACTTGTATAACCTTCTTGATTGACACCACACACTTATTCCAACTATATAATATTCCCATACAAAGTTTGAGATATGGTGTAAACATGTGAAACTACTCTTCGGATGGTAGACTTCACTTTCTTGAACTCAAGAGAGGATTAATTTGGGTTTTGTGCCTCAAAACTCAATCCCATTATTGGGAAATATTAAAACACATCCAAAAAAATCTTCCTCGTGATTATACATGCTTTTTTAATGATTATTATTATATTATATGCATTTGGTGCACTGGTCAGGGGTTTAGGGTTTAAGGTCTATCATCTCCTTGCTAGCCCTTAAGGGCATTTGGATTGAAAACTAAGGATTTTTGAAACTTGTAAGTGTATTAATACCTTTTATTTGTTTTTTTATCACCTCAATGTCCCTCCATGAAGTTTTACATGCTTATCTTGTGTTTTGGGTTCAAACAGATCCCTTGGTCTCAAGACTACCCCTTGCCAATGGAGTGAGCAAGGTCTATGACAAAATTATGAGTATACAAACTACCTATATGGATTTGATTTTACCATGAATATATTTTTCCACTCATAACCATACTTTGTATCTATTCACAAAGTGTAATTCCTATGAGGGCCTCAAAACATCAATCTCTCTCATGACTGGATAATCTAGGTTAGTGGTCTGCAACTAGGTGACTATATTTTATGATGGGGTCCTTGAATCTATGTGACAATATAATATTAGAAACTTTATAAATTTATATTATCATTATGACTTTTGGATATTCTTACCCATTATATATTCAAACCTTAGAACTTTTACATGGCCTACAATGTATGAGATCCTTCTTAAAACCTCCAAATTGAGCTTACAACTCTGAGTGTCTTATTTTCTAAATAGTGGAACTTACTCCATGGAATAAACACCCATTTCTCAATTAATGTTCTTGTAGTAACCTCCTCATTTATTCACTTGAATTTATAAAATGTTAAGCAGTTTGTTTAGCCCATCTTCTACATGTATCATTTTTAGGTGTCTTAAAAGGGCTAGTTGTAGGTGCACTATCCCTTTTGACACTAAGTCATTAGGAAACCTATCATCATGAGACCATATTTAAACCTTATATTTGTTATTTGGTAGGGGTGTTATGTTCCAAGACCATAGAGAGTCTGACAATTATCACTACTCACATTGACAACTACCACCCAATGAGATAAATCTATAACATGAAGAAACATGGAGGTCTCTTGCATTTGTATCCACCAGATGAGTTCATGTGATGGAAATATAATACCTATTAGACCCTTTTTAATCTCATACAATATGTTTCTATAACAACAAGTTTATATTTGCAATAATACTACTAATAAATCAAGGTGATAGGGTTAAGATCCTTCTCCAAGCATTTTACTTTATTAGCATTTGTTTATAAAGGAAAGGAGCCTGACCAAAATACCAATCCCATGAATATAAATACAATTTGGATCCCCATATCTGGTGAATACCTTAGGAGACATATTTATATATTTTATATAGAACAATCATTTAGACATGGCCCTTAAAAGGCTACCAAGGGACCTGATGAAGTAAAAATTGCATATTTCACCATTTGTGGACCTATGAAAACTCTCTAAATATTTAAAAGGCATAATTATTTTGAGATTAACTTCTCATATGTTAAATTTTGAATATGATCATACAAGTGATCCAAAATGTCCCTTTTAGTTCAATTTTTCCTTCCTTGAGCATTGAACCTACAAGGTCTGACTAACCTCTAACTTGCTCTAATATTAAGAACGTTAGAAAACATATTTACATGGTTTAATAGTATCACTCTTATGTACCATACTTCATATTCATCTTTTAAATGGTTCTATAATACTTAAGAAATAGTTTTCAAGTGTAGATAAGGCTAGTAAAACTAGATGACCTCATGGAGTGGATATTTCAATTGACCAAGACCCTACAAGACCTTATATGGAATTTTTTCACCTATTATGACAACCATACAAGAAATAATGTTTTAAAATACCCCTATTATCTACAATAGAAAACTTAACATCCTTAAATACCTTAATTTTTGCTAAGAAACCTTACTTTCTCCAAGGTGATAAAAAATGGGTTTGAACTCATGATTTAGAAATGTAAGGGCATGGGTGAGCTATGACAACCATAGACACTTATAGGAAAATAAACATGAAACAAACCTAAACTCATAGAGGTCAAAATGACGTCACATTTTTATAATAGTACCATAGTTAGGTGGCCTTCAATTTTCAATATCAACACCTAATTGTCATGTGACATTTCAGGGTGAATGATAGTTAGAAAAACTGCCATAAATTCACCTCCATTAATCCAATTGATATTAAATTTTAAAAATAAAATGATAACTTCATTTTATATCAATTTTAAAAAAAATTTAACCTAATTATTATTTTATATCTTTAATAAGATAATGAACCATCAGACTAGATAGATGCATTTTCTAATTGAATGATAGTTACAAAAACTATCATAATGTTTCCTCCACTTATCCAATAGAGATTAAATTTAGAACACATATTTTAGGATAAATTTTATTTCATATATATATATTTGGTGACCAAACTATTACCTCATCTCTTTTTCAAGGTAATGAACCATCTATAGACTAGATATATTCATTTTTTGACTAGAGAATAGTTACAAAAACTATCATAAATTTTATGTCACTAATCTAATTGAGTTAAAATTTGGAACACACATTTTAGATTATATTTTATACCATAGATCAAAATTTGTAAAAATTAATTTTTATTTTATACTTTTGAAATGTCAAGAACCATCTACCAAGTGTTATGACAAAAACAAGTGGTATGCCTCTGTGGTGACTCCAAATGATTTAAAAACAATTCATAGGTTGTAAGTGCTAGGCTATATGATTTCACAAAATTTAATCATCAAATTATTATTTCATGTTACCAAAAGTTTAAAAAAACTCCTTTCAAGTGTAATAGTTAGTACATTTCCATGGTAGCTCCAAATGATATGAAACTTGGTACAGATGTTATAAGTGTCATATGCTACAACCTCACAAAATTTCATCATCTGATTCTTATCATGGTTAAAGAATATTTTTTTACAAATTTTTGTGACTTAATAATCCATGTATATTGACATAAATAGTCAAAATATCTCCATGCTTTCCACACTCTATTTTTGGTTCATGCAATATTGCATGAACCCTTAGATGCTCCTGCATCACTTCTTAAGCCAAGTTTTATTGATCTTATTCAAATATTTATCATTATTCTACATCTAGTATTTTAATTTAATATCCTTTTTTATGTCTATTATTTCATCATAATTTATAATTCTAAATGTTGCATTCATTGAATGGCTATCAAGCCTAGTTATCAATATATCATTCATGGATTTGATCTACCTATTTTTAGGGTCTTAGTATTCAGCACAAGACGTGACCAAGTTGATCACATCAGCACATTAAACATAGGTGGGGAGGCTATCAGTGTGTATAAGACCACTATCAACAATTTTTGTCCTAACATAGTCATTTTTCCCTATTCCATCCTCTCCCAAAATTATTTAATGTCAACATGCCCTATTTCACTATCTATTATTTCTAAAATGTTAGCAGAGGTTCCTTAAAAACCCATCAAAACATGTTAAAAGAAGGATAATACAATAGACAAAAATTAAAATTGAAGCCATCTATTTATTAACTATAATAGATATAGAGACACATGAATCATAAGACTCATTAGCTACATAACATTTGGTATAAACTACATGGTAAAAAAATTTAGAAAATAAAACATTCATTACACATAGAATAATGATAAAATACATATAGGGAAAACTATTTCAGAACTATATATTAATCTCTATAACATCAAAAACATTTTACAATATATAGAGTTTTAACAAAGCATTGTTGCTTCATATTTTAGCCTTTTGCTACATCCAAAGGTAGAAATCTTCACATTCTAAAGACTAATGCTATGCTTTTGATTACTTAATACATACAAAAAGAGATAGAAAATATAGAATAGTATGAGTTTCACATGTCTACCAATTACACTTAGTGATTTTTTAGATTTATTCTACTCCCAACACTTTCATAAACATAAATAGTTGTCCCATCCTGATACAAAGTCATAGAAAATGTGTCATGTGCTAAAACTAAAAACTTGGATTGTGCTAAGGAAATAAACTAGAATCATAAGTTGTAGTAATTACTCATTATTACATTTACCAATTTTCACCATTTATGCACTACTTAATCACATTTTTACATTTTCAACTAAGTATTGTAATAATCTATTGCCCTTATAGGTTTTCAATAGACTAACTTAACCATGTGGCCACCCTTTATAGGATTTTAACCAACCTATCCTCACTCCTAATATTAAGGTCATCCCAATGGAGTGTGCAAAAATTCATCAAATTTGCAAAATTTTAAGTGTTCATAGTACCTACTAAAAAGGTGCCATTATGATCTACATTGATTGAATTGGTAGAGATTGTGATGTTGGTTTTAATTTAGATGCAAAAGAATAAATTGATGTTGTATAATATGGTGGTGCATTAAATTTTTATTTTTAGATCATTGGCTAAGAAATTGTGATCATCTTCTTCTACTGGATCACATGTTATAATTGTTGAGCGGGAATGAATTATGGCTATTCAACTCATTATGTAATGGATCTATCTAGATGTGATAACTCTTATTTAAACATTTTCTAATCAATGAAAATTCCTAGAGCATAGTGAGCAATGTTCATAGTGGGACTTGGGGCAACATTAGATTCTAAATATATTCATCTTTTATGATGGTGATGATTGCCCTGGTGTTTGGCACTTTGAGCTAGATATTTTAGGATATTCTTCCAACCAATCTGCATGCCTATGTGTTTCAATGATAAAAAATGTGTTGTATAGGATCTCATTTTTTCATGTTTATAGTTTCTATATGACATTCTCATGTGAATCAAAAAACTACTTTAGTGTGTTTTGCATTGTTGCATAGGTAGCCAAATGATCTTCCATCACTATTTTAGATTTTTTTGCCTTATCAAACTCTAATTTGGCCCTAGAAAAAGAATTAGTGAGCTGATGATTCCAATTAAGCATGTCTTGTGCATTTTTTTGGCTTAGACTATAGTTGTATCCAAGACTTTCTCATATTTTTCTAAGAGCTCAAAAATTGCCTCTGTCTCTACTTTGATGTTCTTCACCTGAACGTAAACTGGTTGCAGCTTATGTATAGCAAGTTAGTCCTTGATTAGCTATGCTAAGAGAGATCAAAATTTCTTCTCTTCCAACATCATTTGGTCACCTAAGACTTGGGTGACCAACTTAGATAAATGAGTATCAATTAGCTAGCGTGCATTAATAAACTAGAGGTGTAGATCTATGTTGTCTTATTGAAGTTGTAAGACTTCTTGATCTAAGTCTAAAGCCTTATGCATAATTAATTATTGAAAATCAGATGCACCTTCAATTTTTTTAGTAATAAAAACATAATAAACATCTATAGATGTTTCATTCATTGTTATAGCTAAATCCCTAGTGCAAGTCACATCTATCATAAGTACATTCTTGATATATGTCATGGGAAGATAAAAGGTTGTATGATGCATGGATGACGTAGGTACATTCCATAGCCATTGGCTAGATATTTCAGGCTCAAGTTGAGATAACACCTCTTGATCACCTTCTTGAATAAATTATAAGCCTTGAGATGTGAATAATGGCTATTGAGTCTTGGTTGTTCCCATTATCTTGGTGGTCTATGGGGCTTGATTTGTTATAACTTCTAACTACATTATGTGATCTAATTTTTCCTTAGATTTTACTTTCACATCAACCTTAGCTTTAGCATCTAATTTAGCCTTAGCTTTATCTTATACCTTAACCTTGCTTTGGTATCCTATCTCTTCATTTGATCCTTCTAGATGCACTACACTTCTTTAGACTTTTGATTCTCTTGAGCCTTCATAATTACCTTTACTTTATATTTATTCTATTGCACTACCTATGCTTCTTTATTTTCTTTTTATTTTTAATTCCTCACTTATTTTTATTCTTTCTTCTTCACCTTTTCTTCTTCAACCCTTTTCTTTTCTACCTTAGCTTTCTCAGCCTTTTTCCTGCATTCCTCCTCTTTTGCCTATTGCTTCCATGTTCTTCTTCTTTAACAGCCTTGTTCTTTACCTCTTCTTCTTCTTCTCCAACTTTCAAGCCTTATTCTCAACCACTTTTTGTGCCTTTTATTACTCTTCTTTCTCCTTATAAACTTGTTCTTGTGATACGATATCTATTTGTTTGATTGGTTGCTTAGGTTACAATCAGTTGGTTTCTTTAGGCTTCTCCATAGGAGTTGTGAATAGAGCACTATGACTGATTATGAATCTTTAGAAGATGATAACTCAAAAATAGTGCCTCTATGTATGGAAGCCTTATTATTATAAGATGGAGGTGGAATGATAGTCTTATTTTATCTCTTTATAACCTAGACCATATTCTAAGTTTATTGTTGGGGTCCATAGGATCATTGTATTTTGACCTCCTTTAATGGATATATAAAAAACACCATTTGGTCCTTGATTGTTGGAGAGATTCTAGGTGCAGAATGAGTACTTGGGATACACACTATGACTAGTGGTGGGATTTATTGTAATGAAAGGTTTGTTTCCTATGTAGTGAAAAATCCTATAGCTAGATCCATCTTCAAAAATTCCACTTGAAAATGTTTGTGCACTGCTTCCTACCCAATAGTGTTTACTATGATCGAAGAATGAGGTTGGGTAATATCAACCCACAAGTTTAGCCTCACTTATTTCTGCACCTAGAAAGTGTGTACTACCTTCTAATAGAATAAGTATTTCTCCCCTTCTTGCGTATAATCCTTATTATCAATGTCTAAAAGCATTGACTATATAAATTATTATTCTTTTATGCGTAACTCTGTAAGGTCTCACTCAGTAGTAATATTTAAGACATGCTTGTTGTCCAACTATGACTTGAAATTTCATGTCCTCTTATTTAATATTGGTGGTAAATCTTGTCATGTTTTTTCCTTTCTCCTTCCCTTATCATCCTATAATGTAGTCACTTTTATCTACAGTGGTGCCTGTGTTTGATCTTGAGTTTGTGCTTGTGTAGGCAAAGTTTATTGTATACTTGGAGGTATTAATTTTAGAGGTTGTATTGACCTATCAAAAAGGGATTTTTGGTGTAAAACTTGTGCCTTAGAATCCAACATAGTGATGAATAATGGAAATGGAGTGATTATTTCCTTAGGAAACTCATGGACCCTGATGTGTATGCCATCATAAAGCTTTTTGATAGATGCATGTTGGCCTAAATAATACATAACATCCTTAGGTACTCTAGGGTATGAATTGATCAAATATTGGATCTCAACCCACCATGTATTAAATTTCCCCAATTGGGCATAGTTTTCCCTATCTTGGTCAAAGCATTGTTGGTAAATGCAGTTATGGGATAAAACTCTCCATCTAAATCCATTAGGCCCTCTAGTGATTTACACTATGTAAAAAATAGGATAAAGACCAAAACTTTATATTGGAATGCTTGTGGTGTTTTAATGAGGACCTCCTCAATGTTTTTAATAAAATCTAAGGCCAAAAACTTAGGCTAATTAAAATCCTTGTGTAGCTTTATCATTTGATACACAATGTCAATGATGCCTTTGGTTGCCTAGTGTTTGGTAATACAAAATAAATTATTTTTCATTGTGTTGATGGGAATCCCCGCCCTATAATATTTCTCTTTTGTGTCTAAGTGAATAGGTGGAGACTTAGTTTTATAAGGTAGAAGAGATTTACCTTGAGTTGTAAATCCTATAGCCCTTACTATGGTCATAGGATTGATAAAGATGGTAGCATCCCATGAAAGGTGGATTTCCCCATCATTATGTCTATTGAACAATGTGAGCATCACCTCATCCAACTATTTAAAGGTAGGTATCTTGATGGTTCACTCTATATCAAATCCTCATAGAGGGTGTTGAAGTACTAGACCTCTTATGCTACTTCTAGTTGATCTGGGCTAAAAATATTACCTTTTGTAGAATCAATAAAGTTGAAATGGTCTAGACCATGGTATTTAGTTTGTCTAAGTGATTGACCAATTCCCATTTATATATATATATATATATATATATATGAGAGGGATTGAAACTTGTTCATGATCCATGTTTGTTTTTGTAGATGAGATTGAATAATTTCTTCAACTGTACTGGCATTGATGAGAAATTTGTGCATAATTAGTTGATTTAGAATCAAATCACATCTCTCTTATTTATAATAGTTTTTAATGTCTCTATGTTCTTTTCACTCCTTGTTATATATATCTTTTGACACATAAATCCATGTGACAAACTACTTTGAATATGCTAAGCTAGTTGCGCATGAATTCTTCTAAAAATTTAAAGTCAACCAATTGATGATTATATGTTTGAAATTCTTTGTCTTGAACCCTTTATTTATCACTCAAAAAATTTTAATGTGACACATCATCATTTCATGTGTCCACTTTCCTTTATTGAACATGCTTTAATTATAACACTTGATCTACTTTGGGAAGGATGCAATCTTTTGATTGTATCAACATTAGTAGTTTTGAATGATCATTGATTTCCCTTTATTTTTACCTTCGTTATCAGTTCCTCATTCTTAAAATTAATTGAATATCCCCATGGACCCATTGATATTTATCTTTCCTTCATGTTAACTTTACTCATCTATTGCATGATGTGACCTTAAATTAACAAACTCTGTTATGATGTCCTATGATACAAATATTTCACTATACAACCACACACAAACCTAACATAAAAATAGGAAAACAAAACATTAAACAAAAATCCTAAAATGCATGGTGTTACTCAGCATTTTCTCTCATTTTATGTGATAAATGATAGATATTATTGATGATAAGGCTTAAACCTAGAGCCATTTACACATCCCCTGGTAGAATGGTTACCTAAACATATTTTAATATAATGGTTCCCTATTACAAAATATCATGAATGATATAAGTTCCCTTCCATCTAATGCATAGATAAAACCACTTATTATAGATAAAATTCATTAGATTAAAGGTTGCGATCATGTCATGATTTATGACTTAGCTTGTTAACTTCCTATGTTTATTGTGTTCCTTGCCTATTTTCTTCCATTTTGGTTAAATCCATCAACCATGTTTGCATATAATATTAATCCCTAAGTCTCATTATCATATAAAATCATAGACTAGGAACTATATATTTCATTGGCATCATTTCCTCTAGTCTATAAATTAAGTGAAATGGGGTGAATCCTATCACACATTTGTAATTTTTTTTGTATCCCTAGAGAATCACAAGAATTTTGTTGTCCCATTCATCCAATTATACATTGCATATATTTGTTAACATACTTCCTAAGACTTTATTTGAATCTTTAGCTTATCTATTTACCTATGGGATGTGTAGTAATTTTGTGGTGCAATATCATAATTTATTATGTGAGCATCTCAATTGTATTGTTTAAGAAAAGTGTTCCATTATCATTGACCAATTTAATTAAACACCCAAACCTTGTAATTATGTTTTCATACAATAACATGGTTGCATCCTCAGTACTATAACTTGGTGTTGTAGCATCTTAAACCTATTTTTAAATTAATGTGTCATGGTGATGATATGCCTTGCTTGACTACACTTTCTTGGTGGATTTATAGGCCTCATAAAATCAATACCCCACTACTCAAAAGGTTATTGGGCTAGCATTGGGTTCAAAGGCATATCATCTCTTTGATTATGCTTGCCCATCCTTTGTAAAATATCATAGTGTTTTATGGCCCTATGTGTATCTTGGAATAGCATAAACCACTATAGACCACTTTGAAATTTCTTCTTTGTAATGGATTCACTTGTGAAATGCCTACCTTTGATTCCTTGACATGCATCCTCAATAAGTTGATGTCACTCGTGCTCTAAATCCACTCTACACAACACCTCAATTTTCCCATATTATACAAGAATCCATTGATGACATATAAGGAATGGCTCATGTAATGAAATTTTTTCATCTCTCTCAACATAGTACACCAAAAAGATTATTGTTCTATAAATTTGGCTATGTCCTCCATGTTCTTAGGAATCGTAGAGATTCTAAAGATATGTGAATCTAGTGATTCATATACAACTCTTTATTTTCTTATCCATTTTGTATATTGCTCAAGTGGTTAAGTCCCATATTATCTCATCTAGGTTTAAAATTGGTCTTGAAATGATGTTCTTGAAATAACATTAACATCTAGAGATCTGTCCACCTAACTTAGGTTTGTTAAACAAATATCACAAGGTTTGATGATCAATATAAAGAAATCAAGAAGTGTTGTCAAAATATAATGCATGAACACCATTTCTATTGCTTCTCATTTTATCATATTATAGTTTTTCTCTACAACTCATAGTTTTTTACTTGTGAAATGGATAGGATGGCCTAATCCATTATCTCCTTATTGTGCTAGCACAACTCCCACCATAATACATGAAGCATCTACATGTACATAAAATGGCTTAGTCTAGTCAGAAAAGACCAATATAGGATATTTAACTAACCTTTTCTTTATCTCAACAAATTTTTATTAGCACTTATGTGTCCATTCAAACCATGTATCCTTGCATAGCACTTTCTCCAAGGGCATAGAGATAGTTGCATAGTCTTTGATAAACCTCATGTAGTACCTTGTATGACTTAAAAATGCTTTGACCTATGTAGAACTATTTAGAGGTGGCATACCCACTATGACTATGATTTTGGCTTGATCAACCAAAATTCCTTCACTATAAACTACATGGACCAATAGAACATAGAATGGTGTGAAAAACAAGCATTTTTTAAAATTTAATGCCATTCATAGGGCTTTATAGTGTTCTAACATTAGTCATAGTTTGGACAAGTTGTCTTTGAATGAATAAAATATAACCCAATAATCCAAATAAACCTCTATAAAATCATGAATAAAGACTTTAAAATTAGTCACCACAACCCTAGAAAATATTTTTGGAGCATTCTTTAGATAAAATCACATTACCTTATATGAAAAATAACCCTATTTAGTTATGAATATTATTTTAGATTAGTCCTATTCTACTAAGGGAATTTGATGATAGACAAAATCTATCCATGAAGGAGTATACTTCATGACCTATGACTAATTTTAGAACCTCATCAGTGAAAGGTATATAAATGGATCATTGAAGCAAGCATCATTCAACACATGGTAATCCCCACATAACCTGACATTGTCTAAATTTTTAGGCTACACAAACATGGGACTAACCTAATATGCCTCTTCTATTAGATAAATGATACATGCTTCTTGCATGTGATCTAGCTCAACCTTCACATTCAACTTCATGTTGGGATTCAATATGTAAAGGAATTTTTTATAGGCTTTACACACTCTTTTAGTTTAATGTGTATCTTCCCCAACAAAGGATTTATACCTTTCACCTATACAAATTTAGTGGGAAAAACATCCTCATAATGCCTCAATAACTGAAATCCTTCTGAAGTTTCATTATAAGTCTAGTAATCTCCCAAAGTTACAAGGTTTGGAACAGACTCTATCCCAATATTCTCAACAAATTTATTCAATGGTTCCTAATATATCATATTATATTCACTAGGAATAGATTGTTACAAAGTTTTCTATCCTTCCTATTTCATAATATTGAAATTTCATAGATTTTCATCCTAAATTTATTCTATGATTTGAGTTTTTGGTAGTTAAAATTCTCATTCCAATTTTAATAATATATTCATGTCTAGATCATCATCTTTATCACTCCCATGTCAACTCATATGTAATCCTATTACAAGGTTGGATAAGAAATTGTTCCTTATTTTTATAGATCTTATAATTATGTATAGTTTTTTTCAAATTTCAAGTTGCTTCTTGTTTTGATGATGAGTCTCTCATAATAATTAGGTATTCTACTCACCCATGACATATAAACATTTTTAATTTCTATAAATCACTATGTACTATAGGATTTTCATCTTCAAAAATAAACATTTGGATAAAGTCTTATTGAACTTGTGCCCAATACTTAGTTTTTAACATGTGATCCTGATGCCTATAACAAGTAGTTGGAATTAGTTACAAAGTTCATCTAAAAAATTGCACCCAATACTTAGGTTTGACACCTTGCACATACCATATGTCTATTCACTTGTGTATATGTAACTCTGGACACTAACTTTATTGAAAGAATGGCAAATCTACTCTAATAGTCGTTAGTATCTAAAAATGTGATCACATAAATTTGCATGCCTCATCCCATAGTAATTGAGTTTTCCTATGGGATACCCATTATGTCATAGCAATTCCCTTCAATTCATAATTGAGTGCATTAACTCTTTGATCCATACTAGGTACATGATGCTCTAATCAAAAAATTAATCGATTGATATTCTTAGTCATGAAGTATTTTGGTAGTTATAATTCAGTGGTGAAAATGATTTTCATAGGATACACCAAATAATATCTCCTTACCTAGTTCAACATATGCATATCCGAGTCACCACTTACTGAAGATGTTACTTCCCAAGGTAAGGTACCTTTTAAAATAGGATCTATGTAATACATAGTTTCCACACATATATTATACAATAAATCTACCTCAGACCTAGTTGTATATGACACAAAGGGTGACCTAAATTCTTCAATTTTAAATTTATGTGTTTGTGACTTTGTTGTAACTGACTTATACATAGATTACTCAATAAGATCCTGCTATATTTAACATTCTAACTAAGGATTGAATAATAGGTATTCAATAGCTCATAGAGATTTTTTTTTTATCTACATTTACCTTGAACCAATTGTTATCCTCATAAACATAAGGTTATTATGCTTCTCTAGGGATAACATATGGCTTATGCTCAAACTTGTTCAAAGGTATCACAATTATCTTATCTCTTCGGTGCACTTCTAATTGATTTTGCATTGTATTGATAATCATTTAACCATCATAATCCCATTTCTTAACAATTGAATTAGAATAATGTAACTCATACATTTTAATTTAAATTACCTCAAAATATCCTCACAAGCTTAAGTTAGCAACCTTAATTTATACATTTTCAAGCTACCCAATTGGTTCTACTCTCCCATAATCTGCAAGATTGAGAGTAACCAAATTATATCTTAGTGATGGTTGACCAATAGCCTCCCATGTATATATCATTATCATATTTATTTTTATTCTAAATTCAAATACAATGTTAGTTACCTCATACCCTAATATTTCAATATCCATTCAAGAGTCAAGATCCCAAGGATTTTCAACTTTTACATACCACATGACCTTATCAATATGTTGTCATCATTTTGTGCACTCGAGTAGATTATGTAGAATATTTTTAATATTCTATGAAATATCTTAATTTTATAAAGTGATCAAAAGTTTCAATATATATCTTTATGCAATCACTACTCCTTCATGTTGATTATGCAAATAATTTGCCCATGCATTTATGCATCAATAGTTGTGGCATCGCCTTCTAATGTATTATGTTGTTGTATGTTCTAAAGGACTTGTGTTGTTTGATACATCAATACTTTTTCCATTATAGGATAATGATACTTATCCTATTTAACCTTCTAATTCTTTGATCTTGTGTCATTTCTAAAGGGGGAAATCCTTGCTCTGTGTTGTTCAATTGTGACTACTTATATGAATGTGTTATCCCTAGGGTGTGAATTTATCATAATTACATTTGACACAAGTTTTTCTTTCCTATAATTTTTTAAAATTTTGAAATATTTAGTATGATTTAGTCCTAAAACTTTGCAATAGACACAGTACATCTATCTTCGATAATTACTCAGGTAGTTTCATGCAAAGTTATATTTGCCACAAAGCTAACATTGAATTGGTTAATGATCTTGTCAATTATCATTATTTATACCTCACTGGTATCCACATAAAGACCCTCTTGGTATCCTCATATGTTTTATTGGAAGCCCCAACCTTGAGACTCTTACCCATTAAATCCCATTAATTGTTGTTATTGTGCATCATATCTACCACACTTCCACTGAGGGGATGAAGGAGACTTATTTGATTGTTGGTAATTATAAATTATATTTCTCCATGAGGAATGATAGTGGTACTATTAATACAATTATGAACATCCATCCAAACCCTAGGATTGATATTTTAGAAACAAAAGTATCCACCTAGAACCACATTATGTCATGTTAGACATTTCCACCTCTAGGCCTAGAATTCCCTATCTTGTAATAGGTATTTGATGTGATTTGACTATGAAGACATTCTTAGTGATATATTATTTTAGTTCCTATAGAGCACATAAACTCTTCTCATCGTTATTGGTTGACTTTCAAAAATTATAGTACAAGTTCTATGGTTTTTTAATGTACTATTGTAGTAAATGACACTTTGATGTTGCATGTCCTATTAATATGTATATGTCACAAAATTTAGTTTTAATTTTATGAAAATAATTCTTATGATGTCCTTAATTTCCACACTCCATAAAACATAAACCTAAATTTATATTATTGCTCTCATGAAGCTCATTCATCTTCCTGAGAAAATCATCTACTTTTGTCTAAATTTGAGAGCTAGTTGATAGAGCATCTCCATAATCCTCAATCTATTCTACCTACAGCGTAGATGCTTGAGCACCAAATTTAGTTAGAAACTATGAATATGCAATATAAAATCTAATCCTTTATATTATCACTTCCACAAACCAAGCAACCATATCTTTATCTTCCAGGATAAAATTGATCTTGTTCATTACATTAAAAAAAATATGATGGTATTCTTGTATTGATTCTCTACATCGCTACTGAATCTCCTTAAGGTTCTCAATGGTCTTAATTAAATGCTTCTTCATCTTGAATTATATGATTAATTTGTCCTTAAATTTTTTAATACTTATGGAATTAACATCCATTTTATAAATTAACTCCATAGCCCATCTAAGGCTACTATGAGTTCACATTTCTTCACATCTTTGAAGATCACTCCCTTAAGATACCATTTCATATCATAGATCAATAAATAATTTTAGGGTCATAAGACCCATAATATAGTGTTAAATTAATAAATATGCATGTATTTAATACCATGCTTGTCACACTTGTAACTGTTATTATGGGTTTATATGAACTAGTTCTTATGGGTATCTTAAAACTAGTTTTTAAAGAGGAACCAACATCTTCTAACCTCTTTTTGTATATCAATTTATTAGTATCTACACTAAGTTTACCAAATTTATCTGTAAATTATTCAAACCAATTTCTACTTATCTTGGTCACTACACTTTTATTTCTCTTCTCTAATGATAAAATGGGCTTGGGGATGCGTACTTTAAAAATGAATGATTCATGTCTTCAACTTCTTATGTATGTGACCTTGAACCTATTATACTTATATTATTATGTATAAATTCCTCCATATAATATTACTTCCTTGATCCAAATAATATCTTTCCATCTAACTATGATCTACCTTTATCTTCTAATGGTTATATTGTTAATCTACTTTCCTCTTTTTCCTTGATTTGTTTCATATCCTCTCTATCCCAATATGTCTTGTTTTATATTGGGCCCTTCCATTCCTTGATATAAAAAATCTTCAAACAAACTAATTTGTATAATTTGTATATCCTAGCTCTAGGCTCCCCTATCTTCTACATTCTCTATTGTACTTCTACTCCTATATGTAGTTACATTTGGATTATCATGTTTATTCCACCTTTGTTATTGCAGCTCTCTTTTTAATCCCAAAATTTTATTCACTTTATTTCTCTACATCCTCCATCTTATGGTTTTAGGTTCAAGTTCCTTTTTTCATCTTTGCATCGTTCACTCCTACATCATGCACTACCCCATAATGTTTGAAGTGACTACTCTATGTTGGTAGGGGTATACACCATGGCCTTTTCCAAAACCAACATCTTAATCAAAGTAGCTAGTAATTGAAGGAAATTTCCTCATATTATCATCATACACAAGTCTTATACATATTCAAAATCAATATATCTTTGTACAACAAACTTTATGATATAATTGTTTATGGTAGTTTTTGTCTAGTTATCTATTGCACGAGTCTAGTCAGTATCTAAATTTAGTAGGTTGTCAAATTTTTATTCCATACAAACTATAAATTATGTCCTTGTTTCTTGAAAAGAGTGGTACTCTAATCTAGATAACCACACAACTAATAATCTACATAATTCACACCAAAAATTTTCATAAATTTCTATGTTTATATGCTCTCAAATAAGTTATTTCACATTCTTATCAATTCTTTTTGCTTTTTCTTCTACAAATTTATGGATTATTTCATCTAGCCATATCTCTAAATCTCCTTGATCTTGTATCCATCTCACCATATTTCAAATAGAATCATCCATGCTCACCACACCATTGTTAGAAAAGGTTCTTGGAAAACCTATCAAAACATGCTAAAATAGGGATAGTTATGTGATGAGTGATAAAAGAATAAAATAGACATAAATTTAGATTGAACCCATCTATTTATTAACTATAATAGATATAAATACATAGGAATTTTAAGACTTATTCATTACAAAACATTCAATATAAACTACATGGTAAATAGATTTAGAAAACAAAGCATTCATTGTGCACAGAATAATGATAAAAGACATATATGAAAAACCATTTCAAAAATATATATTAATCTATATCACATCAGAACCATTTTATAATACAACAAAGCATTTTATATATATATATATATATATATATATATATATATATATATATATATATATATATATATATATATATTACAAATTGTTGTTTCTTCAATCCTTTCACTGCATCCAAAGGGAAAAATATTCCCACTCTAAAGACTAATGTTATACTTTCAATTACGAATACATACAATAGGAGATACAAACTCTAGAATAGTTTGAGTCACACACATGTCCATCAATTACACTCTATAATTTTTATAGCCTTTTTCTACTTCCAACATGAAATATTTGTCTTAAGGATAAAAATAGGTTCATAACCCATGTATTTGAATTTTATTTTGGCAGAAGAGGATATGCACAAGGTAGTCTTAGCTATTAGTTTAAATTTTATTATGGAAATTTTGAGAGGCAAGAAGTGTTTATGTGAGTAATAATTTTGGGTCACAGTGGTTATAAAAATTTTGAAAATTCTCTCAAAGACTTCTTCAAGACTGTATTTGACTAAATCAAAGATTTTGAATACCCACGGCACTTCAAAAACCTAAAATGCATTTTTTATGAAATTAAAATCCTAAATTTTTTGGACAAGGTTATTTTCATTCAAGAGATGAAAACTCACAAGTTGATAAGAAAAAATGATAGAAAAATAAGTGGGACATGAATAAAATTAAGGGGAAATGAAATACAACAATACAGGTAGAAATTATGTGGAAAACAAAGGAAAATTACATGAAACAGAATGAAATAATAATGGGAGAGAGTGACCAACCTTTCAAAGACTAAGATCAAATGATCATATGAAAAAATGTTAGAGCTTGAAGTATTGACTGCTATAGATTTCACTAGCAAAGCATTTTAGAATTTAAAGTTTTGATCTCATTTTATATTTATTTAACAATGCCTTATGATTCCAAAAAAAACACCTCATTCAAACTGGGAGTTTGGGATATTGATGAGATAGGATTGAAAAAAAATTAATTTTTTAATTCATTATCATTGACTAAGGTTTATAGTATTTTGGGAGTATCAATTTTTTTTAGTACCAAGGTTAGCATTGGTACTTGCCATGGGTTTCCCAAAACCCTAAAAACCTAAAAGACTTTGTTTAATGTAGAAAGGTTAGAGACTCAGAGATCTTGAAAAACCTTGGAACCTTCATAACTTACATGTTGTTTTATCAACCTTACCAAAAACCTCTACTTGATCAAAGACTTCTAATACTTAGGGTGTTTTGCATATTTTGAGAACGTTAAGAAATTCATATATTTTTAGAACTTGAATAATTTTAAAAATTTATCGAAATGCCCAAAAAAATTGAAGTTTTAGAAAGTAAAAGGAAACCTGAGAAACAGACTATTTGTAAATAAGGAAAATTTCTTGCTTTGACTTGGTTTAACTAGTGGTGTTAAAATTGGGAAGTTTTAAAGAAATTAATTTTGATGATAACATGTGTCAAACCACTATAACCATCAAATAGAGCAGGACATGGTGTTGATTTCATCCTTGGAAACTTCACTCCATGTGTCTAATTTTAGTCACTCAAAAAATCCAACATGCATATTATTAATATATCAGGGTCATGCTACATGGTGATTTTCTATTAACTCACAGCTTGGTTAATGGTCTAGATCATCTTGACCTTTATTTAACTATGGTGTAATAAGATCTTGATAGGTGGAAATATCCCACTCACTTAGAGCTATATAGGTCCTTCTTGATGTTAAATGTGTCTTGACCACCCTAGATCCCTGATACGTTTCCACATGGTATTATCCTAGGCACTCACTTGATATGTGTTTTTCCATATTGATTTGTTTGACTTAGGGGCACAGAGAAATAGGATGTTTGCACATGGTATCATCCCATTCACCTAGAGGGTATTCTACCTATTAACCTTATAATGATCATCTCAAGGCCTTGGGCAAATAGGATTGTGTTGTGTGGCATCATCTTGGGCACCTAGAGGATGTTTAGGAAAACTCTTTATCTGAAGTGCTTTGGAGAAGTGAAGACCTGAGATCTTGATAGGTAGAAAGCTTTCAGTGAATATGGGGCTAAAAAATAAATAGTGATTAGAATTTGAATAAAGTATCCATTAGAACATAAATTTCACTAAAAAATGACTAAGGTACAAGATTGAAAAGAGAGTCAAAAACATATGAATATGGATGAATGAAAGAGGATTTTTCCAACTACATAATTATACTAGTTTATTTAAAATATGAACGAATAGATCTCAAGATAAAATCATATAAACATAATCAATTTAGTATATTTCAAAAAAAATCAACTAATATTGAAGATAAATACAAACTTAATTTCCAAAACTCTTACTAAGTTTATACAATAAACATTTTAAGTTCAGACTTAGTTCAAAGAGTAAATCCAATACGATATCAAGGTTTCAACTTGTCAAGGACCTTTTTCAATTTGAAAATAAATAAATAAAACTCAAACTTAATAAGACCATAAGACCAAAATCTAGATAAAAAAGAGGTTCCATGATTGTAATGATGAAATTAAGGTGTGTTATACAAGAAACAATAAATGGAAACTCTGTTGGAAAACAATCTTGAGTATTTTGAAATGAAGAAATAGTCAAAGAACCCAAAAATTCTAGTTAAAATAGTGTATGTACCTTGAAAAAATCCAAGAAATGACAAGATGGGAGCAGCTAAGTGATCAAATCTAGTATTCCCATTAACCTAGTGTGTAAAAATGAGTTATTTTATCATTTTGTAGGACCTATAAGGATTAATTGTAATGGTTCCAACCATTAAGTTAGTGAGTCCTACCTTGGAGATGTGTTCATGGACATTATTCTACTACCAACCATGTGTTAATATCCCCAACATAGTTGCCTCTGATCCCACTCAAGGCCTTGCTCTACTAACACTTAAGCATCTATAGCCCTGGTAGAGATTACCTAAATCACCCTTGACTAATTTTTTCTAAAATTGATTTTATTTTTATCTCTTATTTATTGTAAATTTTCCAATGATTTCATGGTGATGTCATATCAGTGTCCTGGTGAGTGGATCATGTGCTTTGATAGCCTAAGTCATAATGACAAAGTGTGCAATATGTTTGTCTTAGTGTACTTGAAATTGATTTGATTGATATTTAGTTTTGGCATGATTAGAGATGTTTAGGGATGAGTATGGTGATGTTAAAATATGAAATGGGTCCCATCAATGGTCAAGGATGATTTGATAGCTTGTGTGTATAAGTGGAATACATCTGTTAATCCAAAGTTTTCATCTAGACAGTTTGGGTCTAGTGGTAAAAAATTTGAGTAGGTAGTTTGCTAACATCACCAATGGCACATGTGGATGAGTTAGGTGGAGTTAGTCATATGGTTATGATCATATTAATCCCTAGTTTATATTCACTTAGTCTCAGGTCATGTGCTTAAGCATAATCAAATATATGTGGGTTCAAATTTGGGCTCTTAGGCATTTTGACAATGGTTTCCCATACTTAGTCAAATTTACAATATGGCAAGAAGAACCGAGTAAGCATTTTGATAATGGGATATCTCAAACATGTGTAAATTTTAGGATAATGTGATTATATGGGTTTTTTCAATTTTATTCTTAGTTTATTTTCACTAACTTTTAGTTCAAGTGATGAAGTGTGATAAAAGATATGCAAGTACAAAGTTGGCTTCCCAGGCAGTTTGAAATGTTTTCTAGACCATCACAAATTGTCATGCAAACATAGATGAATTAGTAAGATTTTTTATTTATTTTAGGTATGTAGAAGGTCAATATTGTTCAAAGGATATCATGCATATTTTTTCTATAATTTGGGGTCTTGAAGTGTTGTCTATCTCGAGATATAAATCTTTAAAGCTACATTTACAAATAGTGATGGGTCAGAGACTGTCAAGTTTATTCAAATTCAAGCATGAGGATAAATGTTTCACATGTAGGTGAAAAGTGTCACAATCTCTCTATTCTAAAAAAATATCAATGATGAGTGGTGGTTCATACTAAAAAAGATCAATGATATGAGACAAGTCAAGAGTCAATATTACACGAGAGGCTGTTAAGTGGCACAAGCACATGAAATGATAGTAAAATGCTTAAAAGGCATGTGAGGGTGAAAATTATCATGATATCAATATTTTTGAGCTATTTCTAATGGTGATCATTTCTATTTAAATACATGGTTGATCTGTAGAGATCAATGTGCATATTTAGTCAATATTATAAAGGTAAATGAGATGAGATCAAAGTGATTAAAGTTTAACGTTTGGATAGTAAATTACTATGGCTTAAAGACTAAGATATTTTTAAGGATATATATGGATTTATTTTATTCCAAATTTTTAGGAAGCAAAAAGATGAGGACCAATGTTCTATGTTTAACCGTGACCATTTGAATTTGAATATTTGAATTTTGTAAAGGAAAAGACCAGTGTCTGGTTTTCGTGCTATATATTTTGATCTATATAGAATTTTCTCATGGTGTAAAAATAAAAGCTATACAGGATTCTAAGGCACATCTAAAAATATGAATTTTAAGGTCTAATTGTATGTTT
The DNA here is from genome assembly GCA_037957365.1 of Torreya grandis. Taxonomy (NCBI): domain Eukaryota; kingdom Viridiplantae; phylum Streptophyta; class Pinopsida; order Cupressales; family Taxaceae; genus Torreya; species Torreya grandis. The sequence continues at coordinate 4,003,618 of JARHVA010000149.1, forward strand.
AATCAAATATATTAATGTTCAAATCTGACTATGTTTTCATGTATGTCCTACAAGTAACTCAAAAAGGATGTTCAAGCTTGTGTTGGTGATATTTCAATGTTTAATGATGAATTAGCTATTATATAATGTTTTAGACTCCATAAGGATTCTCATTGTTCATTATTAATGTTTTACCAATAATATTAAGTATAAAGAAAGATTTACAATTCGATTATGTATTTGTTCATGGTGATTATGTGTACAAAATATTGTTTACATGATTTGTGCTTATGCAGAAGGGTTTTTTTATGGATATGGGAACTTAAATATGACCTATAGATCATGTGTCATGGTTTCATGAGTTTTAAACTTATTCTTGTGTTCTTATTTTTCTCTAGAAAGTGTCAAAGAGTTGAATGGGTCTACATAGGATCTAATAGTGACTTAAGCCTATTTGAAAGTGGATTGTGCTTAAGTGTGACCTATATAAGATGCCTTAAGGGTTAAGTCATGTTTTTTGTCCAACCAATATGTTGATAATTCAGTATATCTCTATATATAGTGAAATAAAATATGTTGATTTCTAATTTTTTTGTGAAAGACTTGTGAGAGAGACTTCTGCAAGGTAGATGTGAGAGTTGTAGAGCAAAGGAGAGGTAGAGTGCCCAGTTGGATGAGTTGATAAGAAGAAAAAAATTATGATTGTGTGTATGTAATTTAGGTCAAATTTTTGAGGTCATAAAAGTGATCTTGTATTTCTAATATATGTGAAGAGGTCTAAGTGTGCATATGAGGATAGTTTGAGTGAATAAGGTGAGAGATTGTGGCATGCCTATGTGAGAGGCTTGTATAAGATAGAGAGAGTTTCTATAGGGGTTATAAAATAGATATCCATCATCAATTTTTGAATACATCACTTATAATGTGAAATTATTCAAATGAGGGTCTAAAGGAGTTGATCTTTCATAGGGGTAGTTGTTCCTTGTGAAATAAGTGTTTCACTAAATACCTTTGGTCAGGAGGATATGATCAAGGTTCACTAGTATAAAGGAGTTGATCAGTCTCTTGTTTTTAATTTCTTATTGAAAATTAGTCCATGTGTTGTAGGCTTAATATTGGGTTTTATTCCCCATGAGGGTTTCATGATCTTACTCAATTGAAGATGAATCAATTATATGGCACCCTTACTACCTATGAGATGAGGAAGAATGATTCTATACCACCAAATAAGGAAGTAGCATTCAAGACAAAGATGAAGCCAAAGAATAAATTCCAAGGTAAGAAAGCCAAAGAGGATGACATTTTTTATATAGATGAGGATGAACTAATTGCTTTGATTTCAAGGAAATTGTGAACAAGTTCAAGCAAGTATAAGGGTAAACTACCCCTCAAATGCTTCAATTGTGGAGATATAGGACATTTTGCTAATAAGTGCCCTCATAAGTATAATAAGGATGATGATGAAGATCATGATCAAGTTCATGATTATGGTAAGAGATCATTTAGGTTTGCTAAAATCAAAAAGGGATTTATAAGGTTTGACAACAAGAAGTACTTTAAGGATAAGAAGAGACTCTACACTAAAGAATATTGTAGATCATCAGATAAGAGTGAAGTTAGTGACTAAGAGTATGATCATGAAGATGATGGTCCTATTGAATATAAATATATGTTCATGGCTGAGGAAGGTAGTTTCTCACATCAAGAGGGGTGTACTCGGAATGACTCAGATGATGATGAAGATAAGGTGGACTATGAGACTACATTTACAAATGCTATTGAAGACCTAAAGATTGAGAAGAAGATTAAATATAAAATCAAGGAATTTAAGGATAAATATCATGTATTTGAGGCAAGAATGGATGAAGACTCTAAGTAACATGAAGATATGGTCAAACATCTCAGTTGTTAATTGGAAATCCTATCTACAAGCCTAGAACTAAAGAAGATAAATGTGCAAGGTATGTAATTTAAAATGAGTCATTTAAATCTAATTTAGAAAAGATATATAGTAAGGTAATGTAATTTGTGAGATTTTAAAAGAGATCAAGTGATATAGATAGCATTTTGAATGATCAAAAGCATGTAAGTGATAAGACTAGTCTTGGATACAGAGAATAACCAGAGACTACAACTCAAGATAAGATGAAGACTAATGTGAACAAAGACAATCAGCCTTTGAAGAAAAATCATCAGATAAGGAATGATGGTGAAAATTGATTGAAGACAAATCAAATCAAATAGCCAAATTTCATAAGGTAAGCAAATTTCAATGGTTACTACTATACTTATAATCAGTTTGGTCATAGAGCTAGAGAATGTAGAAGATCTGTTAAAAATGAATTTTCTTGGAACTATGATAGGGATAATTAGTTAAAAAGTGTGAGAAAGGTTGAGTGCTTCAACTATCATGATGTGGGACACTTTAAAAAACATTTTCCATTTAAGGTAGGGAAAGTTAATTTTCCTTCAAGAGATATTGAGTGCAATAGTTGTTATGAAATAGGACACATTGCAAGATTTTGTTCAAATATGGTAAGATATAATGAGCTTCTTGTAAAATTTATGATGTGCTTTAGCTATCAAAAAATAGGTCACATTGCTAGATTTTTAAATTATAGGCCTACAAGTTAGAATAGGTTTAATCAAGCTCCTAGAGTGCAAGGTAGAAGGCAAGTGAACTCATGGAGACCAAAGGTGGTAAGTAGGAATTATGATGAGTCTTCAGGTCCAAGTAATATGTTTTATATGGTATATAATGCTATAGAATTTAAAGAGTTCCAAGGTCTCTCATTGTTTGTTCATGTTGAGAATCAAGACACCAAGCTCAAGGAGAAGACCAATGTGTTGGTTGAGACTGTTCTGAGATATGTATAGATCCAAGTGAACATCATATTATTGAGGAAGTATTATTCAAAGTACATCAATTATTTATGCCTAGTTATGAGGCTTCAAGCTACAAGGTTGACGCTTCAAATGAAAATGTATGTCAAGATTATATAGTTTATCTATGTATTATCATTTTTATCTTAAAATAAAATGAGAGTGATATAAAAAGGAACCAGTTGTCATATTTTAGACTAAAGAGAAGAAGAACAAGAGAAATAAATCTTATATCTACAATAGGATTCTAATGGTTACTAAGGAGATGTGGGCCACTCCTGGCTTCACTTTGTTTTAGAGCATTGTGGTGTAAAGGATGTCTCTATCTATGTTTCTTAAAGAGACTCCTTTTAGTGGAGAATCAAGTGTTGTTGTGGTCTTCTTAATATGGTCCTAGAAGACTATAATTGAGTTTTCTTAGTTGGACCAGGTATGTCTAGGTGGAAAATATGTTGAGGTGATGTCATGATGTTGATAACTGTATATGGAGTAGTCTGCTAGGTCAGATTGAGGATTCCTAGATAGCAAAGAAGGATTTGTGAGTTGTCAAGATGATATTTATGCATATAAAGGTATATTTAACTTATTATATCATGTTCTAGGTGGTTTTATTGTATGAAGGGTTGTTGAAGTCAAATTGGAGATTTTTGTTTACTCTTGGGTTTTCTAGTTTGTGTTTAAGAGTATGCAAGTCCTAAATTAAGTTATAGGAAGTCTATGTTCCCAAAGGTATAGAGTCTCAAATTTTTTTTTAGAAGTATGTGATGGGTTTATTCAAGTGTGCAAAGAGTTTTAGAGGTGGATGTTGACCAGAAGGAAGTTTGTTAACCTTGCTTATTTTGAGTTTTTAGGATTTTGGGCTCTAATTAAAAGTGGTTTGCCTTATGAGTTGAGGTTTGATTATTATTAACATATTAAATGGTTAAAATTGATGGTCAAATAATTCTTCACATATATTTTAAGGTTTGTCATTTTCAAATTATTCATGTTTTTTTAAAGATAGAAGCCTAATTGGTAAGTTGGTTTGTGAAGTATGTTATAAAGGTTGATATAGTTGTTAAAAATTGGTGTTATTAAGGTGTAATATGAGATTGATCTAAATATGAATTTTTAGTTCCTAATTATGTGGATACTAAAAGTTATGGGATCTTCAAGTACTAGGTAGGGCTACAAGGAGACTAGAGGGACCTAGTGTGAAGAAGAGTGATTTTTTCTCAATTTATCCAAAAGAGAAAGGTATGTTTGTTTCATGGAGAGTTATAAAGTTTTTTGAGAGAATGTTTCCTATTTTTTTAGTGGCATGAAGTTCGGTTGGTGGTCCTTGAGGTGACCTTAAGGTGCTTTGAGAAAGAAGGCTAGTAAGCTTGTATGGTGGTTCTTCATGGTGTATGGAGAACTGAATATGCTCAAAGTGATGTAATGGCTCAAAAATATTAGGGGGATTACATATTAAATGTTTTTTGTTGATTTCCATAATTTTTTAGTGTTTTGTGTGTTCTTTCTTCATTGGTTGCAGTGCTTGGTTGAAGTGAGTATTGGCATTGACCAAGAGGAAGGTGTCAAGACAAGAAGAGGTAGGATCAAGGCAAGGGGTAGTTTATATCATCTTTATAAGGTGGTCCTATTTTATTTTCATGGTATTTTTAGGTCCTTGAGATCATTTTTTCCCCACTTTTTCATTGTGTCAAAGGGGGATAAATTTTCTATTGTAAGAGTGCTTAAAGAGAGAGAAGGTGAGTTGAATCACATTTATTAATATCAATGACAAAGTATTTTTGGAGATTTTTAAATTATTTAATGGTGATTTCATATAGGTTTCTTGGTGAGTATATGAAGTTATTTGATAGTCTAAGTGATAATGACAAAGTGTGCAATGTGTTTGTCCTAGTGTGCTTGAAGTTGGCTTGGTTGATCTTTAGTTTTAGCATGATTAGAGATGTTCAAGGATGAGTATGGTGATTTTAGAATTTGAAAGGGGTCCTATAAATGATCAAGTATGATTGTATATCTTATGTGTATAATTTTAATTCATTTAGTATTCCATAGTTTTCATCTAAATAGTTTAGGTCTAGTGGTAGAAAATCTAAGTAGACAGTTTGCTGACATCACCATTGCCACATGTGAATGAGTTAGGAGGATTTGGTCATATGGTTTTCATCAAATTAGTTATTAGTTATTATTCACTAATTCTCAATTTATTTTAATAAGTGCATTAAAATATATGTCAGTGTAAAGTTGGGCTCTGAGGCATTTTGATAGTGTTTTCCCATACTTAGCTAAATTTGCAATATGGCAAGAAGAGTCAGGTAAGCATTTTGATGATGGGATATAATGCACATGTGGAAATTTTAGGATAAGGTGATCATAGGGTTTATTAATTTTTTGTCTTATTTTATTTTCACTAAATTTTAGGTCAAACAATGAAGTGATACAAAAGATATACAAGTGCGAAGTTGGCTTCTTAGGCAGTTTGCAATGTTTTTGAGACCATCACAAACCATTATGCAAACATGGATGAACCATTAAGTTTGTATATTTATTACAATTATTAATAATGTGAATATTGGTAAAAGGATATCATGGATATTTTTTATATAATTTCAATAATCTACCCTAAAAATTTGGGGTCTTGAAGTGGTGTCTAGGTCAAGATATAAATATTCAAAGTTGCACTTACAGACAGTGATGGGTCAGAGATCATCAAGTTTATTCACATTTAATCTTGAGGTAAAATGTATAAAATTTAGGTTAAAAGTATAAAAATATCACTAGTTTTATATAATATCAATGGTGAGCAGTGGTTCATACTGACAAAGATTAATGGTGCAAGACAAGTCAAGAGTCAATAGTGCATGAGAGGTTGCCAAGTGGCACAAGCACATAGAATGACATTAAAATGATTAGAAGGAAATAAAAGGTTCCAAGTTTCATGATATAAATATTTATGAGATATATTTAATGGTGATAATTTTTATTTAAAGACTTCTTTGATCTACAGATATCGATGGTGTGTATTTAATCAATATTGTAAGGGTGCATGAGATGAGGTCAAAGTGACTGAAGTTTAACATTTGGACAGTAAATTACTATGGGTTAAAGACTAAAATATTTAAAATGAGATAAATTAATTGAGTTTGTTCCAAAATATCATGAACCAATAAGATGAGTACAAGTGTTTGATGTTTAATCGTGACTATTTGAATTTGAATATTTGAATTTTACAAAGGAAAAGACTAGTGTCTAGTTTTTGTCCCAAATCTTTCAATCTATGTAGAATTCACGCATCATGTAAAAATAAAATTTGTAGAGTACTCTAAGGAAATTATGAAAATATAAATTTTAAGGTATAATTATATATTTATTCAAATATATTGAGGTTCAAATTTGAATGTTTTTTCATGTAAGTCCTGCAAGTAACCCAGGAAGGATGTTTGAGCATGTATTGGTGTTGTTTTCATGTTTAATGATGAATTATTTATTGTATAATTTTTAATAATCCATAATTATTCTAATTTTTCATTATGAAGTTTTTATTAATCATATGTATCATGAAAAAAGGTTTACAAGTTGACTGTGTATTCATTCATGGTGGTTGTGTGCACAAAATATTGTCTATGTAATTTATGCTTAAGTAAAAGGGTACTATGATGGATATGGACACTTAATGAGGACATATATATAATTTTTCATGGTTTCATGAGTTTTAAAAGTGTTCTTATGTTTTTAATTTTCTCAAGTAATTATCAAATACATGAATGGGTCTCCATAGGACCTAATAGTGACTTAAGCCAATTTGAAAGTGGATTGTAATTAAGTGTGACCTATGTAAGATGCCTTAATGGTTAATGAATGTTTTATGGCTAAAAAATATGTTTATAATTAATGATATCTATATATATAGTGAAATAAAATATGATGATTTCTATACTTTTTGTGGAAAACTTGTGAGAGAGACTTGTGCAAGGTGGATGTGAGTGGTGTGGAGGGAAAGAGAGGTAGATTTCCCAGTTGGATGAGTTGATAAGTAGATCAGGTTGATTACTATGTGTATGACCTATACATCATATTTATAATGTCATAAAATTCCTCTTTTAGTTTGAATATATGTGAAAAGACCTGAGTGTGCATATGAAGATAGTTTGAGAGAAGAAGGAGAGAGATTCTGGCAAGCCTATGTGAGAGGCTTGTATAAGATAAAGAGAGATTTAGTGTAGGGGTTAGAAAATATAGATTCATCATTAGTTTTTGGATACATTATTTTTAATCTGGAAGTGATCAAAGGAGGGTCTAAAGGAGTTGATATTTCTTAAAGGTAGTTGCTCCTTATGAAATAAGTGTTTCACTAAATACCTTTGGTCAGGAAGATATGCTCAAGGTTTGTTGTTATAAAGGAGTTGATTATTCTCTTGTTTATAATTTATTATAGGATATTAGTCCATGTTTTTTAGGTTTGGGAGTGGGTTTTATTCCCCATGAGGGTTTTCCACAGGAACTATGAGTTATGTGTTTGATCTTGTGTATGCATTGAATTAATGAGCTCTCTTGTTAAAGTTGCTTGATCAAGTTGATATATGATAATTGTTTAATATTTTAAAATGGATAAAATTATAATTTAAATATCTAATTTCACTAATTCATCCCCCCCACTCTCAGTGATTATACCTTTAACATTATTTTCTTTTTTTATGTCTCAGTTCAGGGTTGGGAACCATCATGGAAAATAAAAGTTATAACTATAGATTTTTCACTTAGGTATTCATTATAGTAGGTTCACCCAAGAATATTTAGAAAACATTTAGCATATTAAATTTGTGTTTAGTTTCAAGAGGATACCTTTAGTAACCAACTAGTTTTACCCAAACTTATCTAAACAAGAAGTCCAAAACACATACAACAATCTCATCCTTCAACACTAACCAAATAAAAAGATATTAAAACCACAAAACAACTAAATAAGAATCCTCACACAAAATTTCACTTATGTTACATACTTTCAAGACTTTCACTTCATCACTTTTCATTGACCAATGTGGAATCATAGGGAAAAATAGTTGGAATAAACCCAATGCCAAAAGTAGAAAAATAAAACAAGAAACAAACCTAAGAAAAACAACATGAAAAGATAAGAAAAATAGGAAAGGAACCAAAATAAAATATTTACAGAATCATCCCTTGATATTTCAAACTTATAATTAGGGGTTGAGGAGATGTCTGTTGGCAAGTAACAAGGCCTCCACACTAGTTAGACACCTAATATAAAACATATTCATGTTCAGGATTTTAGTAAGGTTGGTAGGAATCTTATCAAATGAATACATGTACTTACATCTATGTTATCCTTTACATTGAAAAAACATTATCCCAAAGATCTTTATTAACAATGTTTTCATGTAAATTAAATAGATATATGCTATAAAACTCACCATGTACTTACATTGAATTTTTAAGAAGCTATTAAAAAATTTGTCACAAAAATATCATTACATATAACACCGTAAGGGAGACCAAATTTATTTTTTATTAAAAACAATAAATTCTCCAAAAACCCATATTTCCCTTTGCCTTGAAAAATCCAAAACTATAGATATAATTTTCACCTATGTAAATTGTTTCATGGGTTCCAAGTCCCACAAAGCACCAAAAATCTAAAAACCTTGGAATTAGAAACTCACCATGAATTTTGTACTTTCTTGAATGTGTAATATGCATGGTAGGCTCTGGATCCCTCCAGGCACCCAATCTAGTAGAATATAGAACTTTCCATGTACTTTGCACATTTTCACAATGTGCAATGTGCACGATAGGATCTGGATCCAACCAAGCATTAATAGCCCCCTTATGTGGAGTGTGGAACTTTAAGTGCACATTGCATGTTTGCAAATGTGTAAGGTGCACCATGGTCTCCACATTCTGCCAAATACTCACCTTTATACATCATTCAACCTAAAACCTTGAGTGCACTTTGGATGTTCTAAATCTACAAAGTGCCTTACGGGTTTTTCCTTCCACCAAAGCCTACCATCTCATTCACAGAGAGTGGACCTAATTCAAGAAATTCAAAATACTACCAACCCAAAAAATCCCTTCTCATGAGAATCAAAACCCAAGGTACACATTACACATTTTCAACATGCAAAGTGCACATCAAGTCCTACTTCTCACCAAGTCTAATTTCCCCATGGAGAGTGGACCAGCTTCAAGTAGGCCCAACCTTTGCCACAAACCACTCAATGTTTCATTAATTATAGGATTTTTTATATAAAATATAAGTATTTATGGTTTTATTCATTATAGTTGTTATTTCTAATTATGATCTTCAATCTATACCCATTCATGTTGTGACTTTGAACCTCAAGCCACATTGAACCAAGTACCAAGCCACATTTGTGTTCTAGTTGCCACATCATTTCCATGGTATTTCCCTTAAGTTTCACACATATATTCCTTTGAGTTTGAAAAGTTTTCCAAATTGTTTTCCTTTTCTGTAAAAGTTTCAATCTTGCATAAAATTATCATTACTTTTTTCATAGCATTACTCTAGGACTACCTATGGTACTTTGTTATTTATTAAGAAGTTTATATTCAGTTCTTTAGGGTTATTTCTATGGTTAGCAAATTCATTTCCCAAAATATCATTTCCAATATAAAAACCTTTGTTTTCCCCTAAGATATTTTGCATTCAAAATCAGGGCTTCCCCAAGCAAATATTCCAAGTATATTCCTCATATTCAAAAACTAACAAATATTCCTTAAAGATTCCCTAGCACACCCATGGACAATGGACCTACCTTAAACACTTGATCAACCCACAATATTTTTAGCACCATGGAAAGTGAATGTGCTCTAACCATCTCTCACTTCTATCAGATATCTCCCATGCCTCAAGCACATTCAAACCCCCCTGACCTCTAGTGCACCATGGAGAGTGGACATGTTCCAAACATATCCCACCTCCACCAAATATTTCACAACACTTGAGCATCGTGGACAATGGATGTGCTCTGAGCACCTCCAATCTGTACTAGAGAAGACAAGTACTAAAAACACCTATAGGTTCTACTAACTTTCATAGTTGATTTCTCAAAAATAGTAACTTTAGTTTCCATGCCTCCTAAGGAAATGAAGTTCAAATCTAATATCCCTAGAGTGACTTCTTATTTGGAGTCTAATATGGTAGAAATAATAGATACAAATTTAGGTCACATATCCTTGGAGAGGGGCATATTTCAAAAGTGACTAGATCCAGAGTATCTATGACTCTAGTTTACTAAGAGCTATAGCCTTTCCTCTTTTTGTTCAAAGCCCTGAGTTGATCCTATAATGGCTCAACATTATGACCTTGATAGGAGACAAGTCTTTACTCAGAAAGGGGAGAAAGTTCTATATCTTGATCCTGACTTTATTGACACAGTGTTTTCCATCCCTGAGTTTGAGATTTATTTGGATATAACTTGAAAAACATCTTTATAGTTTTATGAGGAGAAGAAAGAGGGATGTCAAAAAATTATCAACAAACAATGTTTCAAGACTTCCAAGCATTCCTCCACCAGATTGCCAAAGACTATGTATAAGTCTAATTTTATAGAGGAGGTGGGAGACATTATAACATTGCTACACAGAGTCACTGGCAATCTTGATGCCAAGTATTATCAGATTGGATGTATCAGTATATCTAGATCATCAAAGAGAATAAAAATTTTATACAGTGGGCCTAGCTAATAAGTGATTCCCTCTATATACAGTTGGTGGAGGTGCAAATGACTAATAAATTTTATATGGCATTATACATTGTCTATATCTTAGCCAAAAGAATATTATTCCTAGGCCTAAATATAATTCGTGAATAGATAAATAGAGTCTATAACTACTACCCTAATCTCATGTTATAGGCTAGTAGACAACAATTCTGGTGAGTTAATGATGCTTTCATTTATAGCATCATCATCATGTTTAATCAAGAGCTCAAGAAGATAAGGTTATCCCAAGTAGTAAAATATGATATTACTAAGTGGGGCTCCTTCTTTATATAGTTCCCCACCTATTCCTACATTTGAGTAGTTGGGTTTAATGGTTGTCCTTACACACTTCCTTGGTATATAAGTGATAAATGCATATTGTTGGAGTTGGTTAGGTAGTTGGTGGATATATATAAGCTCCTTTTAGATAGATATAAGGTAGGTATATTGCTCCCTATTTCTATTGGTCATTATACATGCCAATCTCTTTTGAAGGCCAGAACTATAAGGGCAAAGATGTGCCAAGTAACATTGAGGACCCTAGAATCTAGACCTTACTTTAACCCATATAGTAAGGTCACAACTACACAAGAGATGGAAACATATAAACATGTTCCATATTATGAAGATTTTTGGGAAGACTGTGATGATGAATAAATGGTTAGAATGAGGGACTATTCTAGAATGTTCCTACAAAAAATAAAGGACTATGATCTGGTACTAGTACTTGATAACTTGGTAGATGAAAACTCTAGAGTAGATCCCATATACCCCACACAGATCATGGCCAAACCTCTACCACCAATAAGGTGGTCAATTCTTGAATTTTCTCACTATTTAATAGAATAGCCCTGGTGATCAACAAAACTATCAATTGGCTAGGGATCAAGGGAGTGCACGTCACAAAATAAACCATAAGGGTTAAGGAGAAGCTTTTTAAACTCAAAGCATAAGGTCTTGATTCATTAGATGAGGGTCCCAGGGAACCTTTAGAGGAACCTAAGAAGAATAAGAAGACAAAGAAAAAGGAAAGAAATGGGGAATCTAGAAAACAAGGAGAAGCTATAAATGAACCTATTGACCTTCTAGCGAAAGAGACAACAATAGTAGCATAGGGATTTATAACTTGAGATCCCATATCTTTGACTCAAATTTCCACTTCTCTCCCTTCTCCTAAACATATTGTATAAGAGCTTTCAACACCTCCACCAATTATCCCCATTATTCCTCATGTCTCTTAGGTCCCCATTACTCCATAAGTTTTAGCTTCTTCACCTCTAGTATCAATCCCTCCACTTGTTCCCACTTTATCTACCACTCCACCCACCTTTATAATCCAAGTGCAATCAGCACAAATGAGTCAAGTGGACACTCAGGGTTCCCCTACAGTATAATTTCAAGTTTCCACTTCATTTTCCCTTCCTCCCACTTCACCTTCCCCATTTGATCCATTCTCACTTTCCATTCTATTTAAACTTCCTTCCATTTCATTACCATTAATTTTCAACACCACCTAATAGCACATTTCCTTGAAACAGGTCATCTTGACTATAATTTTTTAGGCCACCTCAACCCTTAGGGTAAGTATTATTTCCCCTTCATCTCAACCCACTATTTTCACTTCATCAACCCTAAGTGGTCCTACACACCTAATTAACACATTCAATGCCTTAGTTTCCACCCTTCTACCAATCCATAAATTCATAGCCTCTATGTCTATTCCATCCTCCACTCCCCCAGTAGGCATAATTGTTCCCATTACTTCCACTTCCCCCATTTCCACTATTTCATCCATACCATCAGTTGAGGTTGGATTAACCCAAGCACTTGGTATAGATATTGGTTTAAAAATTATTGGTGAGGGTGGACCCTCACAAGCACCTCCTAAGATGACACTAGTATCATATTACTAGGATTCTCCTTTGGTCAGAGTATCGATTAGTGTAGATACATCATCTACAAACTCTTTGGTGACCATGTCAAATCAATAGAAGGATACCCCTAGTTTTTTAGCCTAATTTGTGGCTAAAAAGGGGAAAATAATGATTGATCCCAACATTTTATATTTCATCATATTGAAAGTAAAGAATTCAAAACCCACTCATAAGACTCTCTCAAGGACATTCATTGATGATAAGGGGGAGAGATATTTTGAGATTGTAGCTCCCTCACCAAACAAATCAAAAGAAGATCTTGTGGCAGCAGATTATCAAGTTTTTCACATACACCTTAGTCAATAAATAAGAGAGGGACTCAAGCATGATGTACAGACTGAAATCCAGAATAAATTGTATTAACTAAATTATCTAAATTAATAAAATCACTATAATACATGCTTATTTATATAATACTTAAAGATATTAGATCTCCTAATCTGTAGGATATTACAACTAATCACACCTACAAAATACCCTGAATAACTAACCTATGTCAATCAAAGGTTAATAACACCTTGAGACATTTATTACAATATAAATAGGATTAATTAATTATTCTAAAATTTCCCCCTTAATTGATCATATCTTTAAGAGAAGAGGAGAGATAATTCTTAAATTCCTCAAACTTATCATGTGCAAGTGACTTTGTGAATATATCTGCACACTGATCTTGAGTGGGGCAATACTGGAGTTATATGTTGTGATTTTGAACATGTTCACATATGAAATGAATCTGAACCTCTATGTGCTTGGTTCTCTCATGAAATATTGGATTGTGAACAAGATGTAGAATACCCTGATTATCATAATTTAGAACTATCAACTAAGTTTGTGGAACTCCAAGTCCTGAAAGAATGTGACATATCCATATCACTTCATAGATAGTGCCTGCTACAACATGATATTCTACCTCTGTGGAAGATCTAGAAACATAATTATGCTTCTTAATTCCCCATGAAATTGGATTAGATCATAGAAAGAACACAAATCAAGAAGTGGATTTCCGATCATCAATAGAAGCTACATGATTTGCATCCATGTATCTTATCAAGAAGAACTTATCATTATTCTTGTACTCTAGGCCATACTCAATTTTACCTCTAATGTATCTCAATACCCACTTTTTTTATTTCCAATGTGCTACTTTTGGTACCTATATGAACCAAGAAAGATAGCTGATAGCATAGCTAATATCTGGCCTAGTATATGTCAAGTAAATGAGACTCCCAATCAACTACCTATAGAGAGTTTTATTTACTTCTGGTGATGGATATGTACAAGACAACTAAAGTATTATCTCTATAGGTGTTGCAATAGGCTTGCAATCCATCATCTTGAATTTCTCAAGCAATGTCTTGGTATACTTAATCTATGAAACAAAAATGTAATGTTCCTTCTACCATACCTCCAAGCCAAGAAAATAGTGTAGTATCTCAAGATCTGTCATGTCAAATGATCGCTTAAGATCATTCTTAGTTGCATCAATCATCTTCATTATGTTGCTAGTGATGACTAGATCATCGACATAAATAATCACTATAAAAACCTCCCCCATGCTCTTTGAGGTAGAGGTTAGGATCATATGGACTCCTATTGAATCTATGTTGTACAAGATGCTCATCAATCTTGATGTACTAGGCTTAGGGAGCATATTTAGCCCATAGAGAAACTTGATAAGCCTACACACTTTATATTCCTAATTAGGTGCCACAAATCCTTCAAGTTGAGTCATGTATACTTCCTCTTTCAAATATACACTAAGGCAATTTTGACGTCTATTTGATGGAGTTTCCATCCAAACTATGTAGCCATAGCAAAAACCAATATGATAGTATTTATCTTAGTTGTTGGAGCAAAAGTCTCCTCATAGTCACTGCCTTCTTTCTGAGCATACCATTTTACAACAAGCCTTACCTTGTACTTATCAATACTACCATCTACTTTGTACTTGGTATTAAAGACCCCTTTTCATCTAATAGGTTTCTTCCTTGATGGAAGATCAACAAGCTACCAAGTGTTAATCTTCATCAGTGACTGATATTCTACATCTATGGCATCTTTCTAAGGTCTAGATTGTAAGGCTTCTATTATTATAGAGGGATCATATGTTTCTTGCACAATACTCATAAGGGCCATATTGAACTATTTTTAAGCCATGTTTTGAGTCCTCAATCTTGAATTGGATGTATCTAGTACTCTATTCAAGTTAAGATCTTGTATAGTACTTGTAGACCACTTGGGCATACACTGAACTGTAGGTGGTGGTGCTGGAGGTCCTATTTGACTATCTTCTTATTCACTATCACCATCACTATCTTAAAATATTATAGGAATTTTGCCTGTATCATTTACCTATGTAGAAGGTGGATTGATTCCACTCTTTTCATCAAACACTACATCTCTGTTGATTAGTACTTTCTTTGTTTTTGGATCAAGGAGCCTGCATGCTTTTGGTTGTGCACTGTAGCCCAAAAAAATACATTCCTTTATTTTATCATCCAACTTCTTTCTTTTCTACGTAGGAACATGAATATATGCCTTGCAACTAAAAACTCAAAGGTGAGTTACCTTTAGTTTATTCCCTATCCAATCTTCATGTGGTGTGATTCCATCAAGAGCTTTGGTGGCTGACCTGTTCAACAAGTAGACTACAATGTGACAAGCTTATGCCCAATATGTGTTAGGCAATTTTGCATCTTCAACCATGCTATGAAACATTTCCATAATGACTCTATTACACTTTTATAAAAATCCATTCTACTGATGTGAATATGGAGCTATCAATTGATGATTGATTTCATTCACACTGAGATAGGCTGAGAATTCTTTATTGGTGTATTCCCCCCTATGATCTAAGCAGAGAGTCTTGATTTTCCTACCAATTTGATTTTCAACTATGACCTTGAATTCTTTGAAGACTTGAAAATCTTGATCCTTAGTCTTTAATAAATATACCCACATTTTCCATGAGTAATCATCAACAAAAATTATAAAGTATTTTTACCCTTTGAGACTGGGAGTAAAATGTTTACAAATATCGATGTGCACTAAGTCCAACTTACCAAGCGACCGATACTCAATTTTTCTAAAGGGAGCTCTTCTTTATTTTCCTGCTAAGCAACTAGTACATATATCATAAGATTGCTTGAGTTTGGGAAGACCACAAACCATATCTTGTTTGCTTAATTAAACAAAATATCCATAACTCAAGTGACCATATCTTCTATGCCATAAATTGCCTATTTTTGTATCTATGACCATAAGTGCTTGATGATCATTTTGAACAAAATCAAGTTGAAACATTTTTCCAGTGTTGGAAGTTTTGGTAATCACTTTGGAATGACTAGACTTATCTTTGATATGGAAAAACCTTTGACCATTTTGGTGATCAAATTCAACCATGAGGTTATGGTCAAGTAACTGATTAACAGATAATAGATTTTTTGTAAGACCTAAAATATATAGAACATTTAAAATGTTGCAATTTTTGTTTCCAAGTTGAAGTTTGATGTCACCACTACCCTATACTATATATGAGGTATCATCTCCAAGTGATACATTTCCCTTTGACTCTGTTATTCTCAAAGTAGAAAACTAGTTTTTTCTTCCTATCATGTGTCTAGTTGCTCCTAAATCAACATACCAAACTACACTTAGATGATCGATAGACTCATGTGATTGAGTAGCAAAACCATATTCCTCATTAGAAGAATCATTGTCTTCAACAACATTGCCATGTTGTTTAGGCTTGTAATTTTTCTATTTCCACCTATTTTGTTATTGTGGTTGTTTTTTTTCAATTTGTGGTGACTTATTACTTGATGACCCCTGTTGAAATGTGTTGTACCAATAATGTTTCAATTCTTGTCCTTGTTTTTGATAAATTTGATATGATTTAAGAGAATGTGAATTGTTCCCTTATTGGTTATGTTGATTATTCTACTTTGGAGATTTATTTTGACCCTTCATGGGTTTCTTCCCCTTCTGATTCGATACAAGTGCATGCTCATCATCTACTTCCTCTAAATTATGAATAGCTTCCTCTTATTGCAAAAAATTGACCAATGCCTCAAAATTTGGTTTTTGTCTTGTGACATTCAATGTGGTCACAAAGATCCTATATGTAGAGGGCAGTGCTCTGAGGACTATAGGGACCAAATATTGAAGTGAAGCTCATAAAGTTGTAACTATTCTAAGGAATGATTCTACTTTTTCATTTGATTTGAGCTTACGAGTGTGAAACTGGCTCTAAAGATGCAAGATTTGGTTTTGATTCTTAGCCTCATAAATAGTTTTAATCTTATCCCATACATCTTTTGTAGTTGTATCACTATGGATATGAGGTTGTACCTCATCTGAAACACCAAACATGATTATCAACTTAGCTTTATTATTAGCCTTGTCATATTTTTGTTATTAATCAACATCTATTGCATATCTAACCCATGTGCCTTCTACTATTAACCAAATATCTTCAAACTTTAGATGTGTTTGTACTTTTTTTCCATGCTGCATAATTATCACCATGAAGCTGTAGACACCAAAATAGTGTCAACCCCCCCTTGGTCCCTTTCTAACTTCAACATGCCTAACCTATACTTTATTAATTTAAAATACTTATTTTAAATTAATAATCCCCCCTAGATACCTCACCTTCGATTCCTAGCTCTTAGGCCATTTATCACCTTATGACTAATCATAATTACCTAAGACCTAATTTTAACTCTCCCACTAATTCTCACACCTATTAAACCCGCCTTTGGACCGTTTAACAACGGCAACCGAACTTGGCAGATGGAAGAACGGGAAAAAGGCTTAAAATATCCTTTTTTCCCATTCTCTAGCCGCCAATGTCGGTTAACAGTCGACCAACGCTGACGATATCACCGACGTCGATTGCTTAAAACTAAATTCCGACCTCGACTGCAGACCTGAATGCGAATTCTCTTGCTCCCAGATCCTTTCACTCCTCGACTCTTTGCAGGCATCAGCATTCTATCATCACTCTCCAGGCTAAGAAACTCTATAGAATTCACTCCACACCAGGTTGAAACATTGCATGAGGTCTCCTACATCAGCCATAACGAAGACAAGTTTTCTACACTTTTGGTTCTCCACCAAGAGCTAAGTATCATTCTGGTTTATATTTCAGTATTTTTAGAATGCATTGGTGATTAGTCTATTGAATATTCTTGAGTACTGTTGATAGACAACCTGACTTTCTTCCCAGGGCCTTCCTCTCATTCTTATTCTCTTTCCACCCCTGTCCTCTACCTTAGCCCTTTCCCAGACCATATTCACTGTCCTAAAATCCTCCACAAACCATTAAACAGACCCAGACTCCATCCAGACCCCTCTATCAACCATAAACCCATCCAAAACCTGTCCAAGGCCATTGCCCTGACCGACATCGACCATTGCCCTACCGATGTCGGTAGACTAACCGATGTCGGCAACCTTGACCAACTGACACCGGTAGAACCACCAATGTTGGCGACTGTGGGAGACTTATAGTAGAATATAGGTACGCATTGTCTACTTTTTATTTCTTAGTCTTTCATTATTTCTCTTTATCTGACATTCTTTTTATCAACTAGTGGACTGTCATCCCTCCAAGAAGTCTTTGCACTTCTGGGACCGAGCTTTGCTTGGCAGTCCACCATATATCTATCTAACATTTTCTTTGTTTCAGTCTTTCTTATTTACAAGTGTCGTCCTCCACAACCAAAGAGGAGCTCCTTCAATCATCTGGATACCGTGCACAACTTTATCTGGGTACGTACAAACCCCTGACCATTTAACTTTAGTTTCTTATTTCTTCTGAATGTGAAAAGCAAAAATGAGTTGAAACATTCTGGCACACCCGGTGGGACCTTGGAGTTTTCCTTGGGTTCATTTCTTCTAAAAACAAACTTTCATATAGGTGCATTAGGAAAATTTCTCTTCTTGCATCCTTCTTTCTTTTTCTTTCGAAAAGACACCATTAGCACAAGTTAAAAAGAACTCTTTCTTCTTGTCACTTCTTTCCTGCATCTTAGAGTAGTGAAATTCATGCTCTTAACCTTTTCCTAATTGTTTGCATTTGAACAAAAAAACATTTCAATTTGGGTTAAAAATATATTGCATCTCATTCCTGCTTGAATGCATTTTTAGCTCATCTAGTAATTAAAACTGCATTATGAATAAAGCGTAGTACACATATGTTACACTACCAAACCACACACACATCAAACTAAACATCTAAACATACCTGAGACAAGGCCCGACTAGGATTTCATCACCTAGCAGATACCTTACCCTTCTTGTTAATCCTACTTGGACTTCACTACCAAGGAGAGAACCCACTTTGTTCTCTGGCAGAGTATAAACTCTAGGGGAAGTATACATTGGCTAAGTGACCCAGCTTGAATCTAGGCTCTTGAAGTGAGGGGAGCAAGCCCCTAACACCAAGCCACATATGAAACCTAACACAAACTTTTGAGCACCAAAACATAACCCGAAACCAACCTTAGATTGCCTCTTTTAGGACCCATTCTAAAAGCCCAACTTCCCAAACATATTCTTCTAAGGCATAAGCCACCACGACTCTAAAATTTATTCTTAGGAATTAACGTTTAGTGGTTGCTTGCCATCATCTATTTTTCTATCTGTATCTGATTTTTTGAGCTGGTGAGGTCGCATTCTGAGATCTAAAAACAACTTAGACATTCTTCTTTTTTCCAAAAACTTTCAATTTTTTGAGTTTCTGGAAATACACAGTAACTGACATCGGTTTTTCCACCAATGTCGGCAACTATATTCACCGACATCGGTTATTTAACTGACATCAGCAACTTACTTCACCGACATCAATTTTTATACCGACGTCGGTCACTGTCAAAAAAAAATTTCTCAAACAGCAAGCTAAAAACCTAACCTTTTTGCTGATTAAAAACAAATTCTAGTTTTCTGAGGTTGAAACATACAATTTTTAGAACCTGAATCTATTTTTCCTTGGATGGTTTTGACACGTAATCAAACCAAAACTCTTGTTGACCACGCAAGGCAACAACCACTCCCGCCTTCGCCTTTTATATCAAGTCCCCAAATGGAGTATAATTCAGAAACTGAGCGTACTCCTATCCAACCAACCCCAACTCAACATCCAATTGTTCCCGAAGGGGATCAAGACTTTGAAAGGTTCCTTGACCTCAATGTCAAGGCTCTTCAGCACTATCTTGCAAGAAGTCAAATGCAAGATCCTTTAGGCAACCCAGTTTATGGGATGCCAACTTCGTTAGTTGAAATGGCAATCATATCAATAGCCTCCGTAACACAACCCATGGTCACCCAGGCCATTGCCTCAACTAACAACCCGACCATGACCAATATTTAAAGTGTGGCCTCTCCTTCTGTTTCTGGACCTACCTCCATTGGGGTTTTTGTACCCCCTCAACCACAAACCATTCAACAAAGTCCTAAACCATTCTAAAACTTAATTGTCTCCATCCCACCTACTCTTGCACCCATAAATACAAGAGTGACTACTTAACCTTCAGCTAGTGTTGCCACCATCCAACCACCTTTGGCGACATCAAGTCAATTTTTGCCCTCTAGCTTCATGACACAACCACCCTTGACTTCAACATTAGTCCCTATGACTAGTTACCAATATGTTGCGCCTATATAAGCGCAACCAACTATGTCATACGCTCCACCTAACACCTTCCAAATGCCTTACAACCTAGGGGCACCCCACCTACAAATCCATCAACCGATCTAATCAAGATGTTGATGGATAAGATGTCTAATCTTGAGACATCCATTTTAGGTTCACGAAATGTTCTCTCATATGAACAAATCTGTAATGAACCTATTCATCCTTCAGTCCCAATCCAACCATATCCTAGTCAGTGGGAACTTCCTAAGTTTACTCACTTTCAGAGTAAAGAGGACCCACAGCACCATCTACGAGCGTTCAGACACGCTTGTTACCTTATAGCACATGATGATGCATTATTATTATGCACATTTCCCATGTTGCTTTCTGGTGTTGTCCTCGATTGGTATAGTTCTATTACCAGTCACTCTCTATTTACCTTCACGCAACTTGCTCAACTATTTCTTGACCACTTCTTAATTAACATAACTAAAAAAGT
The DNA here is from genome assembly GCA_037957365.1 of Torreya grandis. Lineage (NCBI taxonomy): Eukaryota > Viridiplantae > Streptophyta > Pinopsida > Cupressales > Taxaceae > Torreya > Torreya grandis. The sequence goes on from JARHVA010000149.1 coordinate 4,024,291, forward strand.
CTCCATCACGGACCTATATTCTATCAGACAATTTGAGGATGAATCAATAGCTGATTTCATTGCCCGTTGGAGAGGTTTAACCAACCAACTCTTCTTTTCTTTACCTCAACCTGAGCTCATTGAGCTCTTTTCACAAGCATGTGCCAAACACATCTCATCTACTTTGCGGGTCCAAACATTCCACACATTTGACGAAGCTTTCACCATGACTAGGAAGCTTGAACTCTGTGTGGTCAAAGAAAATAAAGTCAAACTGTGTAGTAAAAATACTAATGCAAAACCAAATGACCCTTCATCTAAATCTTCTTCCAATCCCAAGTCCAAGGGATCAGCAAATGATGTGGTCCTTCGGCCATCATCTTCAACAACAACCAGCCAATCCCAACCTTCCACATCAGAATATATCACAAAACAATTCCAACAACGATACGTTACAGTGTCAATATACTCCAATTAGAGAATCATACACTTCCGTGTTAGACAAACTAGTCAAATAGGGAGTCCTCAACCTCCCCCAAATTTGACCACCACCTCAATTTGATCCCTCGTGTGCCATCCCTGCATGGTATAGGGAGAATGACTTCTATAATTATCACCGTGTCAAAGGCCATGACACAGATAATTGTAAAACTTTCAAGAACATTGTCCAAGACATGCTAGACAAAGGTGACCTTGTCTTGGATAACCCAAATGCACCACCTAACCAAAACATAGACATCTTTAGATAACCTTTTCCTAACCATCCCCCTAGCCAAAACAATGTTCAGACCACAGTCGAAGACCCCCAAGAGTGTAATATACACATGGTTGGTATGGTTTCACCTTTCATCCCTAACCAGCCTCTTCCACAAACCGAAGAGGTTAGTCAACCTATCCCTCCACCACAAGAAGAAGAGCCTTCTTCTCCTAATAGTCCTCCATCTACCCCTCTTATATTGGAGGATGCTTTAACCATACCAATGCCACTAGCCCCACCTTCATCCTTCCTACTACCAATGGAGGACCATACATTTCCTACTCTTCAACCACAAGTAGAAGGTACAATCATCCCTGCCCTCTATCCTCTTGAGGAGTCACATTCTCCAATTCTTTCTCCACCAAGAGAGGAACTTGTCTCTTCACCTACTTCGACCGAAGATGATTTAGTAATGGCTCTCTCATGCCTTTGGCCTGAGATTGACGCATCTAACACATTCCCACTCTCATGACCACCCAAATCTTTTTAAAAACCAATTATAAAGCCTCGTCTAACATCTTCCAAACCATTCTCTCGATTGGCTAAGAACTTAGGATTTCTCCATTTGAGGAACTTAGAGCATGAGGCATTATGGGAGCGACTTAAAACTCCTTATCTTACACATCCCATCTCATCTCATACTAACGACCCTCCTTCAACAAAATCTCCCAAAGTCTCCAATGAGGATCAGGCTTCTACTTCTAAAACCTCAGAAGCTCAACCGACCACATCTAAACCTAAACCCTCACAAACATCCACCATACCAAAACCAGTTAAATCCCTCAGTGTTTGCCCCATATCTAACCTCACTCACCCACAAGTGAAGGTAGATTTGAATCTTGCCCCCCATAATAGTAGTCCTCACACCATATTAAAGAAGGCTACTAAACCACGTCAGAGAACTCCTCCTCCACCATCATCATTGCCCTCCATTTTGGGCCCACATTCTTCTACCCTAATAGGAGTACTCTCTACTCCAACGCCTAACAAAAATAAGTTGCCTCCATTACTCCCTTTACCCACCAAAAACATACCTCCTCTAAAAAATTTGGCACCCCTCACAAAGAAAGTGTCATCTACACAAGTGGCCACACCACCAACCCAAAAGGTGGTATGGAAATCTCCCTCAACAACTCTCAAAAAAAAGTCATCAACACCTAGTGCATCAACAAGCATGGACCCCTTAGTGGGTTCATATGCTTTGATACTACGCTGACTTTTGCAAACTTCTAACATCACTTTTCCACCTATTAAACCATTTCAACCTCTCAGACCAAAACCGTCTTGGTTCGATGACACTAAAATCTACCTATATCATCGCACACCTAGATATGACACTGAAAATTATTGTGCCCTCAAGGTTGTCATTCACCATTACTTGGAAAAAGACACCCCTCTTGTTGAGGATACTATCAACAAATCTCCAACACCATCTCATGTCTCTCAAACCTCTTCACCTTCATCAGAATCCCATCATCAGACTATGGTCCCTTTACCTCCTTCGCCCCCTTTATTCGAGATTAACACCATCAATGTGGCCACTAGGTCACAAACTTTAAAGGATAAAGCAAAAGAGAAAGTTTCTATTCCTTGGACCTACCCATTTGTCAAACCTTCTCAACCACCCAAACCCAAGATTTTTATCTTGGGTACATCCCAGCCCACTTCTTCAGAGGCAATTCGTGATTCTATGGTGAAACAGCTTCACCAAAATCCTGTGAAGATCACTTTATATGACCTCATTCAAAGCTCTCCACAACATCATCAAGCTTTAATCAAAGCTTTATAGGCAGTAGAGGTCCAACCCGAGGACCCCCAACCACTAGCTACCTTAGTCCAATCATTACCCACCGTCGCCTCTATTACCTTTAGTGATTCTAAAATACCTACCTCCAACTTGGAAGATCAGGATGTTGCCCTTTTCATCATAGCCTACATTGATCGAACTCGCATTAAGCAAGTTATGATTGATGGGGGAACCAGCATCAATATCATTTCCACCCATGCCTATGACCAATTAGCCCTCCCAAAGAATTGTATCTCTAAAACTGACACAATTCTTCGATCTTTTAATGACTCCACCGCTACTACCATTGGCACCATCATCTTACATATTTGTGGTGGCCCACAAACAATCCCAGAGCTCTTCTACATCATCAAGGGAGATTTCTAATACAACATGTTATTAGGATGACCTTGGATCCATGCCATGGGATGTGTCCCTTCTACATTACACCGTTGTGTCAAATTTGAACACGATGGTTAAGTCCATGTCATTCCTGCAGACCCCTCCCCTTTCAAGACATGCAACACAACTTATCAACCCAACGATGTTCTCATTCCTTTCAATACATCGACCCAAACACCGCCTCCACCTGCGGAAGCTTCAACAAGTACACAAATGGTGGTTACACCTACACCACCTCCTCAAGTGACAACAAAAGACCCTATGGAAGATACCTTCCAAGATATTTCACTTTGGGAGTATCATTTACTCACCTTGGACATGTTCCAAACTCCTCAATAGTATGGACAACTTCATCACAATCCTAGCTATGACCATCATATCAGAATGGTCATCCCTTATGGTCCTCCCAATCTTCAAACAAATCTCATCTATGGAGGGCTAGATCGAGCTCCCACTGATGGGAATCCTCTTTCATCACCCCAAATATTTACGTCTAACTTCTCTTTTCTTGGCAACCCAAACTTTGCTCATACCTATCTTTATAGGTGTGCATGGAAGGGCTTTTGCTTTGGGCACTACGAACAAGGCTCCCACCAGCCCGTCGAACCACCAAATGACGAGGCCATAAAGAATGCCAAGAAGCGACATGGCCTGTGTTTTGAAGAACCTACTGAAACTTCTAAAAACCCTCACCCCGAACCTATCATAGAAAAATCACCTCCAAACTCGCCTACTCCCCCATCTTCACCTACGGAGTCAATGGTTTCCATCCCTCCTAATTTTTTTTTGCATAAACGCCATTCACTTGGAACCCCTAACCTATCAACTAGGTGAGGTATCCAAGTCTCTCCCTCTCATTTATCCAAACATGATAGATGATGAATCTGCTACCATCAACACTGTCTAATGTGTAGATGATGATGCCATTCTCACCTACATGGGTGCAAATGACTCTTTCATCCAATGATCACTTCCTTCAGAAATGCAGGTTATGTTAAATGAATCAACCATTGACATTAAACTTCCATCTTCAGATGTTCCTCACGTTTTAAAGATTGGTCAATGTTTGGATGCCTAGGAATAAATTAACTATACCAAATTCCTTTCAGACCATAGCAAAGCCTTTCCTTGGACCTACAGTGATATGCCCGACATCGACCCTAACATTGTCATCCATAACATCGTCACAAACCCAGAGGCTAAGCCTATCAGGCAAAAGCTTCACAAAATGCATCCTCGAGTTGCACTCCTTGTTAAATAGGAGCTTCAGCATCTTCTCTCTGTCTCCTTTATCCGACCCATTGATTATTTGCAATGGGTGTCAAATATCATCCTTGTCACCAAAGCAACTGGGGGGATCAGAATCTATACTGACTATCATGACCTTAACCTAGCTTTCCCAAAGGATGATTTTCCTCTACCCAACATCGACCAACTTATTGATCTTATGGCCAGTCATGAGATGCTATCACTCATGGATAGGTTTTTAGGATATAACCAAATCTTGATTTTGCTAGAAGATCAACACAAGACCACCTTCATCACCCCATGGGGGACTTTTTGCTATAGGGTCATGCCTTTTGGCCTAAAAAATGTAGGCACCACATATCAACGTGCCATGACCTACATCCTTTACGATCTCCTCCACAAAATCATGGAGGACTATGTGGATGACCTACTAGGCAAATCTAAACTCCATCGTGACCATTTAACTATTCTCAAAATCATCTTCACTCGCCTCCTCCAATTCAACATTCAACTCAACCCCAATAAATGCATCTTTGGGATCCTCTTTGGGAAAATTTTAGGCTTCATCGTTTCTCTTCGTGGCATAGAGATTGATCCCACTAAGATAAGAGCTATACTCGAGATGCTGCCACCTACCAATCTAAAGCAACTTTGCAGCCTGCAAGGGAAACTTCAATCTATTCATCGCTTCATCTCACAAATTTTTGATCGATGTCAACCCTTTCATCACCTCCTCAAGAAGGACGTCTCCTTTCATTGGGATAAAGATTTCAAGGAGGCTTTCGAAGCCCTTAAACGTTATCTTGTCTCTCCACCAGTCCTTATTCCACCAAAAGATGACCAACCCTTCTACCTCTACATCTCAGCAAAAAATCATTCTTTAGGTGCCATGATCGCGCATCGAGATGAACAACATCATGAGCAAGTGGTTTATTACATAAGCTAAACGCTCATTGATTATGAAACTCGGTATACTCATACCAAAAAACTCTGTTTGGCATTAGTCTTTGCTGCTACCAAACTCCGTCATTATCTTCTCAATCACAAAACTTATGTCATCACCCACACTAACCCCCTCAAATACATGCATTCCAAGCCATACCAAAACCAACGTATGGCTCGTTGGCTCATGCTTCTTGCTGAGTTTGATTTGGAATTCATCCAACAAAAATCTATAAAGGGGAAAATAATCGCTGACCAACTAGCGGATGCCCCTCTACCTGACAACCAACCCTCTCACTATGAATTCCCTGATGAATCCATCGCCACATTATCCACCGATGACATTTTCTATCAAATGAAAATGTTCTTTGATGGGTCTAAATGTCAACACGGTGGGGGTGCGGGGGTCATTCTCATCCCTCACAAAGGTGAGCCCATGCCCCTATCTTTCAAACTTGACTTTGAATGTACCAACAACATGGTTGAATATGAAGCCTTAATTTTGGGGCTTCAAACCACCCTTTTCCTAGGCGTCAAGACCATCAACATCTTTGGTGACTCACAAATAGTCGTCAATCAAATCAACGGTTCATATCTTTGTAAAAATGAAGTTTTGCAAAGGTACAAACACCGTGTTGACACCCTGCTAGAATCTTTTGACCATTACCTCTTGCAAACTATTCCTCGGTCTACAAATAAGTTTGTTGATACTATGGCTTCTCTCACCTCACGCATTCCATCCTCATCATCTTCCTCGAGAATTTATGTCACGGTACACCATTTGGCATTACCTTCATATATCTCCACTAACATCAACTTTGTCAGCACCATTGACTCTAGTCCATAGGATGTTTGGTATAAACAACTTATGGACTACTTAACTTATTCTATTTTCCCCCCTAATCTTTCTAGCAATGCACGATGGGCTTTTAACAAAATCATAGCTCGATATACTATGCTAGGGGGTCTTCTCTATAAACAAGGTTTTGATGGCCTCTTTCTTCGATGTCTAACCTCCACTGAAACATATCACGCTATCAAACAAGTCCATGATGGGATTTGTGGAGGGCATTTTAGTGGTAACTCAGTTGCAAAGCACATCCTTCACCTGGGTTATTATTGGCCCACTCTTCACCAAGATTGCAGTGACTATGTTTGGCATTGTATTAAATTCCAACAATATGCTAACTTACTTCACATCCCTAGCCATGCTCTACAAGTCGATAAGTATTTTTGGCATTTTTCACAATGGGGCTTAGATCTAATCAGTGAGATTAACCCTCATTCATCTCTTCGACATCAGTCCATTATCACCGCAACTAAATACTTCACTAAATGGGTGGAAGCTATTCCCCTCGTCTCCACTAAAGTCGATAAAATCATCGACTTCATCAACACCCATATCATCTATCATTTTGGTGTACCTCACAAAATCATCACTGATAATGGCAAGTCTTTCAAAAACAAAACTATCCAGAAACTTTGTGACTCATTTGGCATCAAGCTCAGCTTCTCCTCGCCTTACTACCCACAAGCAAATGGGTAGACCAAGGCTTTAAACAAAATTTTAACCAAAATTCTAATGAAGGTGGTCAACAACACTAGAAGGGACTGGCACATCCACATTCCCTTCGCTTTGTGGGCCTACCGCACTAGCATTCGAACCCCTACAGGTGCTACACCTTTCTCTCTAGTGTATGGAACTGAGGTTGTCTTGCCTCTTGAAGTACAGATACCTTCTCTACACATCTCTTTGCATGACATACTTTCTAACGATGAATTTCATCAAGATTAGTTGGCTCAACCTGAGTTACTTGATGAATGTCGCCTTGCTGCTCTCAACCATCTCCATATCTACCAAAATCGCATCCAACATGCCTATAACAAAAGTCTGAGAGAATGAGATTTCAAAATTAGAGATCTTGTCCTCAAATAAAACCAACACGTAACCAATATGGAAAGAAGTAAATGAGGCAAGTTTGCTCCTAATTGGCTCAAACCTTATATCATAACACACAAGTATGGATCAGGGACTTATCGTCTATCTTCTCTTGAAGGCCGGCTAGAACCTGAGCCCCTTAATGCCTTGCATCTACGACCATTCTACTGTTAATCAAGTACTCATTCACTTAATATTTAACTTGAGCTCGTCCCTTGAGTAACCCTCGTCATCGTCATTCCTATTCCTTTCAACCCTTTTTCCCTACAAATATTAGTTAACCCTTTTTGCATTAACGCTTTGTCCTAATAAAAAGGGAAACCCCCAAACCTCTATAGTCAAGTCCATGACCAAAAGTTCAGTCAAAAAAATGGGATGCCTAATCAAAGGTCATAAACTATAAATGTAGACTATTCCCTCGAAGGACAGCTGCATAATTGTTGTAACTAATAGATTACTCCCTTGAAGGATAGCTATCCAAAACTATTAAAACATACAAAGCAGAATATAGACCACTCCCTCGAAGGATGGATATACCCAAATTTTGCTACAAACATCACTCTCTCAGAAGCTTCCCACATTGATCAGCTTCACATATGACAATGAAACAAAACAACATCCCCACGTAGACTTCCCGCATTGATCAGTCTACCAAAAAAAAAATTGATTAACAAACTATTAAGTCATGGACTTGCCTATAGTCATTCTCAGGGTCACCTATAAAAAAGGGCAAAGTTATCCTTGCTAAAAAGGGTTACGCTATCCTCACACCTCACATACTCAAACCTATTACCCCAACATACTCAAGGGATTTTGAGCTCACTTAATGTCAAGTGATTCGACTACTTCTCTAACACAAACCAATGGTCAACAACGTAATGCATGAACGGGGCTTTTGTTTCCAAAAACTCTATCTATGCTATCATTATGGTCCCTATAAATGAAAGAGCACAACACCTTTCACTTATTACATACCTTTGTCACATCCAACCAAATCATTTTCTAAACCAAACCAAACCAAACATTTTCAGACCACTAGCATGATATAGCCCATTCACACTAGTTTCTATGGACAACAATACACATAGAAACTATCGACCAAACACAATTTATGTCAAGCATAAACCATTACTTGTTGAAGCATAAATATACTCATTTCATTTTTAGCATACACCATCACTAATATGGAAAAATTGCTAGGGATGAAAAACCACATAACCTATGTTACAGAATACACCATCACATAATATGGAAAAGGTTGTAACATCATCATACCCTCATCAACACTAACATGACCAAAACAATCATCAACCACTTTGACTCTTCTTCTAAACTACATTGGCTTGAGGCCCTTGAAATAAGGGCTATGTAGCCAGCACTCAAGTGACACAGAGACTTCTGAGGTTAGCTCGGCCATTTTTCCATTCATCTCCCTAATGACGTCAGCAATTCATTTGTTCGTCTACCTGATGGACAAACCATTTCACCTCTAACCATGACTTAACCTAGTCAAAAATCAGTCCATAACCTTGACTCCTTCCTCCCTTTTGGGGAGAACTACATTAGCCTAAGGCCCTTTAAACAGGGCTATGTAGGCAGCACTCAGTTGACATAACATCTTCTGGGGTTAGCTCGGCCACAGTCATTTGTTCATATATATGATGGACCAACCATACCACCTTTAACCATGACTTAACCTAGTCAAAACTCAGTCCATAACCTCGACTCCTTCCTCCCTTTTAGGGAGAACTACATTGGCCTAAGGCCCCTTCAAACAGGGGCTATCTAGGTAGCACTCAGTTGACATGGGGTCTTCTGAGGTTAGCTCGGCCATTCCTTCGTCCGTCCATCTAATGGACCAACTATCTATACCAACCCAAAATCATGACCAAACAACCAGCCCTGACACTAAAATAAGTCACCTTAGATTTCTCATAGGGCACATTGGAGATCACATACATCTCCCTGACCACAACAAACTACACTTGAGATCACTTATATCTCAGCCTGACCCGACCAATGACCCTGGAGATTGCGACTATCTCCTCAGACCACGACCACTTCCGAGACAACTTTTCCTTGGTTGTTTTGATTGCATATATGCTACCTCATGAATAGTTATAAAATTATACGCAACCCACACTATGACCCTCACACCTATTGTCAGATCGCGCTCTAGTTGATCCTCAATATTTGTGACATTTTTGTGTTTTTCAGGAGCACTTCTTGAGCCCGAGATACTTGGAATATAATGACCAATTGGAGCTACAGCTCTGATCATTTAACCCAATCAGCTATGACTAAATGTTAGGGATTGGTTATTTCAATTTTAGCACTCCTTGACCTTTGACTGCGATAATTTGACCTATCTATCACATGAAGTGGTATACATGCAATCCCAACTATTGTAGCGTTTACACTCTGACTTCACCATACACATCCACTATCTATCAAATCGGCACTCGATATCAGGTTACCTTCCCTCGACTCCCGCTTTGAAGGGGAATACTTTATCCCATATCTGGGGCAACCAACTCCTACTTTTGTCTTGCAGTTCATCAAAACAACCAACAGGACAAAAATGACTTCATCCCATACCTGGGGCAACTTACTCATATTTTTGTCTTGCAGTTCGTTAGAACAACCAACAAGACAAAAAGGGGCAAATGTAGACACCAAAATAGTGTCAACCCTCCCTTGGTCCCTTTCTAACTTCAACATGCCTAACCTATACTTTATTAATTTAAAATACTTATTTTAAAATAATAATCCCCCCTAGACACCTAACCTTGGATTCCTAGCTCTTAGGCCATTTATCACCCTATGACTAATCATAATTACCTAAGACCTAATTTTAACTCTCCCACTAATTCTCATGCCTATTAAACCCACCTTTGGACTGTTTAACAATGACAACTGAACTTGGCAGATGGAAGAACAGGCAAAAGGCTAAAAATAGCCTTTTTTCCCATTCTCTAGCCACCGACGTCGGTTAACAGTTGACTGACACTGGCGGTATCGCTGACGTCAGTTACTTAAAACTAAATTTTGACCTCGACTGCAGACCTAAATTTGAATTCTCTTACTCCCAGATCCTTTTGCTCCTTGACTCTTTACAGGCATCAGCATTCTATCATCACTCTCCAGGCTAAGAAACTCTACAGAATTCACTCCATACCAGGTTGAAATGTTGCATGAGGTCTCCTACATCAGCCATAATGAAAATAAGTCTTCTACACTTTTGGTTCTCCACCAAGAGCTAAGTATCATTCTAGTTTATATTTTAGTATTTTTAGAATGCATTGGTGATTAGTCCATTAAATATTCTTGAGTATCATTGATAGACAACTTGACTTTCTTCTCGGGGCCTTCTTCTCATTCTTATTCTCTTTCTGCCCCTGTCCTCTACCTTAACCCTTTCCCAGACCATATTCATTGTCCTAAAATCCTCCACAAACCATTAAATAGACCCAAACTCCTTCCAGACCCCTCTGTCGACCATAAACCCATCCAAAACTCATCCAAGGACATTGCCCTGACTGACATCAACCATTTCCCCTACCGACGTCGGCAGACTAATCGACGTCGGTAACCTTGACCAACCGACGTCGGCGACTGTGGGAGACTTACAGCAGAATATAGGTACGCATTGTCTACTTTTTATTTCTTAGTCTTTCATTATTTCTCTTTATCTGACATTCTTTTTATCAACTAGTGGACTGTCATCCCTCCAGGATGTCTTTGCACTTCTGGGACTGAGCTTTGCTTGGCAGTCCACCATATATCTATCTAACATTTTCTTTGTTTAAGTCTTTTTTATCTACAGGTGTCATCTTCCACATCCAAAGAGGAGCTCCTTCAATCATCTGGATACGGTGTGAAACTTCATCTGGGTACGTACAAACACTTGACCATTTAACTTTAGTTTCATATTTTTTCTGAATGTGAAAAGCAAAAACGAGTAGAAACAGAAGCAATTGTGTGTCAAGAAGCAGGAAACATGGTCCCGAACTAGACATTTTGCAAGTTTGGAATGACAATAAAATACAAGTGTGTTTAAGTATATAAATTCAATGTGCATTTGAAAAGTTTAATAAAAATGCAAAAACACATAAAAAAAGATGACAAATTATGCACTATCACATAATGGACGTCAGACTCTACCAAAAATGTGTCTGAGGACCAAATGAGGCTAAAAATTTTTATTTTTAATTTTTAAAATTTAATGAATCTAAAAGATATATAATCTAAAAATATGCACTTTTTAAAAATATATCATGCAAATTGGAGTTACCAGTCAAAAGTTATGGCCTCTTAAAGGTCTAAAATACATGAACTAGTCAGCTAAACTATGAAGAAACTAAAAACTATGGAATTATGGGTGATAAAAATGTATAAAATATCATTAAAACTACATATATCTCAAAAAATATCTAAGTTGAAAAAAAATCACCTTCTCGGGCTTCACGGATCAAAAGTTATACACCTTAAAAGAAAAGATCTTCAAATATGGCTCATAGTGGTGAAGGACAAGCCCTCAAGGGCTAAAAAAATGCCCAACAAGTGGTCATACTATGTGAACAGAGGATGAAATATTTTTTTTTTGTTATGGTGTTTTTATGCTATAATTAGTGGATATGGGTGGTGCTCCACCCAAAAATTTGATCTTGCACCAAATGAGAACTTATAAATTGCACTCTACCTTCAAACTTTCACCATGGGTGCCTCGATACTCTGTTTTCAAAAAACAAATACTTTTTGGAAAGATATAGACAATATGAATATGTTTATATAATATTTTATCCATGATTATGCAAAAAAAAAAAGAAAAACTACCATTTTTCCTATTGTTCCTCACTTCTTCTACAAAATAGAAACTTAAAAAAATTGTAAAAAATCACCAGAAGCTCCAAAAATTCTGATTTTTTTTTAAATTAGTATTTTTATGATTATAATTCAGAAACATTACAATATCATTTCCATATATTCTATATTTTTTTAGATCTGACAAATAATCATCAGAATGACATATATAATCATCTGAAAAACCTTAGATCTATTCCTCCACCAATTTAGAATTGGATCTTGACTAGAAATAATAAAATCAAATTGAAAGCTCTAAAATATTATCTTAGATATAAAATTTATCCCAATATTTCATATAAATATGGCTAAAATTTATCAAAACAAAAAAAAATACCTGTTTTGATAACAATTCTCCTTCCACAAAATTGACGAAATTTTTGACAACATTTCAGCTTGCGATGGCTAAAATTGGAGCAGTGTGATGCATCCAAGGATCACACAAATCTTGATGCCAATATCCATCTAATATCCAAAGCTTTGAAAATAATCCTCAATAATTACCTGCTCTGATACAAAATGAAATCTAGAATAAATTGTATTAACTGAATTATCTGAATTAATAAAAGCACTACAAGAGGTGATTATTTATACAATACTAAAAGAGATTAGATATCATAATCTATAGGAGATTAAAACTATTCACACCTATAAAATACCCCAAATAACTAACCTATGTCAATCAAATGTTAATAACACCTAGAGACATTATTACAATATAGCTAGGATTAATTAATTATTCTAACACAGACAGGTATCAACTCTCTCTTTTAGAGAATTGACCATGATAAACACACCAAGGATGATCTTAAAAATAAGTTTGATCAGTTGGCTGAAGCACTCAACCAATTCATAAATCCTAGTGAAACATCATAATAACCATAGATAGTGCAACCAATCAGTCCAGATCAAGCTATAATTGATTTTGTATGAGAGATTGCTCACATGGTAAGGAATAAAAAAGAATGGTCTGAGGAACTGATTATAAAAGGTAACATAATTCTTGTATCCATGATGGATCATTATGGAGTCATCATGGAGAGAAAATAAATTTTGAAGGATAAAATTAACATCTATAAAGGAGAAATTCAGCTCTTAAATATATATTATCCCAAATTGACATCCATAAAATCAATTGACATGAATACCCTCATTGCTGAGAAAATATTAAAGGATGATGTCGAGCACAAGGAATTACACAAGGCTTCTCAATTTCAAATAAGATTACTGATAGAGTTTGTGGAGCGAACTAACGAGGCTCATGACAAGGCTATTGATGTGTTTTATGAGATTGATGGCATGATCAATTTAATGTCATGCTGACTAATGGATGATGCCAACAATCTCCTTCAAGAAGATTAGGTTCAGAATCATTTTAAGACAATAGTTGAGAAGGAGTCTACAAAAGACATGATTTTTCCTTAAGTTTAATTCACAGGTTCATCAAATATGAGAAAGCAATTAATCAAATGAGAACTAAAATACAGGGTATAAGGACCTTCAGAAGAGAAATGTTTCATATACAAGTAGATTGTGCAGCCTCAAACATTTATTTTTATGGGCCAGATGCAGAATGAACATAGGAAATATTCAATGCCTTTGATACATACATAGAGAAGCTATGAGTAGAGAATGATAATAAATTTGAGGAGATTTTGGACATCAATTAATTTTCCCTCTCTTTTTAATATTTTCAAATGTTACTGTCATGTGTAATTTCATTTCAAAGACATTACAAATTATATTTACAAAAGTACATCTTTATTTTTTATAACTCTATTGAGAAAAAGAAAGACATATTTTAACACACTATATTTTTTAAATGTGAAACTTGCAAAAAACACAAGTGAAAACTGCACTTTCTATTTTGATTAATGTGAATTTGTTTAAAAAGGTGCAAAGTCATGAAATGTAAATTATGCGGTTCTTTTTGGAAAAAAGTGATAAAGACTTAGATTTTATAAAAGTCTCACTTTAGATTTTACATGTTAGGGTTTGCATGAAAATAAACTTGAAATTTATTTTAGTGTTATCTTTTATTTATAAAATCCAAGTTCTATTTTGGGTGTCGTTTCTTGCATGAAGAGCTATTTTTAGTCACTATTAGATGGAGAAGGATTGCATGAAGATCTTCAGTTCTAACCATGCCATAGTATGCCCAAGATCACACCCAGCTCAGCATGCTATGTTCCAGCTATTCCACAAGTTTAAGATGCCAGAAATATAAGAGCTCACCTCTTTTTGCATGTATATTCTTAGATTTTCATGATTTTCTAAACTGAGTGTTCAAGTTTCAACAACTACATGTCTTCTATGACATATTTTGTATAAATATAGATAGACCCCATGGCTGAATCTATCTTTTTATTACTAGTTATATTTTTTGCATTTTGAATGTATTTACTAAGGGTTGTAACCTTTAGAGAGAAATAAAGTTGAAGTTTTGCCTTTTTTTATCTTTAGAATTTTTGTGTTGTGCAAATTTATTTGATTGTCTATAGAAGCTCTATCTTTTACTTCAATATTCAATAAAATTCATCTATGGTACTTTACCCTCTTGATAATATTGTTTGGAATAAAGATCCTTTTTCCTTTTTTGAATAATAGCTAAAATATTGCCTCTGATTTCCAAATTTTCATAAGTTTATACTTAAAATAAATTCAATCTATTTTCTACCCTATTGTGTTTGTCAAGCAAGCATCTAGATCCACTATACAATATTTGGTGCAATCACCATACTTTCAATTTTCTACAAATTCCAATTTCTTTAACCTTTTTCCTGTCAAAACCCTAGTTTAGGATCCAAAAATCACTAAAGAGCCAAATTTCCACAAGGATAATATTTTATTAGTTTGTATCAAATTTTAGTGAAAGGAAGCTAGCCTTCTCTGGACATTAACCTCAAATTTCCAATCTCCCACGGATTTAGATGTTTTTCCATTATATCATTAGAAACTTTCACAACAAGATACAGAATCAAGACAGGTGCAATCATATGTGATAACAATTTTTAGCACATTTGGTGGGACTCAAAAATTACACATAGATCAGTGTTATTCTCAGCAAGCATTATACAAATTTCATGCAAATATCAAAGCACCTAATGACTCCACTAGCTTACAGACTCATGATTTCAAGTTGATGTATGCCAAGCAAACAAACAAGATCATCTACTAAAGGTAAGAGGGATGATTTTTTAGAATTGTCATTTTCATCTAAAAAGAGATTAAAAGTGGTCACCCCTCATCCTAAGGTATATCCTATGGTTTTATTCACATCCCCTTTGGCCACTCCTATCAGCATTGTACCTCCCATAATGGCTAGAAATCAAAATTTTGTAGCTTTCAATACAAGTAGTTCACTTATTTTGGCCTAGCATGATGATATAACAGTCTCAACCTCAAAAAGCCTACCATATTTTACTAGTGAAACCTCTACCACTACTTCAGAAAACATACAAGATATTACTAACCATTGTTCAATCCATAATGTGGTTCAAGATAATGTTTCAATCAGAATTTTAGTCTCCTCTTTCAAGGGGAAAGCTTTACAATGGTACAAAGGCCTTGCTCTCACCTCAATCCAAGTTTGGGATGAGTTAGGCATTGCAATGTGCACTCATTTTGAGGACAAGAGTGACCACTGTTCCTTGGTTGAATATTTAACTACTATTCAATGAGCTCCTCATGAGTAAATGACTGACTTCAATTACCATTTTTAGAAGACCTGAAATAGAATCCTAATCTTGTTTAAATCCAATTCAAATAATGCCTTCTTGTATTACATGAAAGCCCTTAATAGTGATATAACTGTAATGATTCAATCAATGGGTGGCACCACACTTCTTGTAGCTTACAATATTGCAATAAGGGCAAAAAACTATTTAATCCAAGCTGAGAAAATTACACCAAGGTTTTCAATGCCTCTATTTCTATAAATATCCAATATTCCCCCACCTACACTTGCTCTAATTCCCACTACAAGAAAGGCACATGCTTTGATTCCTACACCTATGGATGATCTATATGAGGTCAAATCATTACTCAAGAGATTTGGAAATGAGTTAGTGGTGATGAAAAGGTAGCAATCCCAAGGCTATAAACCTTTTCATTCATCTAACCCTACATACCAAGGGAATAGTCAGCCATATCAAGGTGGCAACCAGCAACAAGGATATAATTCACAGCCAAGACCTCCAAACACCCATGCTTTATAGGGGTTAGGAGCTTCCAAAGCCATTGCCCCTGTTCAAAATAATTTGGCTTAAGAGTACGAGGGGTGTTATCCTTGTAATGAGCCCCATAATTAGAACACTTACCCCAATGGTGTAATTAGTCAAGCCTTGATGGTGTAAGGTATATCAAATACGTAAAGACAATAGGAAAAATCTACTACCCAACAAGTAGACACACAAGAACCTTCTCAAAGTGAAGCAACTCTTCTAAACTAGTAGGAGGATGATTTTGGTGGGATAGGCCAAGATGAAGCATTTTTTAATGAAAGAGGGCTTATAGTAACTAATACACATTCCAAGAAAAGAGCAATAGAAGTTGATCAACCCCCCAGAGTAGAACAAGCTTCAACTTCTAAAGTAGCAGCAGAACCAGTAAAGAACAACACAATACAGAGGCTACCCTTTGTACCTACAAATAAATTCAAAGTGAAGGTGCCCACTCTAAATCTTATAAAAGAGGATGCAGCCCTTATGAAATCACCAACAAAGTTTGGTAATATCCTTTTTAGCATAGTTGATCAAATGAAGAAGACTAATCTTAATGTCACCATGTGGGAAGCACTATATATACCAGTGCAAAGGGACTTGCTATAGGAGGCTCTAAATAATTTGTAGATATCAAAAAAGGTTCTAGCCAAGGGGCCTACACCTAAAATAAATTTATGTTAGCCTCAAGTTGATATTAAAATAGGCAAAAATGGTAAGCTTCCTCCCTTATATCTTTCACTTATAATATGGAAGCATCTGGTATACAATTGCATGGTGGATTCAGGGGCTAGTAGTTCTATAATGCCTAAGAAATTAGTTGATGCTTTGGGAATAAAATACACACCTATTAATAAGGGAGTAGTGCAACTAGGTGGGGCTATTTTTCAAATAGTAGGAACTATAAAAGGATTGAACCTCACTATTCATGCTTCCCCAAGCCTTTCAATTACTCGAGATATTTTAGTCATAGACCTTCCCTCCTACTTTTCCATTTATTTTTTGATCTGGAGGACATTTTTGAATGTCCCTAATCCTCCATGAACTAGAACCATTGCATATGGCTCATTGTGAACTTTTTGACAATATACAAAACTCAAGAAATAGATCTTGTTTACTCTAAATATGGTTGGTCAAAGTTGGTGAATTGGTGTCAACTGATGATGTGGCAAGTTTTGGGCACATGACTAAAAATGGGTTTACACACCTTCGATCTTTGATGATCATAAAAGGGCCAACTATAGGGACCATAGCTAATGGAGTCCACTTTTGTGATGGAAGGGGACTCTACCATCATGGTATATTAGTGTAATTTTAATATTTCTAATTACATTGTTTATATATTATATTATTTTTAATGCTTCTAGTTTTGACAAGTGGTAGGATGAGGAGCGATATAGTGGCATTATTTGAGAGGCCCATGTGGTGGGACCTCAGGCCACCACATGGCCTACCACCACTTCCACCTCTATTTTCCAACTCACCATTATGCTGAGTTTGATACCTAGCCCAAGTGTCAATGCAAAATACCAATTCATCCAACCCATCTTAGAGTCTAACCTGACCTGAGTCCAACTTAGAGTTCAACCCAATAAAAGTGCTCGCTCGATGAGATCGAGATCATATCCAAAGGTTCTAATTTACCAATACCCAAGTTTGGGTGTAGTAAAAAGGGTTTGTAATATGGCGAAAGCCACATCTTTGTATTTTAATGGTAGCATATTTTAAAGGTTTTTAACTTCTATATCCCATGAATGTGGGATTTGAAAAATGCACCAACCAAATAAAATAAGAGGTGGTTGGGGAGGATCGAACCCCCAATCCCTCACTTAATAATTCAAGCCCTTTGTTGTCCCACCACCGATAAATAGTTATAACCAAATAGAGGGAGTTTTTATTTGAGGAAGATTTGTCATGGACGAAGGAAGGAGAGATTCAACCCCATAACCTCTAGCCAAAAGGATAAGCATCCTTGTCACTATACTCGAAGGTGAAATGTGTATATAAAGGCATGAATTTGGTTTTATTAAACACACAGCTTCAGTTCCTCTAAATAATTATAAGGCTTTTTAATCCAATTTTTTAGTGTTTATTTTGTAAGCCTGTGGATTTTTTGTAAAGGGTTTATAGGACACTCTTGGAGACCGATGGTGGAGGATTATTTTAGAGATGTAGTTATTTTTATTCTGAATTATAAAGGAGTCATTATGTTGTAAAGGCAAAATGCCTATAAGAGACTTCATATGATATTTTGTATCAGAGTTTTTATTATTTGACTGTAAATGAGGTTATTTTCTATTCTAAAGGTAAATGCCTATGGAACCCTCATATGTTATTCATTTGGAGTAGTCCATCACTACTACGGAGTTGAGTTGTATTCCTTGGTGATGAGATATTGACCCATTTTAGAGAGTTATCTTACTCTTTTATGGACAATTATGCCCATATTTTGGAGATGATGCATAGGTGTTGTGGATGAAGGGGAGATAAGTTCCTGATTAGATTAGAGTCTTCATGCAGTCCAATTTTAGCATTATTACATATTATTAATCCATAGATGTAAGTTTCATGAAATTTTAATTTCATCTATTATGAATAGATCTATTTATGATTGAAGTGAACCTAGATATGTAGCCCCTTAAAAGGAAAACTTTGTTATCACTTTGGTTTCAATGTGTCACTATTTTCCTTCTTTTAGTTTTTACTTGTAGTATTGAAAAGTGAATGTTTACAATGCAGAATCAATTTAAATAGAGTTTTCTATTCACTTTATATTGATTTTAGAATCTAATTATCTATTTAAATATGGGGGGATAATTGATATTGATATCCATTTCAAAACTATGTGATTAAGTAGGGGGTCCCTAACAATTTATGAATCAAATTTTGGTATCAAAGCAGGGTGATTGTGGTCATGTTTCTACTTTTGTGTTTCATGTTCTTCTATTTGATTTGACCATGTAGGATTGGCTAGTACAATGGAGAATTAGAAGATGTTCCAATCCATTGGAATAAGACAAGCTTCTATTAGCCAAGAGTCCAAAACCCCTAGTCCTATAGGGATATATCCATAGGAGGAGAAAGCACACCATCACTAGAGGATGATGAGAGTATGTACCAGATGATGTTTCAAAGGGATTAATCATTCTTTCTTAGGAATAATCTAGATAAAATTCTAGGTGTCAGGAATATAGAACCACAAATAGCTCTGATACCACTTTGTCAGGGTCTAGGAAGCACAATTGATTACCATGTACAAGCAACTAAATGCGGAAGTTAACCAGAAGTAATAAGTAACTAGAAATCAGAAACAACATAGAATATGAGAGATAATACCCAATTGTATTAATACTCTTCTAGAAGGAAATATAACAAAGAAGATGCCATAGTCTTCTTCCTTACACACCTCTAGGGCTCCCACACCTCTAGGGCATAAACAGTAAATCTCTTCAAGAGATCACTCTCTCAATTACGGTCCCAACACACAACTCAAACACAGAGTTGGTGTTCACCTCCAACCAATCAGTATCACTATTGCCAGTACCACCAATCAGTATCACTACTGCCAGTACACAAGTACTCCACGTACTCCATGATTGAGTACACACCATACTCCAAGTACACAATGTACTCCAAGTAGATCTCACCTGATCTTACTACCTATTGTGTTGCTGACCTCCCTGATCTTGCACACCTGTAAATCAACCTGGTTCTGCACACCTGCAAACCTAGATATCGCACACACACCCCTACAGATCAACTGACCTTACTTACTCAGAAGAACCCTTGTCCTTGCCTCACCAAGTCCTTATGATTCTCCATACTAGCACCCCTATGGATCTCTACCAGATCTTGTTGTCCTATAGATCTACCTGATCATACACACTTGGCACTATGGCACTATGAGGAGCCAAACTTGCTCTCTCTATCTAGCACCCGGGGAATCCCTGCTTTGATCCCTCACACTTTACAATACATCCCATGATTCTATTATATAGATCCCATGCAAACAATAATTAGACATCTAATTACAATAATTAGATCCATAGCTCCAAGACTAAAATTAGCCTTTTACATGCAAACAACTAGTTCGTCAAACTAACTGTTCGTCAACAAGTAGTTCTGGAACCGCATAGGCAACCGACGTCGGTCCCTGCCTGGCTAGAGATGACCGACGTCAATTGATCCTGACCAATGTCGGCTACTCTGCTCACTAGATATGACTGATGTCAATTGATCAGACCAACATCGATTGCTCTACAACTCAGCAACCTCCTGTTTGCATCCTGGTGAAGCTTTTAGCTCCACAACCTAACACTAGGTATTTTTAGTGGTGTACATCTAGGAACAGTGAGTTTGATCTTTTTATCATACTACCACGGTTTGAGGTAAAAATGGTTTTTTATTTGGGTTAAGCAAATTTTTTGGACTTGTATATTGTTCTACAGTTATGTATAGGGAAGTACAAGTTGTTTGTAGGTAAAACATAGGTAAATCCTCAAAATTCATGCCAATGATATATTATTAGATTGTTCTCGTAGAACTTGTTTATGCGGTCATGAAGGTATGGAGACAGATCCAATTAGTATTGGTATTTAACACAATGTTTTGATAATCATGTTGTGTAGCCTTTCTTTTTGGTGAAGTAACTATATTTTTAAAACCTATGTCTTTATAAATAATAATCAAGTGAAAAGACCACTTTCCATGGTAGGAAATGGAGAAAGGCAATATGTCATTGTTCACAAAGTTGAACAAGTTTTTCATTTCAGTTTACTGGGTAAAAATTGGTTATTTAAAATTTAACCTTTGCTCAATGGAGTGTGTAGTTCATAGTTTTGAATGAAGGTAAAACTATTCCAATGATTCTTGTCTATGATGAAATGGCTATATACATAGTATGTTGGTTGATCTTCATGCTTGATTGGATAACCTTTTGTGGCTTGTTAGAAATAGAATGTACCTATTTTCAAAATTATTTCAGAACTTATCAAAAAAAAAAATCATCATTACCTCATACTGAATGAGTTTTGATGTGGTATAACCTTTTATTCAATTTGTGGAAACCATGAAAGGGGATAGCCCTTGATTTGGTTAAAATGGTTTCTTGGATAATTTTATTTTGCATTGCTATAAGTTTGATAAGCATGTTATTTTTCATCATCAACACATTTTGGGATTCCTTATGTATCATATGGAGGAATTTTTAACCAATGTTGAAAAAAAAGATATACCACTTGTTACAGTGGATTTGGAGCAATCAATTAGTGGGAAGAAATTTGAGACAGGTTTATCATTCTTAGTTTGTCTTCTCATGTTTATGATATTTGCTTACTGATTACTTGTAGTAAATGGATATTTTGGTAAAGAAGCTCTATTTTGAAATTATCTAAGTTTAATTCTTGGAGTTTGAAAGGGATTTCATTTTTTCTCTTCACATAAGTTCATAGAATCTAGTTGGTGATAGCCTTTAGGAGATAAATTGGTATGGGTAAACTTGTGTTATTTTGCCTCATTTTGAGAAATAATTTGTATTGAGAGATTGTACCTTTGTGTATCTTTTGCCTCATTATTGAGAGATTACCCCTGTTTGGGAGATAACCCCTTTGTGGAGAAACTATACCTCATTGTTAAAAACAAGATGACATTGCAGAACTAGAGTTACCTACAATAGGAAATACTTCACGATAGGTTTATCATGCTTAGTATTTCTTCCTACATTGTTGGTTTTCAAGCTCTATTGTGAAATTCTTAAAAATTGATTTAGAGTTTTGGCAATAGTTTATGATAGTTTTTTATACTTGGAGTTTCATAACATATTGACTTCAAGTTCCTTCTATTATATTTACTCATGTCTATATATTGATGTGTGCAGGAAGATGTGGATAGAAGAGATACATTGCCCTTAGTTAGAGAGTTGACCATGATTGAGATATTTTTGCCTGTATGTGAAGGAGCACCTTTAATTATTGTTGGCTCCAATATATTTTGATTAGTTTAGGTAGATGACTTTTGTAGCAAAGAGAGTTCATGGAGGAGGTGTATCTTCATTTTTAGATAATTCATAGATTGTGCCTTTTGGAGGCTAAAAGGACTTTATGGGGAGGTTTGATCTGGAGGAAATTTTTGAACATCCCTAATCCTCTATGAACTAGCACCATTGCATAAGGCTCATTGAGATATTTTTGATGGTATGTGAAACTTGAGAAACAAAGCTCATTTTCTCCAGATATGGTTGGTCAAAGTTCTAGTCAAAGTTGGTCAATTGGTGGTCAACTAATGATGTGGCAAGTTTTGGCCACATGACAAAAAATGGGTTTGTGCACCTCCAATTTTTTTATCATAAAAAGGTCAACTATGAGGATCATAGCTGATGGAGCCCACTTTTTTGATGAAAGGGGACTCTGTCATCATGGTATATTAGTGTAATTTTAATATTTCTAATTATACTATATTATTTTTTGTGCTTCTGGTTGTGACAAGTGGTAATATGAGGAGTGACATAGTGGTATTATTTGAGAGGCCCACATGGTGGGATCTTAGGCTACCATGTGAATTGTCACCACTTTCCACCTTTATTTTCCAAGTCACTATTATGTTGAGTTCGAGACTAGCCTGAGTGCCAGCTTAGAATACCAATTCATCCAACCTAACTTAGAATCTAACCTGACCTGAGTCTAACTCAAAGTTTAACCCAATGAAAGTGCTAGCTTGATGAGACTGAGCTCATATCCAAAGGTTCTATGTTACCAATGCCTAAGTTTGGGCATAGCAAAAAGGGGTTACAATGTCGCTGAAGCCACATCTTTGTATTTTACTAGTAACCTGTTTTAAAGGCTTTCAACTTCCATATCCAATGAATGTGGGATTTTAAAAATGCACCCACCAAAAAAAACAAGAG
The DNA here is from genome assembly GCA_037957365.1 of Torreya grandis. Lineage (NCBI taxonomy): Eukaryota > Viridiplantae > Streptophyta > Pinopsida > Cupressales > Taxaceae > Torreya > Torreya grandis. Next base: position 4,047,328 of record JARHVA010000149.1, read on the forward strand.
GTGGTTGGGGAGGATCGAACCCCCAATCCCTCACTTACCAATTCAATCCCTTTGTTATTCCACCACCAACATATATTTGTAACCAAACAGAGGGAATTTTTATTTGAGGAAGATTTGTCACAGATGAAGGAAGGTGAGATTTGACCCCGTAACCTCTGGCCAAAAGGATAAGCATCCTTGTCACTATGCTCAAAGGTGAATCATGTATATAAAGGCATGAATTTGGTTTTATTAAACACATATATTTGGAAACTCTAAAGCATTATAAGGCTTTTTAAGAAAAAAATTTATTGTTTATTTTGTAAACCTATGGATTTTTTGTAAAGGGATTATAGGACACTCTTGGAGGCCAATAGTGGAGGATTATTTTAGAGATGTAGTTGTTTTTATTCTGAATTATAAAGGAGTTATTCCATTGTAAAGGTAAAATGCCCATGGGAGACTTCATATGATATTTTACATTAGATTTTTTATAATCTGACTATAAATGAGGTTATTTTATATTGTAAAAGCAAACACCTTTGAAACTTGTATACACATAATATTTTCAAAATTTTATTTATTACTGACACTTTGTATCTTGTAAAAACCTATCAAGTCTCAATCTCTCTGAGTGCATGCCTTACGAGGTGCACTAAGAAAGGGGTGGGTAGACCATCAGTGCTTCATAATATTATTGTCCCCTTTTCCACTTGTCATCTACACACTTGTCTCCTAAAACCATTTACCCTAAGCTTGTTCTTCTTAGTCCTACCTAGTCCAATATTTTCCTTTTTCCATTCCTCCTTTTCTTATCTTAACATATTTTGTGACTATCAATTGTATTGGGTCAACCCATTACAGTTTAGGGTCATTCTTTACTTTCTTGGTTTGTTAGTCTTTCGGCTGACCTATCACAAACCTAGTAAATTGTCCTTGAAAACACATTGGGTTGATTGGGTCAACCCTATTTAACTGATGTTCCTCAAAGGATTTAGAGAAAGATCCACCTATATATACAAGTTCATTTCCCACCATTTCATAAGATAAGAATTATTAGTGAAGAAGTATGAGATAATATCTACTTATTAACCATTTTACTTGAAGAATAAAGATTAGGGTTCCATACTTTCTTTGGAGATATAGATCTTATCTTGTGGAGAAGTCTTATAGATGCTTAGATAGGTTGTGTAGCCTATATATGATTTTTATTTTTGGTCCTTACATACCACAACAATCTCTTACAAATCACCTTGGCCAAGGGAGAGATTGAGGTTCTACGGGTTCATCTTCAAAGGTAAGTTTTCCCAACTTTATTTCTTCTTTGTAAAAGTAGATAGATAATGTATTTGTATTATTTCTTGTGTATTAATATTTCATATACATTGACATGAGTATATGTATTCTAATACATGTTTAGTTTAGTTGTTTATTTTATTACTTCTAAACCCCACTTTGTGCCACAAGATTTGGTGTGCACTAGATTAGATTTTAATTTCTTGTTATTCTAATAAAGTGAATGTTTTAAACCTTAGGACTCCATTAGGTTTGTTATACTATAGGTTTTGGAAACCTTCCTAGCATGATGTGTTATGCAAGTGATATAAGTGATATCCTAATCAGGTCTAGCAGATCCCCATATTGGTCATGCTCCTACTTAACATGTGTATCCCAATTAGAAGTGTAAGTATCATCTATCTTATCCAATCTACGATTAATTCATAGACATGATGAATTATTAATTATATACATTCTGGTGAACATGATGTGAACTAAACCTTGCAATATTTTTTCACTTTTTCTTTCATTTATTTTTATCACAATTTTTATCATATATTTTGACTTTCTCGATCGATTTTGTTGACCCATCTTTTTATCTCTATGTACAGCTTATAGGAACAGACAACTAGGTCAACCCAATTAACCTAGTAAAAGTTTCTAACCTTTTAAACATCTAATTCATCCTATTAGGTTGACTCAATTTACCCCTTATAGTTTTATCACTTTTCAGCAAGTTCATATATAGCTTGATCGATACTATCGACCTAGTTTATAGGTTTCTCAAGCATACTTCCAAGTTCTAGACCAAAAATCTTCTTCATTACATCTCTAATCCACCAAGGTTCTTTTCTACTTCTCTACTTATTTATTTTCTATCTTTCATTTCATAGTTTGCAGTCTTCAAAACTACCCCTGCATGGTCAACTGGATCGACACTACAAACCTAGTTCTATGTTTTATGTGTTATCTGAAATAACTATATCAACACTATCAACCTAGTTCATTTTCAAAATTTTCTTCCATAATATAGGTTCGACCCTGTCAACCCTATTCTATATTTTGGGCATATAGTTTTCACATTATACCTTATTTCAGAAACATAATTAACGTTATATCTATTAGTAATTATCTCACACATTTATTTTCCTGTTACTTTCATGATTAGAATAGTTCACATAATTTAATTAGGAGATTTTAAATTTATCACTTAGTTTCACTATTTCTATTTTATGCACATATGACCAAATCACAAAACATAAACAAACACTTTAACATTTTATCTACCCTAAGCCAACCTACTTATATTTCATCACTAAGGGGGAAGCTGACTTAATGTCTAGTCGATTATAAATCATGGTTAATGATATATTATGGATAAGCACACAAAACCCTTATCATTATGATGCATAAAGTGAGGGGGTATGCCCCAATACCAAGCTTATTATTTACACTACAGTCATGTTTAGCCCAAACTACCTGAAACCATCCTTATATTATTATCTACTACCTTGCTTATAGCCAACTTCCAATCACATTTTAAAATCATTCTTAATAATCTAATAAATAATCAGGTTGACCAATTAGTTAGCTTTAATTTTAAGTTGTTTGCTTGTTCTTTGCTCAATTATGTGTACAAAACCTTGCATTAGCCAGTGTTGGTGCAAGATTTTTTTATATGTGTTTCAATTGGATTGGCCAGCATTAATCCAATTGGTTGTCTATTTCCTTTTATTACTTACTACTTTTCATTACTTGCAAAGTTATCTTGTTTAATTTTTAATTATATTTTTAAGCTTCTTAAGTTCCCTATCTTTTATACTAGATTGACCCAGTCAAACCAAAGTTTTTTTTTGCTTTCTGTACATTATACTAGACCAACCCAGTCAACCCTGTATAGTTTTATAGTCCCTATTTCTATACTATATCAACCAAATTAATCATGTACAGTTTTAGTCACCTCTTTTGACCTTTGTTTTCTCTTCTTTATTATTTTCCCTTCATCATGGACTCTTTGTTGGATAATAACACTAAGTTACAGTTAACAAGCATGATGAACTTTACCAATCCTAATAGGGTCTCCCATAAACAAAGTAGGGCTCCTCTTTTGGATGTCAGTAATGTTCATATTACCACTCACATAATGAATTATGGGACCCATCCTCATTACTCTTCATAGCATAATCCTCTTTTCTCATTAGAAGACCAACCTAAGTTAGAACATACTCTTGAAATGCTTTTCTTTACCTCTAAATTTCCTTAACATAGAGGAAAGGATCCTTATACCATTTACAACCTCATGATTAGTGGTCAAATAAAAGAGCCTCATTCACCTACTTCTACATTCTCAATGGGATTTTGAGGTACCACTTTATTTGGTTCTCAACCTCTTCCTTTAATTTTGATTCCTTCTTATGCCATGACTTCTTATAGTCTAACCTCTTCTACCTCCATGCCTAGTATCTCAATTAACATGGTAGGTTCTACATCTAGTGGGCCTCTCATAAGGTCACCATCCTTAATCCTTCCACTAGTTCATTTTTTGCTACCCAAGGAAATCACGCTTCTAGTTCTTCTTCCTCTAAACCATTCACTAGTCCATCTTTTGTTTCACAAACAAATTTTGCCACAAGTGCCTCAAATTCTCACAATTCCACTCAAGCTCATACCAACACTAATAGTGGTACCCAAGCCACAAATACCAATTTGAATGCTTATAATATTAATAAAAGACACTAAATTTTGTTGCAAACTCTCAATCAAATGATACCTTTCAAGCTCATAACATGAATCAAATGATAAAAATGCAAAACCACCTCCTTAATCTTCAATCTCATCTATAACCAATGGCTTGGGGCACACATAAACAAAATTTCCCCCTTCTCTTCTATATTCTCAAGGCAATCTCATTCCTCAACCTCCTTTAGTCAATAAAACCATTAAACATCTACAAAATTAACCTCTCACTACTCAAATTTCCAATATTGATATAGGAGGTATAACACCTACAATTTCTTATAATGGGTCAACTGATCTTACCCTTCACCTTAAAACATTTGGAAATATTTACAAGGATTGGGTTAAATTAAACTCCTTTTCTGCTACCAATATCCTAGCCAAAACCCTCATGGGTGATGCCTTGGATTCATACAATTAAATTAGAGCTCATTCCATTTCTAGTTTGGAGGACTTAGTAAATGCTTTAGTTCAAGAATTCCAAACTAATAATCTTCCTAAAAACACTTTGGCCCATTTCATTAATTTCAAACAACATGAGAATGAAACTACCCAAGCCTTTGTTAAGAGATGGAAGACTTTTTCAAAAAAATGTGAACATAACATGACGGATGATAATCTTTTTCATCTCTTTATAAATGCCATTTTTCCTAAACTTCAATATTGAGTTTGCACTCTATCTCCACATATCTTGGAGGAGGCTATTGATCAAGCTAAAAGACAATATTTTCTAGTGCATCAATTCAAGCCACCCCAACCTTTGATGAGTCCTTTTTATTACTTAAGAACAAAAATTTCAATATCACTAATGGTGGTGTTACCGATTCTTATGACACCATTCACAATGTTCAAGCTATCATTCCTAACCCTTCTTTGGAACTAGCTCCTTCTTCTCAACAATATACCAATCTCCATTTCTCTTCACCCGATAACATTAATGTTCACAAACCTTTATCCTTAGTTGAATTGATTAACCATCTACCTAGGCCTCTTCTATGAGAGCTTGACCCTACTCATCCTATGAAATCCTAGTATGATCCTAACAAGTTTTGTTAGTTTCATGCTAGTTGGGGTCATTCTCATGAAACTTATAGACAAATTCATAATTTATCTATAGATTTTCTTCTTGGACCTAATTTTTATCATGATTCAATTATCTATAAACATCAATAAGCCTATGAGATTTCTTTCAAATATTATAAATCAAATGACAAAACTCAAGCCTTAAATCAAGAAAATTCTCATTTGGCTATCTATAAGGATATTTTACCTAATCATCAACCTATCCAAGAAAATCAAGACAAGCCTACCCCTTGCACCAACAATATATAAAGTCTTATTTAACCAAATTCTGAAGAAAATGTGATTAGAATAACTAATATGCATAGGGTGGTGGCTTTCATTGATTCCCGAACAATCTACAGTCCTCCTTCCCATAAGACATATCATGTTATCCAAGATTCTTCTCCAACTCATTTAAATGAGTTATGGAAAGATGACCTCATTAATTTTTATGATCCAATTTATGATTCTCCCTTGGATAATACATCCCATTCTATTTCTACCATTCTTCCATCATCTTCCAATGCTAATGATAATCAAGCTTCTATTAATACTTCTACTTCTAATTCTCAAAATCAACTTAAACCAACTAGTTCATCATCTCAACATGATTTACAACCTTTTTCTAAACCTTCTTCTTATTCTTACCAATAATTATTCCAATGTTCTTAATCTCCTCCTTCCAAGGACCTATTAACCATTATGCACCTATATCTAATAACCTTCTTATGGGCTATGATGAGTGGGATCCCATTGTGGAACTCACTAATCTCCCATCCCAAATTCCATTCTTAAACTCATGAGGACTTTCCCACATCATAGAAACTACCTCATGTAGCTCTTATTTGAGATGAATGTCCCTCATCCTCCCCTCATAATATGGGAGGCAACTTTATCCAATTTCAAAGATAGTATTTTAAAACAATGTGAAGAGATGTTTATCAATGTTGACAAAACTATAGACACTTATCTCTCCTTAAAATTTCCCATAGCTTCTATGATTCTCAATGAGATTCTACTTTGTGTGGATGATCCTCCTTTATTAATTAGCATCCAAATAGGTGATATCCAATTCAAGCATGCCTTGATTTACAAGGGTTCTATCCCACATGTCACTTCTCTTGATTTTATTAATACTCTTGGGTATTTTAAATACAATCTTAAGTCTACATGTAACACATGCCAAGGATACGATCGAAGGTAAATGCCTCCTCTAGGTTGTGTGTGGCTTCCCATTACCATCCCACCTGTCACCATCCATGTGAAGGTGATGATATTTAACTTGCCCCTTTTGTATAACATCTTGCTTGGTAGGCCATAGACTCACTGCATGAGAGCTATTGCTTCTTTTACCTGCCAATGCATTAAATTCCCTCATAATGGAGCCATTTATAGGATTCAAGGTGACACTAACCCTTAGAATTTTGAACAATTCCAAGATCATGGTGTCTTCAAGATTCCTACTCTTAAGCCTTTTCCAAGCATTCCATTTCATGAGTCTCAACATCTCAACTTTCCTATCAATTCAACCTAAGGTTACAGTGGGCATCCTAATCTTATTGGTAACATTCTTCCTAACCTTTTAGATTATGATGATGATGAGCCTGATGAGATTAATTTAAAGATCAAAATTTATGATCTCTCACCACATCTCATCTTTCAACTTCTTACTTCCGTGCAACCTCATTCTCATAAACCTCCTTGTGATGACATTCATATAGTTTTGACCAAGATTAAACATTCTATTCACCATGTTTCATCAGATGAAAATTTTATCCCTAACTATGTTATTTATCTTCAAACCCCAAATTATGATGATGGCTATTCCTCAAATGATCCATTATTAGGTAGTCTTGTCCGGGCTTGTGATGTCAAGATTATCCATTATCATTCTTCTTTACTTGAGTATTTTCATGCATCTCATCATTTTCCTTCACTTATAGTTCTTGATTCTTGAATTTTCCCCCTTTATCATTGGGTAGAGATGGCACTAACACCTCCAATTTTTGAGGAGTGACATAGGACTATGCTCATGGATCATGTTATGACTAGGCCTTACCACTTTTCTAGGTTCCTTGACTCCCATCATTGGTTTACACCTGAGGTTAGTGAAACCCTCTTTATACCCTCTGTTTATTCTACCCCTCCCTCAATAGAGCTTGATATAGTTGAGCCTCTTCCCACTCCTATTATAGTTGATCATGTTCCCATTCCTATTTTTGTTGAGCCTACCCCTACTTCTGATGCTATTACTCCTTTTATTGAGATTAGTTCCATTCCTTCCTCATCATCACCTTCCCTTGGTGATGGTTTGCTTCCCTTGCCTAAGATGGCTCCTATACCCACCAAATGGGGCGATGAGTGTTCATCGGCTTCTTCCACTCCTATTTTACCTCTTTTCAAGAATGCTTCTACTAAAACCACTCACAAGCGTACTTATTGTTTTCATGGGATAGATAACCATTCTTATACCTATTATTTCAAGTTTCAATAATATCTCGATACCTTGCATCCTTCTTCCCCATCATCTGACAAAGCCATACCTCCCCCAAAGGTACTTCTTAAATATTTGCCCAAGTATGGTGAGGTATATTGTCTATGGCATCTCTATGGCACCCATCACATTGATCATTATCATATCCTACAACATCTCAAAGATCACCTTATACCCATTCCCATACCTTCCACCACTCCTCCCACAAGTCATTCCCACAAGAAGGTTCCTCCTTCTCCAATGGTTCCACCTCCTATGGTCCCTTTTGTGCCTCCACATGTGACCCATTCACCTATGGACCTTCCCTCACTCGTAGATCCTTCTCCACCCATAAGTCCTTCACTTGTGGATCCTTTTCCACCTATGATTCCTTCTTCTCTTGTAGACTCTATTTCCATGAATTCTCCTAACTAGCATTTGCCTAATTTTCCTCTTCAGCATGATCCTTTGAGCATTCCTACTTTTTTAGTTAAGGAGATCAAAAAAGAAGTATTTTCCCAGTATTCATTAAAGATTCATGAAACCCTAACATTAGTTTGAATACTTCATAGAGACCTTTTCAATTTATTGGATAATATATGTCGATAGATTTATCAATACTTATGAGCACATGCATGGTGCTTTCACATTTATATTTATATTAGATGTGTGCTCCAATCTCATTTATATTTTTTATATCATTTAACACTATGTCAAATTTTTAGTTATCTTATATCATGATTTCTTACTTGTATTATATCTTACTTATCTTACCTTTTATATTTTTTGAATATGATTGTCTTTTCTTTAACATTGTTTTTCCTTCCTTTTTCCTAGAATTTTTCTCAAAACTCTCTTTCTTATATCTTTATGATTCTTTTGCTTTCTTATCCTTATTTTTTCACAAATAAGGATAAATGGTGATTTGGTTATACTTACCCTATTCCCCTTGGTTTCTATTTCCCTTTTACCATGTTATCAGTTAGCAAATAATCTATCTCATTACTATCTCCTCTTATCAGTCCACTTTGGATCTCCTTTTTCCCTTATTCATATTTTCTGCGAACTAAGCATATACATGATTGAGACTTGAGATCACATGCGCGTTCATTGTCAAGCCTAAGTGTCCTACTCACTCTTTATCTTTGGTTACTTAGCTTCCTTTAGCCTTATCATATAACTCATTCATGTGTATCACTATCTCTCTCATGATTGGTCATTCCAAATCTATATGGAGGAGGAATATTAAAAATCCTTCAAAAGAAAGTTAAAAGCCAAATCATTTAAATAAAATGCAATGATATCAAAAGGAAAAATTATTCTTAAAAGTATAATCACACTAAAAGACATGATTCAAAGCACATATCCTTACTCTAATTGAAGCTCAAACTCCACATTTGGCCTCATGGTAAAGCTAAGGTCAATTGAGGTATGGTAGGCCAATAGATTAGAAGAGGAGAATTTTTTTTAAAAAAATTAATGCTACCTACTTTCTCACGCAAGTACCCAATCTTCACAATATACTGATGACTCTATAAGGGGTCCTCAAGAGTGGAGAACACATCGTGGGAAGGTAGGTCCATTTTCTTTTCCTTGTACCAATCTACCTTCATGAGTTGATATTAGTATCACACCTATTTGCCTATAAAGCTTTGTGTCTATAGCGAGTAGGTTTCCTTTGTACATAGATGACCACTAGTCACTTAGTGTGTTTTTGTGTCCTTGGTATGCCTCTTGCCTCTTAAGGTATTTTCATAAGATGCCTAAGCCTTGCTTTTTACACTCCCTTTTTCACTCCTTATATTCTTTATATCTCTTCTTGAGATTTGTTGTTTGATGTACTGATCACCCCCTCTTGAGATTTAATTTGTGAGTTGCATAATAATACTGTAGATAGGACTCGGTCATCCTCACAAATTACCATATTTTCCTTACTATTACCTACATCTTGTTATTACCTAATTTTCATATTTATTCTACCCTAGTGGTGTTCTATTTGTTGATTCATAGTGTAATACCATGGATAGGACCCGATCCTCACAAAATTTTCCAATACCCAAATCACCATCCAAATTACATGTGTCAAATTTAAGATAATATTCAATCAATTATGAAGTTACACATCATTTTACGTGCTTCCCAGCTTGAATTAGTATGTTTTATGATTACTTCATTTTTCTTTTACCTTTTATCTTCTTATTTTCCAAGTTTGTGTATGATTTCAACTATTTTTCTTGAATTTTTCATAATTCCTAACTTGAATTAGTATGATCAATTTAAGACCAATCTTTTGTAATTTTGTTTTTCTTTCATACTTCCTAGCATGATTTAGTATGATTTGTTGACTTAATTAATTTGTTTTTATTAACATTTTTTCCCTTTTTCATACCTTCCATTTTATTACTTTGTTTGTCTTACCTCCCAACATGATAGTAGTATGATTTTACTTATTTTAATTTGGTGAAAAAATCTTTCACATTGGTTTAAAAACAAATTCCTTTTTACCATCTTATTTTGCCTTTTCTTGGTTCTTTATACTTAGTCATATATTGTTATTACACATTTCCCAGCTTGAAATAGTGTGTAGTACATTTTCTTGATTTATTATATTTTTTCAAGTCCTTTTTGCCTATTTATTTTTAACCATGCATGTGTTTTTCATAATGCTAAAAAAGAAACCACATCTCATATATTTCCTATAGCATATACAACAAAGCTAAATACATGTGCTAGAAAGAAATATATCCTAAGAATCCATATCCTCAAGCATAATAAACAAATAGAATAACCCATAATGATAACATACACATCTAATAAAAATATACCAAAATATATATATATATATATATATATATATATATATATATATATCATGAGTTTAGTAAAAAAAATATACAACCATATACAATGCTCTAGCTCTAGGGTTGGGCTCCATCCTCTCTATCTCATGGCCTAGCCACACTGCCTGTTGATGCCTCGGTCTAACTCCTTTGAATGGTATGTTGTAAGGAGGTCATCCAAGATCTCAGTCCCTCTACCTATCCCTATAGGTTTGTTTCCTGCATCTATGACTCCATTAGTTGGGTCTAGATCTTTGTCATCTATGCTACTATATCTAGATGTGCAACTCTCTCATATGTTAGGGTCTATTATCCCTATAGCTCCCTAGCACCCATCGATGATAGTGGCTACATCCTCTCCCTCTGTGCCCATATTTACCTCACTACCTCTCTAGTTAATCTAAACCAACTTACCTAATCTGGGGTAGATGGTACACTCAGATCCTCCAATGTCATGGGGTCATATGGTTGTGGAGTCTCATCTAAGATGTCATGGAGTGTTCCCCTCACCAAGGACCCCCATCTCTCCTCCTCATCATCACCTACACCTATAAAATCACACAAGATAGATATTATATCATTGATATATCTCATAATATCTATTTATATATCTAAACAAAATATAATCAATAATTTAACCATTTCTTTTTATCTTTTTGTATCTCAACTACTATGGTCTCACCATTTGCATGACTACCTAGCATAGTCTCCCCATCTGTGTAGCCTCCTAGCACCTCCTCTATAGGCCACCTCCTCAGGTCAAAAATAGATATCATATCTCATGTTAGTCTCAACCTACGTCTGAGTGGTCTCTCTATCATCTCCTCTAGCTCACCTATGGCATCATCCAAGATGGTAATAGTTTCCACTCACTCCTCTACCTCCTACCTCTATTGATGTCATGTCCTCATTGGTTGATACTCATCTCGATGTGGAGATGGTAGTGGTACATATGGTATCTTTACCTCTACATCCCTATCCTCATATTTAGCTCCTCATCATATTTGACCAATCCATGGTTGCTTTTTATGTGGCCTTAGTTTTGGCCTCACTACTAGTGGCCCTAGTCCTCTCCTCCCTCATGGCTCCCTCACATACTGAACTTACTACTCAAGCATCAGTATTGATGTTATTAGATAAGGTAGGCCCATTTACCCTAGCACCAATGCCACTAAATGTAGCTCTCTCCACCAAAAGTAGTGTCCAATCACCTATGTCCTCTTTATCACTAGTATAACTATGTCCCAGCTCACCCATGTAGCTATTATGTGTTTGTATGGTTGCCACATGATGTCTACACATCTCACAAACTATAGTGTTGGCACATGGTACACATCCCACATTACCTAGTCCTCCCTTCATTTTCTCACCTGAAGTAACTTCTCATCGACCACATGGGGCAACCTAGTTGGCCAGTACATAGGAAATCTCTCATAGATCCAAGTTATCGACAATATGATCAACCTCATGGTCCTCTATCCTTTGACTAGCATCTCATACATATCATATACTAAATGAACCCAGATGACTGAGCCTAGGTCATATAGCACCCACTCCTCTAATATCATCCTACTCAAGGCTATCATGTAGTGGTACATTGTCATTTGACTTGTGACATAGCACCCATTGTGTCACAAGCCCTATCACAGCCTTTTAGATATCTAGAATATGTGATGTATAGACATCAAACATACTCACCCTCCTATCTAGTAGTATCATCTTTGAGCCTGTAGCCCACATGGCTAAGGCTCTCCTCTCCTTTAGATTAACTAGTATCCATATGATCACATGTGCTCCTATTATAGGTAACCCCAGGATGGCATGGACATCCTCCAACGTGATAGCCACCTCTACTATATCCCCATCCACCTCCCATATGAAGGTTTTAGTCAATCATTCCTAGCAACCAAGGAACATGACTAATAGGTCAGCATTGAGGGGGATCTGGCACATCTCTATTATCCCACCTAGACCTATGGATCCTAGTTTAGCCCTATCTCCATCTAATAGCCTATCTAATAAATTTGGTAACCATGATGTATCCACAAATTGCCAAAATATTCATCATCTTTGTACCCAAGAAATAATAAAGGATGTATCAATTCCTCCATGTCATGTATAGTCAAAATATATTCTTTTTACATTTCTAAAGCAAAAATTAGCCTACATTACCTTATTTTATTTATCTTAGCTTACTTTTAGCCTTCTCAATCTTTCTTGACCTTACTTGGTCATTTTGGGCCATTATAGCCCTCTTTCAGTGTTTTGCATGCTTTTCCATCTCATTCTAGCTCTTTCATCAACCTAGTTTGACCAAAATTTTCCTATCTTTTTTCTTGGTCGACTCAAAAATTTGAGTCAACCCCCTTATTTTCCCCTCCCTAATGTTGAGTTTCCATTTTGGGCCTTTTAGACCACCTGACAACTTGAAACTAGGCCTTCAGCCTATAGAATGTATAGGGTCAACCCATACCTACTGGGTCGGCACTATGGATTCTACCTATTTTCTAGCCTATTGGGTCGACTGGGTCAACCCAATACTTTTTGCCTACTGACCCCTTGCATTTCCCAAAAAAGGTGCAATTTGCTTAATTTTTGCCTAAATCCTTCAAACCCATTTCCCATCTTCCTATTTTCTACCCCTAGAATCTGATTTTACTTCATTTTTACATTTTAAAATGATTAAAATTCAATTTTACTAAAAATTCACTTAAATCAATACAAATTTCAATAACTAATGTGAGATTCTTAGTTGTATACCTATTGTTGCCTATGGAGCCTCTCCCTGTCTAGCATGTCATCTCCTTGCCATCCTAGCTCATTTTCTCTCCAAAGCTCTCTTTTATCTCCTTTACAAGTCAAAATGACAAATGATTTGTCTTTTCCCCTATTTTAAACACTTTTCAAAATGCAAATCTTTTAATTATTATCCTGTAGATTCCTTGTTTTGCTTATATCTTTGTTTCTACTCATCCATTTTGAAAACCATAAAATGCATTGGATTCATGATGACATAGAGATTATTTTCCACTACCATATGCCTATTTTTTTTTAATGATTTTTGGCTATTTTTGTCACTAACTCCTATAGGTTCATCTAGTATTCTCTATATTGGACACCTTCACATTTCTTATATCTATGGCACTAAGGTAAGTTAAAAGTATGTGTTTTTCAATTCAGTCCTTTCATTTATCTTATTTGTTGATTAATACACTTTACTTAGCATCAACATTATGTGTTATCATGTTTTATCATGTAGCGCCATCCCCTGTTACACCTTAGTAACATGTGATGAGCTTCAAATGGGGCATATGTATACACATAATATTTTCAACTATAGGTTCATCTAGTATTCTCTATATTGGACACCTTCACATTTATTACAATCTCCTTATTTATCTATGGCACTAAGGTAAGTTAAAAGTATGTGTTTTTCAATTCAGTCCTTTCATTTATCTTATTTTTTTATTAATACACTTTACTTAGCATCAACATTGTGTGTTATCATGTTTTATCATGTAGCACCATCCCCTGTTACACCTTAGTAACATGTGATGAGCTTCAAATGGGGCATATGTATACACATAATATTTTCAAACTTTTATTGATTAATGACACTTTGTATCTTACAGGAACCTATCAAGTTTCAATCCCTCTAAGTGCATGCCTTAAATGGGTGTACTGATAAAAGGTGGGCAAACCATCAGTGCTTCATAATATTATTGTCACTTTTGCCACTTGCTATCTACACACTTGTCTTCTAAAACCATTTACCCTAAGCTTATTCTTCTCATTCCTACCTCCTCTTTCAACTATTAATTATATTAGGTTGATTGGGTTGACCCAGTACATTTTGGGGGCATTCTTTACTTTCTTGGTTTGTTAGCCTTTCAGTCAACCTAGTAGAAACCTAGTAAATTGTCCTCAAAAACACATTAGGTCGACTAGGTCAACCCTGTATAGCCAACATTCTTGAGAGGATTTAGGGCAAGGTCAATCTATATATACAAGGTCATTTCCCACCATTTCATAAGACAATAATTATTAACAAAGAAGTGTGAGTGAACATCTGATTATTGACCATTCTACTTGAGGAATAAAGCTTAGGGCTCCATACTTTCTTTGGAGATATGGATCTTGTCTTGTGGAGAAGTCTTTTGGATGCTTAGATAGGTTATGAAGCCTAGAGATGATTTATCTTGGTTATCCTTACATACCACAATAATCTCTTTTGAATCACCTTGGTCAAGGGAGAGATTGAGGATCGACTGGTTCATCTTCAAAGGTAAATATTCCTAACTTTATTTCTCCTTTGTAAGCGTAGATAGATAATGCATTTGTATTGTTATCCCATGTATTATTATTTTATATACATTGATGTGAGGGTATGTCTTCTAATACATGTTTAGTTTAGTTGTTTGTTTTATTTCTTTCTAACCCCCACTTTGTGCCACAAGCTTTGGTGTGCACTAGATTAGATTTTACTTTCTTTCTATTAGAATAAAGTGAATGTTTTAAACCTTAGGAATCCATTAGGGTTTTTGTAATATTATCTTAAACTATAAGCTTTGTAACCCCTCTTAGCATGATGTGTTGTGACAAGTGATACAAGTGATCCCCTAATCAGGTTTAGTAGATCCTCATATTGGTCATGCTCCTAGTTAAAAAGTGTATCCCAATTGAAAGTGTAGGTGTGATCTATCTTATCTGATCTAGGATTAATTCATAGACATGATGTATTTCTAATTGCATATAGAACCCTTGTATGTTATTTATTTGTAGTATTCCATCACTATTATGGAGTTGAGTTTTATTCCGTGGTCACAAGATATTCATCCCATTTGGAGAGTTATTTTACTCTTGTACGAATAATTATGCCTAGATTATAGAGATGATGTGTAAGTGTTGCAGATCAATGGAAGATGAGTTATTAATCAGATCAGAGGCTTCATGCAGTCTAATTTTAGTACTATTATAGATTATTGATCCATGGATGTAAGTTTTGTGAAAGCTTACTTTCATCTATTATGAATGGATCAATTCATAGTTGTGGTGAACCCAGAGATGTAGCCCTTAAAAAGGTGAACTATGTTATCACTGTGGTGTCAATGTGTCACTATTTTCCCTTCTGCTTTTAGTTTTTACTTGAAGTATTGAAAGATGAATGTTTATAATGTAGAATTAGTTTAAATAGAGTTTTATATTCACTCTATATTGATTTCAGAATTCGGTTATCTATTTAAGTATGGGGGATAATTGAGATTGATATCTGTTTAAAAATTATTTGATTAAGTGGGGGGGGGTCTCTATCAATTTATGGATCACCTTTCAAGAGATTTCACTACAAAGATGGGAGGATATCTATCTATAGATTGGTCTCACATGGTATTTAAAACAAGATATGTAACTAGAGTAACAATAAGAGCTGAGCTAATTTAAAAATATCATATTGATTCATAAAATCCTATTCCTCCCATAGAGATTAATTATATATTTCAAGATCAAGAGGAGGAAGAAATAGATCAAGAGAATGAAAAACTTATAGAAGAGATTCCAGAAACTCACTTGGATGAATGGGTATCAGCCCCGCAATTTGATCCTTATGACTATGTACAATAAAAAGGGCTAGGGACATATTGTATTCATGAGAAACATACAATTATCCCAAATTTAGTCAAACTAGCCAAAGATCTTCAAGGGATGTGGTAGCTATTTTTTTATGGGTATAGAAGCATAAATGGTGCAGGTGTGGGAATTGTATTAATCTCTCCATATAAAGAGAGTTACTTCTACTCATTCAGACTTTAATTTAGCTATACTAATAATGTAGCTGAGTACAAAGCCTCAATTTGAGGCCTCAGTTTGACAAAGATAGAGGAATCAAGATTTTGTAGATATTTGGTGATAGTGAGCTCATTGTTCACCAAATTAGATCAAAAAGTGTAACCAAAAAAAATTTGCTAAGGTCTTACAAACACAAGGTTTAGGACCTATTTGAATATTTCACCACTTTGAAAATTCAGGTGGTACCAAGGACACAAAATAAAGATGATGACCACATGGCCTCAGTGGGGTCCTCATATAACCTACTAGTCAAATTAAAGAAGAAGAAGAAGAAGAACCAGCATGTGAAGCTGATCATAAGGCCTTCTATCCCTGATAATGCATTTGATTGGCAAATCTTTAATAGTGATAATTAGATTGTAATTTTTTTGAGAGAAGAGGTTGAGTTTTCAAAAAGGAATCAGTCAAGGCTACAAAACCAATATGGTGATTAGATTATATAGCTAAAAATAAAAAAGCTACCTATGGGTCTCATCACACTGGAAAATATATTCAACTCATATGACCAACTGAAAGGTGAGAAGAAGAAAATTACAATTAATGAAGAAGATTGAAAACATGTCACCATCTTGAAAGGCAAGTCTCTCAATATAGGTAAGATATGCAATATTTTAGAGAAGCATGATTGTGTTCAATTATGTCAAGAGTTTGATGATAACTTTTCTTGGAGTTATCATGATTTAAGAGGATTTGATCCAAGTTTTGCATAAAATACTATAGAAATGGATCCAAATATGAAACCTTTTAGGCAAAAATAGAGACCCATCAATCTGAAGATTGAACCCTTGATGAGGAATGAACTCTCTAAGTTGATAGAGGCTAATATAATATTTTTGATCAAAAACTCATCTTGGGTAGCAAATTTGGTCCCTATAAAAAATAAAAATGGTGAAATGTGGTTGTGCATGGACTTTAGAGACCTAAACAAAGCATCATTGAAATATCACTATCCCATTCCCCTTATGGAACAATTTTTTTAGATAGTATCAAGATCTAAAATATTCTCTCTTTTAGATGATTATTTAGGTTACAAACAAATCTTGGTATAGGAATTAGATCAATTCACCACCAAATGGGGCACGTACTCATACAAGAAGATGTCATTTGGTTTGACAAACGTAGGCATGAATTTTTAGAGAGCCATAGATATGGCATTCAAGGGTCTAATAAATGATATAATTTTAGTATATTTATATGATATTATAGTCTACTTAAAGCATGATGATGCACATATAGATCACCTGATAAATATTTTTTAAAGGTGAAGAGAATTTAGTGTTTCCCTTGACCTGAAGAAGTGCATGTTCATAGTACATGAGGGGAAGCTACTTGAATACATAGTGTCAAAATAAGGTCTTGAAATAGATCCTGAATGAGTTAGATCGATATCTGCATTAGAACTATTGAGTCACAAAAAGGGCCTACAAATCTTTCTTGGAAAGATCAACTTCGTGAGAAGATTTGTATCAAATTTCACCTCCTTGGCAAAACCCCTTATTTTAATGTTAATGAAGGGAACTCTTTTCATCTGGACGCAAGAGGGAAAAGAAAGCTTTGAATCTATCAAATAGGCCATCTCCCAAGACCCTACCCTGGTTAACCCAAACTATGAGAAGGATTTTATTCTCTATGTATTTGGAGGGGAGGGAAGTATCTCAGTAATTCTAACTCAGCACAATCAAGAAGATTTGGAATAGCCAATATCTTTCTTAAGCTAATATTTGAAATGTTATGAAGAGAATTATAACTTCATGGAAAAGTAGGTATATGCGATAATCAAAACACTCAAGAAATTTAGGAATATGCTCTCCAACAACAAGGTACATCTGATGGTGAGTCATCAGAGCATCAAATAATTTTTACTAAGTAGGGAGATAAATGAAAAAAGAGTAGGATGGATCACTAAGGTTATGGAGTACGATGTAGATATAATAATCATGAAGCTGGTAAGAGGAAAAGGACTGTGTGAATAACTAGTTTCTTACATCAAGACTATTAAACCAGTATCTAATGCAATGTATGCTCAAAATACACCTCGTCCAGACAATCCACCTTCTTTCAATAGTTGGATTCAAGATATGAATCATTTCTTATGGACTGGTAAATACCCGTATGACTTCCATCAGTCAAAGAAAAGGTATTTTCAACTCTAATTAATTAACTATGTCCTTATTGATGTAATTTTATTTCAAAAGGATATGAATGGAGTCTTGTTAAGATGTATTGAACACGAGCAAGTTCTCAAAGTGCTCAAGCAATTTCATGATGAAACATTAGGAGGACATGTTTTTGCAAGGACTACAGCCATTAAGGTAATGAGAGGAGGCTACTATTGGCCTAAATTATTAAAATATTCCCACCAATGGGTAATAAATTATGAAAAGTGTGCTTACTTCACTGGTAAACAAAGACTAGCTACACTTCCTCTTAGACTAATTCAAGCAAATCAACTATTCACCCAATGGGGATTGGATTTCATTAGCATAATCAATCCACCATCAAGTGTAGGTCATAAATGGGTTTTCATGGAAATGGATTATTTTAAATGATGGACTGAAGTAGTTTCTCTAAAGGATGTCACTAAAACATCTATTCTCAAATTCATGGATGGTGTAGTTTTAAGATTTGGTGTTCCTCACACCATAATATTGAGATAATGCTAAGGCATTTTTGGGCACTCTGGTCAGTGAATGGGTTTTAAATCATAATGTGTACCTAAGAACTTCTTCAAATTATTACCCCCAAGGTAATGGCCTAGCCGATTCAACCAACAAGAACTTTATTACAATTATCAAATGAACTATGGAAGACAACTACAGAATGTGGCATACAAAATTGAAATCAGCATTGTGGGTTGATAGAATTACACCAAGGAGATCCATAGGTAATTCACCTTTCATTCTTGTATATGGAAGAGAAGCATGAGTACCACTATCAATCAAGCTTTCATCTTTAGAACTCAATCACCAATTGGACCTAATTGCTAATGATGAAATGATGGTGAGACTAGCTAAACTCATGGAGGTTGAAGAAATCAGGCATCAATCAATGAAAGTCTTGAAAATGAATCAGGCACAAACCAATAAGACTTTTGATAAAAAGGCAATTGTAAGAATATTTAATGAGGGAGACATGGTTCTCAAATGGGATGTAGATAAAGCAAAACTAGGCATGCACACCAAATTTGATGCAATATGGAGTGGTCCATATATCATCACTCAATGTAAAGGGTCCAACTCATTCCATCTCTCCAAGCTTGATGAAGCAGAACTGCCAATCCCAATAAATGGGATATACCTCAAATCTTGATTTTGAGGTAAGGAAATTACTCTTAAAATATTAAACTTTGTAAATAATAGGGTTAGTCATGTTTTTAATAAGTTCTTTTGCATAAGTCAGACTCATTAGGAGTTATTTATTTAAGTTATTTTTCCCTATTTTGTTTATCTATTTTGTTCATGTCTAGGTAAATCCCAGTTTGTTATTTCTTAGGTTATTTTTTTGTCAAATTAAAGTTGAATCCATGCCCAATGTCTTGAAAGGATATTGGATTGAAAATTATTAGTAGGAAATCATCCCATAGAGGTTGCCAAAAATGTTGATATTTTTGTTCCAAAAATCTCATTACATCTAACACCTTAAGGGAGACCCCCTTTGTTTTTTAGGAAAAACCTTGAATCCTCCAAAAAACCACATTTCCTTTTGCCTTATGGATTCTAGAACTCTAGATACAATTTGCGCCTATGCAAATTATTTCACAGGTTCTAGGTCTTGCAAAGCACCAAAAATCTAAAAGTATAGAATCTATAACTCACCATGCACTTTACACATTATCGAATGTGCAAAATGCATGGTAGGATCTAGACCTTGCCATGCACCCAATCTGGTAGAATCCAAAACTTGGCATGCACTTTACATGTTTTCAAAACATGTAATGTGCATGATAGGCTCTAGATCCTACCAAGCCTTAATATCCCCCTTCTATGAAGTGAAAAACTTAAAGTGCACATTGCACATTTACAAATGTGTAAGGTGTACCATGGTCTCCATGTTCTACCAAACACTTACCTTTATACACTGTAAGACCTAAAACCTCGAGTGCACTTTACATATTTCAAACATACAAAGTGCTATGTGGGTTCTACCTTTCACCAAATCCTACCATCTCATCTGTGGAGAGTGGACCTACTTCAAGAAGGTCTAACTTCCATCAACCCATCAAATCCCTTTTCGTAGGAAGCAGAACCCAAGGTACACATTGTATATTTTTAATGTGTAAGTACACGTCGAGTCTTGCTTCTTTCCAAGTATAATTTCCCCATAAAGAGTGGAGCTACTTCAATCAGGTCTAACCTCCACCACCAATCATTCAAGCTCACATTAATTGCAAGATTTTTTATATAAAGCTAAGTAGTTAGGGTTTTTTCATTATAGTTGTTATTGCTAATTATGATCTTTAAACTCCAACCATTCACACTATGACTTCAAACCTCAATCCATGTTGAACCAAGTGCCAAGCCACTTCTATATTCTAGTTTCCACATCATTTCCATGGTATTTTTGTTGAGTTTTACATATAGATTCCTTTGAGTTTGCAATATTTTTTGAATTGTTTTCCTTTTCCATAAAATTTTTAGTCTTGCATAAAATTATCATTACTTTTTTTGTAGCGTTACTCTAGGACTACCTATGGTAATTTATTTATTACCAAGAATTTTATAGTTAGATATTTAGGTTTATTTCTAGGGTTAACAAATTCATTCTTCAAATATCATTTTTAGAAGAAAAACCCTTGTTTTCCCCTCAGATATTTTGCATTTGAAATCAAGGATTCCCCAAATGAATATTTCAAGCATATACCTCATATTCAAAAACCAATAAATATTCCTTAAAGATTCCCTAGTGTACCTATAGACACTAGACCTACCTTAAACACTTGATAATCCCACAAGACTTTTAGCACCATGGAGAGTTGATGTAATCTAAGCACCTTCCACTTTTGTTAGAGATCTCCCATGCCTCAAGCACCTTTAAACCCTACTAACCTCTAGTGCACCATGCAGAGTTGACCTACTCCAAGCACATCTCACTTCCACCAGAGATTTCATATCCATCAAACACCGTGGACACTATACGTTCTTTGAGTACCTCCAAGCTTTGCTAGAGAACACAAGTACTCCAGACACCAGTAGGTTTTGCCAAATTACATAGTTGGTTTCTCACAAATAGTAACTTCAGTTTCCATGCCTCCTAAGGAAATGAAGTTCAAATATAAGGGCCCAAAGTGAATTCTTGTTTGGAGTCTAATATGGTGGAAATAATAGATATAGATTTAGGTCACATTGACCTAGGAGATTTTTGGGCTAAGATAGGGTTAGATTTTAGAAGTGAATAAATTATGACCTTGATAGGATATAAGTCTTCATTGAGAAAGGGGAGAAAGTTTTAGATCTTGATCTTGACTTCATCGACATAGTGTTTGTCATCCCTCAATTTGAGATTTATTTGGATATAATTCCACAAACATCTACATAGTTTTAAAAGGAGAAGAAAGCGGGATGTCAAAAAATCATCAACAAACAATGGCTCAAGACCCCCAATCATTCCTCCACTAGATTACTAAAGACTATGTATAGGTATGATTTTATAGAGGAGGTGGGAGACATTATAACACTACTACACAGAGTCACTGGAAATCTCAATGCCAAGTGTTATTAGGACTGGATGTACTAATATATCTGGATCATCAAAGAGAATAAATATCAGATACATTAGGCCCAACTAATAAATGATTCCCTCTATAACCAGTTGGTGGAGGTACAAATGACGAATAAATTTTATATGACATCATACATTTTCTATATCTTGGCCAAAGGAAGATTGTTCCCAAGCCTAAATATAGTTTATAAAGAGATAACTAGAGTCTATAACTACTACCCTAATCTCACATTACAAGTTATAGACAATAATTCAGGAGAGTTAATGATGCTTTCATTTATAGCATCATCATCATGTTTGATCAAGAGCTCAAAAAGACAAGGTTCTCCCAAGTGATAAAAGATGAGATTACCAAGTGGGGCTTCTTATTTATATAGTACCCCACCTATTCCTACATCTAGGAAGCTAGGTTTAGTGGTTGTCCTTAAACACTTCCCCGATATGTAAGTGATAAATAGGTATTATTGGAGTTGGTTAGGCAACTAATGGATACACATAATCTCCTTTAATATAGACACAAGCCAAGGATATAGTTCCCTATTTCTATTGGTTTTTATACACATTAATCTCTTTTGAAGTCCAAAACTATAGAGATAGAGATGTGCCAAGTAACATTAAGGACCCTAGAATCTAAACCTTACTTTGACCCATGCGGTAAGGTCACTACTACACTAGATGTGGAAACATATGAACATGTGCCATATTATGAGGATTTTAGGGAAGACTGTAATGATGAAGAAATGGTTAGAATGAGGGCTAATTCTAGAATGTCCCTACAACAAATAATAGACTATGATCTAACACCAATCCCTAATGACTTGGTGGATGAAAACTCTAGAGCAAATCCCATTTACCTCACATTGATCATTTCCAAACCTCTACCACTGATAAGGTGATCAATTCCTAAATCTCTCTCACTATTTGATAGAATAACCCTGATGAACAACAAAACTATCAATTGGATAAGGAGCAAGGGAGTACAAGTCACAAGAGAAACCATAGGAGTTAAGGGGAAAATTTTAAAGCTCAAAGAAGAAGGTCTTACTTCATTAGAGGAGGGTCTCAAGGAATATTTATAATAACCTAAGAAGAAGAGAATATAAAGACAAAGGCAAGAAATGGAGAATCTATCAAATAAGGAAAAGTTGCAAATGAACCTATTAACCTTTTAGTGGAAGAGATACTAGCAACAGCATAGGGATCTACAGCTTGAGATCTTATATCCTTGACTCCCATTTCCACTGCCCCCCCTTCTCTTATATATATATTATACAAGAGGTTTCAACACCTCCACCAGTTATCCCCATTGCTCCTCAAGTCTCTCAGGTCCACATTTTAGCTTCTCCACCTCCAGTATCAACCCCACCACTTGTTCCCACTTCATCTACCACTCCACCCACCTCCATAAACCAAATACAATCATCACAAAGGATTTAATTAGACACTCAAGTTCCACCTACATTGGAAGTTCAAGTTTCAACTTCATTTTCCCTTTCTCCCACTTCACCTTCCCCATTTTATCCACTCCTGATTTCCATTCCATTTATAATTCCTTTCGTTTCATCACCATTAATTCCCAAAACCACCCAATAGTACATTACCTCATATTCAACCATCTTGACTATGATTCCATAGGCCACCTCAACCCCTAGGGTAAGTAATATTTCCCCTTCATCTCAACCCACTATGTTCACTTCACCAACCCTGAATGGTCCTACACACCTAATTGTTTAGTGCCTCTACTTCCACCTTTACACTGGTCCCTAAATTCACAACCTCTATGTTTATTCCATCATCCACTCCCCCAACAGGCACACTTGCTCTCATTTCTTCCACTTCCCCCATTTCTATTATTTCATCCATACCATCAATTAAGGTTGGAGCAACCCAGGCACTTGGTACAAATATTGGTTTGCAAACTACTAGTGAGGGTGGATTCTCATGGGCACTTCTTGAGTAGACACTAGTATCATCTTCCCAAGAGTCTCCTTTAGTAATAGTATCAGTTAGTGTAGCTACATTAGTTGTAGATTCCTTGGTGACCATGCCAAATCAACAAAAGGCTACCCCTAGTTGGCTATCCCAATCTATGGGTAAAAAGTGAAAAATAATAATTGATCCCAACACTTTATACTTTGGCATGTCAAAAGTCAAGAATTCAAAACCCAATCCAAAAACTCTCTCAAGGACACTCACTGATGATAAGGGAGAGAGATATGTTGATGTTGCAGTTCCCCTGCCAAACAAATCAAAAGAAGATCTTATGGTGGTAGAGTATCATATTTCTCACATATACCTTGTCAACAAAAAAAAGAGGGACTCAAGAATGATGTGTAGATAGGTATCAACTCTCTCTTCCAAATAATTAACCATGATAAAGCCACCAAGGATGAGCTTAAAAGGAAGGTTGATCAATTGATCTAAGTACTCAACCAATTCATAAAGCCTAATAAAACACCATAACAACCACAGGCAGTGCAACCAATTAGTTTAGATCAAGTTACAATTGATTCTATATGAGATATTGCTCACATGGGAAGGGCTAAAAAAGAATGGTCTGAAGAACTAATCGTAAAAGGTAACAAATTTTTTTTAGCCATGATGGAGCATTATGGAGTCATCATGGATAGAAAAGATATTTTGAAGGATCAGATTAACATATATGAAGGAGAAATTTAGATATTAAATATGTATTATCTCAAATTAACATCCATAAAATCAATTGACATGAATACCCTCATTGTTGATAAAATATTGAAGGATGATGCCAAGCATGAAGAACTACACAAGGCTATTCAATTTTGGATAAGAGTACTAATAGAGTCTATGGAGAGAGCCAAGGAGGCTCATAACAAGGATATTGATGTGTTGTATAAGATTGATGGCATGATGAATTTAATGGCATGCTAACCAATATATGATGCCAATAATATTCTTAGGTAGAATAGGTTCAAAATTATTTTAAGGCAATAGTTGAGGAGTTTACAAAAGACACGGTCTTTGCCTTAAGTTCAATTCACAGGTTCATCAAATACAAGAAAGCAATTGATTAGATGAGAACTAAAATATAGGGTATAAGGACCTTCATATGATAAATGTTTGATGTACAAGTAGATTATGCAGCCCCTAACATTTATTCTTATGGGCTAAATGTAGAATGAATATAAAAAATGTTCAAGGCCTTTGATACATACATAAAGAAGCTACAGGTAGAGAATGATAAGAAAGTTGAGGAGATTATGGACATCAATTAATTTTCCCTCTCTTTTTAATATTTTCAAATGTTACTATCATGTGTAATTTCATTTCAAAGACATTTCAAATTGTAATTGCAAAAGTACATATTTATTGTTAACTCTTTTGAAAAAGAGAAAGACATATTTGTACACTTTATATTTTTTAAATGTGAAAGTTACAAAAAGTAGAAGTGCAAATTTCACTTCCTATTTTGATTAATGTGAATTTGTTTAAAAAGGTGCAAACTCATGAAGTGTAAATTCCACAGTTCTTTTTTGTCTAAAAGTGATAAAGACTTAAATGTTGTAAAAGTCTCACTTTAGATTTTGCACTCTAGGGTTTGCATGAAAAGAAACTCAAAAATTATTTCAATGTTATCATTTATTTAGAAAATCCAAATTCTATTTTGGGTGTCACTTCTTACATGAAGATTTATTTTTAGTCACTATCAGATGCATAAGCCTTACATGAAGATATTCAGTTCCAGCCATGCCATGTTATGCCCAAGATCATTCCCAACTCATGCATGTTATGTTCTAGTTATTCCATAAGTCCAAGATGCCAAAAATAGAAGAGATCACCACTTTTTACCTGAGTATTTTTAGATCTGCATGATTTTCTAGATTAAGTGTTCAAGTTTCAATAAATACATGTATTTTATGACATTTTTTATATAAATATGGGCAGAACCTATGGCTTAATCTATCTTTTTGTTGCTAGTTATATTTTCTACATTATTAATGTATTTACTACAAGTTGTAACCTTTGGAGAGAAATAAATTTGAAGTTTTGCTTTTCTTGTCTTTGGAATCTTTGTGTTGTGTAAAGTTATTTGATTTTATGTGGAAGCTCTATCTTGTACTTTAGTATTCAAGAAAAGTCATATGTGGTAATTTACCTTCTTGATAATATTGTTAAGAATAAAGATATTTTTCCCTTTTCTAAAGAATAGATAAAATACTGCTTCTGATTTCCAAATTTGAATAAGTTTGTGCTTAAAATAAATTCAATCTATTTTCTGCTCTATTGTGTTTGTCAAGCAAGCATCTAGATCCACTATACAATATTTGGTGCATTCACCATACTTTTAGTTTTCTACAAATTCCAATTTCTTTAACCCTTTTCTCCATTAAATAGGGGTTAAGGAAAATATTTTAAAGCTCAATCTAGAAGGTCTTGCTTCATCAGAGGAGGGTCCCAAGGAACCTAAGAAGAAGAAGATAAAGATAAAGATAAAGGCAAGAAAGGGGGAATCTAGCAGACAAAGAGAAAGTACAAATGAACCTATTGACCTTTCAATACAAGAGATAGCAATAGCATCACATGGATCTACAGCTTCAAATCCCATATCTTTTACTCTTATTTCCGCTAGTCCCCCTTCTCCTACACATATTGTACAAGAGGTTTCAACACCTCCACCAGTTGTCTCCATTGTTCTTCAAGTCTCTTAGGTCCTCATTACTCCACAAGTTTCAGCTTCTCCACCTCCAATATCAACCCATCCACTTGTTCCCACTTCATCTACCACTCTACCCACATCCATAATCCAAGTGCAATTAGAAAAAATGAGTCAAGTGGACACTTAAGGTCCCCCTACAGTGGAAGTTCAAGTTTCCACTTCATTTTCCCTTCCTCCCACTTCACCTTCCCCATTTGATCCACTCTCACTTTCCATTCCATTTACAATTCCTTCCATTTCATCACCATTACTTCCCAACACCACCCAACAATATATTATCTCAGAATCACTCATCTTGACTATAGTTTTGTAGGCCACCTCAACCCCTAGGGTAAGTACTATTTCCCTTTCATCTCAACCCACTATTTTCACTTCACCAACCTTGAGTATTCTTACACACCTAATTGACACATTCAGTGCCTTATCTTCCACCCTTTCAACAGACCCTAAATTCATAACCTCTATGCCTATTCCATCCTCCACTCCCCTAGTAGCCATAGTTGCTCCCATTGTTTCCACTTCCCCCATTGCCACTATTTCATCCATACTATCAATTGAGGTTGGAGCAACCCAGAAACTTGGTGTAGATATTGGTTAGTAAACTATGGGTGAGGGTGTACCCTCATAGGCACCTCCTAAGCAGACACTAGTATCATCTTCCTAGGAGTCTCTTTTGGTCATAGTATTAGTTAGTGTAGCTACAGATTCCTTGGTGAACATGCCAAATCAATAGAAGGCTACCCCTAGTTAGTTAGCCTAATCTATGGGTAAAAAGCAAAAAATAATGATTGATCCCAACACTTTAAACTTTGGTATGTCATAAGTCAAGAATTCAAAACCCACTCCCAAGACTTTCTCAAGGACATTCACTGATGATAAGGGAGAGATATTTGTTGAGATTGCGATTCCCCCACTAGACAAATCAAAAGAAGATCTTTTCACGGTAGATTATCAAGTTTCTCACATACACCTTGGTCGATAGAAAAGAGATAGACTCAAGCACAATGTGTAGATAGGTATCAATTCTTAATTCCAAATAATTGACCATGACAAAACCACCAAGGATGAGGTTAAAAGGAAGGTTGATCACTTGATTAAAGTACTCAACTAGTTCATAAAGCTTGGTGAAACATCACAACAACCATAGGTAGTATGGCCAATCAGTCCAGATTAAGATAAAATTGATTTGGTATGAGAGATTGCTCATATGGGAATGGCTAAAAAATAATGGTCTAAGGAACTAATCATAAAAGGTAACAAAATTCTTACAGCCATGACAGAGAATTATGGAGTCATCGTGGAGAGAAAAGAGAT
This sequence comes from Torreya grandis, assembly GCA_037957365.1. NCBI lineage: Eukaryota > Viridiplantae > Streptophyta > Pinopsida > Cupressales > Taxaceae > Torreya > Torreya grandis. The sequence continues at coordinate 4,075,268 of JARHVA010000149.1, forward strand.
TTTGAAGGAGAATATTAATAGCTATGAAGGAGAAATTCAGCTCTTAAATATGTATTATCCCAAATTGACATCTATAAAATCAATTGACATGAATACCCTTGTTGCTGATAAAATTTTAAAGGATGGTGTCAAACATGAGGAACTACACAGGGTTGCTCAATTTCAAATAAGAGTACTGACAGAGTCTATGGAGCGAGCCAAGGAGGCTCATTACAAAGCTGTTGATGTGTTGTACGAGATTTATGACATGATGAATTTAATATCATTCTAACCAATGGATGATGCCAATAATCTCCTTCAAGCAGAATAAGTTTGGAATCATCTTAAGGTAATAGTTGAGAAGGAGTCTATGAAAGACATGGTCTTTACCTTAAGTTCAATTCATAGGTTTGTTAAATATAAGAAAGCAATTGATCAAATGAGAACTAAAATATAGGGTATAAGGACCTTCATAATAGAACTATTTGATATACAAGCAAATTGTGCAGCCTCTAACATTAATTCTTACAGGCCAGATGTAGAATGAATATAAGAAATATTCAAGGCCTTTGATACATATACAGAGAAGTTGCAGGCAGAGAATAATAAGAAATATGAGGAGATTCTAGACATCAATTAATTTTCCCTCTCTTTTTAATATTTTCAAATGTCATTATCATGTGTAATTTCATTTCAAAGACATTACAAATTGTAATTGCAAAAGTACATCTTTATTTTTTATAACTCTTTTGAGAAAGAGAAAGACATATTTTTACACTTTATATTTTTTGAATGTGAAAGTTAAAAAAAGCAGAAGTGTAAATTGCACTTTCTATTTTGATTAATGTGAATTTGTTGAAAAAGGTGAAAAGTCATGAAGTTTAAATTGCATGGTTCCTTTTTGGTAAAAAGTGATAAAGACTTAGATGTTTTAAAAGTCTCACTTTAGATTTTGCACATTAGGGTTTGCATGAAAAGAAACTTGAAATTTATTTCAATGTTATCTTTTATTTAAAAAATACAAGTTTTATTTTGGGCACCACTTATTGCATGAAGAGCTATTTTTAGTCACTATCAGATGGATAAACCTTGCATGAATATATTTGGTTCCAACCATGCCATGTTATACCCAAGATCATGCCCAACTCATGCATGTTATGTTCTAGTTGTTCCACAAGTCCAAGATGCCAGAAATAGAAGAGATCGCCTCTTTTTACATGAGTATTTTTAGATATGCATGATTTTTTGAATTGAGTGTTCAAGTTTCAATAACTACATGTCTTTTATGAAATATTTTGTATAAATATGGGCAGACCACATTGCCCAATCTATATTTTTACTGTTAGTTATATTTTTTGCATTTTGAATGTATTTAATACAAGCTGTAACCTTTGGAGAGAAATAAAGTTAAAGTTTTGCCTTTCTTATCTTTGGAATCTCTATCTTGTGCAAAGTTATTTGATTTTCTATGGAATCTCTATCTTTTACTTTATTATTCAATAAAAGTCATATGTGGTGCTTTACCCTCTTGATAATATTGTTTGGAATAAAGATCCTTTCCCTTTTCTGAAGAATAGTTAAAATATTGTCTCTGATTTCCAAATTTGCATAAGTCTATTCTTAAAATAAATTTAATCTATTTTCTTCCCTATTATGTTTGTCAAGCAAGCATCTAGATCCACTATACAATATTTGGTGTAATCACCATACTTTTATTTTTCTACAAATTCTAATTTATTTAACCCTTTTCCCCATCAAAACCCTAGTTTCAATCCAAAAATAACTAAAGAATAAGATTTCCACAAGGCTATATTTTATCAATTTGCATCAGATTTTAGTGAAAGGAAGCCAGCATTCTCTAGATATTAAACTCAAATTTCCAAGGTCCCATGGCTTTGGAGGTTTTTCTATTGTATCATTAGGCACTTACACAACATGTTATATAATCAAGACAAGTGCAATCCTATGTGATAACAAAAGCATTTGGGATAGATTTTAAGAAACACCTCTTCCCAAACATTAAACTATAGTAGGTAATAGGGGTGGGAATCAACACTTACCATATCAATTAGCATACCCAACCTAGTAGAGATATCTTCTTCATAGCAGTCAAGTGGTGAATCCACTATCAGTTACATTCTTTAACTAGCATGGACACTTTGGTAGTATCCATGTGTTCATTTTCACCATCCATAAGATGTAGACAAGGTTCTTCCCAATTCAAGTACCTTCTATATTTATCATCAATAGATGAATTATGTGGAGAGTTGCATTGGATCATGTCATTTTAACCTCAACTCTCATTGGCTTCATTTATTCATTCAAGCCACCGTGTTCATGGTTACTCATATCATACTTGATTATGTTTATTGTTGAGGATATCGCATGATTTTTGTAGTATCATTGTATAGGTGGATTTAAAGAGTCCAAGTCTTTAGATGAAAAGATAACGACTTGGCTCAATTCCACTTTCTCCATCTCTAATGAAGAGATGGGGGTCAATTTTCTACTACCAAGTTATTGATCTTCTAGATTAAATTTGATAAATCTAGGAGCAACAACATATAATATGGATATTTTAGATGTATAGCATGTATTTTCTTCATTCATCTTCTCCAAATTTTTTTATCTCATCTTCAAGCTGACTGCAAGAAGTGTTTGATTCTTCCTCTTGTGGACACAACTCTTTGTTACTTGGATCTTCATGTGGGAACTCACCTGAAATGAATGTTGTTTCTTCATCATTAGACTCATCCTCATCATTACTCTTAGAGACATGCTTTTGACTACTTAATGGGACATTCTTGGTCAGCATGACTACCTCAGCGTTTGTCTCATTTCTACATATATATATTCCAAGTTGTGAACCTATAAATGTAGTCTCATAAGTCATCACATGCATTATTGCTTTAGCACCTCCTAAAATAAATGACACTTTATTAGTAAAATCACCAAAATACACCTAATTATGAGAGAGTAAAATTAACCAATTGATCAAAATTTGGACAATCATAATCATATGCATTAAAATCAATAACAAGTTTCTTATTTATGACAGGGAGGTTGGATTGATTATATGTCTGAGGCAATGCTTCACTATAAGGTGTAAATTGATTTGTAGGCTGACTTATAGGTAGGTAAGTTAGAGGATTTAGGGTGTAAACACCTAAATGTCTTGATGAGAAAAGTTAGTCAGCACCATAACCATGTGGCATAGTTTATTTTTCAATGATGAATACCTTTTGATAAGTGGATGCCAAAGATGTGAATGCATATGGGGTTCTAATAAGCATAAAAGTTAGGGGATCCAATGCTCTAAGATAAACCTCAATAGCCACCACCTTTTTTTGCAATAATGGGTCCTTTAACCTCTTATACAACTGATATAAATGAGTATTAAAGATCCTCATGGGATCATTTGGATCTCTATGTGAAATAAAAAAACTGATAGTACAAGGTATTAGGGTCAATAGGCACACTAAAATGATTAATAAATAGATATTCAAAGATGGCCCATGAAGTAATATGTCCATTTGACAAACCTAGGTGCCAATGGTAAGCATCTTCATCCATGGAATGGGGAAATAGGTGGCAAGCCACATATTCATGTTGGATCTAGATTTGGATGATAGCTTCTTTAAATGCATGAATGTGTTGTTTAGTAGTTTGAATCCCACCATGTGTATATTTTGAACATATTTTACTAGGATTATTAGGCAAGTCTTGAGTAGGACCTAAAACATACATAGGGTAGAAACTTCCACCCATCCAAAACAAGGCCATATATGGGATCAAAAGTAGGCAACAAAATCAAAATTAATCATAAATATCAAATAGTAATCAATGATAAACCTGAAATGCTCTACTCAGACCCTCCTTCTATCCTAGTCTATTGATGGTTCTTTTGGCACCCAACTTAGGTAGGTTGTAAATCCACCTAACCTCTCCTAAAAAGACACAAAATATTCCCAAAGTCTATTACTACCAAGTCTTGGCTTGTAGATTAACTCAATGGTTTATGTGTAATTGTCCCATTTCAAGGGGCCTATTTGGAATAAATTTAGATAAATGATAGGTAATGTTGATCTTGTGGATTCATTGTATAAAAAATAATTAGAATGGATTTATCATGAAAATACAACTGATGTAATAATTTTTCATTGCATACATGGATTCAACAATGCATTAACAACAATGATAAGGTTTGCAATCAAGATAAACATGGAAGCATAAATTGCCAATTTGAATCTAATCTACCTACTCTAACAAATTTATATAAAAAATAGCAAAAGAGAAGGGGAAATAAAAATATGTAAGCCTATTTTTTAGTGAGGATAAATATAATCTAAATGATTAGATGGCATCCATAAAATCAATTTATTAACCATATAGTATGCACGCAACCACAAATAAAGATGATGAAAGAGTCTGAGGTATTAAGGTATGAATAAATATGGATAAAATCACCATCTACATACACAGATAACGAACAAAAATCTTCAAAATATTTTAATTGATAGATATTTTCTAGAAAAATAATGTTTGGATCCATCATTTTTGGGTAAAGTATAAAAAAATTCTTCACAACAACATTACTCACAAGAAAAACTAATTAGGAAAGTAAGAAATTATAGGAAATAAGTGTTTGGTATTTTACTCTACTTTCTAATACTAATGAACTATCCCTTTCTAAGTATTATTGTTGGTCTTATATATATTTTCAATCCAATATCACCCACCTGTTAGGTGATTATAAACATTAACTAATAATCACCAACCAAGGCATGAATTTCATGTGTATTCATCTTTAAGATAACAACATCTCATTTGGATGCACCCTTTTCCATTAAATGTTGGTAACATGGTAGTATTGAAATAATGCATTATTCTAATTTACACATGTTCAAGTTGAATCTTGATCCTTTTGATGGATTACTATTGTATTAAATGTTGGGGAAAACTTTATCTATAAGCTATGAACACTCCTCTTGACAATTGATTGTATGCTTTATTGTGGTGATCATGCATGATTGAGACATTTATTTATCTTTTTTGTGATATTAGATTGATTTATCCTAATGTGCACATCATCATTTAACTCAAACTACTATCTGACACGCTTAGGATTCTATTTCCACAATCCTTCTTACAAAAGACAATAAGATATTCTATGACTGCACAAATTTGATTAGACTTATAGTCTAATTTCCATATCTTGACGGCCTAGATAGGAAAGATGGCCATCAAGTTTAGGATTTGATTCTTTTCATGGAGGTCCACATATCAGTCTTGGAAAGGTCTCTCCATTTTTCCATTTTTTATTGCTCAAAAAATACAACGTGTCCATTATATATCAGGGTCCTACTACATGGTAATTTTTTGTTAACTCACAGCTTTGTTGAGGGTCCAAATCATCATGACCTTCCTTTAACTAAGGTGCAGTGAGATCTTAACAGGTGGAAAGATACTGCTCACTTGGATCTCTGTATGTTCTTCTTGATGTTTGATGTGTTTTGACTACCCTAGAGCCCCGATATGTTTCCATGTGGCATCATCTTGAGCACTCACTTGATCTCTACTTCATCATACCACTTTGCTTGACCCAAGGGTGTAGAGAAGTAGGTCATTTCCATATAGTATCATCCCACTCACCCATAGGGTATACTACTTGTCAACCTTATACTGATTATCTTGAGTATCTAAGGAAATAGGTTTGCACCACATGTTTTCATCTTGGGCACCAGAGGATGTCTAGGTGAGCTCTTTGTCTAAAGTGCTCGAAAGAAGTGGAGATCCAAGATCATGGCAGGTGGCAACTTCTCCGTGAATCTGGGGCTAAAAAAGAAATAACTATTAGAATTTGAATAAAGTAGTCATTAGAACACAAAATTCATTAAAAAATATAAGGTAAAAGCTTGAAAAGAGAGTTAAAAAGCATATGAATATGGATGGATGAAAGGGGATTTTACCAACTACACAACTGAATTAGTTCATTTAAAAGATGAATGACTAAATCTCAAGATAGAAGCATATAAACAAAGTTAATTTATTCTATTTCGAAGAAAATCAACTAAGACTGAAGATAAAATAGAACAGACAATTATCTATTTACAACCAAAATAGAACAAAAATAAGCCAAAACTAGAGGGTAAAAATGCCTAATTGAATAACTCATTTTAGAACCTAGTCTACCAATTGAAACAAGTACAAAGACTAGGTTTAAGAAGAAAATTACATAAACCCTTAGTCTATTAATTTGAAAATGATCAAAAGATGGGCTAAATTATTTTTAAGGGAAGGATCAAAATGGAACCCTAAAACAATTTGGTAATCTGCCAAGTCTTAAGCATAATCTCAGGTTTGATGGTTTTGATGGGCCAAATGACTATCAAATTTAAGCTCATGCAGTGCTGACATGGATGCCAACATGTTGTGTAGTTGGAAATTCATGCCATGTGGCATTTTTTCATTCATCCAAGGCCTAATTTAGTGTCTACGTGAGTTGATGACCTCTACGATATTGATGACACTAAATCTTGACACTTATCAAGATCTTACTCATCTAGAACCTCACTTGAGACTTGAAAACATACGGACCATCCTAGGGAGCATAAAAATAAGATCATGTTAAATGGCATGATCCTGGGCATCTAGGAAGTGGATTATCAATCAAAAGTATACGACTGTCCCAGGGGCCCAACAAAATGAGATTATGCCATGTGGCATGATCCCATGCATCTAAAATATATTTGGTATGTCGATGAAACTAAGGGGCATGATGAAATAGGGAAGTTGTATTATACCATGCATCCTTATCCTTAGCATCCGAAAGATCAAATAAAAATGACTAAGTCTATAAGAGGCCTAGAGAAGTGAATGAGTGACAAGTGGCACCTCATTGCTTGTTTGGGAGCTTACGAGAAGGAAAGTGACCATTGGCGCATAGGGAAACCAAAAGAGCCATTAGATTTTGAATATGAATTTTGTCCAAAAATGACTAAGGCAAAAATAAAGGTAAAAGAAACAAGCATGTAAATAAAAAAAATCTTTTTGCCTAATTTAAATCCAAAACTAGTCCATCAAAAGATGAATGACTAAGTTTTAAAAGGAAAAAATGAAAATACTTAATCATTTCAACTAGATAAGGAGTAGATATAGACCAAAGCTAAAGAAAAGATCATGAAAATCCTAAAATAGTTTAGATAACTTGCACAAAATATAAGGCAAAATGGTCTAAAATAATGGAAATTTAATGTAGTTTAAAATAGGATCAGAAATAGACCAAGACTAATTAGTTTTAAGTAAGTTCAAAAAGTTATATTAATACAGACCTAATTGCCAAAACTCTTATAAACTAAGTGCACACAACAAACATTTTATGTTCAGGGTTAGTTCAAAAAGTAAACCCAATATAATATCAAGGCTACAACTTGTCAAGGACCTTTTGCAATCAGATAATGAATAAAATAGATCCAGACTTGATTAGTCTAGAAGGCCGGACTCCAAATAAAAAAGAGGTTTTATGATTTCGGTGATGAAATTAGGATGTGTTGTGCAAGCAACAACAAACCATACTAAGAATTATTTTTAATTCCATAAATGAGATAAATTTATGAAACTAATATTTTTTCTCAAAAAAATATCTAACATTGTTAAAAAACACCCAAAATAACCCCTAAAACCCCTATGTGTTGCAAACTTCTAAAAATTATTGAAATAACAAAAATTTGATGGAAGCTCCAAATGTTTTTTACAAGTTCACAAAAAAAACATATTTCCTCTTAAAATTATTTTCCTAACCCAAAAAATCGATGTAAGCCCCATTAAATCAAAAAAATGCCCAAAAATGGTCTTGAAACACCAAATATACCATTAAATGAAAACCAATAAAAATTTCAAAATACTCACAATTTTTTTTCAAATAATACCACTAACAAGATGACTTGAGACTTTTAAAAAAAAAATGAAAAATATATAAAAAGAGAGAAGAAATAAGGTTCCACCAAAAACTTGAAATTTATCCCTAAAAAAATGTTGAAGATTGTAATAAAATTGCTCTGATGCCATGTAAGAACTCTTAATATCATATGGGAATACTCTGAAGATCTCTAAATAGAAAATGCATGTATTAAATCAATAGAAAACAAGCTTAGATCTTTCATACATATTTTACATACATAAGAGATGTACATGATGCTCAAAATATGTATACATAGTACTTATCCACAAGCCTCACATCTAGTTAAATGCTTTCCAAATATCTCAAGAATAATAAGTACGAGTGAACAAGATGGATTTATTCATGCAAAAACCCTAGAAATCTTAGAAATAATTTGATTGGCTAGTGAAAATGTACTCACTCATGATGGGTTCGGTGAATTCCTTAAACCATGTTCCATGTTTAACCTCACATGACTTTTTTTCTAGTTCCCATTTAATTTACATATACCTAAGTTAGAATAAATTCACTAACCTAATTCAACATAAGTTTAAGGCGCAGATAACAATCTACACCAACACAAACCAAAGGGTATAATAAACTATTCATACAACCCTTCCATTGTTTATTGATTTGTCTTTAAAACATGTTTAAGATAGATTGGAATCTAATGGTAACCTAATATCAAGTTAATTTTGGTGAATAGTTATGCACCTCGCAGTTAGTTGGGGAGGTCATCAATGCACAGTAGTAGATTTGATTATGTGATTTTCAACATAGATCTACTTTGAACCATTTTTTTTGGCACTAGAACTATTAGCATACCAAAAGGACGAGATTGGCTTGATATTTCTTTGGTCAATAAGTTGTTAAATCTAACATAGAATCTCATTGGTCTCCAAAATGGATTTGTGATACACTGAATTATTTAAAAGTGGAGATATTGAAACCGAATCGATATGATGCTTTATTAGGCAATGTTTGGGAACATATTTTGGTTTGTTAAATACATCTTTAGTCAGGGTTTCATTGCCATGAATGTAAATTAACGTGCTTCCAAGGCTCACTTGGTCTGGGGCTCTTGTGCCTTTGAGTAGACTATGAACAACATTAATTTTTGTGCATGAGAAACTATTTTATAATATTGTTTAGCAGATACCAAAATAACTTTAATCTCGACTCCCAAATGTTAAAAATGTGGTTATTAACTCTAATAAACCAACAATGTAATGTTGAATATTTATTTTTTATTTTAAAATTCTATATCTATTTAAAATTTATGTTCTCGAATGTCGTAATAATTGTCAACTATTAAAATAATTTTTTATAAAATTAAAAAAAACCTAAATACCATTGAATGTTATAGATATTTGTATATTCATTTTAAATAAAATATACATAATATTATAAATAATAATATATTTATATTAAAATTTTCTTTTCTTCCTCAAAGGATCCATTTCATCAAAATTACAATTGATCATTTAAATCTGAATTAATAGAAAAAGTCCTACTAATGCCTTCGAATAATTAATAGTAAATATATTTTAATTTTTAAAATGAAGGTGGGATGTTTTAAAATAATAATAATGAGTGACGAACCGGTACGCGAGGAACAGGCGACGGAAACTTCCCACCGCCGTTTAGGGAAACGTCGCATCTTTTTTCGTTACTTTTGGCGGGGCCTTCTCCCCTCTGTTGACGGAAGCGGTGACGTCCTTCTTCTTATGTTATTATCAAACATTAAAGAAAAAAGGGGCCCACCCTTTTACAAATTCCAAAGAGAAACTTGTTTTGACTTCCTATTTATAAAAATTGAGAAGTGGTGTGCAGCCCTATTAAAGCCATGACGTAGAAATATCACGCAACATGTAAAAAGGATAGCATTAATGTTTACTTAAATGCGAACATGAGGCTCTTATTAGTCTCCAAGGGGGGAACTATTGTCTTCATTTCATCTTAGCCTCTTATTATTTTCTATTGTGTTGGCCAATCTCAATGCATCATTTTTCTATTGAAATATATACGAAGGTTTGGTAAAAAGGAAGTGCATATCTTTTAACGCACTCAATATAATATTATATTTTATGAGATGTTGATTCATTGAGCAAATTTTATGTTATTTCTGGTTTTTGGTAGATCGAGACAGTGTGCAAATGTCATTATAGTCTTCACGTTAATCAAGGCATAGTGGTTTTGGTTTTCGTGGCGCAGTGTGCATAGGGAGGTTGAACACCATATGACAGGGCAATAGCCATACCTTGACAACGAGGGCAAATTTAATAGACATATAGCAAGCTGGTGGTGCATCTGTTGCTAGCCGTTTAGCGTGCCACAAACGAATTCTTACCTCTGCCTGTATTCACCACGTCCAAGGTTCGAACCTCCCAAAGCAGTCTTTTCGTGCAACAGCGTTAACGTGGTTGCCATATCAAGTTATGTTCTGTTCTTTTCATTAAATCAGTGCAAGAGCAACACCTCCACCATTCTTTTTTTCTCAGTCGTTTCAACTCAAGTGGAACCACATTCCATTTCAATCAAGGATTTCTATGGACTCGGAGAGCCCCTCTACGCTTTCAACAAACTACAAATATGTGTTTATCTCTATGTCTGGACATGGCATATATATACTGTATATGTATTGTGGGCATTTTTCTTTTTGGGAGTGTGAGTTGCTTTGTACTGACCACTGTGGGCAACAAACCAGAGAGGAGGTTGTTTCTCTGTAAAAGCATGATGGTAAGAATAATAATTCTAAATTTAAATTTAACACTTCGTAGTCATGGTTTGATGATGAAACATTTAGAAAGCTCAGTGGACTTCCCCTGCTCAAAAAAAGACTCCTCTTAGGCTCCTTTGCTTGCTAACTGGGTTATCATTCATTTTTCGTTGTTATTTTTCAGCGTGTGCATTTTGTGATCATGGTCAACATTTTATGGTAGTTTTTTGCCTTTCACATGGTTGTACGGCATCAAAGTTTTTCATCCAATTTATTTTAGTTCTCCACGAAATTGTTGCTTACTTCTAAATTCTTCTTTAAACCCAAAATGTCATGTTTTCAGTTCTAAATTTTAGAAGGCTTTGTGCTCACTAGCTCTATCGGCCCTGCATTTCCCCTGTGGATAGATTCCTTTTTGATGCAAACTACCTATTCTTTACAGACTTTTACCCTTTAGCATGTTTTTTATTTTCATAATTATTTTGTTGGATAATGAACTCTAGTTTAGTCTATCTCAAAGTGGTGTGCCTCATTAATCACCCATGCAAACACAAGAAGTTTTTAGTTTGCACCCTCATTCACCATCTATGATCCACAAATTTAGTAAAGCACTTTTGGTTGGGGATATCAGGGATCCATGTAATAGCAAATCTCAACACCATGAAAGGCAAAATCAGTGCAATTATTAAGAGGGTCCAGATACAAATAGTCAATCAAGCAGGATTAACAGTAGTTGGCCACAGTTCAGAGCAAAATACATTTCTGTTTACATACAACTAGCTGCCACTCATAGCTTGTGCAAGCCAAAAAAGCTTAGTTTAACATACTCTATTTTAGAAGATGATTTTTTTTCTTACTAGGCGTGCCCACATAGGTTAGTGGCTTTAGAGATCTAGTCAAAAGGAAGCCCTGCAAGTACAATGGTATACAAATCATTTTAATGTCTTTTACCATTGTACTTATTGTAGAGTTGGCTCTTATGATAGGATAAAAATTCATTTTAGTGCCTAAAACACATTTTTAGATCTAGGAATGAGGTAAAACTATGAATAGCATCATATCCATCAAAGTCCCTGAGTCTGCAAAGCACACCACCTGTCAAACTATTCACCTGGGCAATGTCATTGTGTACTTAGATTGTGATCAATTTTTGATCTAATGAAGCTTGGGTTTTGGTTTTTTTCTTTTCGCTATGTAGCGAACCAAATTTACATGCAGAGGATTCTCTTTGGGCTTGCTGGGTGAGAAACAAGAGTTGATGGCAGCGGCATTGAAACCAGAGGAATGGACACAATCTAGCCCAATAATCTAGCAAATTGGCCTTTCTCTAGTAAAATAGGTTGTCATTGTTTGTTTTTTTTAATTTGTTCATTCTTGGCAGAGCCCAAACCGAACCTGCAGTCAAATGATTTTTTAATTTTTTAATGTAAAACTTAAAAAAAAACCAAGTAATTGTCATGGCAATGCATTGGGCAAGAAGGATTGCAAGCCAACAATTTTTCGATGCATTTCAGTGTTATTAGTGATTGGATCAAGATTGAAGCCATTAAAAACGTATCTATATTTAGGGGAAAGACAATGTATTTTCTGTGCAAGAGCAAAACAACAATAGGACCCATGTGGAGGTTTAGTGCAGGAATTATTGTCTAATGAAGAAGCCATGAAGAAGTTTCCCAAGGGTTTTGAGACCATGGTTGTCTCGTCTAACAAGGGTTCCATCAGGTTCATTGCTCAACCTGATTTTTGATCTTGATGTTTCAATTTTACAGTTTGTGTTTTGGGATTTACTATGGTTTGCATCTATGTTTTGTTATTAACGATTCGTTTGTAAATTTATTCCTTTTTATTTAAGCTAGGCTATGACTGTGGTCACAATTTTTCAAAAAAAATAGAAGAACAATATCTACTTTAAAGATAGTAAATCATAATACACTCTGTAACTAAGTTTGTAAATTTGGTAATATTTTAATATATTTGCTTGGTATGATTGTTTTGTTGTACAGCAAGACAGGTTGGATTAGGCAATGGTTGGGTTAGTGCAATCTCAAGAATGGATTTATTTGTTAATTAGTAAGATAGGGTTTTTTACGATCTAGTTTCCAGCTTGCAAAACTAAAGATTTTTTCGGTTTCCCAAAATGATAACTTTGCACGTGCATGCATTGATTTTAATATTTTGACCTAACAAAACCTAAGTTTCATGAATCAATAACATCCTCAAAACTAATCTCCCCTTCTTGCAGGGACTAGGCGCTCTACGCCCTTATTAGTCTACCATTAGAGATAATAGGAATTGTTTTTCTTAAATGTGGAATTTGTCTTTATTGATGATATTATTTTACATGTAGATTAAATATATGATTTTTGTTCAGAGTTGATTTTTAAGTTATTTAATAAATGGTATAAAATAATACTATTCCTTGAAATTTGGTTGGTTAGAGGATTTACATCTTATTGTAAGTTTCATATAGTTCTAGAGAGTGGATTTATTTATGTGCAGTCACAACCACATTAATTTTTAATGTAACAATTTTTTATGATTTTTTAAAAGCATGGTATCTTCCTTCTGTGTAGTGGTCCACTGCAAATATTTAAAACTTTCTATCAATTACAGGTCAGGCCTTAATCATCTACGACCAAAACAACATTTTTATAAAGAATAACCAGGCCTTCAGATTTGATCCAGAGGCCCACAAATGGCTCTATTTGGTTTCATCTTTGTTTCCAAAATCATGCGTGCATGATTATTTGGTGGATTCATCGGTGCCCTGGTGGATATAGACGATAGGTTGGCCCTCAAAATTTATGATTCTGACACCGACGCTTGGGAGCTCTTTACACCATTACCTGCAAATTTCTGGCCTTGAAATTCTCCAAGAGTAAGTTGATCTGATCAAAGTGTGGCTTCCAAGGATGGAGATGAAATCCCCCATTCTTAAGAAACTAGGGCTCGCCAATTGACAAATCAGAATAGAATTCTTTTGAGGTGAATGTGACCTGAAAAACCCTTTTAGCAAGATATTTACAACTTTGAACCTAAAGTCTATCCAAGAAACTTTAAAACAAGCTGTGAATGTAGCAATTACCAGCTAGATCAAAAAAAGTTCCCAATCAGAGCTATTTTTTCCAACATGCAAGATTCCTACTTGAGGAGCATAAATTCAGACCAAGAATTTTTTTTTTAAAGGGGAGACTGACACCATTCTTTGCTTGCAGAAGATAAGGGTGTGAGCCATGGGTGTTCGATTTGCTTTAAAATGGGGCCAGACTTGGCCAAATCAAACACTGAGAAGTTGGAAGGAGCAATAAAGGATGGAAAGGGGGTATTCGGCTCGGGGCTCGAGCCCATAATAGAATGTGAGGTATTTTGCCAAAGTTTAGAGGAATCCAAATCTTGGAGTAGGGGGAGGGATCCCTAGGGCCCTGAGTAGAACACCTATGGAGAGCATGGCCAATAAAAGGTGAGTGCTAGCACTTGAACCCATAACCTCTTCTACTAATGGAACAACCCATTGAATGAAATCTCCTATCATCATCCAAATGGTCTCTCATAATGTTGTTGCTCTAAAAGTGGTGGTTAGGCAGAGAAGTTCTTATGGTAAAGTGTTGGGCAAGAAACCAAGTTTGCTAGCTTGAATCACCACATATGTCAAATCCCATAACACTGGAGGATTTATTTGGGGCTTCTTGGTTGAAGGAGTGGAAGGAGAATGGGTCTCCCTAGAAGGCAAGACCAAGACCACCATGGGTGATGGCACTTACAAGGATTATCTTGAATGTAATATGATCCAAGCATATGGGTTGTTATCAAATATGATTTTAAATTTTAGGAACATTACATGTTCTTTCTTAAGTCACTTACATTATAACAAATGGGTATGTATTGTGTTGCTCCCCATTAGATAGGGTCCAATAAAATCAAAGTTTTTTGTTGTCCTCATGTTTTTATCATGTGGCTCAGTGTTGTTATTAGTTATGATTTTAAACTCTAGGAACATCATATGCTCTTTCTTAAATCGCTTACATTATAACAACCAGGCATGTGTTGTGTTGCCCACTATTAGATAACGTCCAATATTATCTATGTTCTCATGTTTTTAATAATATACTACTTTCTACAATATGTCATCCATCCAACCATTGGTATTTAGTAGAACATCAAAGTTACCCAATTTTCTCTTGTTTAAGAATATTACTCTTCTAGAATATTGTTTTCCATCCAACCAAGGAAGTTACAAAGGTGTAGTGTTTATGTTGATCAATCTAAAGCCAGAATAAAGACATGTATTCAATTTTGTTAAAAAAGCTAAATATTTCTATTAAGAAACGATAAATTTTATATTTGATCTCTTTTGAATCCATTTTTTATTACTAAAATTCTTTCACATAAGTGATAAATAGATACTTGTTATGTAAATTTTTAAGTACTCATTTTTCCTCAATTTAAAAATTGTGCACAATTTGTCACTTTTTGGAGCCCTACTCTTCTTCCTTAAATTGAAGAACTCATTTACAAAGAAACCCAAGAAAAAATAACAAATCCAAAGATAAATTAGTTTGACCACACATTGTACTTATTTCAATGTCAAGTTATCTTGAGTGATGCTTACATTTTGTATCAACTATCAGGGAAATGTCTGAGTTCACATTTTGAGATTCATCATTTGGGCATCAGTACTTATTTATTGAGCAAGAACATTTTATTTTGCCTTTCTTCCAAAATCTCGTCTTTGCATACCCCTGTATGGACTTGGCGCATGGCACCCTTATTTTAGTTATGCACTCTTAGATTTGTTGTCAAAATTTGAATCTAGAATTTCACATCTAAAGTTATTACGATTATTATATTAAAAATTAGAAATGATTTGAGATTATTGTTAGGAATTTACAAATGCTCTTGAATGGTGTTTATCACTTGTAAAATGATTCACCGTGCCTATTCACCTATTTCCACTCTTTCATCTCCTAGAAGTAATTATGTGCACTTCAACTCTTCTCATAAAATGAGTTGAATCTACTTAAGCTAAAGTGTTAATGAATTGGAATAAAGATGTCAATAAATAAAAATTGCATAATAACACCAACATGTGCACCAAAAATAATCCACACTAGAATGTTAATTACAAAATGATAAGTGCTTGAGCGAACATAATCACTTGTCTATTTATAGTCAATTTGAATTCAAACTTTTACAAAATTATCACACATGTTGACTTCCAATGGCTAGTAAAAGTAAAGATGAAAAGGGGCAGATGGGCCCATCCAACTAAAATTGGGACAAAAAAGCAAAGTTCCAAGACCGTACAAATGGTTCTAGAAAGTGTTAAGACTATATGACTAATCCTAACAAAGGACAAGGAAACTCAAAAATAGCTCATATTAATAGCATAAAAATAAAATAAATAAAGTTCTAGGCCATATAAGTCAATAGAGTGGTTAAATATTTTACCTAATTTAGACCAAATTATCCATACATAGACAAATGCACTAACATTCATCATAAAATTATACTAAATAAATTCTAAGGGGCCATTTTTTGGTGTTTACATTTTTATAAACTTTGAGATGTGTCCTTACCTATTGAGTATGAGGTGCAATGATCTCGTTAAATGACTTGAGAGAGTTAGATAAGAGTACTGGTTTATTTTCAAAAAGTTATGATTTTCCAAAAAATCGTAGAATAACTTTGGTCATTTCAAAGAAATTTAGAGCAAGTGTCTCACCATCGAACTTCAGTTAGGTGAATGCATTTAAAAGGATCTGAGCTTTTTGAAAAGGTATTATGATAAAAAATCAAAGAATACATAGAAAAGGTAGGCCTGTAAAAGTGGCAGCTACTTATTATTCACATTTCTTCTTCTAGTATATTTATTAGTCTTAGGAGTTATCATATTCATATGTTTATGCATGTTTAAAGGATATTATTAGTTTATTGGATTTAAATAGAACTCCTAGTGCATGCCTATGCATAATTGAGTGGACATTAAGATAGATTTATTGGATTTAAATTAGTTTACTATTATTATTTCCCTTTTAGATATAAAAACAAAGTTTTGCCCTATTTTAATTCAGAGTGGAGAGTCGATATCTCTTCCACATAGATTGTTTTCTTTTCAATAACCCTTATTATCATCAAATAAAGCTTTGTTATTTCTCATGCAAAATTATGTCAATTCATTATAGAAGAGTTTGGATTTATTATAGCACACTAATCATTAAATAATTGGTGTGTCATCCCCTGGACTGAATCCTCAATCTAGATCATCTAAGCACAAACTTCAAAATAAAGACACAAAAAAAAATACTACAAATTTGGGTCTCTTTGGGCACTGAGATGTTAAGACTTGGAACTTGCAAAACCATTTTAATTTTCTACACAAACATTGGTGAACCCAAAAATAGTAAATGTTGTTATTAAATAAGGGAATAAAATTATTTAAAAAGGAAAATAAGGGAAGCTATTGAAATTGATAAAAGACTTTCCAATTTAAATAGGGACAGTGGATTGGACATAGGAAGCTCATGGAGGCCTATTATGAATGTTCTAAAAAGAAGGAATGACAATTAGTAATCTTTTTCAATCTTGTTGGCTTATATATATATATATATATATATATATATTCCTTTTCTTTTAGAACCGACCAACCTATTGACAGATGTGTTGATTTATTTAAGGTTTGTTGTTGAGTTGTTTTATTCGTCGAAGCAATTTATTTCATTCTTTTCCCTAAATATGGATACACTTACTATATTCAAAATATTGGAATCATTAAATCAAAACATGGAGGAACCAAAAATCCCATCTCTAAAATTTTTACCTCATGGAAACTTAAAAATTCTTGTTGATGAAATACCTCATTTATTCAAGGTATACAGTGAAATCCCCATGGGCTATCCTATATTCAAAGAAAATAGAAATGTGGAGTGGAATTGGAACCATGTATGTCATTAAGTGACAGGTTTTGAAATCCAAAAGCAAATATGAGTCACTAGGCATTAGAAATTGAATTTATAAACCTAAAGTTATATGGCAATATGCCCTTAATCCCATATCATTACATTTTAATTTAAGTGCATTAAGACATGTAAAACATCAAAATAATGATAAAAAGTTCATGTAACATATAGAAACATGTATCTTAATAAGATATAATATTACCCCTATGGGGAAATGCCATGGAAAATCACATGTAACACCATCATATATCATGATTATCACCATTCTCCATGTGCCACTAGTCATCAAATAACATGATTGAATAAATATGAATGAATTATAAGAATGAATAGAGCTTTGAATACATCACACATTGTATTATTAGGAAAAAAAAATCATATCAAATATTACCATGTGGTGAAATGGAACAATGTGAAATAACAATATACTCAAAGTGATTTTTTTAATTTGACATATAAGAGAGCATTGGAAAATGAATTAAATGAAAATTACTTTGCACATGGATTTTTCCCCATAATATAATGTGAAAGTGAAGTAAAACTTACCTCAATCTTATCTTTTACCTTTGTGAATAAAATTTGAAAAGATTTTTACCATTGGAAGTTTAGGAGCATTTATTTCATATTGACTACACCATATGAGGGTCAGTGTTATGCCAAATGATGAGTCAAAAATAGTAAGTCATCATAACCCAAGCTTCTTCATTTTTTATACTTTTCATTTTTTTTTACATTTTTGGATATGGTAAAGAGGAGTAAATTGCCCCAATTTTAAGACTATGTAGTCATAACAAACACTATATTATACTAACATGTTATTGTACTATCCTTGAATAACTTTTTAGGGTCATGATATTAGAGTATATAGTCCTGGTAAAAAATTGTACAAATTTGACCTCAAATCAAAATTATGTATTTTTTATACCTCTAGCTACACAATGTGATTCTAAAAACATTTTTCATTAGCAAAAACACTTATTTTATCTTAATTTAATGTGGTGTGTGCCACCATATATGTATGGGATTAGTACCATGGTGTCGATCGAAATAAAGTGTAATAACTTTGGTTAGAGGAGGATGATTGGGCACATCTTGACATAGTTAGCCTTGGCCACATAGCGCATTATCCCATTGTATGCTTTGACTGTGCTATGCTTACTGTTGTGGTTGATCAGTAAAATACATGTTCCCTTATTTTTTGTTGATAGGGGAGATGAAAATAACCCTATAGGATGTATATCACATCCTTATGCTACCCATTAATTCATAACATGCTATCATGACATATCCCAAGGGGTGGATGAGGACAAGGCTAATAACTATTACCTTGGGATACTAGGGCATCCTTTTAATGGAGACAAACTAAATATCAAATGTATTTTATAGGTGGACACACCATGCATTCATAGATAAATCCTTATACAACTTAGCTCCATATTGGTGGTTGATACAAGGGGTGTGTTGATGATATGACCTTCATCACATACTTGAAGAGATGGAGAAAATGTGGATTATATATTCATGGGACATTGCATTTTCACCTAATTGTATTGGGACCTCTATATATGAGTATATGAGTCACATGGATGGGATATCATAGTAGTAACACTATTATAATATTGGGCCTACAAGCACTTGGTAGTGACTAGGCGTATTTGCCTACCCTTTGCTTCAGATGACCTAAAGAGATCATTGGCATTTAAAAAGTGGGTAAATAGATAGAAGATATGGTTGGACCATGATGCGTTAGATTGGTGAAGGATCATAGATAATCTAGGGGAGGATGATAAAAATTGGAGACGAGCATCCAAGTTGGATTAAAATATATTATGCAAATGTGATTGATAAGAAGAACCAAATGGTGGCAATGTTAGTACAAGAATTACCATGAGAAATTTAATTTGAGTGAGCATTAAGATAGCTCAGGATAAAACATGATGTGAAAATAATGTTCCTCTAACCATTATTATATGTAATTGGACATGTGAATTCCCGTAGAGGGATGAAGAGTCGATGGTACATTCCTTTGAAGAACATGCATTGAAAAATGGTGAGGAGGATGAGAGGCATTTGAACCCAAGGGTTGATGATGTAAGCCTACAAAGCCATGGAGGGCATGGCGGGTTGATGCTTTCCCATAAATATTATTCCCACCTAAGGGTGAGGGAAACTATGCACATGAACCTGAGGATATGAGAGAGTGAGGCTCAAAGGAGGCCAAAGTGGCTAATATTCACCACTTAGATAAAATTCTATATTTTTTTCCTTTTGAAAATGGTTAATTGGATCAACATATGCATTTGCCTATTTGCCCAAATTTTAATCCATTTTCTTTATTTATGCTTATAATCACCTTATATAATTTGTTCCTTCCTACTTTCAGACATGGTTTAGCCACTATTACTATGTGTTTATGGGTCCTGTCACTCTAAAACTATATGAAACATGTAATAATTTTTTTGAATAACCGTTTATAGTCTTAAGTAAAAAAAGTTATATTTTATATAAATATATTTTATAGTAAAAAATAAGCATATAGGGAAAATATTCAAAATAAATAATGATTAATCAATGTTGTGTATGCTTAGAATTAAAATTTAATTATATTTTAGAATTAAAAAAGATAACCATAACCATAAAAAATTGAATGCAACAGGTGAATGGGATTTAAGACTATCAATTATTGATGTGAAATTACTCTAATAGTGAAGGATGTATGGTTCTTAGATGAAGTTCAAAATGCTTGATGCTTCGATCATAATCTATTAGAGGATATTTGTCAATATGAAAGGTGTGGGTTTCAAAGGAGCATAGGAGGCAACCAAAATAAGTCTAACATTTTATAGAGAGCATATTCATTCAGGCATCTGGTGAGGGGTTGGTTTTGAGGGCATAAGTAAGTCTTGCATCATTAATATACATGGATACATAATTATAAAATTAAGCATTATGTCATAGTCTATGTTGAGTATGTTTGCCTTCCACATATTACAACTTCATTTCTTTTTTTATAGAGAACCATGCAAATTGAGATGAATGCATTATGCATCAATGGCCTAGTAGAGTAGATCATGAATAAAAGCACAGAATTTTTTTTTTGGAATTTGAAAAAAAATCCTCTTCTAATTTTTTTATAATGGCCATCCATTTAATATTTCTTGCAATTGTTTATAGGACCAAAGGATTGTGTGCTCATTATAGGCATAGTCGAGTTATAAGGGTGGTAGAGGTGTAGGGAACTTGATGATGATTGTAGGGTCATGTTGGTTATAATAATCCACATTATGTATACATTCTTAACATATCACTTGAAACCAAAATATATACCATAAAACTCATTTATAAGGTGTTCGTGGAGTTTGTATTTACACATACAAGTTACCGATTACATTGATTTAATGGATTTATACAACTAGGAAAATCATCCATTGTAATTGGAATAGATGTATGATGACTTTATCAACCTCAATCATCTCAAAAATGGGTATATCCTCTAATAAAATAAAATTACTTGTATCAAACATAATAATATATAGTAATTTTCAATGGTTTAGGATAGAGGCTATGTTAGAATTTATAATTTGAGAATTTCCATGGCTATTTCCATGTCAACCATTGTAATTGAAAAAAAAAGAGTACCCCCTTCAACTATCCCTCTCAAAATAATGCTTTGAAAATGATATTGAGATTATTAGTGTGTGGAAATTTGAGATTGAAATTGGCAAGTAGTCTCAAGAGTGAAGCATAACTCATAGATTGTTGCACCTATGAGTGGATAGTACTAAGAGACTTGAGTGGATTAGTGCATGTAAACAACATGTTATGTTTTATTAGTTTTTAATATTTTTGGCTTAAGATAATAAGTACAATATATCTCATAAAAATCCATTTTCAATTATTCAAGTTATTTCCATAGGAATGTAAAGGGATGAACCCTGTTAATTCAAGAGGTAGAGAAGGGAACTTAAATTTGGGGTCAACATGTGTATAATATTTTAAAATATGATGACAATTAGGCTATGGCCCAAACAAGATCTCCAAGGCCTTTTCAATAAATATATATTTTTCATATCCTACAATAATTGCAATCTAGGAGGGGCATGAGAGCCTAGGTACCCTTTATCAATTGGCACAAGTGTCAAATCTAAACTTGTTAAATAATATCATTAATGTAAGTCTAAAAGATTTGAAGATATGTAGAATTTTTTTTAAACAAGGATAAATATGTGTAAATTGCTAATTTTAAACAATCCATGTGCTATGTGAGTGATGTTTAATCATGAAATTCATAAATGCCATGAAATCACTATAAATGGTCATAGCAGGTTATGTGATATAAGGAAGGGTGTTTATGAATAATCCCTTGCCTCTCATCATTTACTATTTAGTCATGTCATTTATTATTATTATTTTAAAATCCACATTTTAAAAAAATTTCTAGCCACATTATTTTGAGGGAGATGACGCATCACATGTGATTTAGAAGTTCATGTGCAAAAAATGCATGTCATACCTTTAATTCCATAACTTCAATAGTAAAATTTTATTGTGTAAATTAATAAGGGACACATAATCATTGGATATTGTTAATTTGAAAGCATTGCATCTAGATAAATATAGAGAAATTAATAAAATGATTGGGGGATATGGAATAAACTCAATGAGGAATAAAGAGTGGAAATCTAAGACATGAAATGACTTTGTTTATGCATGTGTAATTACCTTAAAAATTATAAAAATTAATATTAGATCCTAAAAAATTACATTGTAATTAGATGAATTTATTGCGCTTATGGTCATAACAATGAAATATATGAATTTATATCTATATGAGATGACATAAACTTGGTATTGGGGTTTAGAATTTTTTATTTTTCAAGTTTTTAATATGAAAATCAGGTTCTAGAGATGATAAATAATCCTCACTACTTGTATCACATGATAATTTTGCATGGTATTTAACTTCTAGCTTTCATCATGGGACAAGAAATTACATGTCAAATAGTGTTGCCTATGATCATCAATGCATAAAAGGATAGGTAAATATTCATGTGAATGACCAAGATTCACCTATTCACACTCAATTATCAACTAGGAAATATTTGAAATTTAAGTACAACATAAAACTATGCATAGTGAAGGGTTCCAAACACCAAGTTCAATGTTACAAAGGTTTTGCAATCACTTACTATAATTTTAAATCACCTGGTAAATATTTTTACAAATGGTTGAATCAACCTCATCTAGCTAAAAATTAACTACCATAGAGATAAAGTGGGTGTATATTGTAATGTGAAATTATCCTTTGCAAGAAATGGAATAAATTATTCATCCATATCTTGTTTAGTTGTGTGAAGTTACAGATGTATATGTAAGATTTTTTCCTAGCCAAGAACTTTGGGATTAAGACCATATAATGATGTCATCACTTTTGAGGTCTACCTTCTCATCCTCCCTCAAGGATTCCTTCTTGGTAGAAAAACTCAACTATAACTACCAATAATTAATTGTTTTTCCACCTTTCTTGTATTCGAATGCCAACTTGGCCTGAGGTCAACTACCTCATCATCCACCTCCACTACTTCATAACTCCTTATCACATCTTTCATCAGCCAAAACACCTACCATTTTCCCTTATAATTTTTTTTTATAGTTCTTGAGTCTACATGGCTACTTGTCTTGATCTTATTGTTTTATCATGTTTCACGTGTCAGCAAGGTTTTTTTGATCTGTGCTTGTCTTTATGGATTTTCATCATGGGCACACATGTATATTATGGGTTTTGGATTGTGTGCACCACTTTTTAATTATTAGTGTTGAAATTATCTATTATGTGCTTACATGAATTAGTCTTAGACTTAGCCAATTTTGGGGGTCAGCATCACACCACACTATACTAATTATTCATCCCCAAATAATGATTTCACTTTCTAATTAACTTATGTAATTCAGTTATCCTCAAAGTCTTACCATAAGTAGCTACTTCATATGGATATACATTTTTATATAAGCCTCTTATGTGTAGCTCCTCATGAGACACTTTTTAGTATTTTTGGCATCAAGTGGAACCTTGTGCACCCTCCAAAGATTCATCCCCACCTCAACCCTAGGTGTTTCACTCTTATGGTTCTCTTTTTGGCCTCTTTATTAGGGCTAGTCACATTGGGATGGGTGCATTCATTCAATACATTCTCTCTACCAATAGGTTTGAAAAAATCATGTGGCTTCACCTTGTCCTCTGCATTCTAAAGAACATGGTCCTATTTTAATTTATTACTAATTTTCCTTCAAGACAACATGAATTTATTATGATTAGGAGTATGTCTAGTGTCCTCAAGTCCAATTCACCTGATGAATCCTCCCACCAGCTCATCTTAGGAACTTATGTGCCCTTTCTTCGCCTTCCTCCCTTTTCTTTATGAGAACTTACAAAATAGCCTCTATCACCCATAATCTTTTTTGTTGCACAAAAATCCATGCTCTTCAGATCTAGATGAGTGAAATTCATCTAATTTATTTCCATTATTGGTAAGTCATGATGGTTTTTAAGTGAAATTGAGAAGCGTAAGGGACATATCTAAGCTTCCCTACCCTAATGAACATGGTCGTAACTACTTCTAAACTAGAGACTAGCCTAACAAACTATTCTTATATATGGTAGTGTGGGGTCCTACCATCCCCTCACTTTTCCTTACCACTATATCCATTCATTGAATTATTTTCATCCTCCAGGTACACCAATCTATAGGTTTTTATTGGAATTATGATGATACCAATTATAATTGCAATAAAAATGCACTCACCAATATCCAATGACTTCATATTATTCTCTAGTGTATCTTCATGCATGGGTCTCCTTTGATATCCTTACACCTTCTCTTGCACTTCTCAACCTATACCCATCTACATTGATGGAGGTCATTAACTCCTACATAATCCATCATCCATTTGAATGTTTCACTCAGCTGATAGGCTCCTTCATTCCACTCCTATTGCATGTAGGTCCTTGATCTTCCTTTGATCTCCCAAGGGAAATGGGACTCAACTTCTCATTGCCAATTTTATTAAACTCAAACCACATGAAAAGGACAGTGTGATGTATTCACCTCTCTGACTTTGGTTTCTTCTATCCATAATGTTTAGATACCAAACCCTTTATCTTATTTCCTCCTTCCTCTAAACTTACTGACTTATTCTACTATCCTCAATCTAATGCCTCTCAAAGCTACATTTATTTTCTCAGTGGAATTCTTCAATTTCACTCCTTAATTTGGTAATTTTTACTATGGGCCATCTTCCCATATTTATAAGTGTGAAATGGTTACCTACTAATCTGATTGATTGGTTAATAGTTATTTATTTAACACCCTCACTACCTATTTTTGCCTATGTTACATACAGTAGCTTATCCAAATCATGCCTTAAATTTATTTTTAAAAATATGATAGGTGGCATATATTTTACATGTCTCTATCCTTAGCATGCTTGTCCTTTCTTAGTTGAGTCACTTCTCACACCACTCAACTCTGGCATCAATTAATATATATCAAGCCTAATATCTATCATCACTTCTTATAATTTGGTCTAATCATATCCTTCATTCACTTTAGCCAAATGTTTGACTGACCATTCTTTAATTTTTTTACACATACTTAACACAAGTCTCTTTATTTCCTACTCTTGACTTGGTCAACATGCCAACTTTTCCCACATGTTTTTTCTTTATGCACGTTGTTTCTCATCACCTCCTATAACGCACTTATTTCCTTCCCTTGATTTCTTAAGATAGATGTCATACTTATAATTTTATTGGTGACATCTCCTACCCCACACAAAAATGTATGATTAGTCCTCCAATGAATGGTTATTTTGAAATCCTCAATCTGAGTGCCTATATAAACTACCTCTTTTTGGTGGCACAAGAATGCCTTTTTGATTTTGTAATGCTCCAAACCTCACCATAGATATTGAGTCTGGTGGATATGAATTTTTGAATAAACCCCTTGCTCGAATCACCTAGATGGATATTAAGAGGTGAGCATGTATTATTACCTCTTACACATAGATCATACTCTACTCTACCAAGCAAAACTGAAATAAAATGGTTAAAACAACATTATTACTTTTGTCACCAAATATTGTACCCTAGAAGAGGGTGTTCAATCCTCTTCCAATTTTTTCAAACATGGGAATACTTCCATCTATGTGGGTGTACCTATGGTGGAAGTAGACCTCTAGGTTTAAGGGCTAGCTCCCTGAATATGCTTTGAAGTGCTTTTCAACTAACCAACTAGATGCTTGTCAAAAAAGATTTAGAAGTTTGCATGAAATGCAACCAATCTAAGGGGATGATAAAACAAGATGATTTACTTATGACCATTATACTTCTTACACTAAGAAACAAGCCATACAAACTAGCTTCCAAGTCCTAAAAGATTCTAACATGAGTGTTTTAATATGGAGGTGAGGTGCATAAAGGCTATCCAAGGTAAGTGAACCATAGGCTAGTTTTAGACACTAAGTATCATTGTATGCTTAAAATACCCATACACTTGACAACACTTCATATGACCTACTAGAAAAGGAACTCTTGCATAAACATGAGACGATAAGGGAAGCAAGGATAGAAGATTATCACTTAACCTCACCATACATCACTTTTCACACTTAGACAAATGTTCATGAACTAAAAATAAGACTTGAATTTATTTTTCAAAGGCAAAATACAATGTCATTATAGAAAGGCTTCACCATACATGGAGTGAAATTAACTTACAAGATCCAAAATGGCTACTAATTAAAGAATTTGAGATAGATGAGAAGAGAATGAAGTTTAAGAATCACTAGGACATGTGTCATGTTGAGAAAAGGAGTTATAAATGTAGGAGATAAGAATATGGAAAATATCATGCAATTTTTGAAAGGAAAAATGTTCCTCTAAGACATGAAAATCATAAAAAGTGGCGTAGAACTCCTTTTCCTTGCTCAAAAAATTGCCTTCATCATTTAGACTTATTGTAACATCCACAATAGACTAGGGATATATGTGATGATTGAAATTAGGGGGATGGATTTTATACATGCTCCACCATGCATTATTTTCATCCCTAATCATCATTATTCTTTTGCATACGAGTCATCACTACCTGCAGTCCAAATAACTCTTCTTTCACTCCCCCCTCACACTTGGCACAAAAGTTGCATTCAATTTTCTAATCTGGTCCATATAAGGAAGTGAAATACACTTGGAAAGACCCTTATTTTCCTTATATTCCTTAGGTATACCTTAAAAGGCCATCCATTTGAATATTTCACTCTCTCACTAGCTTACTCACTATGCCATCCTGGATTGGCTGAAGTGAAGGCACTTACAGAAGAACTTAGGAGTTTTTTTGAAGCATGAAATTATTATGGTGAGTTATTTTAAGTCTCAATACTTTTCCAAAATTTTATTTCACCTCCTAAAACTTTTCCATACCTAAATAACATCAAAAATAGTCATAAAAACCTCATTTTCCCCATGTTTATACAAGTAGGGAACACCTCAAGTTGATGGGGAGGAGACCTAGAGAGCCCTCTATAACCTCCAACCATTTACCAAGCCTTTCCATGCCATTTGGGTACATCTCCTATTCAATCTTCCTAATTGGATCACTTTCAAGGGTTTTAGAGGGTTTTGAATAGTTTTGACCTTTAGTGATTGTTCATAAAGGTTTGACATTCAAACCCTGAACTAGTTTTTCAAAAATCAAGATAAGGACCTTATATAACATATCCCACCTCTTTAGGCTCTCATGCAAAGGCTCCAAATAGATGTGAGCTTCCAAATCTATCTACTCAAGCTCTTTTCCTTTTTTACATAGGCCTAATTTGGATTTGAGATAAAATGAGGTTTCCCTATGATGTCCCATGCACTTCAAAAGTCTGAACATACCTCATATCTCTCTAAATAGGTATCCCAATGCTTTGCTAGGTATCTATTAGGCCTAGCCTAGGCCTAATGTATGTTGACTACATCCTTATGAGTTTAGATCATCATGTTGGTCCCAAACCTCTACGCATTGGTTTTTTATGTTTCATATTTTACACATCTCATGATACCTTTGTGAGAGGTCTCTATCAATCTTAAACTCACCCTTACCTTCCTTTTTCAAAATATATAGGCTTTGTGTTCCTTGGAGTACCCTCTATCTGAGACAAAATAGAGGGTATATCTTCTATCTTCTTTGGCATCTTGGATATATGGGGAGTTTAATCTAGTTATGAAGGTGATCTACACAAATTTCCAAAGTTATCTCACATTTACAAACCTTCTAACTCTTCCAAACATCAAAACAAACTTCTAGACTAGTTAACTATGTATGAATATAGACATAGCTATAGGTTGTATTGTTGGAGTATCTTATTCCCTTGTTTGAATTCTATGGGAATCATGAAAAGTCCCAATCAATTGTGAGGATCTTAAACCATTCCTAACATTCATGTTCCATTATAAACTTAAGGTGCCTTCACCTTTCCTTGACTAGGCAAACTGACTGTGCAGGGTTACAAACATGGACTGTAGTGTGCTTGAAACCCACCGTATGATTTATGGCCTATATTGAAAATATAATTAGTATAAAATTATCATATTTAATTTATTCATAACCATTCCAAACTTTTCACCATCCATACTGGATCCTTCGCTACATACCTTACTCAACTCAAACCTAAATATGTTTTACCTACAAATAGGGTCCTACTTGTAGGTAAAAAATTGTGCTTGGCATTCTATCTATGTTATAATACCTCCTTTGGATATTTTATATCACTTAAAATTGGTTTTAAATCAAACCAATTTACTTATAGTCCTACCAATGTCTGACTCACTTGTTTTCACATATTGTCACACTACAGTCAAACTGTAGCTAACTATTTTGTGACCAAATGGAACCTATAGGTGATGGTCTACACCTAATAATAAATGTGGGAATATTTTATCATATGTTGAGTATCATGATGTATTTTTTATTCACAAATATACCCTTATATAATGACTAGGATTTCATTACATCTTAATATATTGAGAGCTATTTGAACATGCAACACTACAAAGAATACTTCACATTCTACAGTGTAAAAATGTATGAAATGGGAAACTTATATCATCATGATATTATAAAAAAATGACCATTTATAAAACCAAACCACTTATTTTACACTTGGGTGCAAAATGAAAACCCCAGACCAGTTAGCATTTCAGAATACCTCATCATGAAAATGTTACAAGAATGACTAAGTCTTTGTTTGGATAGATTAAGGTAATTGGTATCTGAACTCTCTTTCATATGTGGGCATGAATCACCAAGTCCATATACAAATAAAAATATTCCATATGGAAAACTAGGACGTTATTCAACCTATACATACTTTGATGAGGATTCAAGCAGGTTCCACAACTATATTATTGTCTTGCTCAGTTTCTGTGTAAACCTGTAAGTGACACTTATAGGTGTGACATAGGAAGTGAAAGTATATTTCAAATAATGCATAGTGTATAGGCATTTGATAAATTATAGTCCTTTTTAATGTATTTAAATGTATATTTTTAACCTTTAGGGATTGAAGACTAACCAAATATGTATTTTCCAACATGGTCATCTTCATGAAGTGTACCTAAAGGTGAATGCAATAGTAGACAAGGGCATTTGGAAAGAAGTATATATTATGTGCATGTAGCATGACCTTACCAAAAATATTAGACCTTTTAAATATCTCTTATGGATCTTTAAATCTTATGTAAACTTCAAATAAGGTCAAAATTCTTCTTTCCAACATTTTCCAACATGACTATTTTGCTATGAGGTACCTATAGATACACTTGCAATGTTGTAAATTTGGAAATGAAGGTGAAACATGGGTAATATGCATGTAAAATGATCTTGTGATCAGTATTATACATATTTCAAGTCTTCAAATAGATATTTCATCCTTGGAATACTCTAAACAAGTCAAATACCTCATATTGATGTGTTAAAACTCTTGTAGATGTTCATTTCAATGGGCTGACTGTGTATGTATATATAAATGACTATCCCAGTCCTTATTGTGATATTTTAGAGGATATAAATTTATTTTTCATGCTTATAATAAGGTATAAAACTCCCTAAAATCTTCAAATACCTCCCATGATGTTTTCAAACCTTACGACACCATGACTGTAGTGAAAGATTGCAAGGAGTTGTCTGTGTGACCCATGTGACTATGTGTTTGATCAATGCATGAACTTGTAAGAAAAATAATGGAATAAGGTGATTAATATGGAATGATAAACATGAAGTACATCATATCACATTCATAAGATACCCTTTTAGAGAGCCAAACCTTCTACAAGTAGTGAAACCTGACTGCAACTTCCATTTATGACATCTTCCTGCAATTTGAACTAATTAGCTCATGAAATAATATTAAAACATGGAACCAATCATGGGAAACATGATAGGAGATATTAAAAATCCTATGTAATAAATATCAACAATTATATTGTAAAGAACTATCCAAATAGAGGCAAAACCTACAGGGTGTGGCAAATAATAAACAAAAAAGTATAGTCAACTTGTTAAGGATGGTTCATAAATTATATGAAGAAAATACTTGAAATAAAAACATTAATTTTGATATTAATAAGTTTAATATCACCCCTTAAAGGCATTTTACTTGTAATTTATTCTATTGGTCGTACTAACCAAAAACCTGTTGATCAATTTTGCATGTCTATAAGAGATATGAAGGAGCAGAATGATTTTGGACCTTTTTTAGCACTTAAAAAGATGATAAAAATTTGATATGAGTTCAATTAATTTTAATATACACTTAATAATCTTTCCACATGTGACACCTTCTTTTAGAGGTTGTACAAATTCCAAAACTGCCCAAACTACCACTTTTTTTCTTGTTTCAACAATGTACTTGCAAGTTTTAGTTAGGGACTGACATATCTGACATATATCTGACCCATAAACATTGATTAAGACTTTTTAACACTTATATTTATTTAATAACCATATCACTTGTATTTAATGCTCTAAAATGACCCCAAAATGACTCAAATGACATAATGACTAAACTAGACCATGACGAAGGCTGGAAACATATGAAATGACATAAAATGGACTATAACACACCCTATGCCATTATAATTTACCCCTATGTCAAGGTTTTAATTATATGGGGTTCACCCATTTTGAATTTTGATCAAAATGGTCAATAATTACATCTTGGTAATAAATGCTTGATTCCTATATATTCTTGGGTCTCTACAGACCCAAGTCAGCTAAAGTTGATAGCTCTTGAGATGCTAGGGAACTATGAGACCAATGAATCTATGCTACCAGGTAGATGCCAGAACATATAAAAAATCTTGGTCAACCCATTATATTTAAGTCATCTTGCTAGTCTCAACAGTGTTTGGAGGCCCACTTTTGCTTATATGGGGCAGGGCACCCTTTTCCTCTTGGGCACGTGTGGTGAATTATGCATGTATGTTGTGATTCTGATGGATGGGATGAAAAAATGCACTATTTTGGTCAGTGCAATTGGAATCACCTTTCCTTATCATATATACAATCATGGTGGGACTTATTTTCAAGGTTTTATTTTATTGTTAGGGGTTCTTGTCCCATCTATTCCATATCTATGATTGCCCATTATTGATAGTTCACTATGAGCCTTAACAAGCTTAGACTAGGAATCAAGATATAAGTTGAAGCACACCATAATGCACACCCTGCCATCTTATTTATAATATTATTATACCCAAGGGTCATATGTGGTTCCTTTTATCCCCAAGGTATATCATCTACCATTTTTATCTACAAAAATACCATCACAAGGTTTCATGTTCCTCACTCTCCTCATTGTGATATCCTAAACCTAATCACATTCGTCCATTAAGTTTAGGGGAGTTACTATTCTTTGGCACTCATTTTCACCCATTATGGACCTCTCAAGATAATCATCACATCTTATGGTTAAGACAATATATCCTTTCTCTGTACACTTAGACTTATACCTAAATCCTTTCTTTCCTTTTATGGGCCAATTGGAGCTGATTATGTAGAGTTTGGATGAAATTTAGGGCCTCCTTTAGCATATTTGTCTGTCACATAATACTAGAGTGATTATCCATGGTTTCATGGGACATGGATGGTTGATTAGGGAACATATGTCAATCTACATGGGTTCTATACATGTCAGGGTCTATATCATACACCTATCCTTCTTATTACACATAGAAGTCCATCAACTGACATTGTGGGCACAATGTATCATCAAACTTCCTTTCCTAGATTCCCTTGGCCTATAAGCTTGGCATAAAGGATAAGGCATTCCTCAAGCTTGTGTTCCCTCTTATAATAGTCATAAACATAATAGATATGGTAGTCATGCTGGAAATAGTCTAGTGTTTCACACATGAAACATGAGCATGGTGGAAACCACCATCCTCCACATCCTCTTATCAAGCTAGTGTTTCTTGTTTGTTGTCAGTTGGTGTTACATTGTAATGCACTTCCAATGTATTATTGATAAGGGTACCCACCATGATCCTAACTCATTGATCTATTTATCCTCTTCCATATTTGGATGCATGAGCACCTATGCGCATCACATTCATCCTATATGTAGTCATCACCCTAAACCTGGTTATTTTCCTAGCCAAAATCAGTTGAAGCATTATTTCAATCATTTTAATATGTTTTTCTAATCTTAAGTTAACCTATGTGTCCATAGTAACAACAACTTCATTTTTGAGCACATCTTCCAGTGTTTATATGGGTTTAGTGAGCATTCTCATGGAGATGGTACACAAAATCAGCATAATAAATCCATTGACAAACCATTGGGCATGTTGTATTGGGTGAAGATTATACAAGAGCTTAAATACCAAAGTCTTAAATTGAGCATCATATTCATATACATTTTTTGTAATCTCTTGTATGATGTTTTTGAATGGGGTAATACTCTATTGTTCTTACTATGAATTTCAAATTTCCTTATAAATTTAGCTTTGAGTAAATCATAGTCTACAATTGCTTGTGCAGGGTCTAACTTCTGGTACCATGTATGTGTACGATATCATAAAGTGGTAATAAACTAATGAACCTTCTAATTTGCTTGAGTGATCCCTTTATCTTTCCAAATGAATTTGCATTTATGCACATGTTTTTTAACATTTTACACTTGAAAATATCCAAGAAGACTCAAATCCATGGCATTGTGAATTTATTGTGTATGTGCAGGTGAAACTAATGCCTGGGTGACCTATTGAACTAACACAGTTGGATCCTATACTAAAGGGGTATTCCTCAAGGGGTACTCCTAGTTTAGTCTCCCCATACATGTGGTAAATCCATACCACTTCCTTCCATATCTGATCTCATATCAAGCATTCTTGGTTGGTGTAATGCTCATACTAGTTATGTTGTTAATGGTATATGCAATGGATTATGAAACACATATTTAAATGGAGTTATTTCTCTTTATTGGTTAGTAGATCCTCCCACTACCTCTACACTTAGTGGATCCTATAATTATTTCTCAAATTCATCTTATTTTGAAATAGATTCATGAGCATGTACATAAAGTAAGGTTACATCAGGTACTTCTTCAATAGCCTCTTGTTATATATTTAATCCTCTGGGTGCTTTATTTCCTTCCTTTAGATTCTAACCTAATTTCATAACACAATTGTATTCTTCCCTAAAGTACATTTCCTATGTACAAAATTCATCATCATTCCCTTCTTATCCTTTTCAATTCCTTATGACATCTCCTTATTTAGACTCCCCCCTTTCCCTAGAGTCCTGCTTAGCCATCACTATCCACTAAGTCTCATTATATAGGTGCTTCTTGAGTTCTCATTCATATGGTATCTCCATACTAAATATTGACCTACCTATTATTTATTGATCATATTCCTTCATCCTTATGATCTGCATGTCCTACATGTGCATGACTCTTATCTATCCATTACCAAATTTCTTGTGTACTTTTCACTTTTTATCAAAATAATGAAACTTGACCAGTCTCGACAATGAAACCAAAATGTTTCACATCTATTCAATCTTGTATCATAGTAGTTGATCCACACTTCACATCATTTCTAGAATCATCTCCTACATTTGCATATCACACAAGGATGATAGCTTTACATGTTCACCTAAGGCTCATAGAGAGGGGAGTTGGGGTTGGTTGGGGTTAATTTTGTGCAATGGGAATCATGTGGGATTAGGGGAAGGGAAGATTTATCTAAGCACATAGTTGATAATACCACCATACATTCACTTATTAGATTGAATATTATTTCATTCATAAAACTAACAAGTGAATTTATACAACACTTTTTAATATTATGTTCAACACTTCATATGCTCCTGAACATTACAAATTGTTATTATATCTACCCACAACCCTTCCTTTCCTAATTACAATCTCTTGGTAATTGTATTAGCAACCCTCCTAACTATCCATCTTTTTCCCTTTTCCCTCTTTGATCTCCCTTATTTTTTTATTCCCCTCATCCCTTAGTCCCTTTTAATCCCTACCTTCTTATTCTCCTTCAGGGATTCCTTATTGGGTAGGAAACTCAACTGAAACTACCGGTAGTTAATGCAATTACCTCCTTTCCCTTATTTGAATGTCATCTTGGCCTGAGGCTAGCTACCTCATTGTCTATTATTACTACTTCATAATTCCTTATCAATATATTTCATCAGCTAACACACCTATCCTTTCCCCCCATAATTCCCATTTTAATTCTTAGGTCTACTAGGATACTTGTTTGGATCATGTCTATTTATCATGTTCCATATAGTGGCATGGTTCTAGCGATTTATGTTTTTCTCACTGGCATTTTATCCTGGGCATGTGTGCAGGTTATGCATTTGGATTACATGTGCCACTTTCAGCTATTGATGCTAACTTCACCTATTGCATGCATTAGCCTTGAACTTAGTTGATTTTGTGGGTCAACACTCCCTATCCCTATCAATATTCTAACTATGGAATTTAGATGTCCTTACTTGGGTAACTAGCATAAGAAATTTACCCAATGATAATGTTTCTGTCTCTTTCAAAGATAATTATGAATGAATATATTTGAAGGGGTAAATTTATAAATTTGAGAATTTTTTTTTGAAAAAATATTTACTGTAACAATACTACTAGGTTTTACTGAAATATTGTAATAATATTTTTAAATTAAATACACATATTCAACGTATAGATTTCACCATGAGAAATCCTAACTAGTGATATTTAACTAACTGCATTAATTTAGTTAACCCTAAAGGTTATAACTAATCCACTTAGCTAAGGGTCACCATGAACAAACATCAAAATCATGAACAATAGTGAATAATCATAAATACTACATCTCAACATAAATGATATAGTAAAAATTCAGTGACAATTGATACAATATTACAGACTCTGTTGTATAACTACAATGCATAAATATTACAATTTTCAACAATAAATAAAATATCTCAAATGATAAAACATGATACAAAGCTCTTCTGAGCATATTATCCATGATTCAAATATCAATATGTAATCTCAAGTATAATACTCTAGTTAAGAAGGAAAACACCATCTGATCATTTTTCCACACCAACCAAAGACCATAGATCCCCAACACTATCTCCCAAATAAGGGGATGGTCTTCCCTTTATGGATGGGTAGATAATGATGATATAGAAATCCAAAGTAACAAATCAGAACCCATGTGTTGAATATGTATAATACATAATGTTCACCATAAAGAAATACATTCTAATATGATATCACATAAAATATGAAAACTATATCTATATATGAAATGAGAATGTTTATCAAACATTAATTTGGCCAAATTTTTCAATAATAAATGATCTTTAGGATTAGTCAAATTCATACACACCACTTGATCAAATTACCCTTAATATTGCAATGATGGTGTTGTTTCTCTACGTTTTTTGCTAATTACATTCAAAAGAAGAAGAAACTAAAGTTAATGGTCAGGGGTTTGTACATTACCCGGATTAAGTTGCACACCATATCCAAGCATTGTAGGAGCTCCTCTTTGGCTGTGGAGGAAGACACCTGTAGATAAGAAAGAAACTCAAACAAAGAGAATGTTAGATAAGATATGGTGGACTGCCAAGCAACGCTTAGTCCCAGAAGCATAAAGCTCCATGAGGGATGACAATCCACTATTTGACAAAAAGAGTGTTGTATGAAAAAAAATAATGAAAGACTAAGAAAGAGAAAGTAGACAACGCGTACCTATTCTCTTCAATCAGTCTACCACAGTCGTTGACGTCGGTAGACCTACCGGTGTCGGTTGGTTAATATGCCGACGTCGGTTATGTTACCGATGTCGGTAGGGGCAGTGGGCCTTAGACGGGTTTTAGGATATGTCTGTGGTTGACAGAGGAGTCTGGGAGTTTAAGGGTCTATAAAGGGTTGCAAGATAGTGAATAGGGTCTGAGAGGGGGCAAAGGTTGGGGATAAGTGTAAAAAGAGAATAAGAATAGAAGGAAGGCTTTTCAGCCTTTCTACATAGGAAGTCGGGTCTGGTTGATAATATTTAGAAATAGTAAATAGAAACTAATTACTAATGTATTCTAAATTACTGAATAAAATAGGAGAATACTTAGCTCTGTTAGAAGAACCAAGGGTGTTAGAATGCATATTCTTGTTGTGGCTGATGTCAAAGCCCTCATGCAATGTTCTAATCCAATCTGGAGTCACTTGTGTAGAGTCTCTGTAGCCAGGAGAGCATTAGCCGAAGTCTGATGTTTGGTCTCAGGGTGTGCGTTGATCTCTAAGAGTCCAGGAGGAAGAATTCGAGATTCGGGAGATTGAAGAGAGGGAGAGAGAGTTTTTGGCCAGGCTCAAGGTTAGAACCTAGTTTAAGTAACCGACATCGGCAATCTCGCCGGCGTCGGCCGACAGTTAATCGACGTCGGTGGATAGAGAATGGGTAAAAGGGCTATTTTTAGCCCTTTGCCCATTTCTCCATCCGCCAAGTGCATTTTCCATTGGAGAATGGTCAAAATATGGGGTTATTAGGCACGAGTGTTGGTTAGGAGGTTGGAATGGGTCTTAGGTAGTTATGATATGAAGGACTTAGTCATAGGGTGACTCATAGGGTAGGAAATGGTCTTAGTGGTGAGGTGTCTTAGGTGAGGTCATAATTTAAAATAAGTAGTTTATTTTAAATTAATAAGATGTGTAAGGGACCAAGGGGAGTCGACACAATTTTGGTGTCTACATTTACCCCTTTTTGTCTTGTTGGTTGTTCTTAATGAACTGTAAGACAAAAATAAGGTGTTAGTTGCCCCAGGTATGGGATGAGGTATTCCCCCTCAAAGCAGAAGTCGAGGGAGGGGAACCTTAAATTGAGTGCCAATTTGATAGGTAGTGGATGGGTATGGTGAAGTTGGAGTGTGAACGTTGTAATAGTTGAGATTGCGCGTATACCACTT
This sequence comes from Torreya grandis, assembly GCA_037957365.1. Lineage (NCBI taxonomy): Eukaryota > Viridiplantae > Streptophyta > Pinopsida > Cupressales > Taxaceae > Torreya > Torreya grandis. Next base: position 4,112,369 of record JARHVA010000149.1, read on the forward strand.
CACGTGATAGGTAGGTCAAATTGTCACAGGTAAGGTTGAGGAGCACTAAAATTGAAATAACCAGTCCCCAGCTTATTAGTGGTAGCTGATTGGGTTAAACGATCAAAGCTATAGTTCCAATGGTCGAGGAGGACTAAAATCAAACTAATTGGGCCCCAACTTATTAGTCATAGTTGATTGGGTTAGATCGATCAAAGCAGTATCTCCAATGGTCATTATGTTCCAAGTATCCTAGGCTAGGAAGTGCTCCTGGAAAACATAAAAATGTCACAAATATTGGGGATCAATTTGGTCACGATCTGACAATAGGTGTGAGGGTCGTAATGTGGGGTGCGTATAATTTGCTAACTATTTGTGAGGTAGCATATGCAATCAAAACAACTAAAGCAAAATTGTCTCAAAATTGGTTGTGGTCTGAGGAGATAGTCGCGATCTCCAAGGTCATTTGTCGAGTCAAGTTGAGATATAAGTGATCTCAAGTGTTTGTTTATTGTGGTCAGGGAGATGTATGTGATCTCCAATGTGCCCCATGAGAAGTCTAAGGTGACTTCTACAATGTCAGGGCTGGTTGTGTAGGCATGATGTTGGACTGGTTTAGATAGTTGGTCCATTAGGTAAATGAATGAAGGAATGACCGAGCTAACCTTAGAAGACTCCATGTCAACTGAGTGCTGCCTACATAGCCCATGCGAGAAGGGCCTTAGGCCAATGTAGTTCTCCCCAAAAGGGAAGAAGGGAGTTGGTTATGTATTGGGTTTGAATAGGTTTAGTCATGGTTAAAGGTTATATGGTTGGTCCATCAGGTAGATGAACGAACGAATGGCCGAGTTAACCTCAGAAGACCCTATGTCATCTGAGTGCTGCCTACATAGCCCATGCGAGAAGGGCCTCAGGCCAATGTAGTTCTCCCCAAAAGGGAAGAAGAGGGTAGGTTATGGATTGGTTTTGATTAAGTTAGGTCATGGTTAAAGGTTATATGGTTGGTCCATCAAGTAAATGAACAAACGAATGGCTGAGCTAACCTCAGAAGATGTCATGTCAATTAAGTGCTGCCTACATAGTCCATGTTTTAAGGGCCTCAGGCCAATGTAGTTCTCCCCAAAATGGAAGAAGAGGCAAAGAGGTTGATAGGTTGTATTGGTCATGTTAGTGTTGTTAGCATTTCCCATATGTATGATGGTACATGCTTGAAATGATGAATGTATGATGATGTTACAGCCTTTTCCATATTGTGTGATGGTGTATTTTGTAACATAGGTTGTGGTTTTTCATCCCTAGCAATTTTCCATATTGGTGATGGATGTATGCTAAAAATGAAAATAGTAATGATGTTATAGCCTTTTCCATATTGTGTGATGGTGTATTCTATAACATAGGTTATATGATTTTTCATCCCTAGCAATTTTCCATATTGGTGATGGTGTATGCTAAAAATGAAATGAGTTTATTTATGCTTCAACACTTTTCCATATTGGTGATGGTATATGCTTAACATAAATTGTGTTGGGTTGATAGTTTCCATGTGTATTGTTTTCCATAGAAACTAGTGTGAATGGGCTATGATAATTTATATAACACAAATTAATATTTGCATTAAATAAATCATGAGGTTATGTCAATGGTTAGAAAATGTTTTGGTTTGATTTGAATTGGTTTGGTTTGGGTCGGTTTGGTTTGGTTGTATGTGACAAAGATGTGTAAGAAGTGAAAGGCACGTTGCTCTTTCATTGACAAGGACCATAATGATAGCATAGATAGGGGTTTTTGCAAACAAAAGCCCCGTTCATGCATTACGTCGTTGTCCATTGGTTTGTGTTAGAGAAGTACTCGAATCACTTGACATTAAGTGAGCTCAAAATCCCTTGAGTATGTTGGGGTAATAGGTATGATATGTCAGGATAGCGTAACTCTTTTTAGCAGGGATAACTTTGCCCTTTTATAGGTTACCCTGAGAACGACTATAGGCAAGTCCATGACTTAATAGTTTATCAGTCATTTTTTTTGGTATACTGATCAATGCGAGAAGTCTACTTGGGGATGTTGTTTTGTTTTGTGGTCATGAGGTGCTGTTTATGTAGCAAAATTTAGGCATAGCCATCGTTCGAGGTAATGGTCTATATTTCGCTTTGTATGGTTGGATATCTATGAATAGTTGTCCTTTAAGGAAGTAGTCTATTAATTATAGCAATTATGCAACTGTCCTTCGAGGGAGCAATCTACATTTATAGTTTATGACCTTTTGTTAGGCATCCCAGTTTTATATGTTTTTTATTGACTGGACTTTTAGTCATGAACTAGACTATAGAGGTTTGGGGGTTTCCCTTTTATTAGGACAAAGTATTCATGCTTCATAAAAGGGTTAACTAATGTTTGTAGGGGGAAAAGGGTTGAAAGGAATAGGAATGATGATGGCAGGGGTTGTTCAAAGGATGAGCTCAAGTTAAACATCAAGTGAATGATTACTTGATTAACAGTAGAATGGTCACAGATGTAAGGCATTAAGGGGCTCAGGTTCTAGCCGGCCTTCGAGAGAAGATAGACGATAAGTCCCTGATCCATACTTGTGCATTATTATGTAAGGTCTGAGCCAATTAGGAGCAAACTTGCCTCATTTTCTTCTTTCCATATTGGTCACGTGTTGGTTTTCTTTAAGGACGAGATCTCTGATGTTGAAATCTCACTCTTTTATATTTTAGTTGTAGGCATGTTTTGGTCGATGTTGGACGTGAAGTTGGTATATACTTGGTTGATGCTTGGTTGATGTTTGGTTGAGGTCATGATAGTCAGTATAAAGTTGAATTCCCCCCATTGCTTTTGTGACAGGGACAATGTTTGACATCCAATGTGGATAATCAATGGGTTGGATAAATGAGACGAAGAGAAGATGATGAAGCTCCTCTTTGATAGGGAGTGCGATGCGAGGATGCATCCTGCAAAGCTTTTCCCTGGTAGGCTTAGTTTAAAAGGGCGAGATCTTGATCTTCCAAGTTGTAGTCTGGAATCTCAGAATCATTGAAGGTGATGGAGGCAACGATGGATAATGATTTGACTAGAGTAACCAGTGGTTAGGGGTCTTTAGGTTGGACCTCGACTGCCTATAAAGCTTTGATAAAGGTTTGTCAATGTTGTGGAGAGATTTGTATTAGGTCATACAAAGACATATTCACAGGGGTTTGGTGAAGTTGTTTCACCATGGGGTCACGAATTGGCTTCGAAGATGTTGGTTGAGATGTGCCCAAGATAGAAATCTTGGGTTTTGGTGGTGGAGAGGGATTGACAAATGGATATGTCCAAGGGATAGAAACCTTCTCTTTTCCTTAATTCTTCATGGTTTGTGACCTGGTGGCCACATTGATGGTGTTGATTTTGAACAAAGGGGGAGAAGGTGGTAGAGGGACCATAGTCTCGCGTTGGGTTCTTGATTTATGCGAGGAGGTTTGGGAGGCATGGGATGGTGTCGATGGTTTGTTGAAAGGGTGGTCAAGAGGATCCTTGATGAAAGGGGTGTCCTTTTTCAAATGTTGATGAATGACAACCTTAAGAGTGATGTAACGCTCAGTGTCGTGTCCCGGTGTGTGATGATATGCACAAATTTGAGTGTCATCGAACCAAGATGGTTTTGGTCTGAGAGGTTGGAATGGTTTAAGAGGTGGGAGAATGATGCTAGAAGACTGAAACAATTGACGTAATAGTAAATCATAAGAACCCACTAATGGGTCTGTGCATTTTCTTGCAGTAGGGGTTGACAACTTCTGTTTAGGAGTTGTAGGAGGAGTTTTTTGTACCATCTTTTTGTTTGGTGGTGTAACGACATGCGTAGATGGCACTTTTGTGATGAGAGGTGTCAAATTTTTTGGAGGAAATATATGTTTAATGGGTAGAGGGAGTAATGGAGGTGATTTGTTTTTGTGAGGTGTTGGAGTAGGGAGCACTCCTATTAAGGTGGATGGATGTGGGCCCAAAATAGAGGGCAATGGTGATGGTGGGGGAGGAGTTCTCTGATGTGGTTTAGTAGCCTTCTTTAATTTGGTGCGAGGACCACTATTGTGTGGGGTGAGGTTCAAATCTACCTTTACTTAAGGGTGAGTGAGGTTTGATACAGGGCAGACACCGAGAGATGTAATCTATTTCGGCATGGTGGACACCTGTGAGGGTTTGGGTTCAGGTGTGGATGGTTGAGCTTCTAAAGATTTAGAAGTGGAAGCTCGATTTTGGTTAGAGACTTTGGGGTGATTTATCGTGAAAGGGTTGGTAGTGTAAGATGAAGCTGGATGTGTAAGATAAGGAGACTTAAGTCGCTCCCATAGTGCCTCATGTTTTAAGTTTCTAGAATGGAGAAATCCTAGGTTTTCTGCCAATCAAGAAAAGGGTTTAGGTGACATCACACGAGGTCTTGCAATTGGTATTTTGGAGGATTTAGGTGATTGCGAGAGTGGAAACATGTTAGACGCAGTGATCTCAGGCCAAAGGTGAGAGAAAACTATCACCGAATCTTCCTCGACCAAAGTGGATGAAGAGGCGAGTTATTCTCTCGGTGGAGAAGGGATTGGAGAGTGTGGCTCTTTGAGAGGATAGAGCGCAGGGGTGATCATGGCTTTCACTTGTGGTCTAGGGGCATGGAAAGTATGATCCTCCATTGGTAATAAGAAGGATGAAGGTAGGGCTAGTGGCGTTGGTACCGTCAAAGCATCCCCCAATATAGGAGAGGTCAAAGTAGACTCTCTTGTGTGTAAAAGGGGGCTAGATGGAGGACTATCCTCCATTGGTAGAGGACAAATAGGAGAGGAAGGCTCCTCTAAAGGGTGAATTAGAGGGATTATGGCCCCTTCTACATGAGGGTGTGGGGTATGAATGGTAACTTCTTCCAATGGTAGAAGAAGAGGGAAGGTCGGGGCAAGAGGAACAAGTAATACGAGTTCCTCACAAGGTAGATGAATAGGTAGATGAGGTTTTTGATGTTGTGGGGGTGATATGGGTAAAATAAGCTCTTCTACTTGTGGTGGAGAGATAGGTTGACTAACCTTTTTAGATTATGGGAGAGGTTGGTCAGGAGTGAAAGGAGAAACCATGTCGACTGTGCATATATTATGCTCTTGAAGGTCATCGACCATGGTCTGAATGTTGTTTTGACTAGGGGGATGGTTAGGAAATGGTTGCTTAAAGATATCTATGTTTTGGTTAGCCGCCACATTTGGGTTATCCAAAACAAGATCCCCTTTGTCCAACATGTCTTGGACAATATTTTTGAAAGTTTTACAATTGTTTGTGTCATGACCTTTGACACGATGATAATTACAAAAGTCATTTTCCCTATACCATGTAGGGATGGATTTTGAGGGGTCAAATTGAGGTGGTCAGATTTGAGGGAGATTGAGGACCCCCTACTTTACTAGTTTATCTAGTATGGAAGCATATGATTCTCCTATTGGAGTGTGTTGACGCTGTATATACCATTGTTGGAATTGTCTTGTGATGCTTTATGATGTGGAAGGTCCAGATTGGTTAGTTGTGGTAGAAGATGATGATCTAAGTACCATAACGTTTGCTGATCCTTTGGACTTGGAATGGGAAGAAGGAGATTTGGAAGAAGGGTCATTGGATTTTGCGTTGGTATTTTTACTACGCAATTTGACCTTATCTTTTTTGACCACGCAGAGTTCAAGCTTTTGGGCCATGGTGAAAGCTTCATCAAATGTGCAGAATGTTTGAACCCACAAAGTGGATGAGATGTGCTTGGCACATGCTCTTGAAAAGAGCTCAATGAGCTCAGGTTGAGGTAATGAAAAGGAGAGTTGGTTGATTAAACCTCTCCAATGGGCAACGAAATTAGCTATGGACTCATCGTCGAATTGTCTAATAGAATATAGGTCTATGATGGAGACCTTTTTAGTGATGTTGATTGAAAAGTGGTCGAGGAATAGCTGAGCTAGTTGAGTGAAGGTAAAAAGAGAATGACTAGTAATTAAACTATACCAATCAAGGGCGGCACCAAAAAGTGACATGGAAAATGTGCAAAGTAATAATGCATCATCATGTGCTATAAGGTAGAGAGCGTGTCTAAATGCTCATAAATGTTGTTGTGGGTCCTCTTTACCCTTAAAATGAGTAAATTTTGGGAGTTCCCACTGGCTAGGATATGGTTGAGTAGGCACCGAAGGGTGGATGGGTTTGTTGCATATTTATTAGTATGAAAGAACTTTACTTGAACCAGAAATAGATGTCTCAAGGTTGGACATCTTATCCATTAGCATCTTGATTAGATAGGCTGAAGTATTGGCAGATGGGGCACCCCCTAAGTTATAGGGTACCTGGAAGGCATTGGGAGGGGTGTATGATGTACTTGGTTGTATTTGTGTAGGTGCAACATATTGGTAGTTTGTCATAGGGACTGATGTTGAGGCCAAGGGGGCTTGTGCCATGAAGTTGGAGGGCACAACTTGACTAGGTCCCACCAAAGGTGGTTGAGTAGTGGCAATACTAGTAAAAGGATAGGTAGTCACTCTTGTGTTTATGGGCGCAAGAGTGGGTGGGATAGAGAAAATCAAGTTCTAGAAAGGTGTCGAACTTGGTTGAATTGTTTGTGGTTGAGGGGGTACGAAAACCTCGATGGAGGTAAGTCCAGAAATAGAAAGAGAGGCCAAATCTTGAACATTGGCCATGGTTGGGTTACTAGTTGAGGCAATGACCTGAGTGACCATAGGTTGGGTAATGGAGGCTATTGATATTATTGCCATTTCAGTAAGAGAAGTTGGCATCCCATAAATTGGGTTACCTGAAGGATCTCGCATTTGGCTTCTTGCGAGATAGTGTTGGAGAGCCTTGACGTTGTGGTCAAGGAATCTCTCAAAATTTTGATCCCCTTCAGGAACAATTGGAGGTTGATTGGGTGTAGGTTGGATAGGAGTACGTTTAGTGTCTGAAGTATACTCCATTAGAGGATTTTTTATGAAGGGCAAAGGTGGAAGTGGTTGTTGCCTTGCGTGGTCAACAAGAGATTTGGCTTGACTACGTGTCAAAACCATCCAAGTAAAAATGGGTTAAAGTTCTAAAAACTGTGTGTTTCAGTTTCAAAAAACCATAATGTGTGTTTAATAGCAAAGAAGTCGGGTTTTAAGCTTGTTTAGAAAAAAAAAATTGACAGTGATCGATGTCAGTTATGAAATGTTGCTGAGGTTAGTGAAATAACCGATGTCAGTGAAATGAGTTGCCAATGCCGGTGGAAAAACTGATGTCAGTTTTTGTGTATTTCCAAAAACACAAAAAACTGATATTATTATTTTTTTGAAAGAAAGAGAAATTTTGAGTTGTTTTTGGACCTCAGAATGCGACCTTACTAGCTAAAAAAATTAGATAAAAAGAGTAAAATAGATGATGTCAAGCAACCTCTAAATGTTAAATTCCTAAGAATAAATTTTAGAGTCATGGTGGCTTATGCCTTAGAAGAATATGTTTGGGAATTGGGCTTTTAGAACTGGTCCTAAAGAGGAAGTTTATGGTTGGTTTCGGGTTATGTTTTGGTGCTCAAAAATTTTTGTTAGGTTCCGTACGTGGCCTGGTGCTGGGGGCTTGCTCCCTTCACTTCACGAACCCAGAGCCGAGCTGGGCCGCTTAGCCAATATATACTTTGCCTATAGTTTATACTCTGCCAGAGAACAGAGTGGGTCCTCCTCTTGGTAATGAAGTCCAAGTAGGATCGCCAAGAAGGGTAAGGTATCTGCTAGGTGATGAAATCCTAGTCGAGCCTTGTCTCAAGTATGTTATATGTTTGATTTGATGTGAATGTGGTCTGGTTGTGTAACATATGTGCACTACAATTTATTCATAATGTGTTTTAATTACTAATTGAATGGGCTAAGTATGCATTCAAGCAGGAATGAGATGCAATAGTTTTTAACCCAAATTGAAATATTTTGTTTAGATGCAAATAATGGGAGAAGAGGTTAAGAGTATGAATTTTCACTACCCTAAGGTGCAGGCAAGAAATGACAAGAAGAAAAAGAAGGATGTTCTTTTTAACTTGTGCTAATGGTTTCTTTTTGAAATAAAAAGATAGAAGGAGAGGATTTAAGAAGAGAATTTTTCCCTAATGCAACTATATGAAAATTTGCTTTTTAGAAGAAATGAACCCAAGGAAAACTCCAGGGTCCCACCGGGCGTGCCAAAATGTTTCTCTACATTTTTTGCTAATTACATTCAGAAGAAGAAGAAACTAAAGTTAATGGTTAGGGGTTTATACGTTATCCGGATTAAGTTGCGCACAGTATCCAAGCGTTGTAGGAGCTCCTCTTTGGCTGTGGAGGAAGACACCTGTAGATAAGAAATAAACTCAAACAAAGAGAATGTTAGATAAGATATGGTGGACTGCCAAGCAACGCTCGGTCCCAGAAGCGTAAATCTATGTGAGGGATGACAGTCCACTATTTGACAAAAAGAGTGTTGTATGAAAAGAAATAATTAAAGACTAAGAAAGAGAAAGTAGACAATGCGTACCTATTCTCTTCAATCAGTCTACCACAGTCACTGACGTTGATAGTCCTACTAGTGTCAGTTGGTTAATATGCCGACGTTGGTTATGTTACTGATGTCGGTAGAGGCAGTGGGCCTTAGATGGGTTTTAGGGTATGTCTATGGTCGATAGAGGAGTCTGGGAGTTTAAGGGTCTGTGTAGGGTTGCAAGATAGTGAATAGGGTCTGAGAGGGGGCAAAGGTCGGGGATAGGTGTAAAAAGAGAATAAGAATAGAAGGAAGGGTTTCAACATTTCTACATAGGAAGTCGGGTCTGGTTGATAGTATTTAGAAATAGTAAATAGAAACTAATTACTAATGTATTCTAAATTACTAAAATAAAATAGAAGAATACTTAGCTTTGTTAGAAGAACCAAGAGTGTTAGAATGTGTATTCCTGTTGTGGCTGATGTCGAAGCCCTCGTGCAATGTTTTAATCCAATCTGGAGTCACTTGTGTAGAGTCTCTGTAGCTAGGAGAGCATTAGTCAAAGTCTGATGTTTGGTCTCAGAGTGTGCATTGATCTCTAAGAGTCTGGGAGGAAGAATTTGGGATTCAGGAGATTGAAGAGAGGAAGAGAGAGTTTCAGGCCAGGCTCAAGGTTAGAACCTAGTTTAAGTAACCGATGTCGGCGATCCCACCGGCGTCGACTGACAGTTGATCGATGTCAGTAGATAGAGAATGGGTAAAAGGGCTATTTTTAGCCCTTTGCTTGTTTCTCCATCTGCCAAGTGCATTTTCCATTGGAGAATGGTCAAAAGATGGGGTTATTAGGCACGAGTGTTGGTTAGGAGGTTGGAATGGGTCTTAGGTAGTTATGATATGAAGGACTTAGTCATAGGGTGACTCATAAGGTAGGAAATGGTCTTAGTGGTGAGGTGTCCAAGGCGAGGTGTCTTAGGTGAGGTGTCTAGGTGAGGTGATAATTTAAAATAAGTAGTTTATTTTAAATTAATAAGATGTGTAAGGGACCAAGGGGAGTCAACACAATTTTGGTGTCTACAGGTGCTAATTAAGCCAATAGAATCCATCCACTGCTTAATTAGGATCATGAATGCGAGATTCAGTAAAATTGATAATAATATAAAAACCAAAAGATTCATTCTTAATATTTCACTTTAGCTAATCAAAAATATGTTAAATAGAGAAATATCACAAACATTCATTTAATCCATCAAATGAAGTGAATAAAATCTAAGCATCTAGTTTATTATAAATAATAAAAAGAGTACAAAAATAGTCCTCAATATAACACACCATCCAAGTAATGAATATCTAGACCGCCAATTGTTTTATCCATTAATCAACTTATAATATTATTTCTCCATGAAATAATATAACCCTGGGTAAAAAAAAATTCATATTCCACATATAACAACAGCTAGTCCATACATACAATTATGTTCTGTATTTAATATCATAAATGCAATGAATACTTTATATTTAAACATTCAAATGCTTTTATAACTACCAAATATAAAAAAAGCATCTATTATTCACTATTATATTAATCATAACATAGTTGTATGAATAATGTATATATTAATATGTATATATATATATATATATATATATATATACACACACACACACACACATTACACATACTTTGTTTATACGATACACTACTAAGGTGACCAGTATCTTTCACCTTATAGTATATTATATACGTGAAGTATACAGTCAATTCATAAACAAAGGTCCCATAACCTTTTTATTAAACTGAGGAAATTCCATTTTCTATGATAAATAAATAAACAAAATTTTATAATTCAAACTCAACTCTTATTTATCTCTCAACACATTCTAACCATTTAAAATCAAAACAATCATTCATGCTTTGCCAATTGTATGAAATTCATAAGTGCAAATATAACTAAGCACATTTGCCTTTACCCTATTCAGGTTTTAACAAATAATCAATTAACACACAGTCAAATACCTACTCAGGTATCGATGGTAATATCTTAGATTTGATTGACTAAGACACTCAACACAAATCTGAATAAACAATATTGTTATGTAAATGAACTCATAGCCCGTGTACCTTGTCACTTTATGAACTATTCTATACACACACACACACAGATATATATATATATATATATATATATATATATATATATATATATATATACAGAGTTCATCTTAATAACAACTATACACAGTCCCATTCATGTATGAGTAATGTTCATAAAATAACTAAACTCAACCATATAACCTTATCAGTCCACTAATATTCATATTTTTATAAATCCAAATATTAATCCAACAATAGAATTATTCTTCTAGTTGTACCTAGGTAACACCAAATGATTATGTAGAAGATCCCAATTCCACATAAAACCTATTATGGATAATTAGGATTGCATAATCGAGCATTAAAGTCCAGCTAAGATTTAAGCCCTGTCAAATAACAATATCATTATCTAACTATAATACACAGTTTTTTTAAAGTTCAACTAATGAATTACAATTTTATATATATATATATATATATATATATATATATATATATATATATATATATATATAAATAATACACACACGTATTTGTGTGTATGTATACACACACACATGTGTGTGTGTGTGCGCGCGCGCACGCGCGTTTGTAAAAAGTCATGTTTAAGTTTGTCAACTCATCAAATAAGTGTGTGTGTATGTGTGTGTGTCTATATATATATATATATATATATATATATATATATGAGTATACTAATTTATATATAATCAAAATTAACCAAATATATACTTAGATATATATACACATGTGTGTGTGTCTATATATATATATATCACTGAAAAACCCATATTCTTAACCCTAAAAAGAATGAATTGGTTAATAGTTGAATTATCTAAGAGATTTACACAATTGAATCTATTTTTTAAAATACCCTAAGTATATATAACAACTTGGTTGAAAATAGCACAATCAAATTATATATATACCCAACAGAGTAAATCCCCATTTTCAATAGTGAATTTGAATTGCTAAGGAAGGATAGAATGGAGTTTTAAGAGTCTATTTATATCATGGCCAAGACCTATTGTTTAAATCCCAACCTTCCTAGGTTACCCTAGGTTGGATATAGGGTTATATAGAGGTTGAGCCCTCCAAAGGGCCCAATATATAGCCCATTGTAAATTTCCAAAACTTTGAACAATTGGATAACCAGTAACCCAAGCAATTTGAAAACCCATTCTTGAAAGTTATCACACACATAGGTATTTAAATTACAAAATTGACTTGATAAAAAATATGTATGTCAAAGAAGTTGAGACAATTCTTTTTCCTCTGCACTTGTTCACCTCCTCTCCACCTTCTATCTTCTTTTCACAATATGTTGTGCAACCTTTATGCCTTGTACCATCCATTCACAACCTCTATTATCCTTCTCTTATTATTTTTCCATCACCTATTTTCTTCCACTTCCCATACTCTTCGACCGATTAAACTCATTGAAAATTATGCATGCTTATATAGCTTTACCAACTCAGAGTCAACCTCAATGCAAACACAATAAAACCCCATAATTTTCTCCCAAAACATTACTTAATTGAAATCAATGAATGATTAGTTACCTAATCATTCTCGATGCTTCTCTACCAAATCCCTAATTAACAATATTATATTCCTTTATCAAATCTACATGGCAATGATCAATCCATCATCAACCACCTCAATTATATAAGTCATTATCTTATATTATATTCCATGTAAGACTATCAACTAGTCATGGAATAATGTATTTCCCCATGCAACAACTAACACAATAAAATCATATAACTTTGTCAATGCAACTATGCATATCAAGACTTAGAGTTTACATTAAATGCTATCCACTAACATATATAACAATTACAATGATTTATAAATCATTCACTAATTGACATTAATATATCCTTTTATATATATGAATATAACTACTTAAAACAAATAGTTAATACAATATAATCTTTTTTAAAACAATGTTATTATATTTTGACATTATAATGTAATTATCATAATAATAATTTTTAATTATTATTATCTAAATCTTATAGTTCAAATAAATATTTTGGAATCTATCACAACATCATAATGTTTTACTATTCAACCAAACATAATAAGGCAATGATATAAGTAAACACAAATACATTTTTTCATTTTATCCAAACAAGATGAGCAACATAAGATCACAAAATAGTGAAATCACTCAAACAATAAACATGATCATAATCAACAATTAATATTTTATTATAAATCATATTAATAATCATCTAAAATAAAAGTACACAAAACATGTTATGCTATCTATATCAAACAATTATGAAATATGATATACTAAGGTGGTATGTGCAAGGGTTTCCATATTCATTCTCTATCAACCCCCAACATCTTCATTTAACCACGCTCTCTGATGATACCCTCCCTTTATCACCATCTGATGGAAGAATCTATCATGCATCCACTTCATGCCAATGAAGGTAGTTAGCCTGAAACATCATTATATCCAAAAATAATGTTGTATAATAATCAAACTTGATCACAAAGTAAATACTATAAAAATACTACTAACTCATAGCATCTAGTCGTGTAAATTAAACATATGTTGTCCCATAATCAACATGTATCATTAATATTAAATCAACTAATCAACCATAATAATCTATGGATCAAATAGGTTATTTAGCTTAGATAAAAATCAGGATGTGATATCCTCCCCCTAAAGCTGGTCATCATCTTGATGACATTTATTCAAACATAAGTTATGAATTTAAAACATTGTTCAGTAGAAAATAAAAATAATAATCATTAGCAATCAAGCAAGCAAATGTGTAAATATCATATAAAACTCATCATACTCCTCACAAGTGGCATTATTCTTAGAGTATTAGTCCCATAAGAGCTTGCACTATGACACTTATCTATTATGCAAATGAAGTTTGTGAGTTTCAATTATTCTAATTGGTTCTACCATGACCATCCTAGGATCCAAAACTTGCAAAGCATTCCAATCCAACACATGTGAAGGATCAGCTATATAAATTTTTAAGATAATACACATGAAAGACATTATGTAAAAGATCTAGAGCTTGTGGCAAATCAAACCTCTACACTATAGGGTTGACCACTTCCAAAACTTTCAAGGGTCCCACATATCTCAATTAAAGTTTTACTAAATTCTCAAATTTAATCGAGCTTTTCTAAGGCTTAACTGACATAAACACTTTATCATCTATAGAAAACTACCTAGTTATTCTCTTCAGATAAACATAACTTGCCTATCTATCAGTAGCCTCAACCAACCTCTACCTGATTATCCTGACTTGCTCTTCTATTTTTGAAAGCATCTCAAGTAAAAATAATACCCTGTTTTCCAACCTATCCCAACTAATTGGTGTTCGACACCTCATTATGTACAAAACCTCAAATGGATCCATCTTCAATGTTAGTTGATATGATTTATTGTAAACAAACTCCACCAATGGAAGGTACTCCTCTCACTTGTATTGTTGATCCATATAATACATATAAAGGATATCTTTTAAAAATTTATTTATTCACTCTATCTATCCATCAGTTTGTGGGTGATGTGTAGTGTTGAAGTTCAAATAAGTACTCAAAGCTGAATTCAGATCAACCAAAATCTATAAGTCATTTTTGAATCACTAACTGAAATAATCTTCTTTGAAAAACCATGCAACCAATACATTTCCTTTATTAATCTCTTCGCAAAAGTAGGCATATCATCAATCAAGTTGCATGGTGTGAGGTGAGATACCTTGGTTAGTTTATCAACTACTACCAAGATCATATCATGCCTATTCCATGATAATGATAACCCTAGGATAAATTCCATACTAATCACCTACCACTTTTGCTCTAATATATCAGGTGGATACAATAATCCATCCAGATGTACATGTTTAGATTTCACATGTTGATATTATAGACAACAAGACACAAAATATATTGCATCTCTCTTGATTCATTTCCAAAAATAGAGTGGTTTAAGCTTAGCCATGAGCTTGGTTACTCCTAGATGTCCTAAATATGGAGAATTTTGTAGTTTTTTTAGCATTATGCTCCTCAAATTCTCTCTATTAGGTACATACATCCTACCATTGTACCATAAAAGATAATAATTCTCTATTATGAATCCATTAAACTTTAGAATCTAAGTATTCTTAGACAATGCTTTCATAACCTAATCATAAAATTCATCTCCTAATGATAATTTGATCACTTGATCTTTAAAAGTACTCCTAATAGTAGCCATGACTATTATGTACCTTATACAACTTAGAGCATCAACTACTCTATTCTCCTTGCCTTTGATATAGTTAATATCAAAATTATAGTCAGACAAGAACTCTAACCATCATCTTTTGTGAGCATTAGATTCATCTGGGTGAAGATGTACTTGAGTCCCATATTATCAGTCTTGAGCTCAAATGGTTTTTCCAATAGATAATGCATTCAAACTTGCAAAGCATGCATAATCACAACAAGTTCTAGGTCATAAGGGGCATAATTAACCTCATAAGGATTTGGTTTTCTAGATTCATAGGCTACTACTGAACCATCTTGCATAATAACTCTTCCAATTCCATCCCTAGATGCATCTATGATTATTGAGAATCGACCATTAGGATCGAGAACTCTTAGCACTGATATTGAAGTAAGCCTCTTTTTTAGCTCTTAAAAGGTTACCTCACACTTATCTGACCAGATGAAACTTTGATTCCTTTATTGAAGAGAGGTAATCATATTATCTATCTTAGAAAAATTGATAATGAATTTCTTATAATAGTCATCTAATCCCATGAAACTTCTTACCTCATGTACATTCTTTGGTCTTAGCCACTCCATAATGGCTCTTATATTTGTTGGATATACTGAAATACCATCCACTAAGATAATATGTCCTAGATACTACACTTTATTTTGGAAAATGCACACTTAAACAAATTTCCATATAATCTATGCTTCTACAAACATTGCAAAACCAATTCTAGATGTTGTAAATGTTCTTCCTCATCCTTGGAATAAATGAGGATGTCATCAAGAAATACCAACACGAAGTGATCTAGGTAATATCTAAACATAGTATTCATAAGATTCATGAATGTTGTTGGATCATTCATCAATCCAAATGGTAACATTGTAAATTTGTCTTGCACATATCGAGTCTTGAATGCTATTTTTGAGATATCCTCTTCACATATCCTTAATTAATGATACCCTTTAAGATCAATCTTAGAAAAGATTTTGGCTCCTTGCATTTTATCAAAGAGATCATCAATGTGTGGCAATGGATATCTATTTTTTATCATTTCTTTATTCAACATCTTGTAGTCTATGCATAGGTGAAGAGTGTTATCCTTCTTCTTGACAAAGATAACTGGAGCACCCCATGGTGACACATTTGGTCAAATCAAACATTTTGATAACAACTCCTAAAGTTGTGCCTTTAACTCAACCAATTCAGTGGTTATCATTCTATATGGTGCTTTAGACTTTGGTTCTAATTTAGGTATGATATCAATTGAGAAATAAAACTCATGTTTAGGTAGCAATCCTGGTAATTCTTTCAGAGACACATCATAGAAATTTTTCAGAAAAGGATAATCTTTGATAATTGGTTCCTTAGATTATTCCATCTCATTTATCTTAATTATAAATTCTTAACATCCCTTATTTTGAGCTTTCTTGAGTTGAATTTCATAAATCTACCTCAGTTTTAACTCCCTTCTCACGCCCTGACATTATGTCCAATTTTTGAAATCATCTTGACACTCAACCTTCTTCAGAAAATAGTCAACCTTGGGTTTATGATTTACAAGTCAATTGACTCCTAGGATCACATCATATGACCCCAATGGTGATACATAAATATTGATTATTATATTGAACTCAAGAAATCTAATCTCTGCTTTGATAAGACACTTGTCAACTTTGACCTTTGATTCATTCGCATATTGTACTGACCATGCATTTTCCAATATTCTAGCCTTTTAGATAATTTGCTAAGCACTCTAGGAATAATGAAACTTTTTGTATCTCTTATATCAATTAAATTATAAACTAGATGTTTAAACAAAATACCTAATAGTTATAATGGTGAAGCTTGATACTTAGCCTACCAATTGTCAATAACTACATGAATTTACAGTTAAAATGTACCTTGCTAAAAAGTTGAACCCTCATTCTTTAATTTATCTTGGGGACATTCTTGAGAAAAATGGTCACCTCCACAAATGAAGAAACCTCCAACTATTCCTTTCTTCTCGGTCTATTAGTTTCCCTTTAAACCACCCTTGAAACCATTCCCAGACTTCATGTTCCCTGAACCACTATTAAACTTGGCATTTTGATTTTTGAACTAACCTTTGAAATCTCTGCTCCTCTGTTTGTAGTTATTCTTCTCGAAAGTTGGTTTAGAACTTCCAAATTTCTTTTTGAACTTATATCTAACTTAGGCAAGATATTTCAATTTTTGTTCTTGTTTAACCACCTTCTCGAACACCTAATCTATGGGAGATGGACCATGCACATCTACTTCATCACCTATTTGGGGTTTCAATCATATGATGAATTTATTGATTTTGAACCTCTTATTTGAATGATAATAAGGTACATACTTAATAATCTTGGTGAATTGCTCCCAATATTCATTTACTAAAAAATCTCCTTGCTTAAGATTATATAATTTCATAAGCTTTTGATTGAATAAAAGTTGTGGAAGTCATCATGACCTAAACAATCTCATAAATTTTTTCTAAGTGGTAGTGGTTGAGTTGTGGTTCATCTCAAGATTATTATTTACTCACCAAGTTATTGTTTCACTAGCAAGTTGATAAGTTCCCTAGACTACTTTCATGACTTTAGAATAATTCTAAATCTTGAAATACTTTTCCATTTCTATTAGCCACACTTTATCTCCATCCCCCAATATAGTTCCATCGAACTTGGGTGGATTCACCTTTTTCATGTCACATGCTAACTCTGCGTCTACTTGAGCTCTTGCATCTTGATGCACCTCCTCATACCTCTTTTCTTGAATATATTCTTGATCATAAGGATGCTCTTCATGTTCGTCTTGAGCATTCTCCTCTTCATGGCCATGCACTTCTTATTCTAAGACCACAATTCATTCCCTAGTCTCTTGTATACTTTTGAGGATTTGGTCCAACTTCACAAGTTACTCAACTACAAACTAATTTGGATCTACAAGGGGTTTGGTATTCAAATTACTCTCACCTCCTAGTCTATCACACACCATTATTCTTTTTGATTATTAGGAGAATAAGTTTTGCATTAAAAGATGCATTAAGTTCTAGAGTTTGAGCCTCAGATCTGATACCATAATGTAACAACCCCACTGGGTTTTACCAAAATATTTCAATATTATTTTTAATTAAATACACATATTCAATAGATATATTTCACCACAAGAAATCTTAACTAGTGATCTTTAACTAACTATATTAATTTAGTTAACCTTAAAGGTTATAGCTAATACACTTATCTAAGGATCACCATGAATAGATATTGAAATCATGAACAATATTGAATAATCATAAATGCTACATCTCAACATAAATTATATAGTAAAAATTTATCCATAATTGAAAGAATATTATAGACTTTGATGCATAAGTACAATGCATAAATATTATAGGTTTTAGCAATACATAAAATATCTCAAATGTTAAAACATGATAAAAAGATTCTCTAAGCAGAGTCTCCACGACTCAAGAGTCTCTATGACTCAAATATCAATACACAATCTCAAGTGTAATCTCAAGTATAGTACTCTAGATAGGAGGGAGAGCATCATCTAAGCACTTTTCTTCAACCATAGATACCCCACACTATCTTTCAAATAAGGGGATGGCCCTCCCTTCATGGATGGGTAGATAATGATGATGCGGGAGTCCATAGTAATAAACTAGAACCCATGTGTCAAAGATATCTAATACATAATGTGTACCATAAATATGTTATAATATGATATCTGTTGGGAGAGGGGGGTGGAAGATAAATCCAAGAACAAACACACCTATTCTAATTCCACCTGTTAGGATCTTGCTCCTCAGAAAGAGCACAGTATGATTACCAAATATAAGCAATTGAATATGCGGAAATAACCAGAAACACAAGTAACTAGAATTCACCAATAGCACAGAATATGAGAGACAATACACTATCTTGTATTAACACTATACAGAAAAGAATACATCAAAGAGCCGCCACACTCTTTCACCTTACAGAGATTCGCCACACCTCAAGTGTACAGTAGTTCTTCTCACACACACTCTCCTACACAAAAAAACGGTCCCAACAACCAACTCACACATAGAATTCGTGTTCACCTCACCAACCAGTCAGTAATAACCCTGCCGGTACACCAAGCACTCTATAGCACTTCAAGCTGATCTCTCATGAACCTGCAACCTGCAATTCAAAGACCAAACTTACATGTAGATCCCCAATGAGATTGCAACAACCTGCAACTCATAGATCTTACAACTAGAAGGAACTCATCCTTTCTATCTCATGCCTTAAACAGTACATGCCAATGGGTCTATAAATAGATCCCTAACTCAAACAATAACTTAGACTCTTAATTTAGACAATTATCCTCGCAGCCTAAGACTCTGGCTGGTCTTAACATGCAAACTCATCGTTCACTTAACTAATTGTCCCTGAAACGAACACTTTGGGAACACACAGGCGACCGACGCCGGTCCTTGCTAGTCTAGTTCTGCCGACATCGGCCGACTTCCTGCCGTCGCCGGTGGCCTTCTGCACTGGACTCTACCGACGTCAGTCCTGCTGCCGACGCCGGTTCCTGTAGAACTCAGCAACCATCTGTTCCTCAGTTTGCAAAGGTTGAAGCTTTTAGCTCCACAACCTAACAATCTCCCACTTGGAGATAAACAGCTGCAACCTGTACCTGTACCTGTACACCGTCTAGTTTGTTTTCTTGGCTTTGTATCCCTCCTCAAGATCACTCTTGAAGACCAACCACCACAAAATCCGTGGTGCAAAATATGTCATCCAAATTACCTGCCACATCCGCGTCTACAACCATGTAGAAAAAGAACTTGACCCTGCATAGCATGTGCACCTGCTGCTGGTCCCACTGAACTGCCCTTCAGTATTACTCTCTCGGATTGACTCCAAACTTGTGACAACTCCCACTGCTTGGGAAAACTCAAGTTTAGTACATACCATGCACTCAACCTCATTATGTGAATCAAGACACATGTTCTATGAACTGTCTAACCATCGGCGTGCTAACCGGCTTCACACAATCATCCTGAAACAAAGTCAACAAGACCTCCATGTCTCTAGAACACACTCATGCCAAAGAATCTTGCTGCTCCCAGATTCTCCATGACAAACCCCTGAACTAGCTTTACCTTTAGTTCAGCAATACCTGTATATGTAACCCTGCAACAAGCACATCATACAGAAAATAGGATAATGTAGCTAATATTATCCAGCCTGGTAAAGAGAAACACAATGATCAAACCTCCATTGCCCTGCAGCTAAAACAAGATCATATACCCTGATCTTCCATCTCACATATCCATTTCCGCTCTTCTTCATCCTCAACATCCATTCGTCTCTCAGTGCTTACTTCCAGCTGGCAACACTACCCAAAACACCTGTTTGGTTCTCCTTCAAGGAATCACATCCTCATCCATGCCAAGCTCCCACTGTTTCCTGGATCTACCTGTTCTGCTTCTTTAATAACTTCCTGGTCCTATGCCATAAGTGAGCAACAAGTAGTGTAAAGAAGGGAAATGACGAATTTAAGAACTTACTTACACCTTCAGTCCTCCATATGGGCGCTTGAGACTCCATGACAACTCGTTGTCCACCCAAAATTCGTCTTAGTAACCGATGCCGGTCACATCTCAGTCTACAGCTGACCGATGTCGATTCCCTGCGACTGCCTTCCTACCGACATCGATTTCCCCTAGCCGACGCCGGTCCTTTTCTGCCCTGAGTCACCGACGTCAGGCTGCACATAGCCGACGTCGGTCCCTGTCTGGACACCGACGCCGGTTTTCCTGCCGACGTCGGTCTCTGTGTTTTTCTTGTGAGACCTGACTTTTTCCCGTGAGCTCTTTTTGGATCAAAACCTTGTCCAAATCACCCTTGCTCTGCTCAGAATTCCTTTGCACCTTATGCTGAACTCTGTCCGTCACTTTCTCCTTGAAAACCAAGGCTTTCCCGTTCTTGTCACTAACATCGGATTCCTCAAGAAACCTCACTTTCTTCTTCTGCATACAGAAACCACGATCCATGCCTTCCAAATCCGAAAGCATACTCTTTGACTCAAGAACCAGCATCTCCTTCTTATCTAAGTGACCAAGCCTATCAAGCCACATCTCTGAATCTACAACTGAAGTAGATAACCCAGAAAGAGAATCAGTAAAACAAGTAGATAGATAAAGCGTACCTACTTTCTTACCTCTAGCTATAACAAGTGTACCCTTGGTAACCTTCCAAGAGTCCGCTGTGAGAGTTACTGTGCAACCCTCTTCACCCAAACTTCTAACAGAAATGAGATTCCGCTTCAGAACTGGGACATGCATGACCTCCTTTAACACCCATGTGTCACCTGTCTGCAGTTTCAGCTTCACTTTGCCTTTGCCAACAATCTGACAAGGCTTACCATCCCCTACACAAATTTCTCCAAAGTCTCCCTGGACATACTCATGAAAAAATTCTCTATGTGGGGATGCATGAAAAGAGGCACCAGAATCTAATACCCAAGATTCTACTTTATCCAAAGAACATACCAGAGCATCCTGTGCAACGTAACCCGCAACATCTGCTTCTTCTCCATGTTCTTCATGGTGATCTTCACCCGATCTGCAATCTCTCTTTAAGTGCCCTTGCTTTCCACATTTCCAGCAGGTTATTCTGCCATACCTGGACTTGGATCTTTTGCCTATCTTCGACCTTGATCTCCCACGCTCTGTCTTCTCTCTTGGCCTTCCTCTTCCTTCAACACTCACAGCATCTCCAGATGGTTCCCCTGTGCTTTTCCTGCGTATCTCTTCATTCAAGATCACACTCACAACATCATCCACTTTTAAGACTTTCGAAGGAGACACAGTATTAGAAACTGCCATTACCAAACCTTCCCAACTTTCAGGTAATGAACACAAGATTAAGAGAGCTCTAAGTTCATCATCAAATACAATATTAACTGAACTTAACTGGTTTACCAAACCATGGAAATCACTAAGATGGCTATGAACAGAT
The DNA here is from genome assembly GCA_037957365.1 of Torreya grandis. Taxonomy (NCBI): domain Eukaryota; kingdom Viridiplantae; phylum Streptophyta; class Pinopsida; order Cupressales; family Taxaceae; genus Torreya; species Torreya grandis. The sequence continues at coordinate 4,134,150 of JARHVA010000149.1, forward strand.
CCACCTTCCAACATTTGCAAATTAAATAAACGCTTCATAAGAAATACCTTATTAGAAGCCGAGGGTTTTTCATACAAATTTGCCAAAGATTTCATCAACTCCACCGTTGTCTTACACTGTGATAAGCTGGAAATCACAGATGAATCAAGACTCAATCTAACAGATCCCAGAGCCTTCCGATCAAGAACCTCCCATTCTTCATCTTTCATATCCAAGAGTTTGCTAGCAACCCCACCCAACGGTAAGTACAAATCTTTCTGATACAGATAGTCCTCAATCTGCATCCTCCATAATTGGTAGTTCTTGCCATTAAACTTTTCCATTCGTAGTTGACTGTTTTCTGCCATTGCTCAACTCCCACTCAAACAGAAGCCCTGTGAGTAACCTGTAATCAAAACACACTACCCAGATCTACACCAATCTGTTAGTATCCCAACCAAAAGCTCTATTACCACTTGTTGGGAGAGGGGGGTGGAAGATAAATCCAAGAACAAACACACCTGTTCTAATTCCACCCGTTAGGATCTTGCTCCTCAGAAAGAGCACAGTATGATTACCAAATATAAGCAATTGAATATGCGAAAATAACCAAAAACACAAGTAACTAGAATTCACCAATAGCACAGAATATGAGAGACAATACACTATCTTGTATTAACACTATACAGAAAAGAATACATCAAAGAGCTGCCACACTCTTTCACCTTACAGAGATTCGCCACACCTCAAGTGTACAGTAGTTCTTCTCACACACACTCTCCTACACAAAAAAATGGTCCCAACAACCAACTCACACACAGAATTGGTGTTCACTTCACCAACCAGTCAGTAATAACCCTGCCGGTACACCAAGCACTCTATAGCACTTCAAGCTGATCTCTCATGAACCTGCAACCTGCAATTCAAAGACCAAACTTACATGTAGATCCCCAATGAGCTTGCAACAACCTGCAACTCACATATCTTACAACTAGAAGGAACTCATCCTTTCTATCTCATGCCTTAAACAATACATGCCAATGGGTCTATAAATAGATCCCTAACTCAAACAATAACTTAGACTCTTAATTTAGACAATTATCCTCGCAGCCCAAGACTCTTATAACAGTGAATAATAGATGTTTGTTTATATTTGGTAGTTATTAAAACATTTGAATGTTTAAATATAAAACATCCATTATATTTATGAGATTAAATACAAAACATAATTATATGTATGGACTGGATGTTGTTATATGTGGAATATGAACAATTTATTAGCTAAAATTATAATATTATTTCATATATATATATATATATATATATATATATATATATATATATATATATATATATATATATATATTAATGCATACATAAAATCAGATTACACATACTTCATTTATAAAGTACACTACTAAGGTGACATCCACTATCTTTCACCTTAGATTATATTATATATGTGAAGTATACAGTTAATTCATAAACAAAAGCCCCATAATCTTTTTATTAAACTAAAAAATTCTATTTTTTATGATAAATGAATACATAGAATTCTATAATTTAAATTCATTCTAACCATTTAAAATCAAAACAATCATTCATGCTTTGCTAATTGTATGAAATTCATAAGTGAAAATATAACTAAACACAGTCGCTTTTACCTTATTCGAGTTCTAAAAAAGCATCAATTAACATAGTTGAATACCAAATCAATTATCAATGGTAATATCTTAGATTTGGTTGACTAAACAAACTCAACACAAATCTGAATAAACAATATACTTATACAAATGAACTCATAAGAACCCATATACCTAGTACCTTTATGAACTATACAATATATATACACAGTTCATCTTAATAACAACTATACACAGTCCCATTCGTGCATGTGTAATGTTTATAAAATAACTAAACTCAACCATATAACCTTATCAATCCACTAATATTCATATTTTTATAAATCCAAATAGTAATCCTACAGTCTAATTATTCTTCTACTCATACTTGGGTAACACTGAATGATTATCCAAAAGATCCCAATTCTGCATAAAATCTATTATGGATAATTAAGATTTCATAACCAAGTGTTAAGGTGTGGAGCCTAAAAGCTTCACACATGAGAGCATTTAACAGTTTCGGGTCTACACAGTCACCGGCGTCGGTCAGGAGCGACCGACGTCGGTCAGGCACAGTTGAAGAAACGCCGGTGTCGGCAGAGGATCGGCCGACGTCGGTCACAGGCAAGCAGCAGGAACCGGCGTCGATTACCTGTGCGTCCAGAATGCTATTTCTGAGGACAGAAGCGAGTGTTTGCATGATGAGTTTAAGCCTTAGTCTTAAGTTCGCGTTTCTATTATTAGCAAGATTGTTTTTAGAGCCCTTGTTCAAGAGGCTTAACTATTTGTTGTAAGTGCATGCTCAAGTTTCCTAATTCTATATGTAGAATTAGATCTTCTTAGCTTAGTGTGATTATTGTAGTAGTTCATTGTATGTGAATGTTGAAGAACAATACAGAGTTGTATCAATCCAGGTTGTTGGAATTGATTGTACTTGTGAGAGAGAGCTCTTAAGGGATAGAGATCTAGAGAGAGATCTTGTGCATCTAAGAGAGGTGTGGAAGAAAGAAGTTTCTTCAATTGTATTCCTTTTGTAAAGCATTTTAATACAAGTTTTTAGGGTGGTTTCTTGTATCTCTTGTTCTTTGCTATTATTTTATTCTAGTTACTAATCTATCTGATTTAATTCTGTGGTTTATTGCTTGCATAAGTGTGATCATATTGTTGGTTGATCCCCAACAAGTGGTATCAGAGCCTTGGTTGAAGGTTTAGAGTTTGATATCCAATAATTGGTATCAAAGCTCAGGTTCACTAACAGGTGGTTCAGATATGTGTAGTGTGTATTGATTACAGGTTGCTCACAAGAGTTTCTGCAAGGATTTTTGTTTGAGTGGGAGAAGCAATGGTAGATGAAAGTAAACTGAGAATGGAGAAGTTCAATGGCAAAAACTATCAACATTGGAGAATACAGATAGAGGACTATCTGTATCAGAAGGATTTATACTTACCGTTAGGTGGGATTGCAAAGAAGCCCACAGACATGGAGGATGAAGAATGGCAAGTTCTTGACAGAAAGGCTTTGGGGTCTATAAGACTGAGTCTAGCATTTACTGTGATATCTAATTTATCACAGGAAAAAACAACGGTAGAGTTGATGACTACTCTAGCAAATTTGTATGAAAAACCCTCAACTTCTAATAAGGTATATCTTATGAAGCAGCTATTCAATTTGCATATGCAGGAAGGTGGATCTGTATCTAATCACCTGAATGATTTCCATGGTATTGTAAATCAATTAAGTTTCGTCAAAATTATATTTGATGATGAAATAAAAGCTCTTTTAATATTATGTTCTTTGCCTGAAAGCTGGCACAGCTTAGTAATGGCAATTAGAATACTGCATCTGCATCAAATATCTTAAAAGTAGAGGATGTTGTTAGTGTTATCTTGAATGAGGAAATTCGCAGAAAAAGCACAGAAGAGACATCTGGGAACGCTTTAAGTTTTGAGAGCAGGGGGAGGCAAAAAGAGAAGAGCAAGAAAGGCAGATCAAGATCCAAGTCTAAGGGGAAAGGCAGATCTAAATCCAGAAATGGCAGAAGGCCACAATGCTGGAATTGTGGAAAGATGGGGCACATAAGCAGAGATTGCTGGTCAAAGCCTAAGGAGGACAATCAGCACAAAGGAAAAGAAGAAGCAAAGGTTGCAGGTATTGCACAAGATGCTTCAATATTCTCTTTGCATAATAATATAGAATCTTGGGTGTTAGATTCTGGTGCATCTTTTCATGCTACCCCTAATAGGGAATATTTTTGTGACTATATCCATGGAGATTTTGGAATAGTGTATCTAGGGGATGATGAACCCTGTAAAATTATTGGCAAAGGTAAAGTGCAACTGAAAATGCAGAATAGCAACACATGGGTGTTGAGAGAAGTTATGCATGTTCCTAGCTTGAAGAGAAATTTGATTTATGTAGGAAAGTTAGGGGATAAGAGTTGTACAGTAACTCTCACAGCAGAATCTTGGAAGGTGACCAAGGGTGCACTTGTTATGGCCAGAGGTAAGAGAGTAGGTACTCTCTATTTGTGTAATTGTGTTACTAACAATTCTCCTTCTGTATTATCTACTTCAGATGTGGATGCAAAATTGTGGCACTCAAGGCTTGGCCACATGAGTGAGAAGGGGATGTCAATTCTTAAGTCTAAAGGTAAACTCTCAGATTTGAAAAGCATGGATCTAGAATTTTGTGAGCACTGCGTATTTGGAAAACAGAAAAGGGTTAGTTTTCTCAAGACTGGGTCTACAAAGAAGAAGCATAAGCTACAGCTTGTTCACACAGACATGTGGGGACCGGCTCAGGTAGCTTCTATTGGAGGATCACAGTACTACGTTTCGTTCATAGACGATGCTACAAGAAAGGTATGGATCTACTGTATTAAAAAGAAATCTGATGTATTTGAGACTTTTAAGATTTGGAAAGTTATGGTTGAGAATGAAACAGGGAAAAGATTAAAGTGCCTGAGATCAGACAATGGTGGAGAGTTCTGCAGTTATAAGTTTAACTGGTATTGTTACATGCATGGAATCCATAGGCAAAGGATGGTTCCAAGAACACCTCAGCAGAATGGTATTGCTGAAAGGATGAACAGAACAATCATGGAGCGTGTAAGATGTATGAGATTGCATGTTGGTTTGCCTTTAGAGTTTTGGGCAGAAGCTGTTGACACTGCAGTGTACCTAATTAATAGAGGACCCTCTACAGCTCTGGATGGTGGAATTCCAAAAGAGGCTTGAACAGGTAAAAAGGTAGATCTCTCTTTTCTCAAAGTTTTTAGTTGTGAAGCCTTTGTGCACGTAGATAAGGAAAATAGGAAGAAGCTTGATGCTAAGTCTATGAGGTGCACATTTATTGGCTATGGCTCAGATGATTTTGGTTTCAGATTTTAGAATCTAGGAACTAACAAGGTAATTAGGATCCGTGACGTTGTTTTCAATGAAAAAGTAATGTATAGTAATCAGCTGAAGAAGCTGAATCAATCTGGGCAGAGCAATAGTGAATTGGACGAGGTGATTGTCCAAAATGAGCTCGCAGGAAAAAGAAATAATCACTTGTAGGAAAACATAGAGACTAACGTCGGTAGGTTAGGAACCGGCGTTGGCAGAACAAAAACCGAGGTCGGTCATACAGAGACCGATGTCAGCAAGACAGGAACTGACGTCGGTCAGGCAGAATCAGCGTCGGCCAGTAACAAGTCTGGAAGTGATCGAGGTCGGTCACTGTCAGAGAATTTGGGTGGACAGCATGTTGCAAACGAGTCTCAGACACCCATCAGGAGGTCATAAAGGGTAAGTAAGCCTCCAATTAGATATTCTCCTTCATTATTCTATTTATTGCTAACTGATGGTGGAGAACCAGAGAGTTTTAAAGAAGCAATATAGGTGGAGTTTAAGAGTCAGTGGGAGCGTGGCATGGTTGAGGAGTTGGAGTCCTTAAGAGAGAACCAAACATGGGATTTGGTTGAATTGCCAGCTGGTAAGAGAACACTGAAGAACAGATGGACCTACAGGTTGAAAGAAGGTGAGAATGGACAGATGAGATATAAGGCCAGATTGGTAGTGAAAGGATTTGCATAAAAGCCAGGTATTGATTTTGGTGAGATTTTTTCTTCTGTTGTTAAAATGACTTCTATACGGATTGTACTGTCTTTGGTTGCTGTTGAGGATTTGCATCTTGAGCAGCTAGATGTTAAGACAACGTTTCTTCATGGAGATTTGGATGAGAAAATTTATATGGAACAGCCGGAAGG